>JAUPFT010000011.1:43773185-44973185 GCA_036936625.1 Parnassius smintheus behrii | reverse complement strand
GGCGTTATAGGGCGAAACATAAGCACAGATAATTCAGTACGATTTGGGACTAATTTATCTATCAATATTTTTTTGTTAAATATGTAATTAAGTTCTAAGTGTTCAATCGCAAGATAAAAGTTATCAATCGAATAAATTATAACCTGTCTAAACATAAATGTCTAATATTTGAACTATTTTGTTCATATAACTGTAGTTTTTAATTTGTTTGTGTTGTATTTTTTACTATGAATAAATTTTATCTGAGGATTAAAAAACGGCTCTAAGTATAATATAAAACATTAATTAGCATAGTACATCATTACTGATATCTTGTGTTATATGCTCAATAGCCTAGACCTATAGTTTTACAGATTAATTTCCAAAATATCCTGCTAAAGGATTGTAAATTACGCTATTAGCTTGTACACTAATGTTTTAACAGAAAAAAAACACATTTGCGAATTATAAAAACATAATAAATTAAATACTTTTAACGTACCATAATGGCTGACTGTACAATTAACTGAACATGTGATAAAGAATAAGTGATTATCTATTATTAAAAGTATGATTGCTTATCTTTTCATAAGGTGGGGTGACGTTTCATCACAAAGCTTTATTATAACAATCAATATTTTATCTGTGCATAATCGTTGCATAATTTCAGACCTAGGAAATAGACTATATCGTTTATTACAATCGACCACCTGGATCTAGATACAATGGACTAAGTTTGAAATTTATAAATGACTATAAAGGCAATATTTCGACATATATTTAATTGTATAGCCAATTGCTCTGTTACCGACTGGTTTACGTCCACTTTAGGGTTCATGTTTGTATATTTCTCACGTTCATACATCCAAATCAATACGCCTAAAGCGGATGGTAGAGTTTGACGATTTAATAATAAATATATTGCAATTCGATTTGTCACAATGCAGGTCATTTTAAAGAGTTATTTTGTTTAAAATAGATCTTTACGAGCCATTTAGGTTTACAGCTAGATGTCGGTCTTTTTATAAATGTGCCAGATGACATACATTTCTTGGAAGATATGATCATATTCGCCACGAGAGTGACCAACCTAGGTTGATGATTGCTGAAACAATACCCTGTACTATGACCAGATGCTCTGCGGATATTTGGACTTGGCAAATTTAATAGTAGACCAAACTTATACTTGTCCAAGCTCAACACTTGCTTGCTTGACTGCGCTCCATTTACAAGTTACAGGCATATTCAAATTTCACAAATGAATTCACAATTTAAAATAAAATCGTATACAACATGGATAATAAATATCATTGGATGACGAACTAAAGAATCTGAAAAGTAATTTTATTTTTGAAATTTTTTGGATTGCGATGTAATCTCTATTTGCTATAAACTTAACGTACATTTGAAAACATTAGAATTACATACTAAAGACATCATCGAACCAAAACTTCTAAGTGACATAATTTTTGTTAGTAAAATCCTGTGACGTAAAAAGACATGAAGCGTATTTATGTCAGTATAAATACTAACTTTTGATATAAAAATTCAAAATCCCACTTGCAGTTTTTTACACTTCTCTAAAATAAACGTTATAATAAAACGAAAATATAGAATAATTCAGACAGAACTAACGTACATTCGTTACTAAAATTCGTCGAGTAAAAAAAACTGAATCTAAAAAGATACTTTCACTATATTTTGAATAGTGAGAGTACTACACTAGTTAAAACAAAAATGAAAAACGTCCCATTGTTCCAAATTCGAAACGAGACGAAACTCGGTGTGTGAGCCGGAAACTGAGAGCTATGAAATAAATGGAGGCATGCATGGGACGATTAGGTTACGAGAACGGTCGAAAGCACACCTACTAACGTGCCGATAGGAGTGGTTGCATAATGTCGGCGCCGTCGTTAGCGCGGGAAGCCGTCAAGCTATCACATGCGAATACCATAAACAAAAAGCGTGTAGTACAACTTTATTTATTTGTTTATTATTGCGCTTGGTGTAGAAATGTCTATGATCGCAGTACGAAAGTAATTTTGTATGTATAATATTAAGCATGCTACGGAATGTGTTTTTAATATTTATGTACAAAAATAACTTTAAAATAAACTCTGAACCACAATAAACTTGTGCAATATGACGACTCCGTGGCGTAGTGGCTTAGCAATGAGTGGCTGCGCTGGGGGTAATAAGTATTTGTATAGCCTACAAATTATTGTTCTGGGTCTGGATGTTTGTCCTTGTGCAATTTATGTTTGTAAACTGCCCCCATGATACAGGAGAAAATCCTAGTGTAGGGGCAACGTTTTATAAAAAGAAAAAAAAGAAAAAAAATATATGGATTTAGGAAAATTTCTTTAGTATTTTTATTTTAACTTTTATTTTCAGAACAGAAGTATGTAGTAGAAAGTTGGAAAATAATTAGAGTAAATAACTGTAGTGAACTCATCTAAAATAATTTGGATATAAAAAATAATTGACATTTGATTAATATCGGTAAGGTTCTCTAATAACTGGGAGCAACCTTATTCATTATGAATAAAAAAATGTACGTTCGTAAGAACACTTTTATTTATATATTTCCATTGGCACATCAACGGAAAATACACTATGCTCTTATATCTTAATATTATATACATAATGTGTCTCGATGTTCGTTCATCTAATCTCCGGAACCGTTCAAACGATTTTAATGAAATTTTGTAAATGTGTATTTACTGCTCTAACTTGAGGGATAGGATAGTTTTATCTCGATAAGTGGCCCTCAATATTTTTATTACGAATTTAAGGTTTTTTTTTAAGGACATAGGGTCGTCGGAAAGTGCAGAACAACATCCGCCTGGCTAGCTAGTATGTACATACATGTATGACCAAGGTACCATTCAAGTGCCCTAATACGCGCCCACGACTATAATTGGTTAGACATTGGTAAAAATGCAGCGTTCTTGTACGTTATTATTCGTAGCAAAACAAATAGTTAATCCACAAGAAGTCTCCTGCAGCAGGTGAGCAGGGGACCTGCGGAACAAAGTTCTCAACTTCTGTGCAGATTGCCACAAAACACAGTCCTGAGCTAAATGCATCAATTAGAATTGTTATATAAATTAAATTTATATTGCATTAAATATTCATATAAAAGAAAATACCATTGCAATGGACGTTAGTTTTGTAGGTTCAGTAATAGCCAATTTGTACGCTTTCACGTTTTAAACTCGTAAGTATTCTCGATAATGATACATTACGCTCTTTCATTTCGCCGCGTTGTTTACATCGATGGACAGCCTAAGATGTAACCCACATATTATTTCCATGTAGAACAGGCTTTTTAATATATAATTAAATGTGATCAAATATAAATTTATATACTTCTTTAAGAACCTTACATTGTATTCTATCTAATAGATGGTGGTAAAACCGCTTCGTTTATACTGTCAGCTATCAGAAGGAATACAAGTTTAAAGGAATATCCAGACTGGCAAAATATGAGTCAAAAGTACGAGATGTCTGGTATTGCGATCGTCAATATGTCTGCCAAGCGTGACATTAAAACGGTAGAGGACTTAGTGCAGTAGTGGTGCACAATACACAAAATGATAAGAAGAAAAACTTGTAAGCATTTCTGTACCAGGAAATCATTGAGCTCATTTGTGTAGGTATATGTATCATAGAACAGCAAATTGAATTATTAAAAATTTGTGTAATTCAGGGAGTATTGGACCAACTCGTGGTATGAAATACTTACAGACTGAAAACGACGCCAAAAGTTTTTGAGATGACCCCCATGGTCTTCTTCCAACCCTTGATGAACTGGCGACGGCGCGCCCCGCGGCGCGACCGTGCCTCCAACTCCGTGTAAGAGTTAATCTTGTCGCCTCCTCAACACTGGGCCACAACTATTCATCACTGGTCCAAATTATTGGACAGCACATGGGATATACGGTTATTAAATAGTTTTGCCATCGAAATTTTATAATAACGTAACTGTAATACTTTATAAATAAAAATGGTTTATGATATTTTAGGCCGCGCAATCGTGTTTATTCCCGCGTCAAATTATATGAGAATGGGCTAGGACGACTCATCAACACGTTCGTTCGCTGCCGCGTCACAAACGGCACTGATCCGTAGACGTAGAGACCAGCTACGCCGGCTACGGGGGTGGGCGTAACTTTTAAAGCTCGGACTGAATCACAGCTTACTCAGGACATAGAGCGGACATAAGACGGACCGTCTTATGTCCGCTCTAAATAAAAGATATTAAATACATCTTTAATCAGTAAAAAAGGTAAAATGGAAATTGCACCACAAAAAAAATATAACTTTTACGCGGCTTTTTACCTGCAGCTATCTATACGTTTACAACTATAAAACACAAATAGATCGAAACAACTGAACCACGCTCTCACAGAACACCAGCGTAAAATAGCCAGCTTTATGCTGCTGTTTCTTATGATGAGTGATAAACGAAGCAGTCCACCTTAGTCCTCAGAGGTGACAATGTTCCTAAATTTTGATTCTCAATCAAGGATAGACGTAGATGTCTATGGCCGTAGCATCCATTGACCATCAAGTGGCCTGTGTGCTCGTTTGTCACCCTTATTCTAAAAAACTACTGAGTGCTTATTACTAAGGGCTGATTTTTAAATCATCAAATAAAATTTATTCATAGGCTAAAGTACAGCATAAACAAAATAAAAATTACAATCGTGTGAATAAAATAGTTCTATTATTTTACTTTTATATTTGGTAAGGTTTTAATTTATTTGATATATAAATTCTATCCGAAAATTGAACCATTTTATAAATGTAAACGTTTTTTGGATGTTTTCCACTCTATCTGCTTTAACAGCTAGACGAATTTAATTGAAATTAGACAGATAAATAGATTATGTTTTAATTACGGGTTTTAACTCACTTTTACGTACTCTAAGGGTTGACTAGCAGAAAATGCTATAAGGCACAAAATAAAGAATAAATAAATAAATGATGACCTGCAATAGAACAAATGATATCTTTTTTTTTCCTTATTATTATACGCATAAAGCATTTTAAATCCACACTTTCCTTACCCGGGTGAGTTCCATGCCGAAAAATATCTGATAATATAAATGATATATAGTTATGTTACGTTTTAACATATTCGTTCATTACATGTTCATAGTTATCTTTAAATCAATAAATAATATATGTGATTATAAGATCTATGATATTGACTATGATATTTGCTTATAAGCACGAAATGAAAAGCTTATAACGATAAAAATTATAGCTTTATTTAAGATATGTACTTAATAATTATTTAATATAATATTACAAAGGTTACAATTATACACTTACGTAGACATTTGATAAAACCGTTTGACGAAACGAATGGGTTCACTTTAATTTCGAGAACATTGTGTTTTCGTATCTCCAAAAATGTAATGTAATTGTGGTGGTCAATACAAAATTTAAAATGGAAGCCGTACCGTGCATCGCATGTTGCATGCGACAGTAAAGTGTAATCGCGCTCAGACGACAGGATTGAATGGACAGAACCCTGGGGGTGAATGTCGCGTGTCGGGGTTGGTGCCATTGTACCTTCGTAGGATGATCTTTAAATCCTAACTGTGCTGGTGTTATTTTTTTTATTTTATGCACGTGTTTAAAATACATGTAAAAGAAACATAAACATGAGCTTTTAACTTCTTTTCCTTTTTAAAACTTTTTTTGTTTAAAAAAAAACTTCGTTACGATTCTCTAAAAAAAAAAGAGAATTCAAACTACACTCACAAAATTGTAATCGTTCTATTAAGATACCCATGATTTCTGTGATACCGTCCGTCAACTAGATAATTTTATTGTGAATAATACTTAGCATTATAAAAGGAGAAGAATGTGTGTTAAAGAGATGGAAAGAGTATTTTGAAAGTTTGTTTGAAAGAGAGGAAGTGCAGGTACAGCATCTGCCACCTTCCACGGAAACGAATATAAATGTTGATGAAAATGAGATAAGCATGGATGAAATAGTGAAAGCGTTGAAAAGTATGAGATTAGGTAAGGCTGCAGGGTATGACAGGATTACCGGCGAGATGCTGAGGGCTGGACAGGGCCTGGTGGCTAGTCAGCTGTACCGCCTTTTCAATCTGTGCTGGCGAAATGGGCAAGTGCCGGGAGACTGGTGCAAAGCCGTAATCGTGCCATTGTATAAGGGAAAAGGGTCACGGCAGGACTGCATAAATTACCGTGGTATAAGCCTTCTTAGCGTCGTCGGTAAATTGTATGCGAAAGTGTTGATTGAAAGGGTTGTGAATGAAACAGACGAGAAAATATGGGATGTACAAACGGGATTTAGAAAGGGAATGGGATGTACGGATCAGGTCTTTTCTTTGCGGTGCATAGCCGAAAAGTGTTTGGCTAAAAACAAGAAAGTCTACTGCGCCTTCGTAGATCTAGAAAAGGCCTATGATAGAGTGGTGAGGAATGAATTGTGGTCAGCACTGTCCGTGTACGGTGTGAGCAGTGTCCTCATACGAGCATTGCAATCTCTTTATAGGGATTCTAGTGCTTGTGTAAGGATAAACGGGGCATACACTGAATGGTTTAATATCGAAAAAGGTGTTAGACAGGGATGTGTAGCGTCACCGTGGCTGTTTAATCTGTTCATGGACAATTGTTTGACAGATTTAAAAGTGAATGAAAGTGGGTTGAGAATGAATGAGTTACTCGTCAAATGTCTTCTCTATGCTGATGACCAAGTATTACTTGCGTCTTCGGCCGAGGAGTTGCAGGAGATGGTAACTGCTATGAGTGGAGCATTTGTTAGAAAGGGAATGAAGATGAATGTAAGGAAAACGAAAGTGATGGTGTTTGAAAAAGATGAGGCAGTGACAGACTGCAATATCGTGATTGAAGATGAACAAATTGAACAGGTGAAAGAGTTTGTGTATCTGGGGTCAAAGTTTACAAGAGATGGAAAGTGTGAGAGTGATATCGAAAGAAGAGTGAATGCAGGAAACATGGTGAATGGAGCTTTGCACTCCTTTATGAACAGTCGGAAGGTGTCTAACAAGGCTCGTTTGGCTGTGCATGAGGGGGTGTTGGTTCCGACACTCATGTACGGAAGTGAAAGTTGGGTATGGCAGAAGAAACATGAAAGTAGAATAAATGCAGTTGAGATGAGAGCATTAAGAAGTATGATAGGAGTTAAACTGAGTGACAGGGTAAGAAATAGTGAGATAAGGAAACGTTGTGGCTTGAAAGAAGATGTAGTGACAAAAATTGAGAAAGGTATGCTGAGATGGTTTGGCCACATCGAGAGAATGAATGAAGAACGATTGACGAAAAAAGTGTATAAGGCGAGTGTGAATGGAAGTGCTGGAAGGGGTAGACCTAGGCGGACTTTTCTAGACCAAATTAGGGACGTCTTGAAAAAAGGCCAGGTTAAGAGTACCCTAAACCGTAGAGCATGTATGAAGGGAATAATGAAAGTGGACGAAGCGAAACAAGTATGTAAGGATCGTAGCAAGTGGAAAGAAGTGGTCTCTGCCTACCCCTACGGGAAAGAGGCGTGATTATATGTATGTATGTATGTATAATACTTAGGGATTTCCTAATATAATAATGTTATAAATTATCATTGTTACAGAAACTTTTAAAACACTTAATGTACTCTATATCACAGCTCGTATGGTCTGTTAGTTAAAAATCAACGTCATAATAATGTAAATATAATATAATAGCCGATGTAACATGGATGCATTCATAGCAAGTGACTGCACACGCAGATCAGTAGTATGCAGTGACGATTACATGAGGTCTGACATCACTGTGACTCAGTCAGACAGTCCTTACCTATCTCACTATGACCTATAATCATTTATGTACAATGTAAATATATTTTTCACGTCATCATCTTCACTAATCCCTTTTTACTGATAGGTCCATTAAGAAGCTTAGTAAGAGCCCTGTTTTGATAAAAACGATTAACGAAATAAGTGAAGGTATGAAAGTACTTTAATATTTTAAAAGTAAGCCAATATAAGTCCCACTGTTGGTTACAATACTCTTCTCTTTTCTTAGAGGGTTTTACGAACAATAAGCCCGCCGTGCTGATCTATTGGCCGCGTGGTGTTTTAATTTTTTGTTATAGAGTAAGGGTTGACACACACACAGTTAACCTAATGGTAAGTGGATACTGTGACCCATAGACATCTACATTTATCCACGATTAAGAATCAAAACGCAGATGCGTTGTCATCCCTGAGGACATCTTAGTCTTCTCTCCTTAGAATGCCTCGTTTCCTATAAAAAGGGTCTCCGGTTCTCTACACTCACCATACGAAACACAGCAGTATTAAGCTGCTATTTTACGCTGGTATTCTGTGAGAGCGTGGTCTTTCCCCGGTCGAGCCGACCCATTCGTGCTACAAACATAATATAGCTGCAGCATGGCTCTACCACGTATGAATCTATTATTGGACAAAACTGAACTATGTGATACGATTTCTTTGGAAACCTTTTTAATTACATTAATTACTTTATCCTTGTTTATAATACAATTAGATGATTGTTGCTTGAACTATCTTTACTAAGCGAGATTTATTTTCTGCCGGTATAGTTAGGTAATATTATTTATTTTTAACGCGAAGCGGTCGTGCCACTCATTGTTAAGTTCCGGTTTTAAGTGTAATAGAGCTGGCTGACCCATTTTTGGATACAACAAGTACTTTGTTTCGAAATAAGTAAGAATATTATTCATTTCAGGTATATATCGCACTTTGTCTGATTCTCCCATTATTAAATAAAAATATTTTTAAGGATTTTGTCGTGTTTAATTTACTTGATCTCAAGACACAGTAAGTTCATTCTGCGTAGATCGGACCAAAAGTAATAGTTAAAAAGCTGAAGGTACTCTGGGTGACTGACATCGAGACGTCAATCACCTTAGTCCCTTGTAACCATGAGTTCTGGAAAGCACCCGTAACGTCGGGTATTAAAATCAAGTAAGTTAAACGCGAGAAAATCCGTAAAAGTAGGTTTATTCAATGTGTAGTGTTCGCGTAAATAAAAGAAATCATTATGTACCCCATTATTTTTCCAATGTTTTTCATAAAACCGCAGCTTTCCCATAATAGACGAAATCAATATTAAACGTTGACCTAGCGTTTTCTAAAATAATATGTCGAAATCTAATGCCTTTTGCTTATATAATTTCTAACAATGGAATCATTACCTAAAGTACTGTCTTGCCTTGCGTGCGGATGATCATCAGTTCAAATACATAAAGATATAATATTTCTTGAATCTGAGAATCGGCGGACTTTTTTGAATATAAATTTAAGTAAATTTTTACCTTGCTATTATTATGGAGTACTAATTAACACGCAAACAACGAAGACTATCGTTTAATACGCCTTGTAAAATGTATCTCTTTTAGTTAACACTTGTGGAGTCGCTAATACTTCCAACGGACCCAGTCCTTACTATTTTGCTTAATAACTATTAAAATTTGACGTTTGCAATGTTGCCGCTTATAGTCACCTTTCAACAGTAGAGCAAATAACGACGATGGTAGTCAGTTTAAAAAGTGTCAGTAGAATGTTGGAAAGTGTAATTTTACTTCAAAGAAGATATTGTAGTTTTGTTTCGATATTTTTGTAATAGCTTTTGTTTAAATGAATCCGTATTTTGTTGTTTTGGTGATATTGAAAGATCTGGATCTCGGTATCTATAAGACCTAATAGTTTGCTATTTGGACACATTAAACTTGAACTTATAATCTTCAAATCTGTTGAAGCGAAAACACGATCCGATAAAAAATTCTCGATAAAAAATAAATTAAAAAAAACCTCGTTTTACACTCATTTTGAGTTAGATCTCTTAAACCTTATGGAATTGAATGATGATTTTTAACGTATTAGATAGATAATAATATTATCTCAAATCGTGACAATAATTTTTTTTATTTTTCTACGTGGTCTTCTCGTAATTAGCAATTATTTGATTTGGCGCTTGCGTTATTTAATTCTAAGCGAGCACTCTCTTTCTGTCTCTTGTTTCGCACGCGGTAGGTAATAAATCTTAAAATATATCTCATTTATGCACAGCACTGTCTTATTTACCATATTATCAGAGGTACACGGCCGAATAATATAGATATAGATTCCCGCTTAGGGGGTATACAGGCACAGAAACTTTTTTTATACCACATAGATTATAAAAATGCTATACTTATGTTTAATTTACCACACGCACGAAAGAACCAGCAAGAAACCCAGCGGGACTTATTTTCTGAAAAAAGAAAACATTTTACACAATTAACTACACAAAACAAATTAGAATTAGCTTGGTAGCGGTTATCTCATTTTTCACCCTTATTCTATAAAAAGAAATCATTTTGAACTTCAAACATTCAAACAAATGGACAGTGAATATCTTTATAATTTTTTTATATATATTATAAAATACTATAATAAGAAGTAACATTCATTAAATGTCAAATGTAATAGTAGTGGTTAGAGTTAGACCAACTAGCTTACGGCTAGCAAAATATGACGCATGAGCTTGAAGCATATACTCGTAGTTCCACATCATTTGTCATTAGATGGGTAATCAGTTTGCCTCGTTGGTCTAGCGGTTGTAGTAGTGCGGCTGCTGATCATGAGGTCCTGGGTTCGAATCCCGGGTCCGTTTACCGTCCCATCGGATTATGAGAGTGAGGGAATAGCGAGTGCACCTGTGCTTGCGCATACACTTGGGCACTATAATCCTGTCCTGCGCCGTTGGCTAGCCTCCGTTGAGGCAGGCCGAAATTCGGTCTGGAGGACACTAATCCGTCATACTAACAGAGTTAAATTTTTAAAAAAAAAGAAGAAAAAAGAAGAAACCTGTCCTAGTCCTCCGTATCTCTTTTAGTTAACACTTGTGGAGTCGCTAATACTTCCAACGGACCCAGTCCTTACTATTTTGCTTAATAACTATTAAAATTTGACGTTTGCAATGTTGCCGCTTATAGTCACCTTTCAACAGTAGAGCAAATAACGACGATGGTAGTCAGTTTAAAAAGTGTCAGTAGAATGTTGGAAAGTGTAATTTTACTTCAAAGAAGATATTGTAGTTTTGTTTCGATATTTTTGTAATAGCTTTTGTTTAAATGAATCCGTATTTTGTTGTTTTGGTGATATTGAAAGATCTGGATCTCGGTATCTATAAGACCTAATAGTTTGCTATTTGGACACATTAAACTTGAACTTATAATCTTCAAATCTGTTGAAGCGAAAACACGATCCGATAAAAAATTCTCGATAAAAAATAAATTAAAAAAAACCTCGTTTTACACTCATTTTGAGTTAGATCTCTTAAACCTTATGGAATTGAATGATGATTTTTAACGTATTAGATAGATAATAATATTATCTCAAATCGTGACAATAATTTTTTTTATTTTTCTACGTGGTCTTCTCGTAATTAGCAATTATTTGATTTGGCGCTTGCGTTATTTAATTCTAAGCGAGCACTCTCTTTCTGTCTCTTGTTTCGCACGCGGTAGGTAATAAAACGTTGATAAATAGCTTCTTGTTATTTAAATTTCATCTTCTTTGCATATCTAACGCTTGAAAGCGGTGACACACGTGCTCTGCATATCACGACCTACATCTCAACAAGGGAGTCAAACTGAGTTCCATGTAAATGTGGGACCCATATGACCTAAATAAAGTTCTTTACAACTTTTATTAAATACTTAAAAGATGCGTTTAAGCCGTAGTAACGCAGGAGTTAAGTTTAAGGGAGTAATCCTTGTTCGATTAAAAATTTTCAACTTGAGTCAACAAATCTTCAAGTACAAGCGTTGATTCGTAATTATTGTGTCAAGTATGAAGATGATATGATATGAATATTTACCGAGAATTCATATTAATATAAAATAGGTTCTTTATAAGACGATAATACTTTTTATAAATATTAGTATCGCTAAATGTATACTTTATCGATTTTGAAAAGATAGCTCGATGAACCGTACTAAATATCGACAAACTCATAAATTAATAGTTTTATGAACGTAATTAGTTATTACAATCATTTTAAATTTGACTAGAACCAACTTCACATCATCACATTGAAAGCCGTGGTAGCTCAGATGGTTAACGCTCGCTGTAAATATAACAGAACGCGAGTAACCCGGGTTCGATGCCCGCCGGCACCAATGAAATTGTTAATTGCAATTTTAAGTGCTGATTTACCACGTGCTCGGCGGTGAAGGAAAACATCGCGAGGAAACCTGCATGTCTGAGGAATAAGAAAAAAAATACTTCGAAGACATGTGAAGTTCGTCAACACGCATTTGGGCAGCGCGGCGGACCCTCTCAGAAAACCCTCTCAGAAATGAGGGGAGGCCTGGGCTCAGCAGTGGGACGTATATAGGCTGTAACTTTACTTTACTTTACTTTACAACTTCACATCAGTGGAAAGTTAGATTTCAATTATTTATTAACTTTTGAATTTGGTAGCTTATAAATAAGACCGTGTAGTGGTGATGTAAGGATATCCACTCATTCATATCGACCCTCAGTTGTCATAGGAGACCACAAGGGGAAACTTAAAAGGAAGGTAAGCAGTAGCATCTCCCGTATAACAACCGAAATAAAAAAAAACTATGCTGCCAAGCGTGGCAACTATGGCAGAATTTAAAAAAAAATACAAAATTTAACCTCTTCAAGGTTCAAAAACTTTGTACAACAAAGTTTGTATAAAAAGGGAAAATTATAATATAAAGAATGGTAATAACGTGAAGCAGATAACCGCTACCAAGCTAATTCTAATTTGTTTTGTGTGGTTAATATTGTAAAATGTTTTCTTTTGTCAGAAAATAAGTCCCGCCGGGTTTCTTGCTGGTTCTTTCGTGCGCGTGGAAAATTAAACATAAGTAAAGTAGGTATAGCATTTATAATCTATGTGGTATAAAAAAGTTTGTGTGTCTGTATACCCCCTGGAACCAGTTTGGACGCCTGTGGACGTACATAGCTTAGCTTGGAGATACCTGCTGCTGGTTCACATTTTTTCAAACATTGTCAGTAACCACATAATAAAGTAAGAAATAAGAATCTTTGCTTCGTACTTAAGTGAATAGGATCTGTTCTATTTAAAGGAGACAATCGTGTCATATATTAAAATGCAACGATCATAATAATTACTGTTGGTTTCAATTTTCCCTTGTAATTATTATTTCTACCGAAAGAAAATTCTAGGCGTGGGTCCCCACACAATAGTGTTGCGGTGTGAATTTTGGGTAAGTAAATATCTTTATTTCAAATTTAGCCATCTCATATGATAAATTTTTACTTATGGACTATCATTATACTAACTAACACTATATTATATTAAACAAAAGTAAACGTAGTAACAGCCTATAAACGTTCCAATGGAAGCAAATGTCTCTTTTCATTTCTGAGAGCTTATGGAACACATCATAATCTTAAAATATATCTCATTTATGCACAGCACTGTCTTATTTACCATATTATCAGAGGTACACGGCCGAATAATATAGATATAGATTCCCGCTTAGGGGGTATACAGGCACAGAAACTTTTTTTATACCACATAGATTATAAAAATGCTATACTTATGTTTAATTTACCACACGCACGAAAGAACCAGCAAGAAACCCAGCGGGACTTATTTTCTGAAAAAAGAAAACATTTTACACAATTAACTACACAAAACAAATTAGAATTAGCTTGGTAGCGGTTATCTCATTTTTCACCCTTATTCTATAAAAAGAAATCATTTTGAACTTCAAACATTCAAACAAATGGACAGTGAATATCTTTATAATTTTTTTATATATATTATAAAATACTATAATAAGAAGTAACATTCATTAAATGTCAAATGTAATAGTAGTGGTTAGAGTTAGACCAACTAGCTTACGGCTAGCAAAATATGACGCATGAGCTTGAAGCATATACTCGTAGTTCCACATCATTTGTCATTAGATGGGTAATCAGTTTGCCTCGTTGGTCTAGCGGTTGTAGTAGTGCGGCTGCTGATCATGAGGTCCTGGGTTCGAATCCCGGGTCCGTTTACCGTCCCATCGGATTATGAGAGTGAGGGAATAGCGAGTGCACCTGTGCTTGCGCATACACTTGGGCACTATAATCCTGTCCTGCGCCGTTGGCTAGCCTCCGTTGAGGCAGGCCGAAATTCGGTCTGGAGGACACTAATCCGTCATACTAACAGAGTTAAATTTTTAAAAAAAAAGAAGAAAAAAGAAGAAACCTGTCCTAGTCCTCCGGTAAGCCTCGTAAAAGAAAGCTAAGCCAGCATTGTTTTACGAGGAGCAGTACTAAACTAGTTAAAGTTTTCACTATCACATCGAAGTACGAAAGTACGAAAAGTACCAAAACTTTGGGTCTTCCCTTCGCACCCGTGCAAACAACGGTACTGCTCCTCGTAAAACAATGCTGGCTTACCTTTGCTTTATGAGGCTTACCGCAGGACTAGGACAGGTTTCTTCTTTTTTTAAATATAAGAGGATTGGCCTTCAATCACACGCTTGACAGGCGAAATAACGATATCATGAGCAGGCTTCTCGCACCTTTCGATGCTGCTGCTTGTGCCGATCTGAATATTTTACGTCTGGAGTAAACGAGATGATACACCGCCATCTATCGGCCGCCATAAATTTATACTGTTTCCCAGTCGTCTCTTACAATAACCACGGGAGGCAACTGGTGCTAGGGTGAATTCTATTACGCAGTACATGTTGCTAGCATTTAACTCCGATAGTGTGACGGATTACTCATCTAATGAAAGATGATGTGGTACTACGAGTATATCCTTCAAGCTCATGCGTCATATTTTGCTAGCCGTAAGCTAGTTGGTTTAACTGTAACCACTACTATTACATTTGACATTTAATGAATGTTACCTACTTATGATAGTATTTTATAATATACATAAAAAAATTATAAAGAAATTCATTGTCCATTCGCCTGAATGTTTGAAGTTCAAAATGATTTCTTTTTATAGAATAAGGGTGAAAACCGAGCACACAGTCCACCTAATGGTAAATGGATGCTGTGGCCCGTAGACATCTACATTTATCATCGATTAAGAATCAAAACGCAGATGCCTTGTCACCCCTGAGGACTAAGATGGAATGCCTCGTTTACAGTAAATAAAGCGGCCAAGAGCGTGTCGGGCCACGCTCAGTGTAGGGTTCCGTAGTTTCCCGTCCGTCACAGTAGGTGTTCCCACTTATGAGTTTGTACAAAAACTGTTGTTTCCATCCAAGTTCAAAATAATTTTCCTAGAAAGTCCATATAAAGTTCTACTTTCCAGATTTTTTTCATATTTTCTAAACTTATGGTTCAAAAGTTAGAGGGGGGTTATCAAAAAATGATTTAAGTAAACCCCTATTCATTTTTAAATACCTTTCCAACAATATATTACACGTTAGGGTTGAAATTAAAAAAAAATCACTTCCTACTTTACATATAGGGGGGCTACCCTAATAAAACATTTTTTTCCAATTTTCATTTTACCACTTTGTCGGCGTGATTGATACACATATTGGTACCAAATTTCAGCTTTCTAGTGCTAACGGTCACAGAGATTAAGTGAGGACGGACAGACGGACAGACAGACATGGCGAAACTATAAGGGTTCCTAGTTGACTACGGAACCCTAAAAAGGGGGTCTCCGGTTCTCTACACTCTCCATACGAAACACAGCAGCGGTCATTCCCCGGTCGAGCCGACCCATTCGAGCTACAACCATAATATACCTGCAGCGTGGCTTTACCACATATAAAATTAATTTAAACTTTTGACGTAAAACTTGAGCTGTTGGCGTTTTTGAATCTATGAAATTCATTGGAGAAACTTACTGTTTATTTCAAACAATCAATTAAAAGGTAGCTTGTAAATGAGTATTTATTTGTTTGAACGCTTATTTTGTATAAATACACAGTTGATAATATTTTACAATTAAAATTATATTTTTCCATTAATTGTAATTATCAAAATTTCATGATAATAAATTTGACATAAGTGAAATCCTTGCAACAACTTCGCAGCCTTTAAAATGTTTCCGTTCAAGCGTTACGAGCATCTCTGCGCTATATACTAAGAGTAATTTTGACGTTTTTTTTTCAGTTCGATTAAAGCCCCATTAGTACGTAAGATAAATATATAAAATTACTTACGAATAACGAGCTCATTACATCTGTATTTTAAATATGACAATCTATTTAAGTAATTTATTTACTTACTAATTTACGATTTACTTTAGAATGGTCCAATAATAGCTAACAACGTTTGTCTTGTTGTTGTCTAATTAACGTAATCTCTTAAAATAACCATTTAATTATATGTTTTTTGCAATAGTAATCAAACATCGTTTAGCTGGGTCGTTAATTTATAAAATTTGTCACAGAGTTCAAAATTAAAAACAAATTTACTAGTGGTTATTTTTATGGAAGAGGAAGGAAACGAGCATACGTCTCACCTGATGGTAAGTGATCTACGTCGTCGTCGACTGTGGTAGAGTAAGCATTATAAATTTATAAATCAATTTACTCGTATAAAACAATAGTTTGCATACTCAGACTTAGTATCGAAGAACCGGCAAGAAACTCGTTCGAACAGTGTGGCGGCTAAATACCTCATCTATAGACGAAGTATAATTTCCGCACAAAAGATTGATTAGACACTTACTCATCATTATCATCATCATCATCAGTCACTCGTATGAATACCTCGGGGACTTATAAACCTGTAAAAGCGTCCTGACTAACAGTACAAAATTCAAAATCGTCTGATTTCATGCGATCATTTTTTCTTAACATCGGAATAGAATTCATTGAAATGAATCAATAGTGTCATTCAGATTCGAATGCACAAAATGCAATCACATTCTCGCCTTGGGCAGTGTTTATTGTAACAGTTGTACGCCGAATGAATCATATCGTCACGCGCGAGTGGCTTAGGGTTATGACCTATGACTTCAACTTGAAAGTTTGTTTTGTTTCAAAATGAACGGGCATTTTGGATATAAAAATCTAATTTTTCTATGGACTTACAAAATATCATCCTGTTCTGCTTTTCAAGATTATCTGGATAGATTTCGTGCTAGAGAAAATCACGAAAATTATCGCACGGTTACCAAGGAACTGTGTTATTGTGGAATTTTCGTGAAAAAATGATAACAAAAGAGCACACAATACATTGGTAAGTGAATGCTGTAGGTTGTACGTTGCATCCCATAGGCACAAAAATAACTTAAATTTTGATTTCTAAACGAGGTTCGTTTAGAAATCAAAATTAGACGTCTAGTTACCAGTAATTCTCTATGTCTAGGTGTACCTATCCAGTTCGATTTTGATCAATTAGTTAAAAACAATAGAACTGGGTAAATTGTAACAGTGTAGGAGTCACAATAAATTCCTCTGTAAAAATAATTTGCACTTTTTTTTATAGAAGAGGGGGCAAACGAGCACGCGACTCACCTAATAGTAAGTGACTATCGCCACCCATTAACAAACGCAACACCAGGGGAATTACAGGTGCGTTGCCGGCCTTTTAGAAAGGAGTAAGCTCTTTTCTTGAAGGTCCCTAAGTCGTATCGGTCCGGAAAAATCGCCGGTGGCAAACTATTCCACAGATAAGTTGTACGTGGAAGAAAACTCCTAGTAAATTGCACAGTGGTGGACCGCCAAGCATCCAGATGGTGTGGATGGTATCGTGAAATTTGGCGACTGGAACTAACCTAACTATTATAGGCTTAGTTGGGATTCGAACCACACACAACCGACAAATTGCCCATGGACCTACAGAGCAAATACAACAGAGGGCTGATATTTTTCATATTATTGTATACGACAAAAGAAAAAAATGCAACCCAATGAAATTTGACCGCAGTTTTGCGTGTGTAATCAAAATATTTATGACATGATATGATGACGATTAATAAAATAATAAAGTACAGTCAGACATACGCCCATGTACATTTACATATAGATTTGGTACATTATCAAAAAATTACGGCCTAATTTCTCGTTTTTATCTTCCAAACTAAGAAAGTATTTTCCGTTTTATCGTTAACCAACACTGAAGAAATTATAAATATTGCCAGGCTACATTCTAACGTAAGCGTCTTGTATTTCATAGGGAAAATGAGTATAAGTATCCGAAGAGTGGACAAAGTTTACCTGTAATAACAGTTAATAAAGTTCATAATATAACCCACAGGATCTATAGCAATAAACCAATTGAACTTAACAAAATAAATTGATGTTTGTGGTACAATGCATCCAATGCGTCCACATAAATTTGTACCACTAAGCAGTCTGTTTTAACAACGAACAAGACAATAGTTATTACCACATGAGTATTTATCTACTCATGTGGCTATTAAGTCCCTCTGCGTCGTGTTCCTCGGTCCATAGGAGTCATTCAACATAGGTATAGCAGACCATTTATGTGAAAAATGGGGTCGTCTTCTAAGTGTGAAACACTTGACTACTATTATATCATCATCAATGTTATCATGATGATGATGATAGGATTGTTTTTATAATTTCTACAACATGTAGGTTTCTTCCTAATGTTTTCATTTACCGCTGCGAAATTGCTAAATTACCATTATGTATTCATTTCATAATATGTCAGAAATGATGAGTTTAACTCAGTAGGGTTATACTCGCATTTCTGATATACTATGACATGAATACCAGCGTAAAATAGCAGCTTAACGCTGCTGTGTTTCGTATGGTGAGTGTAGAGAACTGGGGTCCTTCTTTACTGGAAAAGAGGCATTCCATCTCTGTCGTCACGGTTGACAACGGATCTGCATTTGATTCCTGATCGAGGATTGAAGTAAATGTATATGGGCCGCAGCAACTACTTACCATCAGATGGACTGTGTGCTCGTTTGTGACCCTTATCCTATTAAAAAAATACATCGAGCGCTTAGCTGTAGAGCTAGTAAGGTTCCCTTCAGCTTCTACTAGTTAAATCATCTTTACAGCCCATCACGACTCCACTGCTGAACATAGGCCTCCTTCAAGGAATGCCACACCCACACGGCGCGGTCCTTAGTCACTTGCTTCTATTGACTTCCGGCATCTGTACTACTACTAATACTATAATATCTACAAGTACGGCTATGTGATCAAGTCATTATTTAAAAAAAAATCTGAGTGATTTATAAGGACGGCTATGTGATCAAGTCTTCTTAATCTTAATTTTGATTCTTTTGAACTTTTTCGTAAGCAGATATTCCCTGATCTGCTGCATTTTTTGTGATGCATGTGCATCTTATCATGTCTTCTGTAATTTGTTAAAAAAATAACTTAAAATAGGTTTTATGATTTTTCTTTCACATAGAGGTAACTTATTATTACCAAACGCATGATGTGTTCCCCTCTATGTAGTTATGCACTTGTTAAAGACATGTTGGAATTTGTATTTCTTTTATTTAAATGTATTGTGTTATAACTGTTGGAGAACCTAATAAATAAATAAAAAAGTTCATATAAAAAATCTGTAGACTATATGAACTGCTGTGTGATCAAGTCGATATCGCAGAGAGCAACTATGTGATATAATGTACCGGAAAGGACGGCTGTGTGATCATGTGTCCATATCAGTCAGTCGGAACAATTAGTTCACTTTGAGGTCAACATAGGTATACCGGACCATTTATGTGAAGCAAATATTTTGAGCACTGTATCGAGTTTTTTTCAGTCCTCTAACTCTGATCTGTAGTAAGAGATAAAGCTGTGTGAATCTCTTAAGTAATATTATTCTAAAATATAAAATTATATTTGAAATACATGAGTTTAACGATTTACGAGAATGGTGAGGTAGGACCGAGGCGAGGCCTAGGCCATACCTAGTAGAGCGCTATCCTACACTTCCCCTTACCATTACGAGGCTGATACTCGAAAACCTTTCCTCCTCATCGGTTTTCGGTTCTTCAAGCTATATGGACATCTCATTGCCACGTTAGCGTACTGATCCGTTACTATTATTTTATGTCCGTTAAGAATCCAGTTCAATAAAGTACGCAGCGCTTTAGCTATTGGCAAACGATGCGGTATTAAAAAGTTATGTCTAATGAGTTTCCCCTTACGCGGCTCGTTAAGGTGGCGCTAACTGTAGAGGCGGAATTCATATAACGACCAACATTCAAGCTCGACAGGTTAGTAATATGTTGCAGAGTGAACAAACTCTTGCCCAGATTATACTATTATTACTGAGCACAGAACAAGGACGTTTTACGTTTCAACCCGTTTGTATGTTCTCCAGTTACTGGGAGTCTTTATCCCACAAGCTATCTACAGGTTTGTTATTTTACATGTAACATTTTTTTTTAAATAAGACGACACCTTTTGAAATAGGTAAATTCATTTGAATATGCTTGTTCAAAAACTCGATTGTATAATTTGACTCGATCACCTCCAAAAAATCACTATATAGTTGAAATTATAACGAAATTACTAATCTATATGTGTGGGAATCACTAAAATGTATTTATAAGATGAATGTTCGTAATTTCCTTGCTCATTATTTTTTTGATTACTTAAATCTTAAATCAATAATATGTATTTAAAAAATATTTTAAGATTCTGATAATTTCTAAGCGGTCTTAATCATCGCGGCCGCTACGCAATTTTAGACCTTAAGACGGTGTTTTTTAAGTTTTTACAGAAATTATATATTCACTCGGATCGGTACGGCGATAGCCCTGAGCCACTTTTTCGATGTGTCTTCTTAATTAAAAAATAACAGAAGGAAAAACGCGGGAACCAAAACTTCTCTAACGATTAGAGTAGCCGCCATTTACAACAACTAATATACAATAGGGAATAGCAATATGTAAAGTAATACAAACGTACGTACTCACAAAACTTTGTAGAATCAGTACCATCATTACAAGAACATAAATTATGACAAGTAAAGTAGTTAAATTGGTTGAATGGTAGAGAATGCCTAACGGAATTAAATCCGCCCTTGATATTCCTTTATGGAAATGCAATAAAGATTAACATAATTGAATAAAGCAACAGCTATTATACGTCCCACAGCTGGGCACGTGTCTCCACTTAATTCTGAGCGGATTAAAAATAAATTAATAAGTAATGATTTCTTTTAACCTACTAAAACTTGATTATAACCATCTTTTACTTGTTTGGGTGCTATTATCTGTTTGCGGTAATTGATAAAAAAATAATCTAAGCATAACACAACAAGACCACATTAAGCTCCTTTTGTGTTAATTGAGTCAAATTTGATCAAAATCAGTGCTCTTGAGTTGCAAGTATTTATTTTTTTGTTTATGAAATATAACAACCACGTGAAAGACGTCACGGGCACTGCTTGTGTATACGACAAAACACTTAAATTATTTTATGATTTCTTAAAAATTAACAATGTTGTTTTACAGTAATTGAAAGCCTTGTTAATGGGCGCTTCCTTTCAACTTTTACTTTCACAAAAACAAAGATGTACTAAGGCTTGGTATAAAGAATTCATGTTAGTTTCTTATAATTCAAAGGAAGTGTAATTAAGCGAGAAAAGGTACTATTTAGCGTCAACTGTCGCCCATTGCTTTTGTTAATGTCACCCGGCGTTACGGCTGTTGGCGTTATACTTTTATTTTCTTTGAGTTGCATATTTCTATACACCGACTGAACTAATATTATTATTTAGTTATAACGGTCTGAGCAAAGTCCGACTAATAATTAAAATAACTTGCCTAAACACTCAAACGCTGTTCTATTTTAAAATGCCGTTCAGTCGCGTACTGTCTCTATCACATTAAGTCACATCTTAAAATTGAGTAGCGTTTTTGGACATTTGACGTTTACTCTCTTAAAAATACGAACGTCGTATTAAGTACCTAATATCAACGACAGTAGGTTAATTTGTGGTCCAAAGTCGCGAATATTTACATGTTACGGTTAATATGTCCGAAGAAGTAGTAAACTTATGATTATCCAGTCGGTTGCGTAAAGAATACAACAGCGTACCACATAAGAACTGTTTACTGAAATTATTTAACCCTCTACCGTTAACGTTTGCGTGTCAAGAGCATCAGACATCTGTCGTAACGTCAAAGAAATTTAAGGTTTACCAAAACCAGACTGCGCAAGCCAAAATAAACTTTAAAATAAAACACACTAAATCTATATTTATTCGTCACATACATATCTGACTAATATGTTTACGAGAAAGAAAATTATAACTATAGATTATTTATTTAAGATTCCTACAGGCGGAGGATTCATGAAAAAGTTTATTTTCTCAATTATGCGAAATATCGTCGATACCACGAGTAAGTATTGCTATGAATAATGACCATAGATAATTTAATGTCCACAATTAGTACAAAGTTTCTCTGCGTGATAGACTCAGAAATGAGGATATCCGTAGTAAAACCAGAGTGACTGACATAGCCCAACGGATTAGTAAGCTGAAGTGGCAATGGGCCGGCCTTATAGCTCGAAGAACCGAAAACCGATGGGGAAGAAAGGTTCTCGAGTGGCAGCCTCGTACCAATAGGCGTAGTGTAGGGCGACTCCCCATTAGATGGAGTGACGACCTGGTAAGACGTGCAGGAAGTCGATGGATGCAGGTTCTCAGGACCGTGCTTTGTGGCATTACTTGGGGGAGGCCTATGTTCAGCAGTGGACTTGAGAAGGGCTGTAATGATGATGATGATGATAAATTAGTACAAATGTATTCCAGAAAAAGGTTCCAAAATGTAATCTTATACAAAATTACGCAATTTACACACATATTTTACCACCAAAAGAAATATCTTGCTTTTAAAATGTGAAGTAGTGATGATCAATTCTAATATTTAAAAAAGTGACTTTCGTACTGGATTTTTAGAAACAAATAGGCTCTTTTATTATTCGGAATTGCCCATCATCAAAATTATGTGGCTGGGATTTAAAATTGGGACTCAATGTTTATTAATGGGAGCACTCTGTGTGGTAAATAAGATAAAAATGCAACCATATGTAATGAGATAAAAGAACAAGTAAAGAAAAAGTTAAACCACCACCCATATATTAACACTTTCGCTGTCTGACTTTCAGACACAATAATAAGACAATAGCAATGAACTATATGTAGTACACGGGAAATCGAATGGCTTAAAAAAAAGAATAATTCGTGTATTGGGAGCCTTACCACAGTTGCCTGGTAACTCAGACAATTTTTTTTTCTCAGCTAACGGAACAACATTGTTGTTGATCTGTCGCAGGTAGATGAGCCTGAGCATTTACTACCCCCAGTGGTTGAGTTATTAAGCAAATTTGTATAATTTAAGACGTTAAATACTAGTATAGTAAAACACAACACGTAAACGTAAATAAGAAATAAAATTATACCCAAGATAAATGATCAATTAATCACATATTATACTAATAACTTAGTATATCTTCAAAAAATCAGATGGTCCTCCGAAATTTTCTATTACCTAATCGTAGAATCACCGTGGTCTGTTTTTTTCCTTTTAAATATCGCATCTGGTATGTAATTTGACATTCTGTTCATAAAGATGATTACACGCCTGTTCGCGTTACACAAAGGATATGCCGTTAGATCTTAGCAAGTGACGTGACCAACAAAGCAAGACCTCACTTACCAGCCTCCACTAAAAATGTGCCGCAGATGGGTTTATACGGTAAGCTCGCACAATTATATCGAACACATTTTATTTAATAATAATCCCAATACCTTATGGGCAGGGTTCAGATTCGTTTGAATGAATTATTAAATTAAACTGTACAATGTTAAGGATCGCACCTGCGCATGCGCATCTTGTAGAGTTCAATGCGATAGTTTCGCCGAA
Source organism: Parnassius smintheus behrii (assembly GCA_036936625.1). Taxonomy (NCBI): domain Eukaryota; kingdom Metazoa; phylum Arthropoda; class Insecta; order Lepidoptera; family Papilionidae; genus Parnassius; species Parnassius smintheus. Next base: position 44,949,350 of record JAUPFT010000011.1, on the reverse strand, counting down.
TTCTTATAATGTTATAACCCTAGTGTGGGAAATACGGATCGAATAAGGGTTTTTATTTGATACAAACTGTTTTGATTTTTTTTGTTTTAATACAAAATTTGAGCGTAAATAGAATTCCTGCTCCCTGCGTCAAGCGTTATATATATATATATATATATATATATATATATATATATATATATATATATATATATATATATATTATATATCGCTCATTTGGAGAAACATCGACGTAATTGCTATTTTTCCAATTTTACAGGAGAGTGATTTAAAGTGTTTTTATTTATTTTGTAATGTGTTACCGTCTCCTGATGATGACTCTTGCCTATTTTTTTTATATTTAAAATGTGGCTATACTAATGTAATTTTATGTAGTTTTCAGTAAAGCTGAATATTTATGTTGGTGTTCTAATAAATAAATAAAAATATGTCGGATACCTACAATTCCGTCTTTGTTCCCCAAAGATTCAGTATAATGCGCAGAGTGCCGCGTATACATTTTTTTATGATTTTATGACAAAATGAAACCATATTTTGAAAGTAATCAAACTATTATCCATTTATTTCGAATAAAATTTGTAATATTTGAGGAACTCAAACTTATATAATAGATAATTTTCACTTAAAGAATCAAAAGGCACGACAATCACAGCTTCGTTAGGCCTACTTTTACAAAATATTAAATTTAACGTACCTAGCTTAATTTGAACAAGTAGTTACCATGTAAATGTTTAAAACATTGTCGTAAAAACTGCAATAAAACCTTGGTATGATATTTTTTGCATTAGTTCTTGTAAGTCACTTTTCTTATTTTGAGCAATAGGTATTTTTCCACGATACGCTGGCTTTAGTGTTAAATCTATTATATCTTTTGTGTCTCCCTTATTTCGTCTGGAGATTTTTGTAACGGCTTCTGTCCAGTCTTCCTCGTATCCAGTTTTAAATTTATATGTTCCATTTTCCTTTTGAAATTTAATCATTTTTATATCATTCGTTTTAATGGTGTTTCCATGTACGTCTTTTGCAGTGTTTAGTCCAATTTCTTCCGCTAATTTTTTGAGATCATAGAAATCGTCATAGTTTAACTCTTCTACAATAAATGGATTGCCATTTTTTTGCAGACCTTATGATTTGAACGTACTGCTCTGGCACGTATATGGGCCCAGACTTTTTAGATTTTTTAATAGTTTTTTCTATTAACGAGTGCGCTGTGTCTCCTTCATTTTGGGTATGCCCGCGGATCAAAAATTTATGAGTGATGGTTTTGATTCGTAATGTTTTGACGGCATACAGATACATTGAGAAAATGAATCTGGAAACGTTAAAATAAAATGTAGTACTTACATTAATATTCATAATTTAGGTAGATTAAGAATGTAGAATTATTGAAAATAGTCAATTTATTTATCCAACTCACCTGTTTTTCTGCTGTCCACAGCAGTTGTCGGTATAAAACGTAACGTCAGAATTAGGATATTTATCAGATACTTTTTGCAGGAATTTGTAGACACAGGAACCGATCTCAACTGCACCCCGACCTCCTAAAGCCTCATGCCAGAAGTAACAAATCGTCTCCTTGTTTTTTATATCAGTGATCTAAAAATTAATTAAAATTGTAGTTTATGAAATAAAAAAGTCAAGAGTAACTTACAGTTAAATTCAGACAATTTAATTTAGACTTATAAAAGAAAGCTGATGATTCTCCAATCGGAACAGGCATCACAGCTTGTAAATCAAATATAGCTACAATGCTATTGCTTTCCGCCATTTTACAAGTCTCAATGTCATTCTTTTTTTCAGCTCGACTGAGTTCTTTTTGGCGCAGATGTTCCAAATATTTATTTTCTAATATTCATCACCGTCAACTGCATTTTTACGAGATTCACATAGATCGCACTGATCTTTCTTGGGGATGAAAAAAGAAATGTTAAACTCTTTAGTAAATGTTCGGTAGTATAAATCATAGTTTGCAGCAGTTTTGTTATCGGATACCCTCATGTTTTTGTAGTCACGATGTAAATCAGCTAGTGTGAGACCACCGTCAATGTATTCTCGACTCGTGTTTGCACGGAGATAATGACTGTCAATCCTAGCTATGGAGTTTATATGAACTCTAACGGAGTCCAAGACTTCTGGATCAGTTTTAATATGATGATCATGCTTGCCACGACTGTCCATTGGTGCACTGCCTAGAAAGCCTTCACTTGTTTTAGACTCGATCACAGTGCGTAAAGTTCTATCCGCAATTCCCAATGTGTTTAGTAAGAAAGTTTTGCAAACTCTTACATTTTGCCCATTGTTGACTAGGGAATAGTATGTGTTAGGTTTTCTATTCTTTATCGTTGTTCTGACACGACGCACGGCTGATAGGAATACCATAACTACAGAATTAAGAAAATCACGTTGTCTCTGAAATGATGATAAAGCCCAATACATATTAAATATTTCACGCCTTTGCTCCTCTGAAAATTTGTTCGAACACAAATATCGACACTTGTCTGAACAAGGCGGCTTCATTGCTTTGGCAGGAACAGTTTTACCAGTGCGAGATGTATATTGTTTACCCAAATTCTTTAATTGTTTTGTTCTATTTTTCTTCCACTGAGCCTCATTCCTCACCCTTTTCTTTTTAATTTTATTAGGAGATTGAACAATATTATCTGTATTTTGGGGTGATCCATCATTTGGCATCACACTGTTACTGGAATGATTATTTTGCTGTGATATAATCTCGAGAGTCTCGCCAGATTGCATTAAGTTGGAGCTGCGTGTAGTAGAGTGAAAAGAAGTGGACCTTGAGATGAAGACATTTTGCGAGTGCGTTTTGCTGGCCGATATTCATCACCACTGTCATCTGGTGAAAAATCTTCACAGTCTGATTTTAAATATTTGCCATCTACATTTGCTCTATTTTCGATGGATTTTGATAAAACTAATTCAGATATTTCTGGTTGCGAGTTATTATTGGCTGGTAAATGGAGCTGGAATTCAGACACAAAAGGAACGACATAGTTGTCTTGTTCTAATGTGGAAACGTTCCCTTGTGTCAAAATCGACTTACTTGCAGTCGAGTCTTCAGAATCAGAGCTAGATGAGGAGTTGGAATTCGAAGGTTTCTGATTCGTGTTTACTTGTGTCATACTCTGCGACGTTATTAAAATGCTTGACATATCTTCATTGTGATACGGAGAGTTTCGCAAACTTGGCAAGTCAGGATAAATACTCTCAAATTGTTCATTTCTATTGGCTAAAAGAAAATTAATAAATTATAGCAAAACAAAACCAAAATAAAAAAACAGTCTAGTTGTCTGCCTATTTTACACGTACCATTCCCACTCTGATCAGCAACACCAACAATATTGACATTATTTAAATACGTCATTGTGTCAATAGATGATGGTTCGTGTCTATCCATTACTAAATTGACCAACTTTCTACCACGTCCTTCCATTATTGTAAATAACCTAAAAATAAATGAATAGGAAATCAAAACAAAATTATAAGTCACCAGCGCGCGTCATGTGACTTTTATTTACATTCACATAACGTTTAAATTACAACTATTGACGCGCGCTCGTGAAATGCATTAACTGTACATGATACAACATAAAAGAAATTTTTAAAAAGTAAATCTAACTTCAAAGACTAAAATAATCCCACGTGGAATTTGAAGTTTACTGCGACTTCACGCAGACAAAAAAGAATTATACGAACATTTCATGTAATACAACACAACAAAAATACTTGGCCAAGTATCGTGAAAATAAGCTGGCTTGCTCTTTTTAAAATGTATATATTCAAATAATTTCACAAAGCAATGTTTAAGCGTATTTGAACCAAATAATAATATTTTTCTACCAACAACGACATTACTAATAGGAAATTACAAAAATTATGTCATTGCTTCTGCAAAAACAAATATATTTTGGGACAACAATGTCGAAAATGTTCATTCCGTCGTTGTAGCCCCAAAAAGAACGAAAAATAATGTCATAATTACCGTTACGTCGATGTAGCACCCAAACACAAATACACTTCGCGGAGCTCCCCGCGCAACTAACCGATGCGTCGCTGTTTCCGCGAAATCTTTGCGAATTAGCATAAATGCAACAACGACGCTAGCGCTACCTACCGATAAATAGACTGAAGTTGATTTACATCTTTGTTTCTCCTAACGTAAATACACTTTCTAAGTGATTTGTCATATTTATCTAATTTTTGGAAAAAATTACATTTACGTCGATGTTTCTCCAAATGAGCGATATATATATATATATATATATATATATATATATATATATATATATATATATATATATATATATATATATTATATAGCAAGACATATTTCAGCCTAAGATGTAAACATATTTTGCTTATAACGCTACAGATTTAGAATAGAAGATTATAAAGGTACGTATAACCTTGTTTTGTCTAATTTTGATTTGGTTGCGTTTGTTGTGATGGTCCTCATGTCGCTGACACTACATTGCCTATTCCACCTCCAACCTCATTGCCCGGTATTTCGAAGATTCTTTTGAGCATGACTTTATCTTTACGATATAATTCGATATTATTATGAACAGAATATTTGAAAGTTCTTCACTATAATTATAGCCGCCCGGTATAAATTTATCACTTTATTTTACAAAAGCGTGGGCAAATGAGCATTATGTAATTAGTTATCTATATGTTCTGAATTAATTTCTCAATTGTGTGTATAACAAAAGTGTATTAATTTTATTATAATGATACTTTCTTCATTAATTTCATGATAAATTTACATCGATTAAATAACAAAGCTACAAAAACAATATTTAGTTCAGGTTTATTTAACGCTGGTATGAACATCAAAATCCATATAATCTAATTTATCTAACCTAATATTATTAAAAATGGAACAAATTGTATGTTAATCTGGAAGCTAAAGCATTATAATTTATAATATATCCACTGATGGTCAAGAATGCAATGAAGTGAATTTTCTAAATTTAATACATCGATTTTCAATCCTCAGGATAAAAGTTAATCAAATCCTAAAATGTAATAAAAACAAATTAAAACTACGGTAGTCGAAACAAAACAATTAAATTAGATCTATTTTAATTTCAGCCAGGTTTTAGTTCATTTGACTAATAACATTTATCTGACAAATGAAAATTCGACCTACGGCGATGGTGTGCTCTGCAGAATACTCTCTCTCTCTCTCTCTCTCTCTCACTCTCTGCTAGCTACAGTGTGTTATAGTATAATACTTACTAGCTAAGTAGCTTAGCTAAGTAGCTTGCTGCGTGTTTAATAACTTAATTTAGTATCTCGGGATATAATATTTATATTTTCTGAATGTATTTTACTCGCGTATTCTTGTCTATTTTTTACTTGAGACTATATCAAAATCTTCGTCGGAACAAATGAAAATTTACCGCGGTAATCACTGAAAATCGGCGTTGTATTTTCACCTTAATATCATACTGAATGATGCACTTAAAAAAACGTAAAGTAACTTTACATCTATTAGCAGTATAATATGTAATATTATACATTTACTAGCCATTTTATTATATTTATGTATGTTTTGTAATATGCGTTAGTGGTTTATGTCAAATAAATTATTTGTATAATTTTTTCTTACATTAGCTATACATTTCAGACTTACCCTTAAATCGGAGGATCTCTGAGGTGTCTGAATATATTTAGTAACTGTCCACGTGAAACCCAAAAGGATGTGTCATTTAACAGCTTTTAAGCGTTTACGTTCTCAATATGGATTATGGACACATCCGTTCGGCGTTAGCTTTTCCGAATATTTTGTCAGACGTTACGAATGAAATAGTTATATTTTAAGATTTCAATTTACAATGATAACGAAGATGATCTTTTAGAAGGCAGAAAAACAAAATTGGAATACTTCGAATAATCATCAACGTGTTTGTTACCTAAATATTTACTAAATTAGGTAAGTAACTAATAAGTAAATCACTTACTCACTTTATAGCTGCTAATCAAAAAGAGTTAGAGTTAGCTGACTACAGGTTATGAGTTCCCAATTTTATTAAAAGAGATTTCTACAGAGCTGCTTTTTTTTTAGGAAACTTTAAAACAATGTTCGGAAAATGGATTTAAGGAAAAATGCACATTTTCACGTTTTTACGGTGATAATCATCACCGTGTTTTATTCAACCACGAATAGGGTATAGGCCTGTCTATTTGTAGAGATGCTGTCTCGTCGTTTCTCAACTCTGGTGGAGATCGAAGTAGACGTTACGTTTGATATTTGGTTTCGATGAATTTAGTTATTGTATATCTTATTTTAGATTAGAATATATAATTAAAATAAAAAAATTGAATTTAAAGAGCTGTGAATTTTGTTTAATAAATAAAATAAAATAAATTCCATAAATGCACACCTCAACGCTCATTTAATGTTTTAAAATTTAAAACATTAAACAAGCGTTTTAAATTTAAATAATCAATTTACTTTTTTTAATTACCGAAACACGTTTTTCGTTTAAAGCTACAAAAATTGTTTTTGTTAATTCAACACGAAATTTTTTTCACTGCTTGATTACCGGTGATTATTATGTTACCGTTTTTTGAAAGATATCTTGTTCACATGCATACCGGACTAACTGACGTCCAAGTGAAATTATTTTCAATTAATTTTTTTAATAATAATCGAAACAAATAATCTTATAACTACGTAAGAAGTAATAATTGGATGCTCTTCTTGCTAATGCTGTGCTTTTTTATTATATAAGTGTAATATAAAGCTGGTGGAAGTGATTTATGTAGAACGGATCGCGATTTTGATTCGACGTGTAGTTAGTGATTACCACCCCCATGAACGACTGAAACACCAGGGGAATTGCAGGTGCGTTGCAGGCCTTTAAAAAAACGTCTACTCTTTTTTCACTAGTACACTATTTACGTAAGTACAGAAGTGTGTTACTTGGAGAAAAGTAATAACAGAATATTCTATGCGCTACTAAATGCCTGTAATAATTTTTCTGCTACTTACGTTGAGGTATTCCGCTCTTATCTACATTCTTACCTGTAACAAGAGGAGATTTAAATTTTATTATAGATTTCTCACTATATATTAAAACATGCCTACACACAAATAGCATATACAGTCAAACCTGGATAACTGAGACCTTGCAAATTTGTCTCACTTAAGGAGGTATTCCACTTACCCAGTGTCTCAGATGTCCAGGTATAAATAAATGTCTGTCTCATTTACAGAGGGTTCCATTAATAGAGGTTATTTCAGTTATAGATGTGCGATTATTAAATTAAATAACGTATATTGTAAAAATTATATAATATACTAGCTTACCAGGAAGACGTTCTGCCCTTTTCGATGACCCTTTGTCATGTCATTAAAAATCCTTAAATTCTAAAAAAAATATGGGTCGCTTATGGCCAAAAAAATTCCTATTTCTCAAGTTGGACCAAATTGCACTCGGTGTGTAAATTTGATTAAAAGCGGTAGTTTGGGAGTCCATGGCGGACAAACAACGTGACACGTAATTTATATATATTAAGATAAACAAAAATAATAATCAAGCATGTTTTTTATAAACAATACAAACATACATACAGAATCCGTCAATCAAAACAATCTGTTATTTTAGTTTGTGTTTTGGAAGTATCAGTTGTAAGATGTTTTTCAATGTTATAAGTTTTATCAAATATGGTTTGGTCACGGATTGTTAAGATTTTAAAATAATGATTCTACACAAAGTAGATTTTGGCACATTAAATTCGACACAGACTTCACCACGCATCTTTCCATTTTCAAAAACGGATATTAACTTTAGATTTTTACGTACTGATAGCAAACCCAAACTAAAACTGGAGGTCACTCTTATACAATCAGTCAAGTGCGGGATTTGCGGATAGAATAACAATTAATAAACAAAACTGTACACAAAATATAGTCTCAGTAGAAGAGGTAAAATATACTCGCTGTCACAATTGTAGAGGTAATTATGTAGAATAAAATCGAAAAAACTGATCCATAATATAACGTCTAAGTAAAAGAGGAAAAAATACACACGCTGTCTCAACTATGTGACGATAAAATCGAAAGAACTTATCCCAGATACAGAGATTTGTTTTGTCCCACTAACGGAGGTAATTCAGTGCTAAGTGTGCCAGTAAGCATGAGTTCCAGCTATGGAGGTTCCTCACTTATCCACGTCCCACTTAACCAAGCTTTACTGTATTTTAATTTCACCAAAACGGTTGACTGCAGTGGCATTGTAAGAATATCCACTACCCCATATCACCACCCACACCGTGGGTGCCGTACACCGAGGCTACAAAAGGAAACAAAGCAGGATGTTCTGCTTATCTCCCAGTTGTTGCCTGTCGTTGTGGCGTTGCCAACCAGAACGCTAAGCGTGGCAACTCTGGTAAATATCCTTCCAATCAGGCAATCTATGCGAGAGCCTTATGTTCAGTAGTGGGCTTTTAAAAAGCGGTGACAGTAACGACATACGTTAATACTCTGACAATACTAAATTTCAATGCGAACGAGGAAGGGAGAGTAGATTTTTCATTTTGTATACGTAATGCTAGAATTATCAGTGTACCCGCTCCCGCAATGTTTTTTATATTTGTTTGTTTGTCCATTCAGTTTGAACGATATCTGAAAATAGTCGACACGGGAAAACGCTCGGTGTATGCGAAAATAGCGGCCAACGCGACGCGCAACTTCCAGCAAATCTATGCTTACTAATAGCTTACAATATTTTCTGCCCTCTTTATCTAACTATATATAACATACAGAAAACAAAACAAATGTTTTTCACTGTTTGTCCTGTCCTATGCCATTCCATGTTTCTGACAAAAAAAGAGCATTGAAACGCATGGCCACACACAGCTAATTATTTATAAATTACAAATATTGTATATGTGCACTTAAAAAGTAGAAGCTAGTGATAAAGTATTATTTGAACGTATTCCATTTAACAATTTCAGTGGTGCTCGCGTAATTCGAACTAAAATTAAATATAAGGGTCCCGTTCTGGAGGAATTATATATATATATATATATATATATATATATATATATATATATATATATATATATATATATATATATATATGTATAAATTAATTACGTGTCACGTTGTTTGTCCGCGATGGACTCCTAAGCTACTTAACCGATTTTAGTCAAATTTGCATAACGTGTACAGTTTGGTCCAACTTGAGAGATAGAATAGTTTTTTTGCCCATGAGTGACCCACAATTTTTTTTTTGCGAGTTTAAAGATTTTTAATAAGACATGACACAGGGTCATCGAAAAGTGCAGAACAACGTCTGCCTGGCAAGGGAATATATATATATATATATATATATATATATATATATATATATATATATATATATATATATATAGTTTGTTAGTTCATTTTCATACGTTCTCCTATCCATTCATTCGATTACAATGAAACTTTGGTCAGTTGTTGTGTTCTCGTCCGCGAATGTTTTGCAAAAAAAGACATTGCAATATATGCCTCCGTAGGTAATAATACCTTGTAAATACTTTGTTTAGAAAAAAACAAGTTTAGTATAGTAATAGCAAATCTTGAGAGATAATTGCAGTATTTAATTATAATCTAAACCGTTAATATTCCAGCATTTTATAGAAATACAAGATATCCTCAGAAACAACCATTCACCACCGTAACCCAATTCCCGCGCCTCGTATAAACAAACGCGTAGAGGAATAAACCATAAACAAATTTTAAATTTTATAAGATATTATTAGGAGCGCAGCTGCACCGGATATTGCCGCGAGTTGCAACGTGCATCGCGGTTTAACGTGATCTATAATCGATCACGAAAACAGAAGGTCCGGAGCCAATTCAGATAGTAAAGTAATAAAATAGTAAATAGTTTTTGCCGCTTTGACCGCGATTTAGACAGATATACTCATACCGGTAAATGAACTGCAGGGCGGCCCCCTACAGGATGGAGTGACGACCCGATATCATATGCAGGAAGTCGATGTATGTATGTGACTGAACCGTTTTTAAGGCATTCCTTGGAGGTGGCCCACATTCAGCAGTGGACTTGTGATGGGCTGGAACTGGATTATCATAAACATCCAAACACACAAACAAACTAATCTACTAGTAGGAATGTCATGTTCGTATACTCGTATGCATGCATAACTATAATAGATTTACTGTACACAAAATGGATCATTTGGCACAAAATTAGAAACTTACACATTAAAATTAAAGAAAACTAAAGAATACAAATAGAATAATCTAATGAAAAACCAAAAATGAAAACTATTAAAATAAAAACACGCTTATGGTGATTTAACTCATAGAATACTATAAATCCTATACCTTTAAACGAGCAATTCTTGTATATAAATATATATATATAATCGGAATCTCGGAAACGGCTCCAACGATTTTGATAAAATTTAGTGTCCAGGGAGTTTCGGGGGCAATAAATCGATCTAGCTAGGATTTATTTTTAGAAAATGTCCTTTTGTCCATGTTTTCAGACAATAAAAAAACTGCTACAATATAAGAAGGTAAATTTCGACAGGTTACTATCGATCGCTATAGCTCAGGTGGGATGTCGGTCGGGCGTGATATCTGAGTTCCGTGGTTCGCGTCCTGTCTCTGGTCTAGCTTTTTTTCCTTTTTTTTTCAAGTTCCCTTCTTTTGTGAGAAAATCTATTATTTCAAACCTTTTTTTTAGAAATTTTTAAAAATGCGAAAATTTTAATAAAACTACTCTGCACTCATGATGTTTATTCAAATAATCAGTTCAGTTTTTTCTATTCCGTCAATGAGATCAAAAAATATTATTTAAGTTTCATCAGTATGTAATTTATAAATGTAATTTCAAAAAAAACCGAGCAAAGCTCGGTCATCCGGGTACTACATACATAATAGAACGGGGGAGTGGGGGGAGCCCGTGTTGCCACTAAAATGTCACTAACACGTCAATTCACACATATAAGTGTCAACACGAGATGTGTTTTGACGTTACAATCGTTTTCAAATTTTATTTAGAAAATGCCAAATTGCACGCTATTTACAAATAAATATGTATTAAAATCTGTCTGTCAACACAGCGAATCGGGTTTGTAGTAGTGATAATACGACGTAATTGCTTTTACGTATGCTCCCGGCGGCGCCTATCCTCGTTCAAAACCAACTTTGATAGCCATTCTATTGTGTATTTATAGTGTTCTATGATTTAACTGGTAGCAGCTTAAGAGACTTGGTAGCTCAACGGCTAAACGCTGCTTTCATACGACGTAATCAATCCGACGTAAACAATCCCAACTGGCACCAACGACATTGTTAATAATTAATAACAGAGCATTAAAAAAAACGATTTTAAAGAGAGCGACGGACGATCGCATGCAAATACCCGCATGTCAACAGTAGAGATGTAGAGACAAGGGCGTAACCTGATGGCACTTGATTAAATCACCACGGCGTACGGCGTTATTTAATTGCGAAACCCTTCGAGTACTTGATTGTTTAGCATCTAGCTACTGTAGCTGTAGTATGTGTTTGCGTTTTTGAAGCACACTTAATTGAAGAATGTTTTGAAGTGTCCCCCATGAAGGCACAACTGATGCTTCAAGTTTGTTATTAAACATTAAGTATATTTTTTTTATTTAACTGGCTTTACGCTGCTCTGGGTTCTAGCCCTTCTGAGCCTATCATTTCTTTCGAATTTTCATTTTTATATATTTATTCTTCACAATATGCTGATGTATCACATTGCGAAGTTTTTGGGAGATTTTGACGACAGCTCAACCAAGCGGACAGTTGATGACGACAACCCCTCAAGTTAATAAGGCGCCCAAGCGGTCAAAATAACTTGAGGTTTTATATGAACATCAAAGCACTTGTTTCGTCGTTTTCTCTAATAGTTCACACGCGCGGACACTTAATTCACAAAATTGTATCACTTTTACGAATCGAAATCCACTTCAAACCATTATTAAAGCGACAAAACAGAAGCGACAATCCGTCGACGGCCAAGTTCCATAGTTCAATAGTGTCTAGTATTTATTACAGAGTAATAAAAACTTTAGGTTTAAATAAACTACATTTAACACCGAAATTTAAATTTTACTTAATTTAATTCTTGAAAAGTCATGTTTTTCTTCCATATCCACATATAATAAATGTATGCGCAAAGGAGCCAACCCAATTGAGACCTACATAACGTACTCAATGCAAAAATAAAATATCTAAAGGTAATCCATACTAATATTATAAATGCGAAAGTAACTCTGTCTGTCTGTCTGTCTGTCTGTCTGCTCCTCTTTCACGCCTAAACGGCTGAACGGATTTTGATGAAATTTGGTATGGTGATAGATGATAACCTAGAAATGGTCATAGGCTATAAATAATCACGCCATCGTTCTTAGGGGGTAGGCAGTAGGCAGATAACTAAATTGAGTTAGTGATTTTTAGTCGTTTTTGTTGGGACTTTTGCTCTTTCACGTATAAAAGGCTGAACAGATCTGTAAGGTAATAGATGGTTACCTAAAAACGGATATAAGATCAAAATGATCACGTCATAGTACTTAGGGGGTAGGAAGTAGGCAGAAAACTGAATTGAGTTAGTGATTTTTTATGGTTTTTGGTGGGAATTTTGCTCTATCATGCCTAAACGGCTGAACGGATTTTGATGAAATTTAGTTAGGTGATAGATAGTAACCTAGAAAAGGATATGGGCTATTAATATTCATGCTATCGTACTTAAGGCGTAGGCAGTAGGCAGAAAACTAATTAAGTTAGTGATTTTTAATAGTTTGGTTTAAAAGTTTACCTCATTCACGCCTTAACGTCTGAACGGATTTTTATAAGACTTGGTTAATATAAAGATAGGATCCTAGGCACGGACACAGGCTACTTCTTACGGCGGGAAAATACCTCATTCCCGCGGAAATCTAGCGTGATCGTGTCAAGAAGCGAATGACGCCATAGCTACTGAAATGATTTTGATGTTTTTTTTTAAATGAGTGTTACTAAGACTTAAAGTTAGTATTTGATCACTTTTCTAACTTAGAGGGTCGGTGGGCGCCATAATTTAGGGAATTTATTATAAAATTTTGATGCATCTGTCTTTATTTAACAGTTTTACTTGGATCGAAACTTAGCGACATACCATCACACTACTTAACTTATAGGGTAGGAAGGTACCAAAATTCAGACTACTTTTTACTTCGGGAAAATATCTCATTCCCACAGGAACCTATACACAGCTACCTATCTACAACATTAAAACTCTGTCTAGAATCACATTACGCCATAGCTATTGATCTGATTTGTATACGATTTTTTATTCAACTGACTGTTAAATTACATACAGATAAAATCTAATTACCTACACCACAGAATTAATATAGTACTACATAACTAGCTACGCTTTAAACTTGAGGAGGTAATTAGATAGACATTTATACGAACTTTATGCTCAGTAATCAATCATAGTGATAAGTTAATACTCATTTTAGACAAAGAAACGGATAGGTAATCAGTTCATCACCGAAATTATAACACCTACACTTAGTTTGTTTACTATTCAACGAGGGAAAATAATTCAATATAACGCAAACCTTCAAATCATACGTCGTCGTAGTGAATACAAGACGCTGCGCCGAGCGAAGAGGCGGTGCGGCGCGAGGGGAGGGCCGTGCCCAACTGTGCCTACCCAAGCGGGCAGACGCACGAGGGCAGACGTCGTCGTCGCACGTATGCGAATATTGAAATATTGCGTTACGAAACTCTATTCGTTGCGTATTTTTGGTTAGCTAAAAACGTTCTTTTTAAATTCAGAGTTGAAATAGGTACTACGGTCTACGCGTAGGGTCTGTAAGCTTTAATTTAGTCCTTTGTTTTAGATATCTAAATAAATATTTGGTAGGTTATTATTTTTGAGTCCAAGTTGACGTCATTTTCGTATTTTTATTAAGTACTTAGTTACATTTTTATTATTAGGTAGTTAAGGTAGCTGTTAGATGTAGGTATTTTCTTAACCAATCATTCATATCTCTAGGTTTACTCAGATACGTATTATTCTTTATTTTTGCAGTCGCTTTCATTTGTTAATTCTCAATTTTATTCATGTGTAGGTTAAGTGTTTTTTAGCTCACATCAGGATGTTTATAGTTCGTAGTAAATTAGTTTAGTAATAGATTTTGTCATTATATTATAGTACTTTTATGCTAGTTTTGATAGATAAGTAGGTAGTACCAGTAGTGAAGAAAATTGTGTATTGTGGTGTGGTACATAAATTCAATATTTTTGAATTTATTTAGTTAATTTAGGTTTTAGGTATAAAAGGTTTGTCAGGTGCATAGTTGTTTCGGTTCAATACGTTATTGATTGATTTAGATATTTAGGTTATAAGTAAAAAAGTTTGCTTTATCGAAGTTTTTATAAAAAATTGTCTTACGTTGTAGTTTTTAAAACTACCGATTTTACAAATCTTTAATTATTGTTTTATTGTTTTCGATATGCCACGCAAACGTAAATCCAATCTAAGCCGTAGTTCTAGCAGAGCTCGAACTGCAAAAGTTGCTAGAAGCCAAGAATCTGAAGAGCAGACTCAGACGCGTCAGATGTTAGATTCTCAGCGTCATGCGACTCAAAGAGCTTCTGAGACCTATACGCAGACTCAAGCCCGTAGGACCTTAGATGCTGAGCGCCACGCATCTCAAAGGGCCTCTGAGACGTTTACACAGACTCAAGCCCGTCAGGCCCTAGATGCTGAACGCCACGCATCTCAAAGAGCCTCTGAGACGTTTACGCAGACTGAGACCCGTCAGGCCCTGGATGCTGAACGCCACGCATCTCAAAGGGCCTCTGAGACCTATACGCAGACTCAAGCCCGACAAACCTTAGATGCTGAGCGCCACGCATTTCAAAGGGCCTCTGAGACGTTTACGCAGACTCAGGCCCGTCAGACCCTGGATGCTGAACGCCACGCATCTCAAAGAGCTGCTGAGACAGTGGAACAGACTCAGACACGTCGAGTTTTAGATGCCGAACGTCACGCGCAATTGATTGCGGCAGAGACTGACGAAGATTCACAAAGACGACGTCTTTTAAATGCTGAACGGCAGGCAGAAAGAAGACGTACGTTTTCAATGAGTACGTGGGAGGCATTTAATGGTGCCGCTTTTGAGTATGACCCTTTGATCGACTATGTTAATCACCGATTGGTTATCATTGGGAGAATGGATAAAAAATGCAGATATTGTGAAGCACTGAAATGGAAAGAAGAAACTCCAGGTATGTGCTGTTCTGGTGGAAAGGTTAAAATTCCATTACTTGGCGAACCAGAGGAGCCTCTTAAATCTTTACTTTTATACGACAGTAACGAATCGCGCCGGTTTTTAAGCAGGATTAGAAAGTATAATTCTTGCTTTCAGATGACGTCATTTGGTGTAGATAAGGAGGTCGTAATGCCTGGATTTTCACCTACTTTTACCATCCAAGGACAGGTGTATCACAGGATTGGTTCCTTACTTCCCGCAAATAATGAACAACCAAAGTTTTTGCAACTTTATTTCATGGGCGATGAAAAAAACGAAGCTGATCGCAGGTGTCAAAATATACAAGGAATCGAAAGGGATACTGTTTTAAAAATCCAGAGAATGTTGCATGAACATAATCGCCTTATCAATACTTTCAAAACAGCACTAGAAAGAATGCCGGGAGAGGATTATAGGTTGGTGATGCACCCCGATCGCACACCAAGTGGGGAACATGAAAGGCGGTATAATGCACCGTTAATAAATGAAGTCGCAGCCTTGGTTACAGGCGAACAGTTTGCTTTCCGTGATATAGTTTTACAGGCCCGAGATGACACATTAACCAGGGTGCCTGATACTCATAAATTTTATGATGCGTTGCAATATCCGATCATATTTAGTAAGGGACAAGAGGGGTACCACTTTCAAGTTCCTCAAATTAATCCTGTAACAGGTCTTCCCTTGCATAACAAAAAGGTTTCATGCATGGATTTTTATGCCTACAACATGATGATACGAGAAAACAACTTTAACATTGTACAAAGATGCAAGCAACTGGCCAATCAGTTTTACGTTGACATGTACGTTAAAGTTGAAAGCGAGAGGTTACGGTACATATCATTAAATCAAACTAAACTAAGAGCAGAGAATTACATCCATCTTCAAGACGCTGTGGCAAATGACGCTAATTTAAATCCAAATAACTTAGGTCGTATGGTCATTTTACCATCTTCATTTGTAAATAGCCCGCGGTACTTACACGAATATACTCAGGACGCGTTTGTTTATGTGCGTACACATGGTCGCCCTGACTTATTCGTCACCTTTACTTGCAACCCAGCCTGGCCCGAAATAGTCAATCAGTTGATGCCGGGGCAAAGCGCAATAGATAGACATGATGTAGTCGCAAGAGTTTTTAGACTAAAAGTTAAAAAACTAATGGATGTGATTAATAAAGGCCGAGTGTTCAGAGAAGTGCGCTGCTTTATGTACTCTGTCGAATGGCAGAAACGTGGACTGCCACATGTCCATATATTATTGTGGTTAAAAGATAAGTTACGACCCGATCAAATAGATAACATAATCAGCGCTGAAATACCGGATCCTAACATTGACAAGACTCTCCATGACATTATTGTAAAAAATATGATTCACGGTCCATGCGGACCCGAAAATCCACAGTGCCACTGCATGAAAGACGGAAAATGCACAAAAAAATTTCCTCGCAAGTTAGTGAAAGAGACCGTTCACAATGACCACGGATACCCGCAGTATCGTAGAAGAGCGCCAGCAGACGGAGGTCGAACAGCAACCGTGAAGCTCCGAAATGGTAGCTACGTTACGGTTGATAATAGTTGGGTAGTCCCCTATTCACCAATTTTATCAAAAATGTTTAACGCCCACATAAATGTTGAGGCATGCAGTTCAGTACGCGCCATCAAATATATTTGCAAATATATAAACAAGGGTAGTGATCAAGCTATTTTCAATTTTAGAAATACTGATCTTGTGAATCCCGTAGATGAGGTACAAACTTATCAGTCTGGTCGGTATGTCAGCAGCAACGAAGCCGTGTGGCGTCTGTTAGCATTTCCGTTGCACGAAAGGCATCCCACCGTGACACATCTCAGCGTGCATTTAGAAAATGGTGAACGCGTTTATTTTAATGAACACAATTTCCACGAACGAATAACTACTCCGCCAAAAACCACACTCACTGCTTTTTTTGATCTTTGTATCAGAGATGAGTTTGCAAAAACTCTTCTTTATGTCGAGGTGCCGAGGTATTATACTTGGGATGCAAGTAGGAAAACTTGGAAACGCCGCATTCAAGGTACTTCAGTTCACGATTGGCCTGGCGTCAAATCTGGAGATGCTTTAGGACGAGTTTATACAGTTCATGTTAGTAACATGGAATGTTTTTGTCTACGCATGCTTTTACACCATGTGCGCGGACCTACCTCTTTCAATGATCTAAAAAAATACAACACACAAGATTATCCTACATTTCGAGAGGCATGTGAGGCAAGAGGATTACTGGAGAATGACAACCATTGGGATGTGACACTGGAAGAAGCTGCTCAATGTAGATCAGCAGGCAAGATGAGAGAGCTATTTGCTGTATTAGTAGCGACATGTGGTCTTTCAAATCCTCAACAATTGTGGGATAAATACAAAAATGATATGACCGACGATATATTGCACAGATTACAAGAGCAAAATCCCAATGTCACGTACAGTGATTTAATTTACAATGAGGGTTTGACAAAAATTGAAGACCAGGTTAAAACAATTTCTGGAAAGGATTTATCAGATTATGGAATGATCAGACCACAGAGAACCGAGGAAATCAGTAGCGATTTAATACGGGAACTAGATTACGATACTGCTTCCTTACAACAACAATTGACAGAGTCTGTTCCACGTTTGATCCCAGAACAAAGGTTAGTATTTGACAATGTTTTCAAAAAAATCGAAGATGGCGAAGGTGGTTTGTTATTTTTGGATGCTCCCGGAGGCACGGGAAAAACCTTTCTTTTAAACTTGCTTTTAGCGCAAATCCGAAAAGATAAAGGAATTGCTGTAGCAGTTGCCTCTTCCGGAATAGCCGCCACTCTGCTCAATGGTGGTCGAACGGCACATTCGGTGCTTAAACTGCCATTAAACTTAGCCCATGAAGAAATGCCAGTCTGTAATATAAGTAAAAACAGCGAGCGTGGACGTATGTTGCAGCAATGTAAATTATTAGTTTGGGATGAGTGTACTATGTCCCATAAAAGAGCAATTGAAGCTCTAGATCGGACTTTGAAAGACATCAAGAGTAATCCAAATATCATGGGGGGGATGGTGGTACTTTTAGCGGGCGATTTTAGACAGACTTTGCCGGTTATCACTAAAGGCACCCCTGCAGATGAAATAAATGCGTGTTTAAAAGCGTCAACGTTATGGGTGCACGTAAAAACGTTTAGTCTGTCTACAAATATGAGAGTGCAACTACACAATGATGTACAATCTGGACATTATGCTGCTGCTCTTCTTAAAATTGGAGAAGATCGTATGGCAAAGGATGGTAATGGCATGATTACATTGGATCGTGAATTCTGCAATGTTGTGCATAATCCAGATGATCTAAATAACTTCGTCTATAGCGAACTGCTAACTAATATGAGGAATAGAGACTGGTTATGTGAAAGAGCAATTTTAGCGCCGACGAATGAAATGGTGGGACAGATAAACGAGCAAATTATGTCACGCGTGGAAGGTGATATTGTTGAGTTTCTCTCTGTAGACACTGTAATGGATACTGAACAAGTAACATCATACCCTGTAGAATTTCTTAATTCTTTAGAACTGTCGGGAGTACCTTCACACAAACTGAGGCTGAAAGTAGGCGTTCCTGTCCTTTTAATGCGGAGTTTAGATGCACCAAGACTGTGTAATGGCACACGGTTGCAAGTGACACACCTCGGTCGCAATATTGTAAAAGCAATCATTATGACTGGAATGGCAAAAGGAGAGAACGTTTTAATCCCCCGTATACCCATAATTCCGACAGATTTGCCATTCCAGTTTAAGAGATTACAGTTTCCGCTGAAAATCGCATTCGCTATGACGATAAATAAAGCTCAGGGGCAAACATTAAAAGTAGCCGGCATTAATTTAGAAAAGAGTTGTTTTTCTCACGGACAATTATACGTGGCTTGCTCACGTGTTTCAAGTCCACAGAATCTCCATGTGTTGGCCAGAGAGGGAAAAACAAAGAACATAGTTTACAAAAATGTACTACAGTAATAAGGCCTCTTATTGTTAGCTTCCTACATTATTATACTACTTACATTAAGTTAGTACTTCCTACGCAGACGATGTTACGGATGTCACACTGTCTAACATCGGGGGTTGGCAGGTAGGTAGTTAGTAGTATTTTAAACCGATTTACATTATTTACTTTTTATATTTACTAAGGAAACATTCGGAGCTATCCATTATGTAGCTTAGGTTGCTTTTGAACAAATTTTGATGTGAAGTTGAGGACTGGAACACGATAGTGGGACATTGTTGCAGGGGGACTTATAGCCGGGAGAAAACAAAAAAACTTATGCGGACGAAGTCGCGGGTAAAAGCTAGTAAAAAATAAGTTTAGAAATTCTTGAGACGTATAACGGAGTACTGCTTTACCCAGAAATGATTTCCCTTACTACTCACTTTTCATATCACGTAGCAGAATTTTGCTACTTAAGTTGCGACTACCGAAAGCAAGGATATTTAATCGTACCTGTACCTATAAATGAAATTTAAGTGCCTGTTTGTAATGTTGAAATAACTGCTTTATATTGAGCTGACGGAGTTTTTTTTATAGGAGAGGGGACAAACGAGCATACGGCTCACCTGATGGTAAGTGATTACCGCCGCCCATGAACAGCTGCAACACCAGGGGAGTTGCAGATGCGTTTCCGGCTTTTTAAAAACGAATAGGCTCTTTTCTTGAAGGTCGCTAAGTTGTACGGGTTCGGAAAAATCTCTGGTGGTAGTTGATTCCACAAGGAAGTTGTGCGAGGTAGAAAACTTCTTAAAAGTCGGAGTCGTTTACAGTCGGAATTGTTTACAGGCCCCAAAACATAAACAACCACTTCTATACTTTTTGTCTATGGGTCCGTCCGGGCTAATCTTTGAAATTGCTAAAAACCAATTGTATTGAAACCAGTAATAATATTTTGTCCGAAAATCTCGTATTTTTTAACTAAAATTCTATAAAATAAAAGGTCTTTGATTATCTTAAGTATGAATATCGGCACATTATAGATTCTGCCTAAGCGAAACCGAAGCGAATCGCTATTAGTACATATAACTAAGTAACAAGCAAACGGTCTACTTGAACTGGATGGACCACCTGAATAGTGTGGCCCATCTTATTAATGCAATTAATCTACCGTGTTTAAGAATCTATTAAAATTCTAAAAATCATTTAATTATAAGCGGTAAGGTCATGTTGCAGCTATATTGAGGTTGTAGCACGAATGAGTCTACTCGACCTGGGAAAGACCACGCTCTCATAGAATACTAGCATAAAATAGCAGGTCAATGCTGCTGTTTCGTGTGGTGAGTGTAGTCAACCAGTGACCCTTTATTGGCTACGAGGTATTCCATCTAAGTCTTCAGTGACAATCCGTCTTTATTTTGATTCTTAATCGAGGATAGAATAGATGTCTATAGGCCACAGTATCCACTTACTATCAGTTGGGCTGTGTGCTCGCTTGACACCAATAATTAAAAGAATCAAAATGCAGATGCATTGTCACCCCTAACGACTAAGTTGAAATGCTACCGTGATACATACTACGCTAAACGTTATATTATGGTAGTGCTGATAACCTCGTCCGTTGTGAACACTATCCTTGTTACCTGCATCAGCCATAAAATTACGTCGGACATGAAGAATAAGATTAGTTTTATTGTTGCGTCATACATAATCTAGACGAAAACAACCCCCATTTTTTGTAGCCATATGCAACTTTATAAACATTTTTGCACTGTGAGTTTATTTCCACGGAAAAATCCTTTTCTATGCAAAATCGTGTCGGTTATTATGAGTCATTGAAATTCAGGAATGGATGCGAAAATACTGAACATTTTAATGCAAGTGCAATAATAAATCTTAATCGCGAGTAACAGAATCGAAATCTCAATCTCTTTTCTCACATGCAGTAAATCGATTTAACGTAGCCAGTTAGCGTTTGAAGTTATTGAAATTTTGTTTAGAGGTCGATGGTAGCACTCGGTTCTCGAGAATGCTTTATTTGTTTACAATCGTAAAGCATCACCTCGTAAATACGGGATCAAGTGCGCGAAGGATATAATTTATTGGCACCATTGAAATAACCGTCAGCACTAAACCAATTATCTCGCCACTGAATCAACATGACTCATAAGATCCATGGGTAATACGAAAAGAACCTTGCATCATCAAACGAAGGTTGATTTTGCCACTGTATTTGATTTAGTCAATGTACACTTATGAAAATGCTTTGAGTAATACTAAAGTGTTGTTTATATATTTCACCAGTTCATATTTGAAACCCATCAAATTAAACACAACATTTAAAAGTACTAAAGGAACGAAGGACAAAAGATAGTATTATAATGACATCATTAGTTTCTAACTTTTATGAGATTCAGAAAAAAATTGGTATTTTCTAATAAATCGTAAAAGATACGAACAATATTTATAATGTATGAAATGAAATAACTTTGGAATTTGCCGCGTCCCACTTTAAACATATTCTATCGACTTTGTGAACTCAGTCGTCCGTATAAAACAATTTAAGATACAAATAAAATTCGAATTATTCTATCCTCAACTGATATTGATCGAATTCCTGAGTGTTTCCACAGAGTATTATGATTTATCTTAACGCTGCATTTGAATAACAGAACACGCTGTCTCGAATCAAAATAGGGCAGGCAAGATGGCGTCATACGAATGAAAATTAACAGACCATGGAAATCCAACGTGTTGTTTGGAGAGTTAAGAGTGAAGTTACAGCGACAGTATATTTGCAAGATTCTATTTCGGGTTAAATTTATCGCTTCAGCGGCAACATTCATTAGCTGTTGACCCGACCATAAAGTCATGCATTGTCTGAGATTACAATGGTATTGCGTGTAATTAAAATGATGATTCCTCTAAATGCCGCAGGCAAGCAAACTACGGATGTGGATATGAAATGGTACGAGCACCATAAATTTGACAGTGAAAGCAGGACATTTTCATATAAGAATTTAATATGAAATCTATTTCTAATCAAGCTTTAATAGGCGTTGCTATGGCTAGCATCTGGGTCCGTCATCATATCAGTTGCAAAGTATACCATTTTACTGCCATGTCTTTTAAGTTACTATTAGTCGCGAAGGATGTTGGACGTCGATTGATCACAAATTTTGAATCGGAAATACGTACGAAGAAAGTAAACTAATGTGGGACTCAAATGAACCTGAAAAATAGTCAAGTAAGTTTAATATACAGATTATGCAGTTCTTTATTTATTAAGCAGAGCATGAATTCCCTACAGGTTCTCTACAATATTCTTAGGATTTACTAGTCATTCAAATGTCTGTGGTGACTGGTGACCGGGAAAGATGACAATCTTTTGGTGCGAGATCCGGTGACTAAAGAAGTCATTTTTTTTAAATACTAGCAATTCTATTAACATTGGTAATATTTCTTTTAAACACTCTTGGTTAACCCAAAAATGATTGTGTTAGGAGTGGTTCACCACAGTGGTGGAATGGCGGATTAGATCCCACGATCTTTTGAGTTCGCGGTCCGGACCGTGCCATTAGGCTATTGTCGCTATGTTATGTCATCTCAACTCTTTATTAAACGTCCAACGTCCACTGATGTGATGAACATAAGCCTCGGCCATTGAAAATAACCGACCTGAGCCACCTGCATCCATCGATATTCTATATGAAAAAAATAATTAAGAAGAGAAAATTATGAAAAGGAATATGCCATCAAAAACATAACTTGTAAAAAACCAAGTCTTGCAATTCAATTCTTCTACCGTAAAAAGTTGTGAGATCCATATACTACAAAGTCGGTTAATTTATTAAGTCCCTTTTTAAGGGAATATATATATATATATATATATATATATATATATATATATATATATATATATATATATATACAAGAATTGCTCGTTTAAAAGTATAGGATTCGTTTTTGCGTATGTTTTGCATATTGCGTCACATGTTTAATGCGTATGACAATGGCCACTATAAACGGCCGTGAATTTTCCTAGTATACATTGTCGTGGCCATATTTGTTTCTTATCTTTGCTTTGTTGTATAATTTATAACATCGTTAAAGGACACCGATTGAGTTCGAGGAGTATGTGAGATCTTTTATAAATTACTTTTCAAACATTACAGTTTCATTACAAAATCAAGACTTTAAAATAAACATATGTTTATTTCTTTTTTGTTAAATAAAACATTATCTTAGTTTTTTTTTCGTAACAGCGTTACTTAAGAAAAACATTAATAGTGTATGTTATGCATAATATGTTAAATAACATTAATAATGCTGAGTAACAAGAACCGGAGATTTAGAGATAAAGTAAAGTGGTAGTTTATGTTAGTCCTCAGCTGTAATAAATAAAATAACGTGTCTGCGTTTTGATTTTTAATAGATGTACTTAGTTTGCATCCGCTAACAATTCGGCCACAGTATAAATACGGATAAACTGTGATACGGTGGATCATATGCTCGTTTGTTATCCTTCTATAAAATAAACTAGCATTATTTTAATTTTTTTTCCGCCAAGCAGTAGTTGGGGAAATCATGATTACTGATTATTACGCTATTCGTTAAAAGCCGAGAGATTTCTCTTTTATATAAGATAAAAAAGGACGGTAAATCGTTGTGGTTGTTCGCCAGTAGTTCATAGTTAGCAGGTTAATTGGCTTAATTCCATGATACGCACGTACTTTACTAGGGATAATCAAAAACGTATTTAACTTAGATGACTAATCCAATTGCTATGGAAAATTATCTTCTCACGTAGCAATTTAGCGGAAGCTTAGCTCTGCCATTAAAACGCTTCTCTGACGTTCCAAATACAAAAGTAAAAAATTACGTGGAATTTAATAATTGTGAAAACTTCTAGACGCGAGGAAAATTATTAAATAAAATTATTTTCACATCCCTAAAGTGTTATAAGGCGAAAGTGTGTTTTTTGATTTAGCCTTCTTTCACATAGCAACTGGGCATCAGATCGATAAGATAAGATAAGATAAGATAAGTTTATTTGCAAATCGATCGATATAATTGTGTGCATTTTTTATAGAATAAGGGTGACAAATGAACACGGTCCACTGATGGTAAGCGGTTACTGTGGCCAAATCAAAATTCAGATGCGTATTTACCCCTGAGTACTAAATAATCAGGAATAATAAATAAATCAGGAATGTCTAGAACAGGTAAATGAAATTGTATACTTGGGGAGTGCTTTCAGCCGGGATGAAAGATGTGATTTAGATGTGGATAGGCGTGTCGCTGCCGGAAACAAAGTCAATGGTGCCCTGAATGCATTAATAAAAAGGCAAGGCGTGGTGAAGAGTGCACGCCTTGCAATACATAACGCAGTGTTGGTACCGACTTTGTTATATGGCAGCGAAACCTGGGTATGCCAGAAGAAGCATAAAAGCAAGTTGAATGCAGTGGAGATGCGATCTCTTCGTAAAATGTGTGGCGTTAGCATAGCCGACCGAAAACGAAACGAAGAGATTCGCAATATGGCAGGATTGAAAGATGACCTTATCACAAAAAATGATAGGGGCGTACTCCAATGGTTTGGGCACGTTGAACGAATGAGTGAAGACCGAATGGTGAAGAAAATATATAGAGCGAAAGTAAATATTAAAAGGTAGACCGAGACTAACTTTCGAAGACCATGTGAGCAAATTGCTCGAAGAGGGGAGGGTCAACAGTACTCGGATACCTAGACGTGCATGTATAAAGAAGTTAATGAACCCGAAAGAAGCGAAAGAGGTATGTAAGGATCGTGACACTTGGCTATCTGTTTTCTCTGGCTACCCCGTTAGGGATTGTGCGTGAAGATAAGTAAGTAAGTAAGTAAGTACTAAAATCGTATGCCTTGTTTCCATTAAAAAGTGTCTACGGTTCCTTAGATATATAGTTTATGTGCCGAAGATTGACATAGGTTTTTATATTGGGAAAATTCACGGTTCCTGTGAGATAGATCTGGAATGTAATTCTGTAATTATCATTGTATACTGTTATAGGTTATGAAACGTATTGGCTGCGATTTTTCGAAATGATGTCCTGTCCCGACATCCGTGTGAGTGAAGTCGTGCGCTTAAGTTAGTTTTTTTTAACATCTGTATATCTTTACAAAGGCTTTTGTTTGTGCTTACATTTCCCAGAATAAAAACAAGACGTCATTTCAATATGCCAAAGTCGCCGTCTTTATAGGCTACTTTGTCCGGCGACCCTAGTTTGCCAATGGTAGCCTTGGCTACATAAGGTACGGGCTCTATATTATTTAAACATTGATTATAACAAAATTCTATTTTATACCTTTGTGATTTTGTTTGTAGTAAATATTAGAATAGTTAAAAAAGTTAATTATTATGCTTCTACGACATCACTTTTAACATAATTTATTGAAAGTTGCTACTTTATAAATTTAATATCAAACACATGTCACAATTTGAAAAAACATAAATTTTCTACCTAGCCTAGCCTACAACCCCGATAGTCGATTGTTTCAAACTTGGTCCCCTTGTCACATTTATGTTTTATTGTGTGTGTATTTACTTTAACAGATGTGTACGAAATTTTCCGTAGCGAAAATTATCTGTACGTATTCTAAAACTTGCACCTTGTTTTGGTTTAGGTGATAAGATAATATATCGCTTAAGTTAGGTTACAACTCACGGTCAATAACGAATTCCAAGGTCCTTGATTGTGCGATAGTGTTGGGAATCTCGCAACCTTAGAGTACATATACATAAGCACTTGTTATGTAATTATAAGTGTAATTGTTCCAGGTGTGGATGCTTGTCCTTGTGCAATTTATGTATATAAGCTCAAGCCCACAACACAAGAGAAAATCCAAGCGATTAAAAAAAATACGTTAACGATGATAAGGTTCATAATTACCTTAATTCGTGTACATTTTAGCTAGACATAGTACTCTTACATAACTTGAACTTGAATAAAACCATTTTTGAGTGCATTATATCACTTATGGTATATGAGTGACTTCTCTGACTCTCTGTGAGCATGAATACTAAAAAGAACTTTAAGTCTCAGATTATCAAAATAATTTAAAATTAAACGCAACAAAATTCGTAAAATATAGTTGCATTCAATAAAATCTGGGGGCACGGCAGTAGCGGAGGCACGGCAGTGGCGAGGGCACGGTAGTGGCGGGGGCACTAAGCAATCTAATTTAATATAATATGTATTACCTACTTGTAAAATACATTGTGTTTTCTTGCGATAGCCAAATCAATCTATTTATTTGAAACCTATAAGATTTTTAACATTTATATGGTCACTATAAATGTTGTTAGGTTAGCTAATTACGTAATAACTTAAAACAGAAGGACCTTAAGTAGGGACTGAATAAATTAAACGACTTGGTATTACATGGATTTCACAACTTTTCACGGTAGAAGAACTAAATTGCGAGACTTGGTTTATACATACAGAATGGGTCCCACATATATGCAATAAATGAAACCACAAGTAATACTAGTCCGTAGAAGTGTAGAAAAATTAAATATTAAATTAAAACCCGTAAAATAAAAAAGTGAAATTTTCAAACAAAATAAATATTAAAATAAATTCAGTAAAAGTGAACACTCTGTTTAGACAACGTACCCCTTGGAAGAGTGACAACGTTGCACGCGGGTGGCACGCCGACAAAAGACACCGCTGTCGATATGTCGCAATACCAATAGTTTGCACTGCGTGGCAACGTCGCTTTTTAATGTTTAAGGATTCAAGTTCATTGAATCATTGTAGTGACCCAATTCTATAGAGTGTTCAAATTTGCTTAAAATTAAAACTCTACTTTTTGACCTAATTACTGGACCGATTACGTTCATTTTTTGTAAATCGTCAGCAAAGGCGATAACAAGTATATGGTTTCATTTATTGCATATATGTGGGACCCATTCTCTATATTCGGAATCTCGGAAACGGCTCCAAGGATTTTCATAAAATTTTGTGTCCAGGGAATTTCGGGGGCATTAAATCGATCTAGCTAGGATTTATTTTTAGAAAATGTCTTTTTGTCCGTGTTTTCAGGCAATGAAAAACTGCTACAATATAAGAAGTTAAATTTTGACATTGTGTTAATGATCGTAATAGCTCAAGTGAATAGCGAGCGGTCGCAAAATCGTAATGCCTTGGTTAGCGTCCTATCTTCGGTCCGAGTATTTTTCCTTTTTTTTTCAAGTTCACTTCTTTTGTGAGAAAATCTATTATTTTGCGCCCTTTTTTAGTATTTTTTAAAAATATGAAAATTTTAATTAAACTAATTGCATAAATTTTTTTAATTAAAACCGAGAAAAGCTCGGTCATCCAGGTACTAATTATTTATTTACGCACGTAACATAAAAACAACATATTCCTGTTTTATTCTACAAATCAACGACATTTCATTTCATACCTTTAAATTATTTGAATATGTATATAGGTAGGTTTTTATAGGATACGGTGACAAACAAGCACACAGTCCACCTGATGGTAAGTGGTTGCTGTGACCCATAGACATCTACATCTACGATTACGAATCAAAATGCAGATGCGTTGTCACCCGTGAGGACTAAGATGGTGCGTCGTTTCCAGTAAAAAGGGTCTCCGGTTCTCTAGACTCACCATACGAAACACAACAGTATTAAGCTGCTATTTTACGTTGGTATTCTTTGAGAGCATGGTCCTTCCCCGGTCGAGCCGACCCATTCGTGCTACATCCATAATATGGGTAACCATAATATATAGGTAGGTACAGTGAATTTAACTAAGTCATTTAATACTTTATAGAGTTTACAGTAATGACAACTAATACATGTATGCACTTCATATCCATTGTCCATACATTGAAGTTATCCGTTGTCAAGCGTAACATTGCAATATTGGAGGCTTATAGGTAAATGAATTCGTTAGCCCATTAAAGCAAAAGTAAATTGGAACTTTATTTTGTACCAGTTTATTCAAAATTAAGTTTACGGTTAAACAGTGCTTTATTTATGTTTTATCCAGTCATACATCATACTGTATACATACTTCGTATAGATACAGCCTACAATCTGGTGCATATCTCTCATACAAACGTATTAAAATCATGTTTAACAAAAAATTTGCAGAAAATTTCCTAAAACATAAATGATATAATAAAGGTCATCTAAATTACATCGTATAGTCAGTTAACACGCAATAAACGACAAAACAGGTTACTTAACGCTTCCATTGAATAACGAAGCCACTCGTCCAACATCTAGTATTAAGTTCCAGTTAAGCGCTACAGAATCTCGAGATCAAAATTAAATACTTCTAAGAAAAATCCAAATAGATTCGAAGTTCATGTCACAAGTCAAAGGAGATCGTAAAATATTCACGTGTCGTTAACTTATCTTAGAACTGACAAAACGTCGACAGAACTATTGAATTGTAAATTAGAGAGATACAGGAAGTATCACAGGACAAGGATATATTATGTGTATTTTTATTTAAGCTTGGACCTTTGTAAATAAATTTGATTATAAAAAAATAATATATGCGTACATAAACGTGGTAGAGACACGCTGCAGCTATATTATAGTTGTAGTACAAATGTGTTGACGCGACCGTGGAAAGACCACGCGTTCACAGAATACCAGCGTAAAATAGCCGAGTGTTCAGTATGGTGAGTGTAGAGAACCGGCAACCCTTTTTACTGGAAACGAGGCATCTGCATTTTGATTCTTAATTGAAGATAAATGTATGTCTATGGGCCACATCATCCGCTTACCATCAGGTTAACTGTTCGTCACCCTTATTCAATAAAAAAAAAACTTCTTCTTCCTTCCCTCATCCCATGTTATTTGGGGTCGGCATAACTTATATTCCTTTTCCATTTTCCTCTATAAGCCGTCATCTCCTCATGTTTGTAACACGATCTCCTTTTACTTCTACATATCAGATGGATATTCTCCATGACGGAGTCTTACCCAACTAACATTTTGGTGTCAGTTACAGGTTTTAATATAACTTTAGTCTGTTTAACTGAGTAATAATTATCTCAGTTCTAACTAAAAGACATATATAAGAGTTAAAAGATAAATTTAGCTCCAACAGTGGTTCTAGAACTTTAATGAACGATGTTAGGTTGCTTTAAGAGTTAGAATAGTGCTAATCACAGCAAGTATAGTTAAGAAGTTGTAGCTTTGACCTGTTTGTAGCTCCTAAATCTATACAACAGTGCTCGCTGACTCTCGTTAACACTTATTGTTGTTTAGTTGTTGCCGTGAAGTGTCTTATATGCCTTTAGGTATTATATTGACTATAGGTGCAGACATGGGTTGTAAAATAGAGTTTGTCAAGAGTGTACTAACACAAGATACTAAAAGTGTTGAACAACTCATTTATGTAGTTTTAAGCTATAATTTTAATTTTACTAATGCTTATTGTGTTTGGCATATACACTTTAAATACATTGTAAAAGTAATGGTGTTATACAAGACAA
This sequence comes from Parnassius smintheus behrii, assembly GCA_036936625.1. Taxonomy (NCBI): domain Eukaryota; kingdom Metazoa; phylum Arthropoda; class Insecta; order Lepidoptera; family Papilionidae; genus Parnassius; species Parnassius smintheus. The sequence continues at coordinate 44,919,549 of JAUPFT010000011.1, read as the reverse complement.
GTATGGATATTAATACTCAAAAGCAGTCTTTCTAAAGTTGCGATTTGTTATAATTTTTGTTATAAACAACCTTATTACGAACTGAAGAAATTTTTCTACCAAGTATTATTATTAAGTTACATTAAAATGAAACGATTACAAAGATGGAGTAAACAAAAGAAAACAGGCGCAGTGAAAAAAAGAATTATGCAGGAATGCCGTATTTTTTTGGATTCACTTAATAATGGTACGAATGACACAAACAAATCACTTAGTTATGATGATATCCGATTAGATTCTGGTATTCCAGTTATTACGGAAAATAAAGAAGATTCGTTACAAAGAGAATATATAAATAGCCATAATACGAGTAATTTTGGTCAAGTTCGAGTGGAGGCACAGCAGGGTTCCGTAGAACAAGAACAAGAAAAAGCACAAGTAAATAACAATTTTTTCGATTCCATACCACTTAGTGCGTCAGAAGATGAAGAAGAAGAGGAAGAAAAATTTAGTGATATTGAAAAAATTACTGCACTAACTAAACAATTAAAAACGTGGTCCGTAGGAAACAATATTACCCAAACTGCTTTAAAACAGCTTCTGTTGATTTTGAATGAAGGCTACGTTAGTACTACATTATTACTTCCGAAAGATCCACGCACTGTTTTGCGTACTCCAAAAGAAATTTGTATTAAAAATATAGAAGGAGGACAATATTGGCATCATGGTATAACTGAACCGTTAATGAAATTACTTAAGGATTTCACGCCCATTCCAAATAGCATTCATTTAATCTTTAATTTTGACGGTCTGCCAATATTTAAGAGTGCCAAAAAGGAGTTTTGGCCAATATTAGCCAATGCAGAGGGGAATGTATTCACAATTGGAATATACTATGGTACAGGCAAACCAAAAATATTAGAAGAATATTTAGAAGATTTTGTAACTGAGATGAAATCATTACTTAGTAATGGAATAATTATAGATGAGAAACTTGTTCCTATAAAAATCAAATGTTTTGTTTGTGATTCTCCAGCAAGGGCATTCCTTAAAGGTAAATATTTTTAATTTATGGCCGTATTGAAACTTTAACATTATTGTTATAATCGTGATAGACGAACTAAATTACTATGTATAGTCAATTTTACGAATTATTATTATTATTTTATGAATAATTTTCATTTAAATTTTGTGATGTTCTGTATTCAGTCCTTAATCATTGCTTTAACGCTCGTATGTACTGACTAAATTAGTTAGGCTAAGATTTCAAGGCGATCTTTTCAAATTTTCTAAGTTATTTGTATTGGCTAAATGTGTGACATACTTTTTTCAGGTGTATGTAATTTTAACGGAAGACATGGATGTTTAAAGTGTACGACGGTTGGAGAATATTCGCATACATCTCATACTGTAGTCTTCTCTACCAAGGAAGATTCTCCAAGAACAGATGAAAATTTCAGAGCTAAACTTTACGGAGGTCATCATAAAATAGATTCTCCTTTACTACAATTGCCAATTGATATGGTAGAAGATTTTCCAGTAGCAGATTCTTTGCACCTCATAGATCTGGGTATAATGAAGAGGCTGCTTATTGGGTGGCGAGATGGCAATTTTGGAACATATATGACTAAGCTGTGTGCGCGAGATATTGAAAACCTAGAGGCATTTTTAAAAAACTGTAAATTACCATCTGAGATCCACCGGGCAGTAAGAAGTATAGATTGTCTCGCTTATTGGAAAGCAAGTGAATTTAGAATTTTTTTTTATTATTTAAGCGTTATCATATTGTCTGATATCCTTCGTGTTGATGTTGTTGAACACTTTTTGAGTATATTTTGCTCTATTACGATATGTTCCAATAAATGTTACACAACTTTACTACCACTTGCCAGAGAAATGCTGAAACATTTTGTAGATCAGTATAAATATTTCTATGGTTCTCATTATATCACCAGTAATGTGCATAATTTACTCCATATTGTGGACGAAGTTCAAAAATTTGGCCCTCTTCACAACTTCGATGCGTATCCATTTGAGAATCAATTATATTTAATCAAGAGAATGTTAAGACAGGGTGACAAACCTCTGGCACAAGTTGCTAAGAGAATTTGTGAGAAAAGTACAATTAATCTTTTGATGACAGCAAAAACCACGAATAATGTACCCTACTTGATAACTAGTAAAAGTAATCGTAAAATTCACTTCAAAAACTTTGTCCTCTCTTTAAAGCCAGAAGATAAATATTTTATGACTCACAATGATGATATATTTGAATTAAAAGACTTGTCCCCTGGTAGTGAAAAAGAGGTTACCATAAGTGGTAAAAAAATTTTGAACAAATATATCATATTTGACTTACCGATTAAGTCATCGTTTTTAAGTATGTATAAAGTAAAAGAACCTTATGTTGTCTCTGATGATGTTATAGTAATAAATCCAAATGAAATCAAATGTAAATTAGTTTGTATTAGTCATAAAGATATAATATACTTTCTACCATTATTACATACGCTGTAGGTACTCAAATGATAAGCAAACTTTAATTTGAAAATTTCTTTATTAAAACAGTAAAAATTTAAGAAAAGATTGTTGTACAAATATGGTTTTTAGAAACAAAATATATGTTTGCTTTCACAATATTTTCTGAAATAAATACTCTGTATGTGAATTATGAAAAAATCAATGAAGAGAATATTATTTATCCATCATAATATTAAAAATGCTTTCTTTAGCTTAGATTGCTATAAAAAAACAAATAAGTATACCTAAACTAACTATGGTAACTAATACAATTTAACATATTATGTTGTACTTAACAAAGTAATTGTTTTGAGATAATACAGCCTTACGTATTAGTAGGTATATTTTTCACCTATAGGTATATACAACGTAACAAAAACCCTGTGGTTCCCGTTAAGTATGTTATCAGGATCAGTATTTAAACCTATAGAAATAACTCGTTTTTAAATTTTATTAAAAAAATATTTTATTTTATGTCGTTTTATTGCCTCTTACTGACACTAGCCGATGCTAAAGCTTAGTAAAGCGAGGTATTTGACAATCCTCTTACTCCACCGATAATGCAGAGGTAATAAAACCACATACAATTCGCATACAATTTTTTTTAATTAAAATAAAAAATATTGTTCGAGTTTTTACAAAAAAGTTATTTCTATACGTTTGAATAATGATCCTGATAGGGTTTTAGTTACATATTGTATATCTACTAACTTGATCTACATAATAAATATTAACCTACAAAAATATTTTTAAAAATTCGGTAATGTCTAGTAATTATTTCAATCAGTCTCGATTTCCAATTATAGCCTTACATATGACAAAATAAAAATAGATAAAAATAATACTCTAATAGCTTTAATCTTTACATAGTTTTCAGAATATCAAACGAAATAGTATAATATATAATAAATATTTATAATTGCTTAATGTAACGATTCCTTTTCTTCAATTTCAGACACTTGTCTCCTTTCCAATTATAACGTTACTATTATATTTGGCGATGTCTTTTGAGATATTTTTTATAACATCGCCTTCTTTATTTTCCTTTGTGTGTTCTTCTACTGAATCATTTCTTTTCTTCTTATTTATCGTGTTTTCTTCTTCGTTTATCTCATTCTCACTTTCACCGTTATCAGAAGTTACATTTGTCTCATTTTCTTCTGAAAACTTCATACGTTTCAAATTATTTTTGGGTTTCGAACGTTGCCTTGATGTTGAAGCTCTTTCAAGTTTTGCAATTTTTCTTTTTTTGGCATTTTTCAAAATCGTTTTGAAAAATAATTCATTATCTTTTAAAGAATATTCCTGATCCCAATAGTGCACCATATTCCAGAAAAAAGACAAGACATGTTTATAACCTTTTAAAGGAATTTTCAAATCTTCACCTCTGCTGCCCCCACTCCATGAGCACTCACAAATAAATTTCCTTGTAAACATAACATCAACAAGCATATAAGCACAGTCTATAGCTTTACCTCCAGAAAGTATAGAATATCTATTTTTCAAACAGTCTCTATTGTTTGGGTCCGATAACTGATTTTCGAGTTCATCTAACTCCTGGGCGCTGTCAACTGGCTTTTCATATATTGGAATATTTTCAACATGGCCTTTGCTGCTATTTAAAGTTTGCACGTCTTGATTATACGATGAAGTTATTTGAAATACTGCGTCTTCCATTTGCACAGACAAAGCAGACACCTTTTGAATGAAACTATTTTGCACATTTTTTAGAGACTGAATCTGGGCGATAATTGCCGAGTTATTATCCAGTTGCTGCTGTCGATTTTGATAAATTTGGCTTAGAATAGTTGCTTGGTTATCTAATATTTGTTTTTGGTTCTCAAACATTTTACTGATGTCAAAGCTTACTGAATCCTGTACTAAAGGTGTAGTATCATTTGAAAAGACTTGAGATGTATTTGTTGAATTTGCTTGAATATCCTCGGTATAAACTAAGTTATAGTTTAATTCAATCGGCAAGTCAGCGGACGATGACGCTATGTCTGTGTTACGGTTAGTCAAAACAACATTGCCCATCTGAAACAAAAAAGAGCCGGTAAAATTTTATTAAACAAGACTTGACAAAGAGTTTAAAAATAAATAGACTAAATGTTTAAAAAACATTAATTCATTCTTTATAGGCTACTAAAGTCATAACCTTCATTTAATATGTAGTTCTTACCATATCTTGTGCTATTGGATTCAGATTTAAAGATTTGTTATGTGAACGTCGCCGCTGCGTATAATTATCGACATCGTCCTCCGTATCACTGTGCTTCAGCATTTCAGATACAAGCTTTTCTCCGTTTTCGTAGCTTAATACATCGGTCCGTTTTACTTTACATTTTATTACGTCCCAGTCTAGCGTTGGTGTTGAATTTTCATCTTTTAAATACTTTGATATGCATTTATTTGGATATCTGAGAATATTGTTAGATTCCCAACCCGATGGAATAGTAAATAATTTATATTTCTTTCCCTCCAAGGTTTGAACAACTTTGAACGGCATGCTGAAACAATAATAATAACAACTTAGTACACAAATTCAGACAACGGAAAACATACGTAACACGTATATACGTAATTACTCAAGGTATAACAAATTGTCCCAATAGAGAAAATCTTTCTTCATCAATTTACATAGCGTGCCAATTATTATTTTTTTTATTTTGACCCACATTTTGGTGAAAGTTGTTAACTTTAATTTATCCTCCACACGTATCCCTTAGATATTTCGTTACAACCTGATAAACATAGATCATGTCGTTTGCGGCTCTAAAAGCAAGCATTTGTGGCCAATAAGAACGTTCATATATAAAAAATAATTAAAAACAATTACATAATTTCAATTTTCATAGTTACGAAACTACAAGTGACATTGAATCGGCGATTAAAAAAATCATAACATTGTACGTAGTTGTATATGCAACCCTTAAGAAACACTTGCACTAGCACTTCTTACTAGTTTGTGCTTAAGAAACTTAAAAACTATTAGGTATTACTGGATTTACCGAAGTCACATTTGCCATATGGATGAAGTCGCGGGTAGTTAAAACAAAAAAGTTGTCCCAATAGTGTTTTTGTACATAATAGTACCACGTCATAGGGGCGAAAATAAAGATGAGCTAAACAATATGGTAGATATCTATACCTACATAGAAACAAGGTCTACCTACTTCCACGTACCTATTTCAACACAATATTATATAAATAAACAAATCTTTCGGCACAAGTCCCAACTTACACTATCTACCTATAGTCTAGCATTCTATGTTACATTAAGTTAAGATAAATAATGAATGTTATTGAATGACTGACCTTGTACGCGTTTTATTTTCGGGTATCAAAGTGAGATGATCAGACGACACTGCTCGAGCCGCTGACGCATTGATGTCCGTTTTCACTCGTCGACTGTGTAAGACTGAGTGACTGTGACTGACTTATTTTGCGAGTAAGGAACTGAGGAGATATTACGATTGTAATGAGTAAAAGTTATAGAAACCTGGACAATCCTTAAAAATAAATGTTTCTTAGGAAAAGTGGTTTGTTATGATGTGTAGTATAATACTACAATCGAACTAATAAAAAGACACCTTACAAACCATATAAATCATTTACTCGGTTTAAGTAATACCAAAACATTGTTTTTTTGTGATTTTTTTTAATACTTGCAGGTTTTGATTATTTCGTTGAAGAACCCTAATCCATCCAGTTCGTAAAATGTTTAGCCGGTTGTATTGCCTTGGCTATAGTAAGTATATTTATTCAAGTCTATTATTGCACTGTTAAGTATACTAAAGACTGCACAATATTCTTGAGTAAAGATGTTGTATCTCAAAGTGTGTAATAGATGACTTAAGTGAAGACCTAAAGCTTTAAGTAAGTTCGCCATTGTTTTGGTAAACTAACCTATAAATTGATGACTGGATTATTCAATATTTGACAACAAAATACTTCATTATTTTTGTTAATTTTGTTATTCCATTGATGCCACTTAATTTAACATGCCACTGGCCAGGATGCAAGAATAAATATGATACAAATTTGGGGTGTCTGTTTTATTCTTCATAACTTTTATTTGAAATCTCTAACAAATCCTGAGCGCGTTAAAATTGAGATGGAAAACATAGTATACACTTACCGTAAAATCACAATGGCTGATTGTTTTCACTTCACAAACTAAAATAACTTGAACACTTTATTATAACTCCTCTGTCAATTATGTCTCGCCATTCGGTAAGCTGTTCTTCGTTGTCACAATTTTATTATATGTCGTTTATAGGATTTCTCAAACGAGACTTGAGCTTGAGAGTATTTTATATAACTATTACGCGTTAAAGTGTAAAACAACTATTTTTAATAGGTCTAATGAAGTTTTGAGTGATAAATTATTCTTAGCCGACGTTTTTCTATGTCCCAGAGTGTTAACTAACCCTTCTACAACCACAGTAATACCGGTTAAAGTAATAGCTGAGGATGAATAAACACTCTTATTTAGGTACTTTAACACCTTTATACCGTTGCTCTACAGGCTTTCTATAACCTTTACCTGTAAAATCGTGGTCCTCTTTCGTGGTTATAAGTGAGTTAGAGCACTCTATAACACCGCTGCTACAGGTATTCTTAACACTTTGATACTCGAATGGATCCCATATACGAACGATATACAGGTTGTTTTAACGCTACCGTGCTAGTTGGGTAGTGTCTTGCGAACGAGCGCGTGCCTGGCGTTTTAAACTCTCAATTATGCCTTCGCTATAATACTTAGGATACACGACATCACTAGACACCAGACGATGAAGTCTACAGATTGAGTCTCGTAAGGACACTGTCGCTGGTACAATTTGCACAACATGTGTGGTTTTGTTGTTGTACATTATCTAGTTTGCGTGATGTTAGCGCAGACCAGTCGGCTTTTACAGCATCGGAATTTCGTTGACACCGAATAATCAGTAATCGGTAATCGGAAAAAGCATCAGAAGCCTATTGGTTCGAGGTGGTAATGGGAATTAACCGCATAAAACATCGATTCAATCATCAGGTAAAGATTTGTCGCCAATTGTTTTTCTCTCGGAGTTAAGATGCTGCCTCTGGAAAGGATTTTAATCAGTTTAATTGTTATATGTTCTGCCTAAAGATTTTCTTTGATTTTCTCGGTCGCCTTATAGATACGAGTAGATGACTATTATGATATACAAAATCGTAATCACATATTCTGTACACCGGTCTATCATCATGTGTTTATCTATTGTATGACATAATTTTTGATAGCATCAATTCTGTTATTTTATTACATTACCCTGGTTCACTGACATTTGTCGTAGAATAAAGCAACGATGCGGCTATATTATGGTTGTAGGACGAATGGATTGGCTCAATCAGCGTGAAATAGCAGCTGAAGGCGACACCGTGAAAAAATGCACTTCCTTTCATCGAATAGCATAGGAGTATAACAACACTAACGAAAGTGGAATTTTGATATAGGTAAATTCATGTCTTTGTCTTAAATTTGATTGATCAAAAACACGATTGTATAATTTTGACTCGATCATAATTATTTGCGAAAACACCTCTAAAAAATCACTATAGTTGAAATTACAACGAAATTACTTAATCTATATGCTTGGGAATCACTCAAATATATTCATAACATCAATGTCCATAATTTACTTGTTCATTATTTTGATTACTTAAATCAATAATTTTTTTAAAAATATTTTAAGATTCTGACAATTCGCGAGTGCTACGCAATTTTAGACCTTATGACGGCGTTTTTACAAGTTTTTATAGAAATTATGTATTCACTCGGATCAGTACGGCGATAGCCTTTTCGATGTGTCGTCTTAATGCTGCTGTGTTCTGTATGGTAAGTAAAGAGAACCAGAGACTCCTTTTTACTGGAACCGAGGCATTCCATCTTACTCCATAGAGGTGACAACACATTTTACATTTTGATTCTTAATCGAGAGAGTAGATGTAGATGTTTATGGACGAATGGATTCAATTACTATCACATGGACTGTGTACTCGTTTATCGCCGTTATACAATAAAAAGTTTTTGGGCCAAGTAGTTAACTGTTAAGGTTATATCAGTAAATATTTTAGGTGTTTTTCATACGGTAAACCATGTTAACATTTTACCAGCGTAGTTTAACTTTAAAAGGTTTAATGTCTCTGATAGTCCTGCTATGCACTCTTAACACATTTCATTTCCGTATCGGTATTATCAATGACAGGACACTTTTGGTGTATCGTGTTTGAAAGTAATGCAGATTACATTGTGGTACGTAAGCTTTGATATACAAGAACAGAGGTATGGGTTACTCATAGTTAAAAGGCTGGCGATAGTTATTTCATAGCACCTAAAATTTCAAGCATAACATTAGTATCATTCAAAAAAGATATTACTCCTCCAACTTTGACAATGTACACTTCCCGATATATTTGTGCATATGTCAAAAACATTTAAACTAAAGTTCTACATATATGAAAATATAGTTTATTATACTAACTTATATATTATATTTAATAATATGTATAACAGTAGAACGTATATATACTGTTACTTATAGTTTATTATAATTTAAAATATCGCTAACTACCGCAACCTATCAAGAATGCGAAATAATAAACGCATGTAAATATAAATTGTTATAAAAATACAACTTTCTTGCAGAGCATGCCACTGTATGATTTATATTATTTAGCTGAGGAATTCTCTTTGTCACAAGTTAGAAACGTATTATAAGTAAAACTTAGAACCGGCGCCCCGATATGACATTAGTGAATTTCTTTGTTTTCTATCACAACCACGGTCTGATGCAGCGAAAGCTATTTTTGACATGATAACCTACAACATGCGTGTAATATAAGGGCTTATTTTTTTTAATTAGGATACCGACTGTCCCTTGTCCTTGTCGTGTCGTCCATCCCTGAAGTGGACAAGACGTGGATGTAATCTGTGAGAGCGTCGTTCTTTCCTAGTTGCGATGATACCTAACTGTCCAATATCGATGCATTTATGTGGAAACCGCCGCAATCAAAATAAAACAATAATATAAAAGTGTAAAGCATAACCGACCACACCTTGAACACTTTCAAAGAAAGACAACTTGACTGCTGAAATAGTTGCTGGTAAGCTCGCTAATGAGCGCTTCAATCGTTAACTAACGGCGGAAGCGGACGCGTAAATGTCATGCACATTCACGATAACCCCTGTAAATTGTCTATTATGACAATAAAACATTATCTATGTAACGATGCCGACGACTTGAGGCACAATGACTCGAACAGATATGATAACACAAGTTTTACTTTAGTGTTCGAACAAAACATTTCTTTGCTAAGAATGCTGTAAAACCGCCCTTATTAAAAATTGTAAATATATTTTTTAATGTATATATATTTTAACTTTACTTTTTTTCATTTAAACTTGGGCTGTAACTACAATTTTTAACTGTAAATTACACTTTTTAAAAAAGTAAAATGTCTCATTAGATAAGAGAATTATTTCAATTTTTAACCTTATTTACTTTATTTCTATTGTATGTATAAAACGAAACTATTGTTAAGTGGGTTCTAGGTTTCGTCTCATTTTGAATAAGACGTATTTTAACAAACAGTCATCTTATGAATATATATTGAATATGTTGAACACTCTCTATGTTAGAGATATCGATTCTGTAAGTGTGTTAGTAAATAATGACTTGCGTATAATATAATAATATACTATCGTATAATGAATGCCTCTGACGCAGGAGAGAAGTTTGAAGGCTAATTTATGCAGCGCCCAAACAATATAAATACATCATCTTCATCACTAACGAATTACTTTTTTGGAAAGCGGGCCGTTTTTGGGTAGGGGTAACTACTACATGAATAAATACCGAATTAAACAAAAATAATACACCCGATAGCGAAAAAAACTGTAACATGATAAAAAATATAAAAAAATAAGATAGCAGATTAAGATAAAATCTGTTATGTGATACTGAAATAAGATGCGGGTGAAAAGTGCGCAAGAGGCGCGTACTACGTGGTCGAGCACCGCCTATAAGTTCTTAATATTTTGAAGGAGTTGAGGGAATTTCTCACGATCTTCAATAATGGCAGTAATGCAATAAAACTACCACCGCTAAAGGGCAAAATAAGAAAAAATGTATTTAAGTACATTTTTATGTACATACTCTGGTACACTTATTGAACGATTAATAAAACCGGCCAAGAGCGTGTCGGGCCACGCTCAGTGTAGGGTTCCGTAGTTTCCCGTTCCGTTCCACTTATGAGTTTAAAGGTGGGTATCCATTATGTTCGCGCTCCAGCAGCGTTCCGCGATCCTGCAACTGCTCCCGGTAGTGGGTACTGTTGTTTCCATCCAAGTTCAAAATGATTTTCCTAGAAAGTACTTATAAAGTTCTACTTTTCAGATTTTTTTCATATTTTCTAAACTTATGGTTCAAAAGTTAGAGGGGGGGGGGCACATTGTTTTTTTACTTTTGGAGCGATTATTTCCGAAATTAGTGACATTATCAAAAACTGATTTTAGTAAACCCCGATTCATTTTTAAATACCTTTTCAACAACATACATACTTTTCCATGCCAGCCCCTTAACCTAAAGTATTTATTAGATCGTTCTAGTATATTTTATGCGCCTGCGAGCACTTCAAGCTGAAGACAGGGAAAAGTGACGTGTTCTCGTGTTGGGGGCCAAGAACCACTTCAGGGTCACTATGTCACACGCGTGAGTGAGTGAATAGATTTTTTAACACGATTAGTTCTACACTTTTATCAATGTTCATTAATCCCATGACCAGAGATTTATTTTATCAGTCCCATGACTGGAGGTTAAGTTAGTTCAAGTTGTTGACAACAACAACACCAATTGAAAAGGAAGATTTTCATAATCGATATGGCGATCAGCGATCGCCGTATCAGAGGCCTGGCACTGTTTACGTTACTTCCCGCTGGCATCTTCATTGACTAAAATTGCGGACGTTAAGGTGACAATGTTTTGTCATACAATTTTAATGACTGGATGGCGATACGAATTCGATACGATAGAAAACTCTTGCTCAAGGGACTGGTTTACGTACGAGATGGTTGTACCGTTATCTATTCGAAGTCACTAAATCTTTTAGCGCTTCTCCAAGTCACCTCTCACAACACCAAGGAGATGTGATGGTTTCTTTTATGCTGCCCAACAAATAGTGATACTTAAAAGTTCTATATTTCAAAAATGATTAAACGAAAATTGTTTCTTTGCAGTCAAACGAGGAGAATTTGTATCCTGTTCCAGTCCTATTGTGGAACAGCCAATTCATATGCAGCAAGTGTGTTATAACAGTTTATGAACAACCTAACCAAGTTTTATTATTTATTATAGCGGATATTACCTGATAAACTAATTTCTACCTCGTCATGTACGCATGTTATTGTTACCATCAGATGAACGGAGCCTGAATAGCAGAACCGTTTTTCTTATACGTTATTATTTACCGTGTTATTTATGTATCTATATTATATAGCGTGAAATAGTAGCTTAATGTTGCTGTATTTCGTATGGTGAGTGTAGAGAACCGGAGACCCTTTTTACTGGAAACGAGGCATTCCATCTTAGTCCTCACGGGTGACAACGCATCTGCATTTTGATTTGTAATCGAGGATAGATGTAGATGTCTATGGGCCGCAGCAACCACTTACCATCAGGTGGACTGTGTGCTCGTTTTTTTTCGTGGACTGTGTGCTTTTTTATAGGATAGGGTGACAACCCTATCCTATAAAAAAATATTAAAAGATCAAAATCTTTAAATCAATCACAAATTATATGTGTCATCTATATTTGTGTAGCCTCTATGTATTTTTATTCTCCTTACTAACCTACACGTTATACCTTCTTCAAAAAAACTATATTTTATACTATATAACTTTTTCTTCAAGCACTAGGCGTAGTAATAACCTTTAAAATCGGTGACATGCAAAATTGGAACATTAACATTTAACATTTTGAATTTTAGGCCTTGAACAGAGTTCTCTTTGTGTTCAGTTTGTCCTACAAATACTTTAACACGTGCGGGTATCCCGTTGTGGACTTTACATTTTAATTTTACAGTCTTCGTGCACAATTTTCCTAGATACATACATACATAATACATAAACACTCACGCCTGTCACCCAGAGGGGTAGGCAGAGACTACAGACTTCCATTTAGCACGATCCTGACATACCTTTCTCGCCTCTTCCACATTCATATACCTACGCATACATGCTCGTCGGTTAAGGGTACTCTTAATTTGGCCCATTTTTAGTATATCGCCAATTTGGTCGACAAACTTCCGCCTAGGACGTCCCTTTCCGACTCTTCCATTCACTTCTGCAACATATATTTGCTTTGTCAGTCTTTCCGCATTCATTCTTTCTACATGACCAAACCACCGAAGCATTCCATTCTTAATCCTGGTCACCGCATCATCTTGCAAACCACACTCTTCTTTTATCACACAGTTTCTCACCCTGTCACTCAGATTCAGCCCTAACATACTCCTTAGCGACCGCATTTCTACCGCATTTATTCTACTCTCGTGCTTCTTCTGCCACACCCAACTTTCACTACCATACGTTAAAGTAGGGACTAATACAGCACTGTGAATTGCCATACGTGCCTTTTTTGACACATTCTGACTTTTCACAATAGAGTGTAGAGCCCCATTTACTTTATTTCCTGCATTCACTCGTCGTTCAATGTCCTTATCATATCTCGCATCCCTGCTGAATACACATCCCAAATATACGAACTCATCCACTTGCTCAATTAACTCTCCTTCTATTCTTATTTCACATACCGTTTTGCTTTCATCTCTTTCAAAGACCATCACTTTCGTCTTACTCGCGTTCACTTTCATTCCCCTTTCTTTTAATGACCTGTTCATTAATGTAACCATCATTTGCAACTCGGCCGCCGACGACGCAAGTATGACTTGATCATCGGCGTACAAAAGGCATTTGATGGTTAACTCACCCATTCTTACCCCGCATTCTTCAACTTTCAAATTTTCCAAACAGCTGTCCATAAATAGGTTGAACAGCCACGGGGAAGCTACACAGCCCTGTCTGACACCTTTATGGATGCCAAACCAGTCCGAGTAGACCCCGTTGATTCTAACACAAGCACTCGAGTCCCTATACAGAGACTTTAATGCCTGTATCAAACCAGCGCTCAACCTAAATGCGTTCAGCGTTTGCCATAACACATCCCTGTCCACTCTGTCATAAGCCTTTTCCAAGTCCATGAACGCACAAAAAACTCTTTGGTTTTTCGCCAAAAACTTCTCCGCGATCATGCGCATGGAAAAGACTTGATCTGTACACCCCATTCCCTTTCTAAATCCCGCTTGCACATCCCAAATTTTTTCATCAGTTTCTTTCATAACTCTTTCAATTAGTACCTTAGCATACAGTTTTCCCACAATGCTAAGAAGGCTGATACCACGGTAGTTTTTACAGTCCTGCTGTGACCCTTTTCCCTTATATATTGGGACTATCACGGCTTTGCACCAGTCTCCCGGTACCCGCTTTAGTTCCCAACATAAATTAAACAAGGTGTACAGCAGGCCTGCCACCACGTCCTCTCCAGCCCTTAGCATTTCGAGTGAAACTCTATCATATCCGGCTGCCTTACCTACTTTCATGCTTTTCATTGCTTTCATTATTTCATCCATACTTATCTCCTTATCCCTTTCATCTTCTTTCGGAATTTCTATTTCATTTAGTTCACACTTCTCCTCACTCATAAATTCGCTTTCAAAATATTCCTTCCATCTCTTTAGACTCAACACTTCATCATTCAGGATACAGCCATTCTCGTCTCGTATCGCATTCAATCTAGGCTGTTTTGAAAGTCCCCTGGTATTTCTTACGAGCTTCCATAACATTTTAATATTTGCCTGGAAGTTATCCGATATTCTTCTATCATTCCTATCCGTTCTTTCTTGCTTTTTCCTTTCAACTAATTCTTTTACTCTTTTATTTAAACGTTTAAACTCTGCCTTTTTCCTTTCATTCTCATCATTCTTACCGCCAGAGTTACCAGCTTTGGTCGCTAGTAAATCTAGCCATGCTCTCTTCTTTGCTTCAACTTCCATACGTACCTCGTCATCCCACCATAACGTATTGTCTTTCCTTTCATTCATTCTCTTACTAACACCACATACTTCGGTAGCTGCATCCACTAAACCTTTCTTAACATTATGCCACACATTCTCCAAGTCTAACTCATTCACACACAACTCATCCAAATTACTTATATTTTCTCTCAGTCTGCATTTGTACTTGTCTTTCACATCTTCATCTTGTAACCTCTCAATTCTTATACGCTGTAACGCAGTGGTAGACACAGATGTCCTATGCCGCCAACGTCTGAATAAACCCCTAATTCGGCATAAGACCAGGTAGTGGTCGGTCCCTACGTTGGACCCCCGGTAAACCCTTGTATCCACCACTGCGCTCCTCATTCTTTCATCCACAGTTATGAAATCTATCATGCTTCTATCATCACCTCTTTCCCAAGTATACATGTGAATCTTCTTATGACGAAAGAAAGTGTTCGTCACAAAAAGATTCCTTTCCACACATACGGTGAGGAGGCTTTCACCATTCTCATTTATACTTTCATCACCAAACGTTCCCAATATCCTTTCATAACCAAGCCTCCTCACCCCAACCCTTCCATTAAAATCTCCTAGCATAATAATATTTTCATTTCCCTTACACTTCATTAGCACCATCCTTACCATTTCCCAAAACTGCTCCCGGATATTAGTGGGCTTAGACATGTCTGGGGCGTAGACCCCTAACACAAACAACTTCTTTAAGCCCACTTTCATTCGTATCCATAGCAGTTTCCTAGATATTTATCTAATTCTGTCAGTTATCGTAATTCCTAGTCATATTTCACAAAAAATTTTAAAATTTTACCCTTTCTACGCATCGCATATCAAGCTAATAAACAATATTGAGCGCATCGCGCATACCTCTTTAGCATAATATCTCATAACTGTTTCCCTCTTTAACAAGCAACGTATGAATATAAACACGACAGATTCAGGGCTAGATAACCAAACCACATGTGACACAATCTCTTCTTAGAGATTAAATATAATTTCCGTTAAATCGCTTTTACGGCTGTTAATATAAGTAAGCTATTAATGTTATCGTAACAGATTACGAAAAATTATGATGTACACAATACATGCTAGGTGCAAGAGTTCTAAATAATAGCAAATAATTTTCAATATCCCGAATCCCTCGAGTCCCTACAGAATGCTCAGCCCAGTGACGGCGTTACAAAAGCTCGCGTACATACACTAGTAGTTGTTGCTAAGTAATCTTATTTTTATATATTTTTATTTATTCAATATTCTTTATTGCACACCATACAAAAATTACAGATTATATATACAAAAGAAATATGTTATGGGCGGTCTCTTAGCTGACAGCAATGTCTTTCAGACAACCAATGAATGGAATGGATTACACGAAGATGACAGGGGTAGGGCAAAATGGTGTGATAAAAATATGTATATATTATGATATATACATATAACATACAAAAATAAAATATATTTTGAATTATTTAATTAAATGCAACCAATATACTGTGTACATATTATATTATATTTAATAGCTAGTGTGCAAGCGAAATTACAATTTAAAGTCTAAGGTAATGATTCTTGACTAGTTTTTTTAAATACCGGTAGGGATGGTGCGTATTTAACTGCCAATGGGAGTTTATTCCATAAACGAACGCCTGTACGGTAAAAGACTTGTTCTTAAATTTTCTAGTGTGTAGTGTGAATATGCCAATATTCAATTACAAGCTCTCTGCTGATGTCAGGTTACGCGAATGGGAATCGCGAATAAACACAAAACGATTTTTGAGGTAAGAAAGGTAATAGAGAAGATGAAGTATGTGAGCCTTCTGATGAAATCGTATTAGCAACCACTTGAGCTTAGTTCGAAAGAGAGAGACTTGGTCATATTTGCGTAATCCAAAAATAAACATACAGAAATTCTAAATTCACTCACGTCAAAGAATACATACACTACGCGAAAAGAAACGACACTTAAGCATGTGTGCACGTAAAATCGCTTGCGGCTATGTGTGGGTGTCTGGATGTGTGCGGGGGCCTAGAGAGGCGCGCGGGGCGTGGAACGGGCAGTCGCCGACTGCCCTGGCCGAGGGCTAGTAGTAATACCGATATTTGACAGTATTAGTTAATATGAATATATTCGTCAAGTGATATAATATTTCAATTAATATATGAATATTACTGATATCTTAATGTACATATTACTATTCTATTCATGTAGGTATTAAGTTTATGTTACCAAGTAACGTTATTAGTTTTTATAGCCGTGTATGCTAGGTTTATATGCTTTGATAAATATTAAAGTTGTCATTAAATAAATGATATTATAGTATATGTATTACTGAAAGTGATTTTAAGTAATTAGAAATAAAATAAATTCCACTGCACAAAACAAGGGCCCTTGTTTTGTTAGTTTAATTTTTAATAATGTTTTATGATACCTAAAAATATGTGAACTCATTTTAATGAAAGTCGATATGATCTTTTCGAATTATGGGGAAATACCACGACAATAAAACTAATATATCGCCAATAATTTTATTATATTACATTAACTGAAATATACACTATTAAAAATACCACTAGAAAGTCAAGAAATTTTAGATATCTATAAAGAGTTTTTGTATATGTTCATTGTTGTATTTATCGATTATTTCATTAGAAATAGAAATGACTTATCTCAACAGCACATAGGGAACAATTTGTTGGCCGCCATGTCCCAGGAAACCTGCATACCTTTGGATTTTCTAAAAAAAATATGTATATTTTTTATATACATATGTATACATGCTACGAATTTTTGCAATTGTTAGAAATAATAATGAAAATTAAAAAATTAATCGAAAAATTCAAAAATATATAAGAGTAGATTATTTTTAATGGAAATACTAAGTGTTGGTTAATTATTTAAGATTACCATGAACCGTCGTGCATATTTGGTTTTGTTGGAATTTTTAATATTCCTCATTTAATAAAAGTTGATTTAAAATTGAACGTATCTTTCACTACCTTAATACATAAGTTTACATAATATATAACACATATCTACTATTTTATCTTCTTTGGTACAGGTCTATAATATTCCATTTCGGTGGGAAGAGAAGGGGCTCTTAGTATATAATGTAAAATTTTATTACGATCAAGTTGCATAAATTGTAATATATCTAATATATAAAACTTAATATTTGTTTGTTCGTATTTTATGCACTGTCATACCGTTCATCAGATTGCGCTAAAAATTCTACTCATTGCTTGCAATTACGTGAAGGTTAAAGGTTATAGGCGTAGTTATAGGCATACAATGATACGACCATTAAATTAAGTGGGTGGCGCGCATCACCATTATAATTATTAATTAAACAATATACTCTTCCAATTTTTAAACGACAATTATTCCTTCTGCAGCAGCAACGCGCCGGTTACAAATTATATAGTTGTAAATAAAACCTCTTTAAACGCCGGACCACGGCTTCGTTACTATTATTATTACTGAGACTTCTGTTAAGGTTTCGCTCTCAATGTGGCCAAGACACATTTAGCCGTCAGAATCCCGGATCAGTCTAGTGAATCTACTTGGCAATGAGAGAATCCCATCACCTAACTAACCCTGACATCCTGTCAAATCACTAGATTGGATATTTTATTGACAACAGAAGTTTCATATACGCGTTATAAAAACTTAAAGAACTTGCTTACACTCACGAGCGATCAAAGATCAGATTCAATTTCAAATGATATTATTAGAGATTGGCCGAATATTCGTTTTATATTTGGTATTCGGCATATTCGGCTAAATCACCGAACATTCGTTTGCATAGTGTCCAATATATCGAAATGTACGAATTGAGTAATGTGATGTCTTTTACTGTTGAAGTATATTTATGGGTTAAATGTACTTACCCTAGAGTGCCTCAAATGCATAAATCTATACATTTATATTTTTGAGGCACTCTAGATTTATTTCCGATGATGGCAAATAGAAACTTGATAAAATGGTTTTGGAATCAAACAAAGAATCATTACATTACATTAGTAAGTACATTTCACTTTACTTTGGTCGTCAGTTTCTCCAAAATAAGTCCAAATAGTAAATCTTCTGCCGCCCATTTTTATCGTATACTTAATTATCAATTTTCACTAAGAATAAAACAGCGAAATACTTTTTTTCTCACCGAAATAGTCAAAACAAGCATGTGCCGGCAATTTGCTCAGTACTAGATGATGCAATAACTGTCAGGGGTGGCGGGGACCGATAGGCAGGCTCCGGCGCTAATCGGTAACAAGTTTCGACATAAATTGGTTAGGTCCCGAGGTTATCCTGTCGAATAATGTTCGACCGAATATTCGGTTCGGTAATAATTTCACCGAACATTCAGCCGAATATTCGTATTCCATCCCTAATAGGCCCATCCCTAATTATTTGTTGACATTTTTTGTAGTTTTCGCTCAAAGATTTAGCTTTTTATTTTTCTCTCTAATTAAGTATATATAGCTATTTTTGACATATGCATTTTATAGTTAATTATTGTGCAGTATTAAATACATCAGGCATAAAACATTCAACATAATTCTTTTTATTATCTATCTACATATGTTAATTTTATGCCCTATTTTTTTTGAATAATTGTCCAAGTTACTGTTAGACAAAAAAAGTTGTATAAAAAATTGGCGTTTTTATGGAATAAGTTAACGTAATTTTTTTCTATACTTTTAATTTCTATTAATTAAAGTAAACACCTATGCAATCGATGCATCTTTGTAAATGCAGCGGCAGTTTATTGATGGCCTTCAATAATCAGCTGGACGGCAGGCAACAAATTCTTCGAAGGTATTTTGTACTGCCCTTGAGTTTTTTTCCCGCCAAAAAGTCATACAAATTCTGGAAAAAGTAGAAGTCGGTAGGCGCAAGGTTTGGTGAGTACGTCGAATGACAGAGAGCTCCAACCCCAGCTCTTGTAACTTGGAGACCGTCTGATGTGCAGTATGAGGTCGCACGTTGTCGTGCAGGAGCAGCAAGTCAAAATTCCTACGCTTGTGTGCCTTTTTAGCAGTGAAGGGCAGGTCTCGATGCGTACTTTGAGCTGGCTATCATTGAGTTCACGGGGCACCCATTTGTCAAGCTTTTTACCTTGCCAATTTGACGTTAATGGACAAATATGGTTTTGATGCTAACTTCGAAAGCCGCTGCTAATTCAGTCGTAGATTGAATATCATCAGTTTTCATAATCGGCTTTAATTCGTCGTTGTCGACCAAAGTTTTGTAGTATTCGCTTCGTAAACGTCGTTAATGTTGTGTGCCGCTTGTGACACGTTACTGCCACGACGAATTTTTAACGTAGCCATGATGACGAAAAAGATTCAAATGTGATGAAAACATAACGCTTAACAATAAACAAATGACTAATTTTGAAAAAAAATCCATGTTTTTATAATAAAATTAATTTGAAATTAGAATTCTTAACCAAACAAAATTATTTTTAATTGAAATAACCAGTACTGCAGGATTGCAATTTCATAGGATAAAGAATTATTATTTTATAAAGTCGCAACAGTTTGTTTTTTAACGAAATTCTTCAGAAATAGCCGTTCCCTTTTTTAATTTTCTGAATTTATATTGCATTCTTTTAAAAGTATTTGATGGCGAAACACATTGCAGATTGCTTTAATGCTGGATATCTCAAAATTTAATAGACGAATTTGGTTTGTGGGAACCAAAAATAAAATCGATGACATTAAAAGCCTAACCTAACCTAATCCTACCATGAATATCTTGGGTTTAATTTGTTCATAAATATCATAACCTCGGTCTCCTAACGATATTTGTCTATAGGGTTGCCACTCGTACTTTATAATAAAATATTATATGTTATTTCCGGAAACTTACTTTAATACTTTGTGAGACCAAAATAGTACTTAAATAAAAATACTTTATTTCACCTATTTAACGTTTTTAAGATTTTATTTTAATGGTTACTAACAGAGCGAATTATATACAGGCAAATATTTTTTATCGTAGTAATGATTTTGTAAATTTATGTACAAAATTATGTGTCATGTCTGCTAGTTATTCCCCCCACTTTAGCGTTAAAACCATTGAAGTAATATGTACGTTATTACGTACTAGAACAGCTATTTCAAACAAAAAATGTGCGCTACTCTGTATTCGCGCGGTTTGTTTTATTATCATAGAACAAACATAGGTGGAATGATCAGTAGGTAATAGTAGATTGTATTGTTATATAGGTAAATTATATCGAGAACAATTTTTAAATTTTGTCATTGATTTTGTATATTATATTTGCATATTTAATATAATATTACATAATATTATATAACAATTACATTTAAATTATATTTATATCTCAATATTTTAAAAGGTATCTATGTCAAATATCAAATAAACGTAAAAAGGTATGTTTAACAAAACGTACTAATATAACATTTTAAATTACAAACATATTTATTTAAATTAGAATATGAGTCGTTCATAAATGCTGGGCACGCGAGAGTTAAAAATGGACGTATTTATTCCACTTTGACTTTGATATGGAAACCTAAAAATAAAATAAAAGAACAATGAGCGGATTTAAATATAAAAAAATTTAGCCCAATTGCGATAGCTTATATATGTTTCTACAAAAAAATGTGTATAATAATATATTCGTCCTATACTTAAGTGAGCCGTGGTAGCTCAGATGGTTAGCGCTCGCTCTAATTTCACAGTACGCGAGCAAACCGGGTTCGATCCTCGCCAGCACCAATGAAATTGTTAATTGCAATTTAAGTGCTGATTTACCACGTGCGCGTCGGTAAAGGAAACATCGTGAGGAAACCTGCATGTCTGAGGAATAAGAAAAAAAATATTTCGAAGACATGTGAAGTTCGCCAAACGCATTGGGGCAGCGCGGCGGACACCTTGCCCTAAAACCCTCTCAGAAATGAGGGGAGGCCTGTGCCTAGCAGTGGGACGTATATGGGCTGTAACTTTACTTACTTTTTACTTTATACTTAAGTACCCACAGAAATGTCGCATCTGAACAAATTAATTTCATAATCTATATTCCATGACACGAAATGGCGTCTTAGGAATAATTTGTATTATTATTAAACTACAGTACTTTTTATTGATTAAGTATCTTATTAACCGATGAAAAGTAGTTCCTTGGTTTTTACTGACATTTCCTGAATTATTTATGCAATATCTAAGTACACACGACGGTATATTTTTATCAAGAGATTTTTTTTAAATCAACACAACACATGACAACTTTACAAGCGCCTAGCGAGTGACTGATTAAAGTGCGGTGTACGCACCGCAGTTGAGTGGAACAGAGTAGCTGAATGCAGTGTCGCCTCTAGTACGTAGTAGATAATAATGGTTAAAACACAGGATCAAAATATAATCTTAACCTAGACATAGAATATAAAGATATTGTGTTTATAATAGTATATAGCATATCAAATAAATTATACTTTATTTTCACTTCTCGTACTTTATTCTTTAGCTTAGAAAAGTATATATAGGTACTTCTATACTAAAAAAAAATTAGTTTAGAAAAAAACGTTCTTACGTTTCTACGTAAACGAAGAGTTCCGAATTAAGAGTCGTGAACTCCTTGCCCTCTTTAAATATAACCATTGCAAGCATTGTAGTATATGGGAATTGCCTTTATTTTGAAATGTTTGCAAAGACTAGTAGGTACTGACTGCTTCTGTCATGTTGTTGTAGTTATAATACAAAAACCAGTTGCCTCATTGATGCGTCGTCATGAGATAATTCCAGCAGCCTTCTACGTACAATCCCATGAAAAGTTGATTGCCTGATTGAAAGACATTGGAATTTTATACACATGGGCATCCCATGACCCGTAATTTTTAATGTTAAAAGACAATAAAATGTTTTTGTCTTGTTAAATGATTATTTTTCTGTTAGTGTTGTGTTTTTTTCTAACTATGGGTAGTAAATATCTGAAATATTAAATAAATAATAATTATTATTATTTTAAGAAATCTCTTGCCAAAGTCAGTACAAAACGCTTCTTATGTAATGGCCCTGTATAAATAAATTGAATCATGTGCTTTAACGTAACGTAACGAGGTATAATATATATGTTAATCCTATTTATTTTTACAGTTTTCTATAAACCCCGCTGAGTCGTATACGCCGGTTGCTTGCGCCGGCAGTTGGTGACAGCAGCATGACAGCGTGTGTAAATGCGCCGCCGTGGTTGTTAGGCTCCGTCCACACTACGTTATTTCACAGCGTGGTACTGCCACGTATAAAATTGTGTGTTAAATACGAGTATTTTGTTCGAGCTGGCCTTAAAACATGCACTGACCTGAGCAGGCAGGTGAGCTGCAGGTCGTTCTGGTAGCGCGCGAGTGCGGGCGCGCCCTCCACGCGCACGGCGTTCACCTTGTCGCGCAGCGCGCCGCCACAGCCGCCGCAGCGCTCGCGCAGGATCGACATGATGTTCGCCTGCCGCAGAAACGCCACCACCTGCCGGCCGGACAACTCCTTCTTAACTCGCAACCGATACACTACTAGACGAGCACTACTGTACTACTACTGAATATAGGCCCTCCTATAGATTGTTTCATAGAGGGGATACTTGCCACGCTTGGCAACCGCAGTTTTCATTTTTAGTCGTTTTTAACGTTGTTTTCAACTATAGAATACTATGATACATACATAATAGAACGAGGGAGTGGGCGGAGCCCGTGTAGCCACTAAAATGCCACTAACACGTCAATTCACACGTATAAATGTCAACACGAGATGTGTTTTGGCGTTAAAATCATGAATCATCATCATCAACTACGCCGCGCCGACTGCCTCTTTCTCTCCATCCGTCTTACGCATTTTCGATCAGGGTCGCGTGTCCTGACGCGTGTTTAACATTTTTTACCTAATACTAAAAAAGTGTACAACGCCGCTAAAGAAGTTTTCACTTCAAAAATATTTTATTGAATATCTATATTTTTATTTAAATAGTTACGAACTTTATTTTGTGCAATTTTCTTTTGTATTTTCCTTAAATAATACCATACCGTCATTATCGTGTCATAAAAACTGAAGTTTACACAGTGAAATTTCCAGTAAACCGTATACTATGCTTAGTAATTCACATAAAGATATAATTGTACATAAATAAAAAACTCACATAGAAATGTTTTATTACCTTGTCATTATACGCAACAGGTACTTCTTGATGAGAATTGTGCGCGTGCGCATCGGATGTCGTGAGGGGCGGCCGTGGGGGTGGAGTTGGCGCCTGAATACAGACATGAACTTAAGAAATTAATCAATTTAAAAAAACAAGTTTGTAAAAATACATTTTGAATAAAACTACTTTTGCAGATTTTATCGTTATGATTTCTTAAATTTACGCGAACACTATATATTGAATAAAACTACATTTACGGATTCTGTCGCGTTTAATTTACTTATTATAACTTATTTTTAAGTCCCGACGTTTCGGGTGCTTTACATCACCCATGGTCACGGGGGAGACTTTTTATTCAAGATTTTATCGTTTTTAATTTGCGTAATTTTAAAACCCGACATTTTATTACGGGTAATTCAAGCACCCATGGCGTGACGTGGTAATTCACGCCCCGTTGTCAGAGTTAACCCGAAGTACCTTCAGCTTTTTAATTATTACGTTTGGTCCGATCTACGTCTTGCAGTTGTATGCTTGGATTTATTTTTAATTTTATTAACTACAGAATCCTAAGCAGGTGGTAGTACTCAGCCTCCTTCTCTATTGAAATTGGGATGTTTTTAATTTCAATAGCCTCACGTATAATCTTTGGAAGGAACCGATGTTCTTTCGCCAGGATTTGTGGTCTATCAAATCTGATGTATTGGCGGGGGCCGTCTAGGATATGATCACACACTGCTGACTTCCGGAAGCGTTGGTGTTTCACGTAAGCTATATGCAACTATGGATGCTAGAAAACATCCCAAACATCGGGTATTAAAATTAAGCAAATTAAACGCGATAAGATCCGTAAAAGTTGTTTTATTCAATGTGTAGTGTTTGCCTAAATTTAAGAAATAAAAATAAATTTATTACAAAACTAAAAAAAAATGATAGTACACACAAATAGCAAAATAAAAGATAGAAAATAAACTTTAAGATGAAACAGTGTCTTAAATCTTCATATTATATCATACAAATGTGTGACTTTTAAGTCAACTTTAATGAATGTAAATAAGACAAAAATATTCTTATCGCAATCTTAAAAATTACATACATGCATGTATAAATAATAGTAGACACGGATCTTTAGACCTGGCCTTCTTTAGGATCAATAGATGACTTTTAGGCCTGTCTGTTCACTATTCCAATTTGGTAAAAACACCATAAACCACAGAACACTTAAAGGTGTTCTGTGCCATAAACATTCCTTGTAAACATTCATGCAATTTTTTATATTAAAAGCTGCGAAAACATCCCCACTGCAAGTGTCCCAGACCCAAGACACATGGCGTCTATTATACATACTGCTATTACTAACTTACATTACTTTTTGTACTTTTACTTTACACATTGTTCACTCTCAATTACATTCAACTAGCTACTATTTCTTGAAAGGGTTTCTATATATTCAGAAAGAATGACACTTTTCATTTATTTTTAGCGTATCTAAAAATACAATAAACATGCAAATACTAAAAAAAATCTGCCAAATGTATCTATGGATAACATAAAACAAGTAAAATGAACCAAAATCAAACAACACATGCATAAAGTATAAATGTTCCCAAACTTATATAACAGATATAATAAAATCTAATAATTGGTAATATCAAAATATATAAAAGACACACATAAACACATAAATAAATCATCAATCAAACAATAACACACAAGAAAAAAATCGATAACTAATTAACAAAACACTAACGGCCTTACATATAATCGATGAAAACCGTTTACTTGAGTATTGATTATCTCTATTCCTGTCTCATTTTTTTAATCATTAGGTGAAAGAGAGAGAGCAACTTTAAGCATATCCTATATTGGCGTCCATTTTTATGAGTAAGGCCGAAAATATATTGTAATGTCACTTCACATACATTGCGTCCACGCTTTTAGTTGTTGAAAAGGATTTCGACTCTAATCCTTGATACTTAGAACTAATGATAAGAAAACATTTATTTATTAAAATAAGAGCTCAATTCCATTATTTAACGAGGTATATGTTACCAATATGTAATAACAAGTATATACAGTAAGCGTCCATTTTGTCCATTTCAACGACCTATTAATACATTTTTACTGGTGTTTAATGAAGCTATATACCCTATATAGCTTCATTAAACACCAATAAAAGTTATATTAATTATATACCCTATATAGGCATAGTAATTCTTGTAAACATTAAGATACATGTTAAAATAGCGCGTCTGTCAAGACATTATTAGGAAGCTACATAACATTGAAACGAATTTTACTGCAAATTTCATGTTCCTAGACTTACGAATTTTTATCTTTAAGGCATATAAGGTAAAGACAAATATCAAAAGAGATTCAATGAAGAAAAGGTAAGCATTATTATATCTGATGGTTTCAACAGATAATACCTTATACCTTCAGCTGTAAATTATAATTTTATAAATTATTTACTTAAAACTCATAATAGGGTAATTTTTAATTATTTTTTCTTTACTAAATATCATAAAGGTATGGAAGTGGTCGCAAGTGCTATTGTTGTGTGAGCAGGGGATTTTAAAATTATAAAACATTTTGTACTTAAAGCTGTAGATCGGAACATAGTATTTCATGTACTTGACGATAGATATTGTTTTTAGGGAAAATAAATAATCTTTTTTAACTTAAATACACTTCAGAGTTACACTAAATAGTGAATAACACTTACGAAGGAAAGAAGTAAAATTGTACCTTAACAAAATATACAGGTTATTTAAGGCCACAAAAGAGTGCAGTATTGGATTCTTAATATTTTTTATAGAAGAGGGGGCTAACGAGCATGCGGCTCACCTGATGGTAAGTGACTACCGCCGTCCCATGAACAACCGCAACATTAGGGGAATATTGCAGATGCGTTGCCGACCTTTTAAAAAGGAGTAAGCTCTTTTCTTTAAAGTCCTTAAGTCATATCGGTCCGGAATAATCGCCAGTGGTAAACAATTTATTGGTTTATTTAGATTGGCAGCTAATTTATTAATAAAATTGAAATGAAATAAAATAAATCGTCGTGGTTCGAAATAAACAATCAGGATTCCTATCACGCAGTATTTTAAGAGAAGAAAAAGCAGCATTTTAAGAGCGTGGAGCAATGTATGCGCGTTGCGTGGGTGCGAGTGTATCGTGCCTGCGACGCGTGCGGTGCGTGCTGTGCGCGGCGGCGCGCCGGCAGCAGCGGCGAGAAGGGCCCGGCCGGCACGCGGCCCGCGCGCGGTGCACGCGGCAGCCGCGGGTCCATGAACGTCGTGCGCCGCACCACGTGGTCCACGAAGAACCGCTGCGCACGCACGCACCGTTACAACTCACACACGTCGCACACGTTACGTCTCAACTCTAACTTTAACATTTTCTTTTTGAAGCGAAACTTCTTTATCGACGTAGGGGACAAATTTTGTAGGGTGTTAAAGAAAACGTCACATTTTCTTGTAACGTTTCACCGCCTGGGCTGTATACTCTTGTTTAACCTACTTAAGTAAAATATAAAATAAAAGAAGAATGATACGTCCTAAAGAAGTTTAACTCCGTGTGTATAAACTTACACGTACAATTTTTTTTTATAGAATGAGCATGAGAAACGAGTACACAGTCCACCTGATGGGAAGTGGATATTGTCGCCCACGAACATCTACATTTACTAAATGAAACTAATTTTATTGATTTTATCCCGTTTAATATTGACTTTTTTTAAATCTACGATGTTTCGGATACTTTACAGCAGGTCACGGGGGAACTGAGGTGTTTGACGTCCCGATGTCATAGTTACCCCGGATATCTTCAGTTTTAGAATATTAAATTTTGGTGCAATCTACGCAGCTTTTAGAATAGATATTAAGTTTTAGTTTCGGTCAGAAACATCGAGACGTCAAACAACTCAGTCCCCTCGTGACGATGGATGCTATAAAGCACCGACACGTCGAGAATTAAAAAAAAAACTCCAAATAAAAGCAATAAAATCCGTAAAATGGGTTTCATTTAATGTGTAGTGTTCGCATAATAAGAAATCATTATCTACATTTATCTTCAATTGAAAATCAAAATAAAGTTGCGTTATCATCCTTCAGAAACTAAAACGAAATGCCTCGTACCATAGAATACTATAATACATACATAATAGAACGGGGGAGTGGGCGGAGCCCGTGCAGCCACTAAAATGTCACTAACATGTCAATTCACACGTATAAATGTCAACACGAGATGTGTTTTGACGTTGCAATCGTTTCCAAATTATGCATGCAAATTACTTAGAAAATCCCAAATTGCACACTATTTACGAATAAATATGTATTAAAATTTAAACGATTTCTTTAATGATGATCTTGAACATCAATCAAAAGTCTAAAATGTTTAAATTTACTTATAACACAGCGAATCGGGTTTGTAGTAGTGATAATACGACGTAACTGCTTATACATATGTGTGCTCCCGGCGACGCCGACTCTCGTACAAAATAAGGTTAACATCCATTCTATTGTGTATTATAGTATTCTATGCCACGTACTCAATAAAAAAGTTCTCCAGTTCTCTACACTAAACATAATATGAAACACAACAGCATTAATTGAGCTGTTGTTTTATGTTGGTATTCTGTGAGCACGCGGTCTGTCCCGGCCGAGCCGACTTAATCGTGCTACAACCATAATATAGCTGCAACATGCCATTACAACGTAAATAGAAGATTGGGAGATTTCGGCGCTTGCAGCTTGAGCTAGCAGATAGCCGATCATGAAAGTGTCTCAAGTTCTTAACGGACATAAGAACTTGAGGTTTATATCAACATCAGAGATCTTGTGTCGATGTGTTCTTAAAAATTAAATTTCTTTTACAACATAAAAATAATTAAACCTTAAAGTTAAAATCTCCTTCAAACCAGTATATACACAACTAAACACGAACAACAATCCGCCAGCGGTCAAGTTCCCGCCAAAACTCAAAAAAGATATTTTACAGTTTGGCCTTACTCCTTCCTAGCTCCTTAAAACTTTACAAGTCCCTAAAACACATGATCCAATTAGTACTGCTGCAATTCTTTTTGCTGTCCTATTACAACAATAGCGATACGGTTATTTCAATCAAATGAACATTCAAGCACGTAAACCATATACACCTGTAATTGTGTGAACATCGACCTGTACTACAAATGACACGTTCCGTATGTAAAATCAAAGGCAAAATTATTATTTCAATCAAATGAAAATCAAGTTTTTATAAATTACATGTCCATAGCATTACAAATATCATACACATACGTTACGTGTATTAAATAAAACTCATAGTCAAAAATAATGAATAGTTTGTTCCTGTTCTTATAATAAGTAAAACGATATTCTGGTGGCGTATAGTCTTTACAAACTTATTCCTGTATTTTCTCCCTGAATTATGAAACTAGAGTTTATATTCTTTTACAATACCATCGACATCTGGTCATGCCGTATTTTGTTTGTTTCTAAAATGTGTTTAATTTAATTTTAAAAACCAGAAACCTAAAAGTACAGAAACTCTCCAATTATACCGCCGTTGTAAGCCATTCAGCAAACAAAGTAAACAAACATTAAAAATGAAAGAAAATATACAGAAATAAGGTTACCGAACACTACCGAGCCGACCGCGTTGAACGAAAAGAATTTTAAAGTTCTTTATATGAAATCATATGAAGCCTCGCACACTTGCCCGCGCCGAATCGTATGATTCTGGAAGGTACCCTGGAAATCCTAGATGGGTTGGGAGACGTCATCAAATTGGTGCGGGCGATACAGTCGAATCACAATAAAACAACGTGCGAGTACTTCTTCATTCAAAAAAATATATAAGTGATTCTATTTTAATCGAATTAGTACTTTCTTCATCTTCCATTAATAAACACTGGCAATAAAAATCTCGTCAAAATCCATTATAATTCACATGTAATTACAGTGCGACAGGTGTAAAGGAAATGGAAACGATTCTTTCGTTGCGGTCGATTCTTTCCGTGATTCCGTGATGTGAGTAGAATAGGACGCATCGAACAAATCGAAATCAATCGAAATCAAGGAGGCCCAAGGCCTCCTTGATTTCGATTGATTTCGATTTGTTCGATGCGTCCATCTCGAATAAGTGTGCAGTCACCTTGGTCATAGTATTTCTTCTAGTGGTTCTTTAAAAGGTCCAATTCAGGGTAAAACAGGACGATAATTTTGTGATTTTTTCATAGGTATCAGATATAATCAGTTCAAGCTGCAGACGTCTCCCTCGGTTACCTAGCTTAGTCGTTCGGACACAGCGCGTCAAAAATACATCATTACCTATATTTCAAATTTATTGTAGCGCAGATATCCTCTTAGAGATCCTATGAACATTTAATATCCGCCAACAATGAAAAATATACCACATAGTACACGAAGAGCCGCTGTGTGTCCGCTCCATTATAATTGTGATTCTTTAACCCGAATATTGTCTGTGATTGTGATAGACGTCGTCTTTGTAGTGTTGAGTTGAGTATATGGAATAAGAACATACATATGCTCGTGCATACTCTGATGCTCTTAAAGCTCTTAAAAACGTCAAAGGTAAATGAACCACATTATTAATTCCATTTCTATTGATACTAAAGCTGTTGCCCCGCGGCGCCGCTAAAACGCTTGGGTACAGTAACAGGTATGTAAACTGAAACTTTTGATCACTAAGCTCGTATTAGTAAGAAAAAATCGCTTGAGATGCCACTGAACCTTGGTTTCACTGTAAAAGGATCGCGTTGACATTACTTTTCTAAATAGCGTAACCCACCTTCCCGTTGCGATCCAACTTGGTGTCCCAGCCGAGTGGCAGTTCACGGTCCTCCTCGGCGAACATGTTTACGAGCGCCACCAGGTCGCGGTTGTGCTGGTATCGCTCGAACGACGACGTGTCGCGCCGGATCTTGGAGATCATGTGCTTTAGTGTCGAGTTGCCGTTGTACAGCGCCGATGCCTCCTGCAACGGAAAAAGAATTGCTTTAGAAGCGGTAACTTCTTTTGAATCTGTTGCGGACGGCGAAGAGATGATCGCCCGTCGCCCTGCACCGCACCCGCGTCGACACGTCCCCCACACCCTGCATCAGAACAAGGGCCCCGCAAGGACAAACGCTCGAACCAACTCGGTGCCTACGTCACACCGACCTCCGAAATAAAGGAAGCGCTCCTGGCGAGGTACCGTCATTCGTGCGAATTCGTGCGGCTACGGCAGAAGAACAAGCAAGATAACAAGCAAAAAAGAAGCTCTCAAGATCCCTATTAGGTTTTAGTATTAACTGCCGCACAATCAGCTGTAAATAGTGATTAAATTAGTGATTAAATTAAACTTCTTTGATTTCAACTCAACCCCTTGCATTTTAAAATAGCAATTTTCGTTTAAAAGTAATTAGTCAGACAGATGTCACAGTAATAGTTCAGTTTTATCCCTAGCAATAAATAAATAAAGTCCACTAGCTCTCATCCCCTACAGAATCGTTGCGGTTTAAAACTGCGACACTAAAAAAAGACAAATATACGTCTATAGAATTTATACTGCGAGAGAATGAGATAGAATATTATTATATTATATTAAATAAGTCGTGTTTAGGCCATTTAGCGTCTATTTAACGTACTACCTTGAGAGTCAATCAATTTTAGTTCAATAAAATGAATGAAGAGTGAAGTAGATGGCGCTATTACAAAGTAATTTTACTCGCAATTTTCTGAAGATTTCACATCTAACGCGGATGAACACACGTTTTTTTTTTATGGAAAAAGGGTGACAAGCGAGCACACAGCCCACCTGATGATAAGTAGATGCTGTAGCCTATAGACATCTTCATCTATGATCGATTAAAACACAAGACGTAGATGCGCTGTCACCTCCAAAGACTAAGATGGAATTCCTCGTATTCGGTCAAAAAGGTCCCCAGTTCTCGTCACTCAATATCACCACACCATACGAAACACAGTACCGCACAATTAAGCATAGGCTTTTCCTCGTTCCACGAGCGCAGTCAACCCGATGGAAAGTGGGTTCTATCTTTATCCTCAACTAACAAATCAAAACAGATGCGTTGCCAACTCATAAGACTAAGATAGAGTGCCTCGTTACCAGTAATGGAGTCTTCAGTTTTCGTCACTAATACGAAACCCAGCGACATTATTATTTTATGCTGGTTATCTATAGATGTGGTCCTTCATCGATCGAGCCGACCCAACCATACTGCAGTAGTACCACGCTTTACGCACTACACATGCTCTAATAAGTCTATTACAATTACTACCACGTAAATAGGATAAAAGAGGATAATAATCTCTAGTGTCATACTGTTAGGAAATGAATTGTGTTGGTTATATATGTTGTCAATAAAAATACGCAGGCGCTATAGTTATTACTGAAATACGGCATTATTATGCGTAAATTTACGAAAATAAAGTAATTTTGTAGGTTATTATAATTTGCATGCAATAATAAATGATAATTTTAAGAGCAACAATAAATAAATACATCGTTTGAGTAATGTATTATAATATATGAAAAAAGGAGAAATTAAAGAGCAAAGAACGATAAAGGAACGTATTTAGCTCGGACTTTATAGTCTGTTCGGTTAGGTAAGGTCAGCTTTGTGTCGCACCGCTATGGCACGTGCCGCATCTTGTCTAAGGCGCCGCGCCGCCGCGATATTAAAGGTCGCCACGTGCGGCGTACATCCACAGAATTTGGCATTTTAAATCGAATTGCCGTGCGGTATTCAAAAGGCATTTGCTACCTAACTCGTGTAATATATACAATAACCATAAAAACAAAATAGTATTCTATTTTATTCAGAGAATAGAAAAAGATTTATTTAAGGAACAGTGAAAATAATACCGATATTATTTTAGTGAACAGACTATGGTACCGTTGTCCCATTTGTTTCTAAACAAAAAAAAAAAACATGTTCAGAAACAAATGGTTTTAGTTTAGGTGTTGGAATCTCATACAATATTATTACTATTATCTAATATATATTCTGTGCTATTACTATTAAGCTGATGAGGGCCATGCTACGTACCTCATTCATATGTAGTATCGAGTAGAAGTCCGGGCGCGCGAGGAACTCGGCGGCGGGGTGCGGCGCGGCGGGCGGCGGCGGGGAGTGCGAGGGCGCGGCGGGGTGTGCCGCGGGGGGCGCGGGGGACGCCGCGGAAGGCACCGGGGAGCCAGCAAGGGGCACAGGGGAGCCGGCGGGGGGCGCATGCGACGGGCCCGCCGGCGCGCCCGCATCGTCACCCAGCTGCGTGCGCGTCATCGTGCGCCGGATCGATTGGTATCTGTCGGACGAGCAAACGCCGGGTGGTCAAACATTGAGTCCATCCATCCATCAATTACAGCCTATAAAAGTCTACTGCTAAACGTAGGCCGCCACTCCCACAAATTGCCTCATAGAGGGAGTTTGCCCCAGCCTTTTTTTATTATTTTTTGAGTAGTCATCAGGAAGACGGTGCCGCCTGCCCATTCGCCTCTTATACGCCCACGGGACGATACGAGGTACAAATATTAAATATAGATTAAATATAGGTACTTACTGCACTACTACACGGTAACAACGTTGAATAGAATAGAATAACCCTTATTCAATATGAATTGTACATAATTCTTATTGAAAATAATTTTTCAATAATTAAATGTCGTTGCAGATTTATCTCCAACAGCTGATCATTCAAGAGTGGAAGCAGGGAGTACCGTAGCATGGGCTATCCTAGTTTGGGCACCCCCCCCCCCTTAAGTTTATGTACCTTTTCGTGTATACTTTAAAAAATGTTGGTACCAAATAAGCTATCTAATGTATAGTAAGTACATTGTGGGAAAATTAAATAAATTTAATTTAATTTTATTTTTAACTCTTACCACAGGTGCGGCAAAAATCCTCTGTCCTAAGAAGAATTAGCAAGAAATACCGGAGAACTTTTTAGGCGAATAACATACGGAATATCATCATCATTACAGGCTATCAAAAATCTTCTGCCGAACATAGGATTCCCCTACAAATTGCCTTATTATTTTATTCCTCATATTTAATTGCTAATCGCAGTTTTTATTACCCATCTTCTGTTCCAATTCCTTTGCGTGATATTATGCGGTAATGGATAGTCTTACGCCGCGACTATATAAGATTTGCCAACAATACACATTGATCCTAACCGGTCACGATCCTGGTAAAAATATCAGGTCATACTCATGAAATAATTGTATTGTCATCAGTTACTAAAACGTCTACAAAATTTCAGATTATTTTCATAATTTAGATTTAGATTTCATAATTTTTATAAGATTTTCATACATACAAACACATCACATACGGGTCACGTTAATCGTTAATGAAAGTGTGTCAAAAATAATATAATATAAGTACGTTATTCAAGTCTCGAAACTGAAGTCATAAAGTCATGAATATAATCGCAAGTTCTTTATTAATTGTATGCTAGAAGCGGGAATTGTTCCCGTTTATGCATGATACTAGTGTGTCACAAATAATGACGCCAAGATTGGCCTGCGACTTGGCGATCGCAGTAACAGACGTCTCGCACATTTGCCTTTACTCCCCGTCGTCAGTTTGTGCATTTTACATTTGACAATAACGAATTCATTATACCGCCATCTATCGGTATCCACAAGAATTTTGACAAGAGTCTCACTGGATTTGATAGCTGATTTCGTAAGGAGTAACTTAGGCTACTTTTATTTTAGTAAAACATTTAAGGTACTGCGCAATTAAATCAAAACCCATGAAATCCAACCGAAATAAATTCCACCCGAACGAAGTCGCGGGGAACAGTTAGTGCACAGTATAATGTTACTACGGGCGATTTTAATTCCATTTGGCATTCTCTACCAGTCGACCCGCATGAAAAACATTATATATAAAAATCAATACCTCCTATCGAGTTGTCTCCGCTGCACCTCGGGTGCTGGGGAGCGAGAAGCGGTCCCGTTCGCACTGGGCCGCGACCAAGTAGTCGTCCTGTTGATATGGTCAATGTAAAACACGCGTCCATGACTGTCCATACGCGCTTCCCAGCCTGCAAAATGATAAAGCCTAAATTAATCGATTATATGCTGCAGTTTGCGATCATATCCTAGATGGCCCCAACCATGACATCAGATTTGATAGACCGCAAATCCTCGAGAAAGAACATCGATTCCTACCAAGGATGATACGTGAGGCTATTGAAATTTAAAAAAAACACCTTAATTTCAATAGAGAAGGAGGCTGGGTACTACCACCTGCTTGGGACCCTATAATTAATAAAATTAAAACTAAACCCAAGCATACCACTGCAAGACTTCAAAACACAGTTAGTTAACTCTGCGTAGATCGGCCCAAAGACAATAATTAAAAAGATGAAGGTACTCCGGGTTAACTTTGACATCGGGACGTCTGTCACCTCAGTCCCCCGTGACCATGGGTGCTGGAAAGCACCCGAAACGTCGAGTATTAAAAATAAAATAAATAAACGCGATAATATCCTTAAAAGTAGTTTTAATCAATATATATATATATATATATATATATATATATATATATATATATATATATATATATATATATATATATATATATATACACAATCGATTACATTAACACTGGTAAACAAAGTGTAAAGGGCGCCCCACTCTAGATGTAGTGACAGTTTAGTAAGTAATGTCGATGGAAGTAGGGGGCTCAAGGCAGTGTTTTCTGCCATTCGTTGGTCAAGGCCTATGTTTAGCTATTGCTATTGCTATTTTAAGTTAAAATTATTTTCTTTTCTGTGTTTAATAAATTAAAATTAAAAAATGCTAGACACATGTTTAAGTTCCACGAAATATTTATTTACTTTGAAAAAAATATACAAAAGGAAAATCGATAATATAGTGTTTATGTTGATGGCTCCGTGGCGCAATGGCTACGGGCGGTGCAGGGCCGTGGGTTCCAATTCCGCACGTAACAAGTGTTTGCATCTCTACAAATAATTGTTCCTTGTCTGGTTTATGTGGAATCATTGTATATAAAACGCCTACAAGATACAGGAGAAAACCTTAGTATGGGGTTTATTTTTTTTTAAAGAAAGAAAGAAAATGAAAATACACACCTGCAGGCAAGGGTTCCTCACACTCGATGATCCCACCAATCATATTAGCTGGAAAATCACCCGTTAATGCCATTTGTCTTGAAGCACGTTCTGGTATGGATGGTAACCTGATTCCAGCCATATGCCTTAAAGGCGTCGGAGATGCAACGGCATTGTCATTATCATCGTTGTCATCAGACGGTGGCCTCCGGAGCACCACATCGTCAGGAGGCCCAGCATGCACTATCGTGAAGTGATTGCTGTTTACAAACTCAAGGTTAGGAGATCTAATCTCCGACGTTCTTAGCTCACTCGTAAATTCCACCATCTCGAAGTTCTCAGAGTTCTGTATCGGTGGGGGGTGCAAATCTTGTGGTGGAATAGGCCTTGGCCTTCTAGCGTGATGGGTGGGTGTCGGTGGACATTGAGGTGTTGCAGTTCCCGCCAAAGCCGCTACTCTTGACAGCACTCTTGGATGCGGTCTCATTGGACTTTCAGTGTTATTAGTAGTTTTATGAGGCGAGTGCTTAGGCGTGCTTTCGCAGCCAAGATTCTTAAGCAGATGTCGAGGTAGACTAGAATGTTTTTGCGTTGAATTGTCACATGAGTATTTTCGATTCATAATCATCGTACCCACGCTTGGAAATGGTTTGCTGATTTCATCAACAGGAGAAGCTGAATGTGAAGAGTTGCAGGAACTAGGGGCATTTGAACTATTATCTATCTCTCTATTTGAACCATCAATATGTGAAGAGTTTAAAAAAGCAGTCATCATGGTCGGTGTACTAGCGCGGCCAGAGCTTTGTCGAGTAAGCGGCTTATGTCCTTTCATAATAGTTATCTCTTTCTCTTCGATTTGATTTCTATTGTCGTCTTCGAATTCCGAATGATTACTGATTTCGTTCAAAAACGTATTTTGAGCTTTTTCTTCAGACTTGGCATAGTTTGGCGTCGGATTTAATCCATCTACAGCATCAGCCACAACATTTGTCTTGTCTTTTCGAGCAAACGTTGTTGATATATAATTATCAGGCCCAATATCCTTAATGAACAACATTTTATTTCTACTTACACTAGACGAACCATCAGGTACATCATCTGTTCTTTTATCCTCTTTTAATTTAGATAATTTCATGGAAGAAATTGTGGATTCACATAAGCTGCCATCAGTCTCAGGTGTCGCTAAAGGAGCTGCATTTTGGCCATCCCTCCAAAAACTTGTTGACGTGGACATAGCTACATGATTACCAGAGAAAAACTCTCCTGGCTTGAAGTCATATATTCCTCCTTGTAAGGCTGACGAACGGTTAATGTTTTTATCCGTGAAAAATTGTTCATCTGTGTCTATTAATTCAAAAGTGAATGCGTCTTCGGGTTTTGTAAATTTTTTTGGCTTTCTATGTCTCGGTACCTGCGGCGGAGACAATGCGTGCTTTCTCTCCAGTGGTTTATGCGATTGTCTCGGTGGTAAAGGAGGTACCGGAGACTTTTCCGCTTCATTTGGCACATTAGCACCTTCCACGTCATATACGAATTTCATTATTTTGCAAGGATTCTTTGGCGACCAAATTTTGTAATACTCGGTGTCTGGCGAAGTAGGCGAATCGAATCCGCTATTAGTTTTCGATTTCTTCTTTACACCATTTAAAGCTAATCCGCCGCCTGTGTCGACAGGTGGTGGATATTTTTTCTTTACTCCCGAAGAGGTAGGCTTATTTTCTGCGGAACATAGAGATTCACTATTTACAGATTGAGATTCATTGCTTATGTTACTATTAAGAGATTTACTAGGATCACATTTTGTTCGTTGGAGTTCACTGCCGCTACTTGCTAAAGCGCTAATTGAGCATTTGTTAACATTCTCGCTGAGATGCTTGATGTCTTGACTGGTGCCTGATACGTGCTCCACTCTTGGTGTATTCTCGGAATTCATTTCAAAACTCTCGTTGTTATACGAGAATGGTGACACTTGGTCACCACTGCGTTTCCTTGAAATGCCTTCTTTAAGGCGAAGGGGCAGCTTCTTGAGATCGACTTTAAAGCGTGGAGGTAGTGTAGAAGACTCCGCAACGCAGTCGTCGCCTTCGCCATTGTAATACCGGAAGCAGAGCAGCTGCTCGCAATCTGAAACGCAGAGATATAATTAAATTAGTGTCAAACTGTTATCATATGTTTCTCGGGCATATAACTAAAGCCATACGCTTCTTACGCATTATTGTTAGATGCAAGTACTATGTAATTACCTTCATAAGGCTGATTGGGCTCGTCCAGAAGCCACATTATGTCGCCGGTGGCACATCCGGTCGCCGGCACGCGCCCGACGACGCCAGCGATGCCCGCCGACTCTTTAACAAACATTTGAGCTTATTATTAAAACAATTACAAACATAATTTGGTCTAATAATTATCACCTCTATGAAGGAATCTATAAGGGTGGCCCATGTTCAGCAGTGGACTTCTGATAGGCTGTAACGATGATGGTGATATTGAATGTAATTAAGAAGAATATCAAGCAAGGCAAAAATTTAGGATACCCTGTTCCAAAAACAACACTCCCAAACGAGTGGTTAACTGTTCCAAAAACACCACTCCCTAACGACATAATACGATTAATAGTGCCTAAAGTAACAATATCGATTAAAATTTGTCTGGACCTAATTTAGGACTTAGAAAAAAATGTAAAAAAAATAATTCCACACTGTAAAAATATCAAAAGTCGTACACATAACCCGCATTAAGCGTTTCATAAAAAATTACTAAAACATGACGAAACCGATAAAACTTAAAAGATAGTAAATAAAAGAGGGCACGATCGATATTTACGACGGCGAAACTTCTACTAAAATATGACTCGCAAACTCATTTAGAACCGCCGGTAAGATGAAAAACAAAGCACTCGGCAGGTGCAAAATACTTAAACAAAAACAAACAAGTATGCCGCGCAGAAACAGGGCAAGGCGAACCCTTCCGTTTTTTATCTAACAAAAATCGGTGCGTAGGACGGCTGTGTTCGGCGCAAGCGCATCACAAATTATACCGTAGACGTAATCACCGGATGCGGGAGTCGCCCGCACATTTTACGCAAAATAATCGGAGCCACTGAATTGCCAGTTAATTGGGGAAACATGGTCATAAATTGCGCGCTGCCAAATTGATTCCTTCGCTGGATTATCAGAAACCAGCCGGCTATTACCATATTTTGATTAGATTAATATATAAGCATACGCTAAACGTCTTCCCGCAGTTGATTAAGTATTCGGTGAGATCGTAAATACGGAATGTGGTGACGTTGACGTCAAACGCGCGAGTTCACGTTCCGCCGTGGAAACGATCCAAGGGATAAAATATATTTACGACTCCCGTTGCGGATGTGTAAGGACACACGGTGCGAATATTCGAAGAGGATAAATTGCAGAATTATCTCAATTCCATTTCCGCTCGGATATAATTACAACCACGGAGCGCTGGTAGTGATCGATTGCCCCCATTACTTTTTTGTTTCTTGTATTTGTTTTCCATCGTCGGATCTGAGACATTGGTCTCTGTTGGAATACGAATGCGATTTGGATATTATTTAATGACTCTCATTTCCGTTGCCTCGCGATGAATGTGAGGGCTTAAAGACCAGTGTTTTGACTGCTAATGACAAAGTGGAGATATATTAGATACAATCTTAACGACACCAACACTGCAAATTTATAAGAGAGGTCATCTCGATTTTAAGACAGTCTTTATTAGTATCTTATTGAGGTTGGGAAGTTGATACAATTCACTAAAAAAACCCCTCGAAATAATATGGCTATAAGGGTGTCAAACGAACACACAGTTCACCTGATAGTAAGTGGATGCTCTGGCCCATAGACATCAACATTTAACCTCGATTAAAAATTAAAACGCAGATGCGTTGTCTCCCTGAGGACTAAGATGAAATGCCTAGATTCCAGTAGAACGGGTCTCCAGTTTTCTACACTCACCATACGAAACACAGCAGCATTAAGTTGTTATTTTACGCTGGTATTCTGTGAGAGTGTGGTCCTTCCCCGGTCGAGCAGACCCATTCGTGCTACAACCATAATATAGCTGCAGCGTGGCTCTACCACGTATAAAAAGTTTCACGTTACTTTTAAAGAATGAACACAATAATATATTGTTTCATGTAATAAAAGAACAATATTGTTCTTCTTCTTCTACTACTTCATCAACCCGTAAAAGTTCACCTCGGAAGTGAACATCGGCCTATTTCATTGTAGGGACTTGTCTTAAAGGTAACGCCTGGCAGACGAAGTTCTGATCGCAGTGCTTCACGTCTCGCGCCGTTGAGGCTGCTGTAGGTCGCCGATGTGTGATTTTTACGTCAAATACAAACGTGACGGGTGGATAGAAAGTCGTAAGATTGTTCTGGTATTTTCCATTTTTTTATAGGATAGGCTGACAAACGAGCACACAGTCCACCCGATGATAAGTGGTTGCTGTGGCCCATAGACATCTACATCTATCCTCGATTACGAATCAAAATGCAGATTCGTTGTCATCCGTTATAACTTAGGTGGAATGCCTCGTTTCCAGTAAAAAGGTTCTCCGGTTCTCTACACTCACCATACGAAACACAGCAGCATTAAGCTACTATTTGACGCTGGTATTCTGTGAGAGCGTGGTCCTTCCTCGGTCGAGCCGACCCATTACTCATTTTACCACGAGACAAAATAAGGTGATGCATTCTCTGACACCGCCACCACGGACTACAGCTAAATATATTCGCTTGCTCCTCT
The DNA here is from genome assembly GCA_036936625.1 of Parnassius smintheus behrii. Taxonomy (NCBI): domain Eukaryota; kingdom Metazoa; phylum Arthropoda; class Insecta; order Lepidoptera; family Papilionidae; genus Parnassius; species Parnassius smintheus. The sequence continues at coordinate 44,878,857 of JAUPFT010000011.1, read as the reverse complement.
TTAAAAGGATGCTGAAGCAAAGCAGGCGTATTTTATTATGATCTAAACATAACATGAATTATTCACATTTATTTGCATTATTAGTCAAGTTCGACCAATGATAGAGCGCAAACGCTACCGAGACGCGCTGATAATTATCCCGCGATGATTAGCGCGTGCCGATGACGATGGTGACGACACGCGATGACACAGAGGGCGTCTGTTTCCGGTGACGTAACATCCGCGCACTTCCGGCAGGATATGAGAGGGAGTCACGAGATCTACTTATGTCCTTCCATTAGGTTTGCGGTAAACTAAGTCAAATGATGGGAAATTGCAAGAATAAAACAATAGCATTCCCACTCATGATAAATTTTATGAGAAATAGATAAAAGATCAAAACAATACAAGAGAGAAAGAAAGAACAAAGAACAATGCATTATAATACTCATATTAAAACCGCTATTAAGTTCTTAATATAAAGAAGCGTTTTAATACTTATCACCATATTTTTTATTTTTTTTGATAAATATCAGTTTTAGAATGACGCTTTTGAAACTACTAATAGTGTTAATTTTGAAGACGACCGAAGTGGTTTGTTATTTACCGATTTAGTCAATTTTATTACTCGAAAGCGTGTGTATACGTTTCATTTCTATATAAAATTTTGCCGTATCTAGTAACAATTTAAATCTGTTTACATTTTTTATAATATTTCAATCTATTACTTACATAAAATTATAAAATTTATTAGATACTTATATATAAGTAAAAATTAAAGAAACAAAATTCATAAAAAGTGAAATTTCTTAAAAAATCTATTTAGGAACTAAACTAGATTTTTTGCCAAAATAAAAGTTAAGTCTATTGAATGAATCGCTACATAACTTTATCTTTTAGCTGAGCATGATTTACGGAGTGTAAAAAATAAATAGTGATGTGAAAGAGTAAAATCCTCGCGCGATAGTGGCGCTTCCGTTATTTCCGGAGGAATGCCAATCCACTTGCAAGTTCCTTGTAAAAAATAAAGCGTTGCACAAAATCCAAAGGAAACATCTGTTATTCAGCGAGCTTCCTCGAAGCGTTGATTATAAGTTTATTTTAACATTCACGCGCTTACATTTGATATTCATAGCGAGCGAAAAGATTCCTCCTAAATATTACTTTATATAGGTTTATGTAAAACGTATGTAGCATAAATAATTTTAGGATCCAATTTTCTAATATTGAAATTAAATTCGTTCTTCTTAATTAGTTCTCCTTAGCTAAATCAGTGCGCCTTGTTATTATATGCGGCTGCATCACCACTTGTCATCAGCTGGGATAGAAGTCAAGTACTGGCTTAAAAAGTTTGAAAAAACTTTCAATGTTGATATAAACCGAAAGTATAAGTAGTAATAATAATAGTAATAATGTCCTCCAGACCGAAATTCGGCTAGGGCGGCCTGCCTCAACGGAGGCTAGCCATCGGCGTAGGACAGGATTATAGTGCCCAAGTGTATGCGAAAGCACAGGTGCACTCTCTCTTCCCTCACTGTCATAGTCCGATGGGACGGTAAACCGACACGACCGGAGAGAGATCAGGCACAGGACCAACGGCTTTACGTGCTTTCCGAGGCACGGGGGTGAGACACCGCCTACTTCCTGACTCCGGGCAACTACTGAGAATTTCTTGACAGAAAAACTCAATAATTGATTTTTTGGCCTGACCCGGGATTCGAACTCATGATCAGCAGTCGCTCTACTACAACCACTAGACCAAAGAGGCATCCAAATATAAGTAGTACAAATTAAATGAATACACCGTTAATCAATTTAATCAATTCCAGTCAATAACTGAGCGATGGAAACGCTCCGATCGTAGATATAATAAAATATTTCTATGGCTGTGATTGTCAACAATTTGGAAGTCAAAAAGAATAGGTAATATTGTAAATTATCATCGGTCAGTAATTGTAATTGATATGTTCCTTCTTCTCTTGCAAAGGTACGAAGTAGACATTATCCCATTAGAGCTTGGTAAAGCCGTTTATTACAATAATTCAAATTTCGAATATGCGCTTTTTTTCTATCCCCTTCCACTTATTCGACTATCCATTATTTGTCAATAATGTAGAGGCCTCAAATAATAGGTGTTATCGTCAAATAATAGTGTATATTGTATATTATCGGAACATTATTCGTAATTGCAAATTTTACGTGGTAGAGCCACGCTTCAGCTATATTATAGTTGTAGCACGAATGGGTCGGCTCAACCGGGGCAGGACAGAACCACGCTCTCACAGAATACCAGCGTAAAATAGCAGCGTAATTCTGCTGTATTTCGTATGGTGAGTGTACTGAACCGGAGACCCTTTTTACTGGAATCGAGGCATTCCATCTCAGTCCTCAAGGGTGACAACGCATCTGCAATTTGATTGTCAATGGAGGATAAATGTAGATGTTTATTGGCCACAGCATCCACTTACGTGTTCCATCAGGTGGACTGTGTGCTCGTTTGTCACACATGCTATAAAAAAATTGCAAAGTTACAGATTAACTCTTTCCATTTCCACCCCTGGTCCGTTGCCACTTGATTCTCACTTTCTTTGCTCGTTTACGCTCTTTGCACTATATAAATAGTAAATAAGTAAAAATTCTTTGTTTTCTTTCCCCACTGCGTAAATATTACAATGAAATATTTTTTACCTTCCACTATGAATTTTACGGCGAGCGCGTCTTAATAATCTGACTTTCTTTTCTGCTTAGGATTTCAACTATACGGTCAAGTAAAACCCTCTTACTTATTTCTACCATCAACAGCTTGCGAGGCCATTCTAACTTAGGCCCGGTTTACATTTTGAGAAGTGACAAGTGCAACTGACAAGTGACAAGTGCATAGTGCGTATTCTATTCCTACTTATCACTTGTCACTGCACGTTCACACGCACTAGTGCACACGCAATAGCACTTGCCACTCGCACTTGTCACTTCTCGAATTGTAAACCGGTCCTTAGTCTTCAAAAGTGACACGTAACAGCGCATTTGTAGCCTTCCTTAATAAAATCGGTTTTAGGTGTCCATAAACTGCTGTAAACTCTTACCATCAGGTGGATTATTATATTAATACTGTTATGTGAATAAGTCAACTAGCGCCATCTAGTGTCAGGAGCGAGAGCGGGGGGCGGCTTTGCAGAGAATGACATCGCGGATCTCTCGACCGACAGCGCCGCCCGAAAAACTAAGTTTCTAGAAAATCTATACTCGATTTCTCGGTACCTTGCGCGTGTTTACTTGAACATTCCGGATGTTTTGCTGATTTGAATAAATAGATGGCGCAAGATGCGATCGGGACAGAGTTTAACTCGGCGACACAAGCGAAGCTTCGGAGTGAAATTAAGTGAATTAGTGTGTTTAATTATTAGTGTTTTTTTACTTTAATTTGTATAAAGTAAATTAAAGTGTTAATTTAGGTAATTTTATCGGCAATTTTTATTGTCACGAACCCTAAGCTCGTAACAATTGGTGTCAGAAGTGGGATAAAATAATGCCGATTTTACCCAAGGAGGAAACGGAGGGTGTCCGTACCCGAAGTCAACGCCAGCAGGAGACGGACCAGAGGAGATTTGGTGGTGCAACGCCGCAGATGTCTGAGGGCCAGCCGCCGGCCACGGAAGCCGGTCCGTCAGCAGCTTCTACGTCTGTGGCACCTGACTTAGGTGCTCTGATGGCCATGCTACAGGAACAGCTGCAGCGCGGACGAGAGGAACAGGCCCGTCTGTTGAAAGAGCAGCAGGAGGAACAGGCTCGCCGACAGGAGGAACAGGTCCGTCGGTTGGAAGAGCAGCTGCGGGGTGGACAGGATGAACAGGCCCGTCGGTTGGAAGAGCAGATGCTTCTCATGAAGGACCTTCACGCGACCTTCGGGAAAGAGATAAGGGAGGTGAAGGATAAGGTTGCTCAACATGATAACCGCCTGTCGGAAGCTGAGACCCAAATCAACCAAGTTAAGAAAACGCTGGATGAACTCAAACTTGGGGATGGAACTACAGCTCCCGTAGTAGCTTCAGCACCTTCGCTACGTGGGTTCAAGGTGCCACCGTTCGACGGGACTTCTTCCTGGTCAGCCTACAAAATCCAGTTCGAGGCTGTTATGAAAGCGAATGGCTGGAATAAAAGTCAGGCCATGACTGCTCTCACACTAGGCCTGCGCGACCAGGCCTTAACAGTTCTGGAAGCTCTCGGTGAGGAAGTGACTTATGAGCAACTCCTTGAGGCATTGGAGGCGAGATATGGCGACGCTCACCTGGAACACGTCTTTCGTGCGCAGCTTAAAGATCGTGTGCAGCGCAGCAACGAAAACCTGCAGCAGTGGGCTCTAGAAGTGGAGAAGCTGGTGCGAAAAGCATACCGGTCTGTACCTGCGCTCATTGAAGGGAACCTGGTGCAGACATTCATCGACGGCATCCGCGACCTGGAAGTCAGAGCTGCTGTGAGGCTCGGGCACCACGAGACACCTAAGGACGCCTTGGCCCATGCACTGGAAGTGGAAGCCGTGCGGCAGGATCATCGTTCCCATCGCGTCAGGGAGGTTGCAGCAGCTACAGTTCGCGACCGCAACAAAGGATACAGCCCAAGGTGCTATGGCTGTGGGGAAAAGGGCCACCTTCGATCCAGCTGCCCTAAGCGAACCCTAGAAAGGGAAGGTGAACGATCTCAGGAGGGTAGTGCGGCCAACCGCACCGCCCAGCAGCAGCAGGGAAACGAGTAAAAGCCAGAACTGCGGGGTGGGTGCTGGCTGATGTTAAAAGAGCCCCAAGGATCTCGATCTCACAAACCCATGATGGGAACAGTCTAATCATCAAGGGTGAGGTCAACGGAATGCCGTGTAAACTGACCATAGACACTGGAGCCTCTCGTACGGTTGTTAGTTCCCAACTTATAAGTCAGTTCCTTGGGGACTCCGCATACAACCGAGAACGCATTAATTTGGTAACAGCCACCGGTCAGCGTATACCCGTCCGTGGAGAGAAGGAGATGGAGTTGAAGCTAGGCAACGTGATCTACCTGCATAATGTCATCGTGGCTGATATAATGGACGACTGCATCCTAGGCTTAGACTTTATGAGGAATAATTGTTGCGAGATCGACGTTAAGCAAGGTGTTTTGAAATGTGGACAGGAGGAACTTTTTATGGAAGGTGCGTTACCAGGGAACGTGTACAGCATCAAGAAGATTGTTCTTCCGCCTAGATCGGAAACGATTATTCCGGTCTAGTCTTCCTCGGAACACTGGGCAAGCTCACCGTTGTGTACTTGTGGAAAGGGTAAACAATGACCTTCCCTGGAAAGTAGCTCGAACCTTGGTCAGGACCACTGACATCTCAGGAGTACGTGTGCTGAACCTTTGCGACCAGGAACAGATTATAGAAAAAGGCACACTGATTGGTACTTGTGAGGAAGTGGATTGGTTACGTCGGTGCCAATATCTGTCGACTGGGACCCCCAGCAAGGATGCAGAAACGAGAGTGACCACACTTTTGGAAGACTGTCGCAGTGTTCTCTCCCCGAACGAATTGGTCAAGGCGAAGAAGTTGTTACTCAAGTACGCCGATGTATTCTCATCAAACGATGCTGACATAGGAAAGACTGGTTTAGTTCAACACAAAATAAACACAGGTGAAGAGTTGCCTATCCGTCAGCGGCCAAGACGATTGCCGGTAGCACGTGAAAAGGAAGTGGAAACCATGATTGAAGGAATGGCGAAGGATGGTGTTATTGAACCTTCCTCTAGTCCATGGTGTTCGCCAGTGGTGCTGGTGAAAAAGAAGGATGGCAGCATGCGGTTTTGTGTTGATTACCGCCGTCTGAACGACGTTACAAAGAAGGACAGCTATCCCTTGCCAAGAATTGATGACACGCTGGACATGCTTACAGGAGTAAAATGGTTTAGCACGCTGGATCTAAAAAGTGGCTACTGGCAAGTTGAAATTGACCCTAAGGACAAGGAGAAAACTGCGTTCTCGACGGGAAAGGGTCTGTGGCAATTCAAAGTAATGCCGTTTGGGTTGTGCAATGCTCCAGCAACGTTTGAAAGGCTGATGGAACTTGTACTTACCGGGCTAATTGGCGATGCCTGTCTGGTCTACTTGGATGACATCATCATCGTGGGCCGTACGTTTGAGGAACACCTTGAAAACCTGGGACGCGTGCTCATGAAGATTCAGAGTGCCAATCTCAAGCTGAGTCCGAAGAAATGTTCACTGTTCAAACGGCAAGTCAAGTTTTTGGGGTATGTAGTGTCGGAAGAAGGTATCCGCACGGATCCAGAGAAAATTGCAGCTGTAAAGGATTGGCCGGTTCCAAAAGACAAGACGCAGGTTAGAGCATTTTTGGGTTTGTGCTCCTATTACCGGCGATTTGTGAAGAACTTTGCAGATATAGCCAAACCTCTGCATAAGCTAACCGAGGAGAAGCGACATTTCTGCTGGGATGAAAGTTGTAATATCGCATTCCAGGAGCTCAAGGACCGTCTGTGCAAAACACCTATTTTGGGATACCCTGATGCAAGCAAAGAATTTGTAGTTGACACAGACGCAAGTGATATAGGACTTGGCGGTGTGTTGTCTCAACGGAATGGTGACCAAGAGGTCGTGATAGCGTACTTCAGCAAGTCGTTGTCAAAACCGGAAAGGAACTATTGTGTCACAAGACGCGAATTGCTAGCTGTGGTAAAGTCGTTGCAGCATTTTAGCAAATATCTTCTGGGGCGAAAATTTCACTTACGAACTGACCATGCTGCACTAAAATGGCTATTGCAGTTTAAAAATCCAGAAGGACAAGTTGCGAGGTGGATTGAACTACTGCAGGAATACGACTTTGAGATCGAACATCGCAGCGGGAAATCTCATGGCAACGCAGATGCATTATCACGAAGACCTTGTCCTGAAGATTGCAAACATTGTACTAGGCAAGAGAGTAAGGGAGTAGTATCCGTGAGGATGCTCAGGGCAGACCACCTCAGCAACGAGTGGAAGGACAGCTTACAACGTGCACAGCAGGAAGATCCGGACATCAAGCCGATCCTGGAATGGATGAAGGCCAGTGCTCCCAAGCCCAAGTGGAGCGACGTCTCAGCGATGAGTTCGATCACTAAAAGCTATTGGGCCCAGTGGGATAGCTTGCTGCTTCAGGATGGAGTTCTGTGCCGTAAATGGGAAAATGTTCGGGGAGACAGCTGTCATTTACAAATGGTTGTCCCTAAAGCTAAAGTACCGGATGTTCTACAGCTGTACCATAATGATTATTCAGGAGGCCATCTGGGAGTTAAACGAACTCTACTGAAGATCCGAGAACGGTTTTACTGGGTCCACTGTCGAAACGATGTCGAGGACTGGTGTCGCAAATGTACAAGTTGTGCGGCTGTAAAGGGACCTCAGACTCGTAGTAGAGGTGCATTGAAGTTGTACAATGTTGGTGCACCATGGGAGAGAATAGCCATTGACGTGGTGGGGCCGTTTCCGGAGAGTGAAAGCGGTAACAAGTATTTCATGGTTGTAATGGATTACTTCACTAAGTGGCCAGAAGTTTTCGCCATTCCAAATCAAGAAGCTTCAACAGTTGCAGATAAACTAGTTCATGAAGTCTTCTGTCGTTTTGGAGTACCTTTAGAGATTCACAGCGATCAAGGAAGGAATTTTGAGTCTCAAATATTCCAGGAAACTTGCCGAGTTATGGGTACTCATAAAACAAGAACGACTTCTTATCACCCGCAATCTGATGGAATGGTGGAACGATTTAATCAGACATTGGAGAGGTACCTAGCAAAAGTTGTGGACAATCGGCAACGAGATTGGGACAAGCACATACAACCGTTTTTGTTGTCATATCGAAGTTCTGTTCACGAAAGTACGGCAGTGACACCAGCTTTCGCAAACTTTGGAAGAGAATTACGGCTGCCTGCAGATCTGATCACTGGGATACCACCTGATGCCCCACGCAGTATAACCGATTATGCATATGACTTGCGGAACAAAATGAATGACATTTATGAGCACGTCAGACAATCGGGCCAGCAAATGTCTGAGAAAATGAAAACCCGGTATGACCGCAAAATGAACAATAAAGAGTTCAACGAAGGTTCATTAGTGTGGTTGCACAATCCAGTCCGCAGCAAAGGGAAATCTCCTAAGCTTCAAGCTAAATGGGACGGCCCGTACCGGATTGTAACCAGGATCAACGATGTGACCTACCGGATACAGAAAGGCGCAAGAGGGACTCCTAAGATCGTCCATGTGGATCGCTTGGCGCGTTATTATGGGACCGATAATGCTCGGGACGAGCATGTCTTAGGAGGGGGCAGTGTTATGTGAATAAGTCAACTAGCGCCATCTAGTGTCAGGAGCGAGAGCGGGGGGCGGCTTTGCAGAGAATGACATCGCGGATCTCTCGACCGACAGCGCCGCCCGAAGAACTAAGTTTCTAGAAAATCTATACTCGATTTCTCGGTACCTTGCGCGTGTTTACTTGAACATTCCGGATGTTTTGCTGATTTGAATAAATAGATGGCGCAAGATGCGATCGGGACAGAGTTTAACTCGGCGACACAAGCGAAGCTTCGGAGTGAAATTAAGTGAATTAGTGTGTTTAATTATTAGTGTTTTTTTACTTTAATTTGTATAAAGTAAATTAAAGTGTTAATTTAGGTAATTTTATCGGCAATTTTTATTGTCACGAACCCTAAGCTCGTAACAATACATTTGACACATTAATTTTAAAAAAATCAACGTACATATCCCGAACCTTACCTACCTTAAATTATATACACTTTTTTGAATGAACGTTATCACACATTTGTTTAAAATGCCAAAACTTCAAAATCTCTATCAGAAACAGAATAATAACTTAGAGGACATATAATATTTTTAATTTAACGGCGTACCTAAAGTTAAGCTGCGCTGGTTTGCCGAACAATGTGTCACGCATTTCTAACCATTCATGTGGCGGAAGCCAGTAGTTAAACCGAACCACGGTCATCTCCCGATCCCTGTACAACTGCCTCACGCCTACGTTTCTAATGTTTTAACTGAGCTTTTTTATCTTCACTCTGATGTCTTTTTAAGTGGACCCCTCTAGTTCACGCGGCCGAAGCGTGACGTCATCGATACCTTCCTGAATTAGGATAAACAGTCTACTATCGATACCTCCTGGAAAGTCTACAACCACGAACACATAATATTAGAGTTGAACTAATGTTATCACGAGTTGTAACGTGATATTTTCAGGATAGTCTTGGGTTGGCTAAGTTTACAACACTGTATCGGGTTTAAAAAATTTATCAACTAATTAGCGACGCATAGCTTTTCCTTTTTACACATAGACGAAATGACTTATCTTGAAGAATAATTATTGACGATCCACGATCTTATTTCTTGTGAGAAAACATTGATAGCGGTTTGTTATTCGTTACATCAAAAAGTTTAAACGTAAACGTTTTAACGTATTTACACATAAAGGATAGAAAGATATATTATATAAAGTTAAAATTAAAGTAAATATACCTACAGCTGCACACAGACCTCTCATTTATAAAAAAAAATATTATGGAGCAATTAGCCGGAGCAACGAGCGTGTTAGCGGACTGCACATGTCCTCGAAATATTTTTACTCCTCAGATATGCAAATTCCTTCACAACACTTAAAGAATTGTAATTAACAATTTCATCGGCACCGGCGGGGATCGAATCTGGTTTGGTCGCATATAGGATCTCATAAGCTTAATATAAAAATCTCTAAATTACTTTGCAAAACATTAAAAATCATTTATAATTGAAATACCACTTTGTAAATTTATTTTTACACGATCGATTGGTATATGTTCAAACATTTAACCTATAGGAATGTTGTCCATATCTAACTCAACAGAAACATCGCCAAACAGCAGACATTCAAGAGCCAAGGTTTTTATTGTGCCTTTCGCATATTTTAACTTTAACGATTCCGTTTAACGTCCTCGCAGCTGGACAACTGTCTACCCCATGTTGTGAATATGGCCATAAACACAGCACGCTGATTAAACGAGGACTGTTTATAAATATATTATTAAGATTTCTTTCTTTGGCTTGGACTGTAGAGATTGTAGATTAATCCCTCTGGAGATAGCAAAAGCGTATTGGTTAGCGTTTCATGCCCGCTGACGGATCGGGCCATTTAAGGACCAATAATTATCAGTCAGGCTTTAATGATTCCGTTATACATACAGATTAATCTACGCACGCTATCGATTCCGCTTCGACGTTTTTTATTGCTCAAGCCATCTGTCGCGGAAAGGAGACATAGAGAGGGTAATTTTATCCACGCCAGCCACGGTAAGCTGTATCCGTCTCGAAATAACATATGGACGCGAGGAAGCGAGAGTTTAAAGGGGTCGAGTCGATGACAGACCTCCATTAGCGATGTGACGATTTGACGATTTCAAGACGTTGTTAGGGAACGATGACGTGCGAGCTAGCGCCATACTACACTTTCACACGAGAGATAGCCCTTATTTACCTAAAAGATTTTCAGTCAGACAGTTTATTCAGACAGAGCCTTCTTATTTAAACAAAAATAAAATTATTTTTTTTAAAAGCACAAACTAAATAAAGCGTCAATATCGATTTAATATTTCTTTTAACAAAATGTATTCTAAAAATAACAATATTAAAACAAAGATTAAATTGTATCTGGTTGATTTAGCTTTAGAAACACTATTGGACCCGGTAGGTAGCGCTGTTCTCGAGATCCAGAAAAAACCCACGCGAAGTCGGGGCTGATCGCTACTATACAATCAATTAATACCACGGGTTAATACTTACAGCTCTTTTTGATCATACAAAAATATAATTTTTTTGATAGCGACCCTTCCCGATTTCTTCTGGACAGGATCAGTTGATTTAACATACCAAATATTTTAACAATTATTTATCGTTTTTAGGTGACCTGTAACTCAGGTTTTTAGTATAAAACCTATCATAGGCATTAGGCACTAGTCTCTCACGACGTTAGGTCCTTACTACATTGTTACTGTTAACTAGCCATTGAGTTATGAAGAGATGAATGAATTGAGTTGAATTGAATTGAGTTTTTATATTAAAGAAATAATTGTATTAAAAAAAGAACAGCCTAGATCCTTCCGGCAATGCTCTTTATCTGTTCGTGAAATTTATTCCAAAAAAGCGCGAAATATAAGTAAAAAAGGGAACTAAATTGAAGTATTAACTACCACATCATAAATATAAGAAAATACACTTAAAAAGGTATGAAATAATGGCACCCAAGTAACTAAAACTAACGAAATAAATAACATAAGATAATATTGTATCTGACAAACATATGCACAAATAATAAAAAGGAAGGAGGAAAGTGAATAATAACTTGTATAATGAATATGGAAGGACATTGTTTACGCAAAATTAGCCCTACAAACTATCTGAAAAAGCCAGAACTTCCGCATCCTCCATTTGCCAAAAAAAACTCTCACCCTTACTAATCATCAGTGGAACATTAACGCTTTTTAAAATTCCACTTCATTCATTTAAGGGCCATTAAGGAACGGGTAATTTTACGAGTGTAGAGCACTTAAAATTCCACAGCGTGCAGCATAGCTTAAATCGCACCGGATATTGTAATTAAAGAACGTTACTTTGACGACAATGTCCATTTACACCTACTGTGATAAGACGTGCAAGGCTCAGAAGGTTAAAATAGCATTCAAAGGAACGTCAAATATGAAAACATCATGCGTTGAGTTAAGAGTAAAATGCAAGGTGGAATAATTCGCGTTCTCAATTTATTAATAAATTATTTTTAAAGAAAAACCTCCTTTTCACGTTACCTCGCAAACTAGAATTTTCTCCCGTCGTTTACATACATAAATTGCACAAGGACTCAAATCCAGATCCAGAACAATTATTTGTAGACCGTAGAAACATCTGTTCCGTCCGTGCTTAGGGTGCGTTCAAGCTTGGTAACTATTACCTACCTATTACTAGTATTTTCCTGGCATTTCCCAAAGTCGCCTCTTACAACAACCACGGGATGAAACGGGAAACGCAAACACTCGGCTTCCGTAATTGCTTAATAGTCAAAAACTTCAAACAGACATCCCTATAATATGACCCCGATTCAAAACAGGATGGCGCTAAACAGAACAAAAGTAGACTTTATTCCCAGGAGGGAAAAGAACAAAAGTAGACTTTATCCCCACAAGGGATTAATTAAAAGCCCTTTTTCCTTTACACAAAGTTTTCCTAAATTTTAGTAGTTTTCAAATTATTTAAATAAAGATGCATTTTTTTTAACAAATGAGTAACTTTCTAATAAGTTAATATATCATTGATCAAATTCTATTTCGATAATGATAGGTTTTCAAATAGTACAAAAAGTGAATATTTTTATATTTTTTATGTTATAAATAGTATTAAGCTATTTGCTCAGACCAACAAAGTCCACTTCTGGGCACACAAATATGTATCTAAAACTATATTGCGAATGACTTTAGATGCACATGTGTGGGTGAGTGCGAGTCCTGACAATAATTTGAGCAGGGTTTTGTCTCTCTCTCTCTCTCTCTCTCTCTCTCTTTTTTTTGCCACTTGTTTCTTTGTCATAGGCTACCAAATAATCTATAATTTTTTTTTAATAATCTATAATCTTTATTGATAATTATACAGTGAATGTGTGAAGTCTCTGATTGCTGAACTAGGAATAATAACTGGGCAGTGTTATTTTGATATATTTTTTTTTACATCTTTATCAGTTACGGAATAAACTCGTGGCTATTTTTCCACCCTGTCTGAAAGTTATTTTGCTTGTTTCGCGCGTTAAAAATTCAAAATAGGGCATGAAAACCAATGAAAACGTATATAAGGAGCAAAGGGTAAGTATCTGACACAAACTGAAACGTGCAGAGGGAAACAGGCTCGCATCTTCCACATAACCAACAACAAGATTCTCAGAAGACTGTGACAGGCTCTTATCCTTGACGATTTTTCCACGCCTCGTGTATTAAAATCCGGTGTGACTCATTACCTGGTGATCGTATTTCTAATACGGGCTCCAGACTCCTGTGTGATTCACGGCGTGAATTCACGCCGTAATTTTGCCGCGAACTCGTCGCGAAAAACACATCCCTCCACACTCGCAGCCGTTCATGCCGGCTGTACACGCTCGTCGAGACACTACGAGACATGCCTAGAGGTGAGCATTATTTAACATAATCGGTTTCAGAAACTGCTTACGAGCTTGATAATCGTGTACCCAGTTTCGTGGACAAAATGTAACGATTATTTTACGTACGCAGTTGACACACGCCACGACCGGCGTAAGCGTTTCGTTTTGAACAGATTATTATTAAGATGAATATAGGTAGGTACGTAACACGATATACGACTCGGACAACGAGAGTAAAGAGTCCCTTCGGGATAGTTAGTGGCTTACACGCAAGATCATAAAATTATGTTGGATCATAAAAATTATGTGATGTGATTTGGATGTGATGGACAATAATACTTAGGCACTTACATATTTTGTGACTATAAAATTGTACAAAAGTACTAATATTGACGATGTCACGCGCATATTATAATTATAATACCTATAAAATGTTATATATTCGTAATCATAATCGTAACATAACACAATTAAACTAATGTTATAATACCTATAACCTGTTAATATTTTCGTAATCATAACCTAACACAAACACAAAACTAACCTACGCTATACTGTATTGTATACAGATGTATGTAGCGTTGCCAGGCGTCCGGATAAAGCCGGACACAGTCAGGCTTTTTATATTTGACCATTTTTTTACATTTTTCATGTACTTAAATACATACTATTGCAATTATTGAAACTAATATTGTAATGAATATTGAATGATTAATAATAAAGAACACTGATTCTTTTAATTTAAGATTTTATGGTAAATGATATAAGGTTAGCATTGTTTTACTTTAAAAAAATATATTATCGTGTTACGAAAGTAGAATAAATGCTGTAGAAATGCGGTCTTTAAGGAATATGCTAGGGTTGAATCTGAATGACAAGGTGAGAAATTGCGTGATAAGAGATAAATGTGGTATGCAAGATGATGTTGTGACCAGGATTAAGAAAGGAATGCTTCGGTGGTTTGGTCATGTGGAAAGAATGAATGAGGAAAGAGTGACAAAGCAAATTTATATGGCAGATGTGAACTGCCGAGTCGGGAAGGGACGCCCTAGGAAAAAGTTTATCGACCAAATTGGCGATATTTTGAAAATGGGCCACGTTAGAAGTACCCTTAACCGACGAGCATGTATGCGTAGATATATGGATGTAAAAGAGGCGAAAGAGGTATGTCAGGATCGTGCCAAATGGAAGTCCGTAGTCTCTGCCTACCCCTCTGGGTGACAGGCGTGAGTGTTTATGTATGTATGTATGTATGTATTATCGTGTTATACTAAGACTGAATAATTAAGGGTGTTCGGCCTTTTTGCCAAAATGTCCGGGTAAGCTGGATGGTCTGTTCGGCTTCTCGGTTTAAAGACCTGGCAACCCTAGATGTATGTAGCTCATGGCGGCTGAACACGCTCGTCTCGTCACGTCGTGTGCCTCTCATCACGTAAGGGCTCGACACGAGAACACACCATGTACACACTCGTTGTATCATTTGAAGTTTGAACTCCATATGCCCCCTAGATAAAACTGTTGCTGCGTTTTGCCTTTCAACTATTATATTTTTTACACATTTACTAAAAATGAAATTAATAACCCATTGCTAAGAAGGAGATGGTGGATAGTTTCTATTAATTTACCGTAACAGTACCATATACGGTGAATAGAATAGTGTATAGCTTGCGGCTTGCGCCACGAAAGATGAACAGTGCGGTTCGGTATGCCATACGGTCCCTGCGTCCAGTCACACGCGTACATACTTTTGTCGTACTATCAATATCGAAAGTGATAGCGACTACCTGTTATACAATATTTAAAAATATATATATATATATATATATATATATATATATATATATATATATAAATAAAGTAAATAATTATTCAATAAACCTGGCACTTAAGACTTAAATATTGATATCGGTATTAAGAGTATGAAATATTTTATGAGATTTGTAAAACTTAGCAGGATCTATTGAAAGATGACTGTAATTATGTAAAGAAAAGAGAGGTTCAACTAGTCCCGGAAAATACACATGTTTCTTCATAAACTTAAGTACGTATATATATTTTAAATGAAATTTAAAAAAATCCATAATATCATTAAACACTGTATTTAATAAACTTTCTAACAGTGTATTACACTTCTTTATACATTATCATCAAAAAAAGTTATTAACAATAAAATCACGTATGTCGTCTTGAGACAAAACAGAAATTACAAATACAAAATATTTTACCTCTTTAACTAAGTGTACACAAAATACAGAATATTATTTAGCAGCAATTAAAACCTAACGATTATAAATAAGTACGTTTTCGTAGAGACTTTGATGTGTAGTTATAATGTCGACCTTTGACTTTTTACATATTAAAATGTCATAATACAGTTTGCATTTTTCTGCTTGATTATACATGTTATACACGTTAAGTAATATCATCATTCGCTCTCGGTTTTCATCGCGATACCTACGAGACCCTTTGACTCGAGCACAAAAAACCGACACGCTTCCGAAAGCGCACGAGGGCCACGAGACGCTACGCGACGCGACGAGAGCACCCTGTACACACTCGTACTCGCCCTGTCTAGAGTCTAGACATGGGTCGTAACGTCTTTTGGACGTAATCGGTTGTACGTAGTTTCGTGGATATGAGTAACTAGTTTCAAAACTGCTTATTTTTGTAATTAGTTACATATGTATACAGTATAGTGTAGGTTAGTTTTGCGTTTGTGTTATGAAATATTAACATATTATAGGTAGGTATTATAATATTAGTTTAACTGTGTTATGTTATGATTACGAATACGTAACAGGTTATAGGTATTATAACATGTGCGCGACATTGTCAATATTAGTACCTTTGTACAATTTTATACAGTCACAAAATATGTAAGTATTTAAGTATTATTGTCCATCACATCACATAATTTTTATGATCCACATAATACACAAAAATTAACTTAATACAAAAAATATTTATTATTTATTTACACCAATTATATGTCTGTTTATGTACACTAAATATTTATATACACTTTAAATGTTTATTCACAAAGAAAACTATATATGTTATAATATTTATAAAAAAAAAACGCAAAGTTTTTAAGAACAATGTTAAATAACGCTCGCCTCTAGGCCTGTCTCGTGGTGTCTCGACGAGCGTGTACAGCCGGCATCACAGTTTAGTTCGCGCGCTCGTCGAGAATGGACGCTGAAATATGCACTGCTAATGCCGTGACGCTATGCGCTTCGGCTCACGACAATTACGTGTAGTATATTATAAAAGATAAAAAACCGTATTTGTAGTTTTTTTTTTACAATTATCGCTTTCTTCTAGAAAAATATCGTTCACGTCAAAGGCAATTCAAATGGGCTTGTAAATTTTGTCGCTGCTTGCTACAGACTTCCTTTCAGAATCCTTCACCTTTTTCTTATAATTTCTATAACTGGACATTAGATTTTCTTTTTTTTCAATCAGTCACTTCAACGCTTTTTGTGGTATAGCTATGCTGCAGCTATATTAGTAGTATAGTTGTAGCACGAATGGGTCGGCTCGACCGGGGAAGGACCACGCACTCACAGATTACCACACGTAAAATAGTAGCTTAATGCTGCTGTGTTTCGTTTGGTGAGTGTAGAGAACCGGAGACCCTATTTTACTGAAAACGAGGCATTTCATCTCAGTCCTCAGGGGTGACAACGCATCTGCATTTTGATTCGTAATCGAGGATAGATGTAGATGTCTATAGAATACAGCATCCACATACCATAAGGTGGACTTTATGCTCGTTTGTCACCCTTACCTATAAAATAATATTCATTATTTCCTTTATTCGTATCCAAGCGTCATGTACTTTCATTTTATTTTTATGATCTTTATGTTTAGCATCCCATAAAATGGGTTCGGCATGATAATACTCGATAAACAAGAGTTCCTGCTCGTTCGTCCAACTGACGCTCATTTTGACGCACCGTCTTCCGTAAAAAAATACAAATAAACACAACCTCACAGCAACGAGTCTCGCGCATTACTGTTTTCACGCGCGAGTGTGGATGCGCTTGCGTTCACGGGAGGTTCACGCGTCGTAAACCCTTTGAAGCGGTCACAAAATACCGACACTGAACGGGGAACATGGCGTGAACAGGCGCGAAGCCCGTGAACGGGCGCGAAAGCCATCCACATTCGCGGTTCACGCCTTTCACGGGTGTTCACGGCGTGAATGTGGAGGGCGCTTAATACGTATGTTATACGGGCTCCAGACTCCTGTGTGATTCACGGCGTGAATTAACGCCGTAATTTTGCCGCGAACTCGTCGCGAAAAACACATCCCTCCACACTCGCACCGTTCACAGTTTAGTTCGCGCGCTCGTCGAGAATGGACGCTGAAATATGCACCGCTAATGCCGTGACGCTATGCGCTTCGGCTCACGACAATTACGTGTAGTATATTATAAAAGATAAAAAAAATATCGATCACGTCAAAGGCAATTCAAATGGGCTTGTAAATTTTGTCGCTGCTTGCTACAGACTTCCTTTCAGAATCCTTTACCTTTTTCTTATAATTTCTATAACTGGTCATTAGACTTTCTTTTTTTTTCAATCAGTCACTTCAACGCTTTTTGTGGTAGAGCTATGCTGCAGCTATATTAGTAGTATAGTTGTAGCACGAATGGGTCGGCTCGACCGGGGAAGGACCACGCTCTCACAGATTACCACACGTAAAATAGTAGCTTAATGCTGCTGTGTTTCGTTTGGTGAGTGCAGAGAACCGGAGACCCTTTTTACTGGAAACGAGGCATTCCATTCTAGTCCTCACGGGTGACAACGCATCTGCATTTTGATTCGTAATCGAGGATAGATGTAGATGTCTATAGAATACAGCATCCACATACCATCAGGTGGACTTTGTGCTCGTTTGTCACCCTTACCTATAAAATAAAATAAAATAA
Source organism: Parnassius smintheus behrii (assembly GCA_036936625.1). Taxonomy (NCBI): domain Eukaryota; kingdom Metazoa; phylum Arthropoda; class Insecta; order Lepidoptera; family Papilionidae; genus Parnassius; species Parnassius smintheus. The sequence continues at coordinate 44,860,751 of JAUPFT010000011.1, read as the reverse complement.
TATTCATTATTTCCTTCATTCGTATCCAAGCGTCATGTACTTTCATTTTATTTTTATGATCTTTATGTTTAGCATCCCATAAAATGGGTTCGGCATGATAATACTCGATAAACAAGAGTTCCTGCTCGTTCGTCCAACTGACGCTCATTTTGACGCACCATCTTCCGTAAAAAAATACAAATAAACACAACCTCACAGCAACGAGTCTCGCGCGTTACTGTTTTCACGCGCGAGTGTGGATGCGCTTGCGTTCACGGGAGGTTCACGCGTCGTAAACCCTTTGAAGCGGTCGCAAAATACCGACACTGAACGGGGAACATGGCGTGAACAGGCGCGAAGCCCGTGAACGGGCGCGAAAGCCATCCACATTCGCAGTTCACGCCTTTCACGGGTGTTCACGGCGTGAATGTGGAGGGCGCTTAACACGCAATGTGTGGACAGCAGATTTGTCTACGTATATCCTATCCTGTCTTTTCACTAACTTTGCACGTTATGTCGAATATATAATGAATAACTATTGATGTGCCGTGAGGTTATATACTAATTCCAATAAATTGAATACTGCAAAAATCTGTCTGCGTAGAAGACTTATTTTACTAGTGTTAAAGATTCATCATTACGTTCCATTGGTGGGAGGGATCTTAAACATTAATCTATCTATCTAAAACTTTAATAAAAAAATATATCTACCCTATTATCGCAAATATTTTCGTTCACTTTAGTTCATTGCCAAGAAAAACTCATTTTATTCATTTTAATAATAGCTTTATTTTCGCCGTCGATCTTTTTCTTATCTTTGAGTTTCATCTCAAGTCGCCCGATTTTACATCGAACTGTCTCGGAACGATAGTACAATGACGACGTTACCACACTTCCATATCAATATAATATCACCTAAATCTTTCTATACCATTATTTAATTTGTTCAAACTTAAATTACCATCAAAAATCAAAGAGTGTTCAAAAGTGGAGCTATAAAATAGCCCATTTAAATACTTACATCTATTAACATTCACAAATGATAAAGCCTCATGTCAGTGATTCATCGCCTCTGCTACTCAACCTCCAAGCCTCCAACCATTCTACAGTATATTACAAGGGCTAGTTATGGGCGTAACGACCCAGGCGTCGGATTCAACGACGCAACTGCTTTCCAAGTAAAGGCATCGCTGAAGTAGTCCGTTATGACCATGTGAGGACTCTCAACGATATGATATGCCAATAACTTAAGCAATGAACAAGAAGTTGAATTTAACACTTTATTTTTTAACTATATTTAGACTATCAATGGATTCATTGATGTAAAGGTTAACAAATCTAAGATTATCAATGGAAATATTAATCATCGTCCAATTTATTTATTTTTTTTACTTTTATACTTTTTTGTAGTATTCTCGCTTTTTGAGTAACATTAATTTAAAAAAAATCTGTTCTAAGAAAAATATAAATTCATAAATACTAAAGAAAAACAGAACAGTCACTATATATCATCATCATCAGTGCAGTTCATCGTATATTTATACCGATCATAATGCAATACGGCACCTGATACGCCACGTCCCATCTCTAGTCTGTTTGCGATCATCAAAGTGAATTCTTTTCGCCGCTAACACGGTCCTAAAATTCGTGACTTTGTATAAAGAACGTTATCCCGATACATAGACATGATTAGCAAGATATGGTCGAAATGAGCGTATTTTTAGATATTTATTCAATTGATTCTATAGTTAAAAAGAAGCGTGGTTCACGCTTAGAATATTTAACAGTTTGGGACAAAATAAATTTGACTTATTTTGGAGATGTTTAAAAATGCTAAACCATTTCTATGGAATATCTTTGAATATACATTGAATTCTATTCTGGCTATTAATATGTGTGGATAAGGCTGACAGTGCGACAAAAAACTGGACGTTTTACGGTGTCTACGTTTGGGCAGAGCCTCAATATAGAAGTACTCGATATGATACAGCGGATCAAGATACGTCAAGATAATCAAATATGGATCCGGCCTAATAGGGCATTTAACTGTCAATTATCAGGGACCGGACCGCCGCGCCGTGCCGCGTCGATAAACAATCGAGTTCTACCATTGTCAACCGTTTGATGGATCGTTTGCTTACCTCAGCTCGTATGGCTCGAATGTGCGCCTCTCGTTCGTGGATTGAGTGACAATGTAGTAGTATTTTTTTTAATTATATGTAATATAAAGAATGCCAATTCTACTTCGAACTGGGAAAATCAACTTCTGACGTTGAAAAAAGTATTTATAGGCTTTAACATTACTTTCAGTTATGTAAAATCTTAAGTTCATAGCATTGACTTATTATATATGACTGTTTCATACCCCTTCTTTTATTTATTCAGTTATCATGTTATGAATATAGACGCGAATAAAACTTGTTTTTTTCAGTATTCCTCTTAATAATGGCCCCTAGATTGTTTTGTTCACGGTAACCAGTTTTAACGAAGACTAATTATCTGAAGAGAGAGACACAGGTGTCTGTCTGTGTGTTTACTCCCACACTCTCAAAGTCCGACGGGACTTCAATCCGAATCGACCGAACGTAGATCAAGCGCAAGACAAACGGCATAAAATGCTTTCCGAGGACGGGGGTGGACCACCGCCAACTTTTCGACTTCGGGCTGCTACTAAGAATTTCCTGACAGAAACACTTAATAACAGATTTTAATGCAGCCCGGGTTTCGAATACGGGATCACATGATTAGCAGTAGCGCTTATGACCACTAGACCATAGAATACTATAATACATACATAATAGAACGGGGGAGTGAGCGGAGCCCGTGTAGCCACTAAAATGTCATTAAAACGTCAATTCACACGTAGGTATAAATGTCAACACGAAATGTGTTTTGAAGTTACAATCGTTTCCAAATTTCGCATGCAAATTATTTAGAAAATGCCAAATTTCACGCTATTTACAAATAAATATGTATTTAAATCCGTCTGTCAACACAGCGAATCGGGTTTGTAGTAGTGATTAACTGATAATACGAGGTAATAGCTTGTATGTGTGCTCCCGGTGACGCCTTTCCTCGTACAAAATAAGGTTGACAGCCATTCTACTGTGTATTATAGTATTCTATGCACTAGACCGATGAGGCAGACAAAGTTATCTCAACACATAGGCAAAGTGCTTTCTAAAACCTTGTCGCTGCACTGGATGTTATACAGCTATTCGATTAATTTCGCATGTTCTACACGCACCGATGACCTTAGTTCTCAGGGTATGGTCATAGAAAAGCACCACTCAATAAAAATAAGCGTTCCCCCTTTGTCCAGCGATTACCATTATTATTACGGAAATTGCGAATATAAGCACCATGATATTACTACCATGTGCTATAAATAACCGAATATTATACTTGTGTATATGGTGTTATACTTGTAACTTGTAGTTGCGGCTACCCCATATCATTACGTGGGTGTAGTAAGACGCTAAATAGATAAACTGAAAGAGGATATGGGCAGCAGCATCTTCGTGATAACAACTTAGTAGTAATGAATAAACTGCAGTTGCCAATCCGCTTGCCAACAAGGCAAATATCCTCCATATGAGGTGATCTATGGGGGGGGGTCCTATGTTCAGTTGTAGACTAGTTTTAAAGCGACAGTAGCCTAATGGCAGGGCGCGGACCGCGAACTCAAAAAGGCCGTGGGTTCAAATCCGCCATTCGACTACTGGCGTGAACCACTCGTAACACAAGCAATTTAAGCTTACCACGAGTGGTTAAGGGGAATATTAGTAATGTTTATATGTAGCATTGTTAATATTCTTTTTTTTTTAAAGACTTTTGATAGGCTGCACTGTAATAAGTACTTGTGTCATGTGATTCTAGTTTTGTTTAAAGATTTCAAGCAACATTTTTATACGTGATGGAGACACGATGCAGCTATATTGTAGATGTAGCACGAATTGATCAGCACGACCGGGGTAGGACCACGCTCTCACAGAATATTAGCGTAAAATAGCACCTTCATACTGCTGTTTCGTGTGGTGAGTGTAGAGATCTGGAGATACCTTTTTACTGGAAACGAGGCATTCCATCTTATTCCTCAGGAGTGACAACGCATCTGCGTTTTGATTCTTAATCGAAAACAAATGTAGATGTCTATGGGCCACAGCATCCACTTACCATCAGGTGGACTGCTCGTTTGTCACCCTTATTATATAAAAAACGGAATATCGTAAAGTGCCTAATACTTATACGACTTATATTCCCGCATCTTTGCTGGTGTCAAAGTCACAACGGCATTTACAATCCATCAAGTGATCTGTGTTAAATTATAGTTTTTCTATGCCCTCGTTGCTTCAAACTTCACGATACAGAAACTATGTTTACCAATAACTGAACCGCGTGACTGTAAAAACACATGTTGTAGACAAACTAGTAAAAGCAGTTTTTTTTTTGTCAAAATGGCTCGCAATGAATATTTAATTATGTCACTAATCCACTTAATATTAAAAAAAAAATCAGCTGTGTCACGAAAACCAGTCCAACGATTTGTTATATTGAGTTGAGATAACACGACCGCGCCGTTTTGATAGGTTCGTGGGTGCATTCGAATTTACATAGTATCGATCGCCACGTGCAGTCCATTGATCGATGACTCGAGCTGAGGGAAGGGGGGGTCTTCATTGATCGCATGCGCCCGACCTTGCAGTGTGCGCTGTGCGGCACTCTCTCGCAGCTACGTGTTGCTCGTGACGTAATCGCACATTATTTGAATATCGTCACCCGGTGTCGTTGAACTAAGAAGAATGCATTGTTACGAAAACCGGCAATGGGTTTAAGTCTAATTCACCATCAAAGTGATTTGTAGACGTGAACGTCGCCTTACAATAAATAATGCATGATATGATGCATTTTGTTTTTTTTTAAATCTTGGAATGACAAAAGGAATCATCATTCCGCCTGACTCAAAGTAAGCCCATGGATAACTGCAAACAACTTTAAAATTAGACAAAAAAGGGACGGTTGTTACTAATGAGGTCATAAAACTGAATACCAATAATAATATAATAAATATAATTTACGTGGTAGAGCCATGCTGCAGCTATATATTGGTTGTAGCACGAATGGGTCGGCTCGACCGGGGTAGGACCACGCCCTCACAGAATACCAGCGTAAAATAGCAGCTTAATGCTGCTGTGTTTCGTATGGTGAGTGTAGAGATTCGGATACCCTTTTTACTGGAAACGAGACATTCTATTTCAGTCCTCAGCGCTGGCAACGCATCGGCATTTTTATTTTTAATTGAAGATAAATGTGAATGTCTATGGGCCACAGCATCCACTTACCATCAGGTGGACTGTCTGCTCGTTTGTCACCCTTATTCTATAAAAAATACCCCTCACTGCCCGTTTTCGTACTGGCTCTGTTACCTATAGAAATTAAACGTAGCAGTGGGTGGTGAGTGGTGCTACGTGGTGGCCTAAAAAATGTAACAGGATGGTACCAACTCTGACGGACTTTAAGGACTTTATCTTCTTTTTTATACCATCTGGCGTAGAGCAATAAAAATAAGTAATCGATTGTACGCGAGCCGAATATTTAATTTACACTTAGATTTTACGGCTTTTAAAAAAATACAATCTGCGCTAACATTGAACTGTCTCTAGGTAAGTTTAAGATAAAAATTTAATTAAGCATTACATATATACTGTGTGCTCATTTAGTTTCTACTTTTAGAACTTAAAAATAATATTGGGGGAAAATAATATTACTTAAAACTTGACTTAGTTTCCAGCCGTAATCAAGTTTTAGAATAATTTTAGCTACATATTATGAAGGTTTGTCCTTTAAAATACAACAAAGTTAAAGTTAGGTTAGGTTATAAAATCTGTTTATGCTAATAGCATCGTTCCAACATGAATGCTTAATTTCAATTAACCATAAGCAATTGCCATAAGCAAATTAGGTAACATAGTAAACGTGTTAGCAAGTGCTAATATTTGTGCACACCTACATCCGCCAACCTGTCGCGCATTGAACGAGCCACTTCAACAAGCCAATAGGCACCCACGAACTTTAGACATGAATGATTAATGAAGAAGCGGCCCCAAAATTCACAATGTAGTGTACAATACAAATATTAAATACGGAAAGAAGCGTTTACGAAAGGTGAACAAGATCATAAAAAATTGCGTTGTTTTGTTACATTCCCATTAATTACTCTATTAACACAAATGAGTAGAGATTTTGAGTCGCTTTTTTCACATCATTTTTTTAATAATAATACTTCACGGCTACATTTGACTTGTGACAATGTAAAGTAGCCTTAGTGCTTCGCAAATCATTGCTCCCAATTTATGGTTACGTTAAATATTATAATAGTGGTAAAGATCACCTTGGCGTTCCTAAGAAACAAAGTAATATAGTTTTCAAATCAACCTTTGGTCGAAGTAAGGGATCTATCGAAGGAAGCTGTAATGTACAAAAGGTACATGTCAAACATATGTTTAAGTATTTTTTTTAAAACTTAATGATTCTTTTGTATTTACGCGAATACTACCTACACATTGAATAAAACTGTATGTGCTACGGGTAATGCCCGAAGAATTAGTAAACCTAGGTTTACCCGGTTTTTTGGGGATAAGACCGGATTATTTATAAATTGCCCGGGGTTAGGCAGACATCGTAAAGAAGCCATGTCTGAGGGATAAAATTATTGCAATGACATGCGAAGTGCCAACATGCACTGTAACAAGGCGTACTGGTTGCTCCATAAACCTCTAAGAAATTAGAGAGACCCTGGACGTAGGTTAGACAGCTGTTGCAGTTGGTCACTCATGAGCTGCGCGGCGGTCGACACTTACTATCAGGTAAGCCGCACGCTCATTAGCCCCCTCTTCTATAAAAAAGGACTCCCTTCTCTGTGCCTAGGTGGTAAGATTTCATCCCGTGTCTAGGTACCTCTTTTTATCCGTTTCTGATACCTAATAGCAGTGCTTGGTCTGCTACTCTGGCTCTGGCTGCTCTGCTTTGTTCCAGTTTGATGGTTATAGAAATCCTTTATAGTAACAGGCTGTGAACCATTCCACCTGAGTCCTCACAGAAGACGCATCTATAGTCTTCTTTGAACGAAGTTAGCTGCAGGTGTCCTGGACCGTAGTAGCTACTTATCATCAGGTGGACTGTAAGTTCGCTTGTCATTCCAGGTTTAATAAAAAAAAAGTAGAACACATGCTATAACTTTAGTTAGGCTTTCCAAGTAAAACTATCGATATTCGTGGTATTGTAACAAATAACGAATATAATATGATATTATATATGTTACCGTCAAAAAATCAGGCAAAAGTAGATTTGACTAAGGACCTTGGTCAAAACCACTTTTAACTGCAAAAATATTGGGTAATAGAGATTATGAGCAAATTTTATCGGTCAAAAGTGGTTTTGACTAAGAATGTGAGTCAAAACTACTTTTGACTTATACTTTTTGAAATTAAAAAAGTCAATTGAAAAATTATATTTTATACCATTATAATATACGCGGTTTTACGGTGGCCCAAGGGCTACCCCATGCTAACCTTAACCTACTGTCACTGAGTTTTAACTTTTTAAGTTTAAAAGCATTTTTGACTAAAACATTAGTCAAAACTGTTTTTTACTAAGGGTAAAACGGTCAAAACCATTTTTGCCTGATTTTCGCAGTAATAGTGGATTTGACCGATTATGATTTTTAACTGTGACATATACCACTGAGCTCAATAGGCGGTGCAAATGTCCGTAATTATCAAGACAGAACAGTTCCACTGTGTGCGTTTGTGCAACTGCAGTAATTCAAATATAAGTTGAGCATAGGAACACACTTAATGTACGAATGTACCATGCATACGGTACAAACGAAAAGGTCAAGGATGTGCAAGATATGCTATTTTGTATCGGGCTGTGCAAAATCTCGAGTTTGAACGCTTAAATTCCATCTAAAATTGAGAAATAAGAGAGAAAATCACTTTATGACGTTGCAAGCGGCGCAGCTAAGCATTTGATTGAAAAGCGTTGTGTATGCAAAATTGTTGATATCGTGTTATATAATATTAAAAAAAACTTAATAATTCTTTGGTTTCTAGTACTAAGATATGGTACTAAGATGAAGACGATACGACAAGTGTCCATTGTTCATTTCAATACTATGTCTATACAAGAAAACAGTAGACACTGTATAAAAAGCATGCAACATAGTAATTTAATTTTAAAAATTGCATCCATTTCTAAACGATAATTTTAAGTGATAACGGAAATGTGATGTGATAAGAGCATTCACTAACGTCAGTGTTTCGGTCGATAACATCAAAATTTCGCGCCTCCGAGCAGCAAACTGCGAGTCACGTAGTTAGTCTACACGCTTGACCTGCGCTTCGACCCACCGTTAAACCGCCGCCATTACTAATTCTGCAGAAACTTCTACGAAAAACATTCTATCTACCACCGCAGCATCACACAACTTTCAATTTTACGACAAAGTCTTAAAGATTATAATCGTTCATACAAATAAGATAGATAATGAAGCGATCAGGTTCTCTCGCGAACAAATCCGCGGATTTATGGTAATTTCGCTTGTGGCGACATCTAGATTGATAATATCCGGTTATCGAGCATCGGCTACTCTGTTACGAATACTTTTTCTGCACCAAGTCTCTATAGGAACACATGGCATGTCTATAGGTATTATCTTTATCTTAATATATATAAATTACGTGTCACGTTGTTTGTCCGCGATGGATCCCTAAACTACTTAACCGATTTTAATAAAATTTCCACACTTCGTGCAGCTTAGTCCAACTTGAGAGATAGGATAATTTTTTTGCCCGTGAGTGACCCACAATATTTTTTTGCGAATTTAAGGATTTTTAATAGGACATGACAAAGGGTCGTCAAAAAGGGCAGAACAACGTTTGCCTGGCAAGCTACCTAGTACATATGTATATAAAATAGGCACTTAAAATTGCAATTAACAATTTCATTGGTGCCGGCGAGGATCGAACCCGGGTTACTCGTGTTCTGTTATATTTACAGCGAGCGTTAACCATCTAAGCTACCACGGCTCAATTTAAGATTAATTTAAGAAATGCCCTTATAATCTATTGTAAGAACACTAGTCGAAAAAATTTAAAACAGGAAGGCGTTTTAGATCACAGATATCTTATATCTTTGCATTCCCCTCCACTGATCCCATGGCCATAGGGAGTCCGATACATACAATCAAGCGAACGAGAAACGTGGATCTTTACAACGAAATGTTCCAGACCCGAAATTTAAGTAACATTGGACCCTACGCCCTTCGCTATAAAAATATATATTAGCGCTATTTTCAAAGTGCTATCGAAACGCAGAAGGAATGAGAATTCCGACAGCGGCATGCAAAGAGCAGCTAGCATGAGACAAGAGCCGGGACGAACGACCTCGAATGTTGCGAACTGAATACAAAACACCCCGAACGGGTGGTCAAGTTATGGGGCCCCTACGAATAAATAGAGTAGTGTACATAAAACGAATATTCAATTGAGTGATTTTTAATAATATTGGAGTAATAAACTAACTGTCTATATGATAGTTAGTGCTGCGACCATGGAAACCTGCAACCAATTTTAAACAAAGAAGTGCACAGATAGTGTGCAGTGCACAGATGGGGGATGGGGTGGACTTTAAACAAAGAAGGGCACAGAACTCCTGAAGACTATTACAAAATGTGAGGCATTGTACACAAGCCGTAATTATTCTGACTCTCTTAACTCTTAAGCCGAAACAAATAGATTCTCTGCTGCTTGGAGGCAATTAGTTAGAGTGATCTCAACCTAGACCTCTACCACTTGCTTACCACTTAGTAGATGGGTGTCTAAATATATCTTACTTTTAGCACAAAGTCTTCAGTTTTTGTAAAGAAAAGCAGATGTTTTTTTTATAGAATAAGGGCAACAAACGTGCACACAGTCCAACTGATGATAAATGGATGCTGTGGCCTATAGACATCTACATTTATCCTCGATTAAGAATAAAAACGCAGATGCGTTGCCACCCCTGTGTACTGAGATGGAATGCCTCGTTTCCAGTAAAAAAAGGGTCCCGGATCTCTACACTCATCATACGAAACACAGCAGCATTACGCTGCTATTTTACGCTGGTATTCTGTGAGAGCGTGTTCCTTCCTCGGTCGAGCCGACCCATTCGTGCTACAACTATAATATAGCTGCGTATATTAGATTTATAATTAGGTACATATGTATAATTAATATAATATGAAAAAGACGTTTTTTACGATATTAAGAATATCAAATAAAACAATGAGACATTAATTACAAACTCGTCGTATATTTTATTTGCGTTTACCTTTTTTTTTTAGTTTTAAACAATGAAGGAGCAGATAATAGAGTAGATAATACATCACAAAGCAATTTCCCTTCTAACCGATGCGATCCGATCGTCCATCGATTCACCGTTTAAAGTAACAGGGAACGTCAGATCGAATTCCCTCACGCACTTCCTGCCCAATGAAAAACAATCGATAAAGGAGCTTAAGTCACTAATCGAATAAAACGTGAGTAAAGGTATCTCGTTGCCATTGACCATAATCCGCGTAGAAATGTCAAGGGTCACCTCTAACGATTTCCGGTTAGTTATAACAGAATAATTTAAGCGATGAAGCAAACCTTCATAAACTGGTTAGTAAAATACGTGTGTGAATAACTTGCTACATGCAAGTTACTTCGGCAAACAATGCTTTACACAAAAAGTGCCAGCATTTTAATTGACACCGTGAGAACGATATAACAAAGATCTTCTAATCACAACTGAAATTTCAAAACTACTAGCACTACAAAAACAATGACAGTCTCATTATGAAAAATACACTTATAAGGTAATTAATACAAAAAAAAATCCGTATAAAAAAGCTTATTACAGAGAAATCTTTACAGAATGAGTAAAGAAATTAAAAGCCTTGAAAAATAATAGCAATTTTATGTGTCTTAGGTTAAAACATGAATTAAAAAATTACTAAATGGACACTTCAACTTGATTAGAATTTAAATTAATATCGGTTTGAGGTCTTGCTACAGATCACAACTCATATCAAGCAGTGAAGAAATCGCAGCGCTTGGTACTTACTTCTCAATTATGGAGGGAGATTGAAATTAAAGTTTGGAAAGAGGTGAAGGTGGAAGTGCACGGTGCATGAAGGAAATAGGGCAAAAAAACTATACTCTAGTGTATACATAATTACATTATGTGAGTCATTTCGTCTTAATCCTCAATGGTGACAACGCACATGTACCACAGCTTCATTGTTTGAAGTTGGTTACACGTGTCTATGGGTTGCATACTCTTACGATACAGAGCTATTTACTGGAAGAGCCAAGGGATACACAAAACACATCCTACGAGATACAAGTAACTGGGATAATTATTAATTAATTATTACAATAGACAGCCTCGTCGGTTTTGTGGTCGTAAGCGCAACTGCTGATCATGTGGTCCCGGGTTAGAATGCCGGATCATTTCTGAAGAGTTTTTTAGCAGCAGCCCATAGTCAGCAAGTTGGTTGTGTTCTAATCCCGTGCCTCGAGAAGTACGTAAAGCCGTCGGTCCTGCGCCTGATCTCTTTGCAGTCGTGTCGGGTTTCCGTGCCATCGGCTCGGATGGCTTGTATCCGTTGAGACTGACCGCCGTGTCCGAATTTGGTCTGGAGGGCATTATTATTAACTAGGATCATGAGATATTTAAAAAGTATTCGAGTATTATACCCATTTATATTGTCATCACTCAGATAATTTGAATTTCAAAACAGAAACGAGCACGCTCTGAAAATAAATGAAACAAACGACTTGCCAGCGGCGATTACTGTTACCGTGCTCTGTGAAGCGAGTTTTTTTAAGATCATATTTCATCTTAAAAATGTCTATAAAATGACGATGATTTTTTGTATAGAATAAGGGTGACAAACGGGTACACAATCCACCTGATGGTAAGTGATGCTGAGGCCCATAGACATCTACAAATGCAGTTGCGTTCACTCCTGAGAACTTAGATGGAATGTCTCGTTTCCAGTGAAAAGGGCCTCCGGTTCTCTACACTTACCATACGAAACACAGAAGTATTAAGGTGCTATTTGACGCTTGTATTTGTAAGAGCAAAGTCCTTGCCCGGCCGAACCGACCTATTCGTGCTACAACTATAATATTGGCTCTACTGCGTAAAAAGCCCCTATTAAATTATGTTAAGCCAGTATTGTGAATACACTACAATCTCACCTGGTGGTAAACGATAAAGAAGTTAGATCGGTACCCGTGGCCAATGTAAGGCTCGATGTAAAGATCAAAGATAACGTAGTACGCAGTATCAGAAAAAAGATAATTACAACAGTCAAATACCGTAATTTGCACAAACTTTGGCTCCACCAGTGATACGAACCTAGGAACCTCAGCTCTAGCCAACAATAACCGAGTACACTGACTTTTTTTATAGGATAGGGTGACAAACGAGCACACAGTCCACCTGATGGTAAGTGGTTGCTGTGGCCCATAGACATCTACATCTATCCTCGATTAGGAATCAAAATGCAGATGTAAAACAATAAATGTAAATGATAATATAAATCCTGTGAATTTGCTTCTTTGAAATTTACAACTAGACCCACCACTTAGAGAAATTAAAAAACAAAGAACACATATTTAGACATACGCAGACGACAAAATGTCAATATCCAAAGGGGAAATAGCAAAAGACATCGAGATTGAGCTTAACCCGATTTTTAACCATATATGAATATAGGGAAATCTGCTTAAAATGAAACTGGCAGCCCACAAAATCCAGGCCATTGTAGTGACTAAAGACGACATACGAGTACCCAATAAATAACACTCACTAACATCGAAATAAAATAAATTAAAAAACACATATTGATAAGCAAAGCACATCGTACAGCCTTCATGGTCTGTTGTGTAACCTTAGTAAGAATTTTGCCCCTGGATTTAAGAGCAAAAGAAAATGCTGTACAAAATAAAAAGCAAAGGTGAATGGTGCTGCAGAGGTCTGGAAATGTCGTCAAAAGTGTAAAATCGAAAAAATTTAACTTATAAAGTATCTGGACTGGCGACATAGAGTAGCGTCAAAAGTACAGCGATCGTCGATCCACATTTCAAGCGTGACGATTATGACTTTACTTCCCTAGTATGAGAGAGGTCAATATATGAAGTAGTTGTTTGACTGTTAAAGATTGGTAAAGTGAAGCCGAGAAGAAAAAATTAGTAAAATTTCGTTAGTTTTATTCAAAAGACTACCTTAGTTTACTTTTATGCGATTTGTAAAGGGAAGACTAACGAAGTAAGCGTTCAGACTCGAGTTCACAGTTTCATGTAACGGGACAGTCTGCAGTAGTAAGTAGAGCGTTGCATTCTCACATGATAAGTACCGCTGTTCTGCCTTGTCAACGGGGAAGCAAAATTTTATCTTTCTGCAAATCATTTCCGCCGATGCTGATGGTAGTGTGCTGGGATATTTTCAATATATATATATATATATATATATATATATATATATATATAGTCTTTAGTTTTATACCGAATTCTGTATGGTACCGTTACAGCATATCAAACTGCTGAACTCTCTTATGTGGTATATTAGCGAGTAGATATTGAGTAGAACAATATCTGGATAGATATTTTGAAATAATTGTAGGCTTCCACAAACATATTTTGGTAAGTCTCTTTAATTCATAGGAAGTTAATTACCCGCTAAGCGAGCGCATTAATTTTAAATTATTATTTGAGCAAAATGCCGCGCTAGTCCTTATTCGTGAGGTTTCTAGGAGCTGTCTGCTTGTTATTAAAAAAGGTATATCTGGATTCCATAATAGCCAATTTATTAATGAACATTTTGATCTATTTCGATTTTATAAAGAAAATATTTTAAAATTTTGGCGTATTTGTTACGCGATATATTGTAGCGAAAGCGAGAGCGCGTGGAATGTATAGAACCGAACGCTCAAGGTCGTTTGCTAAGGACATGTTTGTTTTCATTCATCCCTTCACTACAGCCAATGAAAATTCCACAGCTGAAAATTTTTTTATCCTACGACAAGGGTGACAAACGAGCACACAGTCTACCAGATAGTAAGTGGTTGCTGTGGCCCATAGACATCAACCTACATCTATCCTCGATCGAAATGCAGTTGCGTTGTCACCCGTGAGGACTAAGATGGAATGTCTCGTTTCCAGTAAAATGGGTCTCCGGTTCTCAACACTTACCATACGAAATACAGCAGCGTTGAACTGCTATTTTACGGTGGTGTGAGAGCGTGGCCCTTCCCCGGTCGAGCCGACGCATTCGTGCTACAACCATACTACTAATATAACTGCAGCATGGCTCTACCACGTAAAAACACACTAAACGAGAATCTGATTAACGGCTCTCGTTTAGTGTACGCCCCATATTATATGTTGTCTTAGTACCTATAGATTACTTTGTTACATGTATACATACAATATTAATAGTTGTCGTAGTATATATTATTACCTTGTCTACACTTGGCAAACACAGTTTTTTTATAACTTTGGAGTTGTTATCAAGAAGATGCTTCTGTCCATCTTCAGTTTCAGTTTCCCTCTCTAGCATCTTACGACGACATTGGGTAATGGATTTTCTTATACCGCCACTATTACAGCCCTTCACAAGTCCACTGCTGAACATATTCCTCCCCCAAGGAATGCCACAAAGCACAGTCCTAAGCCACCTGCCTCCATCGACTTCTTGCATGTCTTACCAGGTCGTCACTCTATCTAATGTCGCCCTACACTTCGCCTAACCGGTACGAGGCTGCCACTCGAGAACTTTTTCCCCATTGGTTATCGGTTCTTCGAGCTATACGGCCGGCCCATTGCCACTTCAACTAACTAATCCGTTGAGCTATGTCGGTCACTCTGGTTCTACTGCGGAGTGGCTTAGCAATGAGTTGCTGCGCTGGGTTCGCAAATTCGAATTCCGCACGGAACAAGTATTTGTATGGCCTCCAAATAATTGTTGCGGGTCTCGATGTTTATCCTTGTGCAATTTATGCTCGTAAACTGCACGCTGTCGTAAACCACGATACAGTAGAAAATCCTAGTGTTGGGGTAACGTTTTTTAAATAAAAAAATCACGCAGCGAAACCTTACAAAGACTAATTTCCGAAGGTGTTCCACCTTCGCCGCACATGTAATAGCTATTATATATTAAAAAACACATAGCTTACGTAAAAGTATATAATATTTTCTTGAGTAAAAGGGTAGTTATGAAACTATTAAGAATTGAAGACTGATAAATAAGGAATTGGGGCCATTGAGGAGTTTCAATTTCTGCTGCCTTTCGGTTCCGGTGATCGATATCGCGTTCCCACGCGCGCCAAACGGATGTCCATATCATGCACGAAGCTAGACATGGAGACTGCAATGAATACAAGCGCGGAGATTCGTCTGAACTAATGGATTGCAATTAGAAAATACATTGACGATTAGTTTAAAATTTCTGATACACCAGGCATACTATTTCACAGCAGACGTGACATGTGACTTAGAGCTCGCCGCAAATTTCAGAGTATCGAGCAACCCGGGTTCGATCTCCGCCGGCAACAATGAAATCGTTATTTGCACTTTTAAGTGCTTATTTACCATATGCTCGGCAGTGAAGGAAAACGTTGTGAGAAATCTTGCATATCTAAGGAATAAAATATATTCACGAAAAAGTTTTTAATTTCCTGCAATCTTGGCCGCGAGTTCGAATCCCTCACAGAACATGTATTTGTATGACCTACAAATAATTGTTCCGGGTCTGGTTGTTTGTCCTTCTGCAATTTATGTAAGTAAACGATTAAGGAGAAAATCCTAGTATGGAGGTAACGTTAAAAAAATAACAGAAAATAACTACAATGTACGCCAACACGCACTGAGGCTGCCAGCTAAAAAAAATTAGTTAACGAGGTATTTTGAATTAAAATCATGTTGTTTTTTCCTATATTGCTATGCTCAAACGATTATCATGATATTGTACTGTAAATATTTTAAACCACCCCACTTTGACTCGTGAATGCAATAAATGATTATGTCTACGACCATGATGCGTGTTACATGGAGATGGTGAGACCATTTGCAGTTAGTTATATGAGCGATTTACGAGTGTTCGCACACGTCCAGGGAACCTTGGTGGATCGTTGCATGCTACAAACGCTCGGCTAATATTACAGACACCTTACACTGCTTTATCTCCGTATTATCAAAAGACCAACGTTATAAAGTATAATTTTCTAAGTAATCTATTGTTACACTGTTATGTATCAGTTTGTCACATTATAGTAACTTGAATTGTATTTCCTTTTTGAAAGTTAAAGCTTTTTCTTCAAATTGGTCTAAATCTACATCGGTTCGATAAAACAAGACCTTCTCAAACAAGAACGGCCAAGAAACTTGGTTCTTTTTTATACGCCCTGTTACGATTAGTGTTATATCTACTTATGTAAGTAAAACGGGCATTTTGTGAAAAAAAAACTATATTATGTTTAGTTTCCCTACATAATTAAAAATATATTCATCCATTTATTACTATATAAGTCTAGTGCCTATAGCCTATAAAAGTCTGGTGCTGAACATAGGCCTTCTCCATATATTTTCTCATAGGGGGAACTTTGCCATGGCTACCACGCTTAGCAGGCGCGATAGCGACTGTTTTTTTTTTTATATATTTTTTTTTGATTTTGAAGATTTTGTTATCAGAAAGATGGTGCTAAATATCTCCTGTTTCAGTTTTCCACTGTTTTACGAGAACCACTGGACGTATGAGGTAGTCGAAATTCTTACATCGTCACCACATAGTTAAAACCTACATATTATCCAACGACAACTACATAATATTGTATGCGCTACCGAAATATGAAATAAGATGCTACAACCTGTCGACCGTGAATAACGGTCGACAGGTTGTAGCATAGTAGCGTTGTGAATGAAAAAATTAATCATTTAATCCAACACTTATACGCATATACGCCTTGGATCATATAAAGGTTGCTTGGCTTTGTTATTTGAAGATGTTGAGAATAAAATTTAAGAAAAACATCACTCAACTTATGTTTCTAAATCGTTTACACAGTTCGAAGCAATGTATGTACTGCAATCCTAAATAACCACCAAATAATATAATTGCGTGATACAGTTCCAAGGACGGCGTACACTAAACGAGAGCCTCATTAACATAGTGCCCGCGACCGGATGCCGGCACCGCTTGCTGCTCTCGATATGTGCTGCACGTCTCCGCAACCTATGAATGTCTCAAGGCCGACCTTGTATTGACGGACCACCCACCGATGCCCAAGCCGCGGTACCTTTGAGAACACCCGCTGATCGGCTTATGAATCTTTTACGACGCTCGCTCATTAGTCCCTTTATAATCATGAGCTCCTGGTGTAACTTATCTCCGATCGATTTGCGATCATACTTTCATAGATTCGCATAATCGAACAAAGTTTTAACGCGTGTGTAGAGAATTTTAAAAAGCTATACTTCGCTCGGGCAGTTGGTTTAAATTTTTAAAAACATGTATTTGCATAATATTTGTTGTTTATTGGCAATTCTGCGGACTTTATATCTATTGGATTACTGTAGCGAAAACGAATAAAAACGGCAATAAATATTAAACATTTGGACAGGAGCATTAAACTGAATTTATAACTAATCGTATGTTCGTTGTTATTTTATACGACTATACTAGCATAGCCTAGAATTTTCCTAGTAGCCAATACCATTAATTATTCTCCAACAATACAGTAAGAATCGTAACAAAGATTAATAAATATATTTCAAACGTGTAAAGAAATCTAATCAATATATTTAATCTGGGCTGGGGCTCCCCAGTACCAGCTCCTTCCACTTGACCGCATCCAGCGCAGAGCGGCTCGAATCGTCGACGACCGAGTGCTTTCCGATCGGCTCGATTCACTGGCGTTGCGAAGAGATGTTGCATCTCTTTGCGTATTTTATCGCATCTATCACGGGGAGTGCTCTGAGGAATTGTTCGGATTAATCCCAGCCGCCAAATTTCGTGAACGCAAACGTCCCGATACCATCCACACCATCTGGATGCTTGGCGGTCCACCACTGTACGTTTCACAAGGAGTTTTCTTCCACGTACAACCTCTCTGTGGAATAGTTTATCACCGGCGATTTTTCCGGACCGATACGACCTGGGGACCTTCAAGAAAAGAGCTTACTCCTTTCTAAAGGGCCGGCAACGCACCCGCAAGTCTCCTGGTGTTGCGGTTGATCATGGGCGGCGGTAGTCACTTAACATCAGGTGAGCCGCATGCTCGTTTGCCCCCTCTTCTATATAAAAAAAAAATAATCATAAAAACTCCGTAGTAGCTTGAGGTCGCTCAGCAAACTACGCTCATAGTTTCTATGCGTGATAGACTTCGTAATGAAGATAACCGCAGTATAACCAGAGTAACATAAATAGCCCAACAGATTTGTAAACTGAAGCGGCAATAGCTCCAATAATCGATAACCGATGAGGAAGAACGGTTCTCGAGAGTAATGGTAGCCTCGTATTGGTAAGAAAGGGGTAGGGCGACACCACACTAAATAAAGTAACGACCCGGTAAGCCATGGAGGAAATTGATAGATGGAGATGGATCAGGAGCGTGCACTGTACCATTCCTTTGGAAAGGCCTATGTTCAGCTGTGGACTTGTGAATGATGAAGAAGCTCCTAGCTGCTGCTGAGAATTTCTTGAAACATAAAACCAATATCTAATGTTGATGAAAGACGTCTGCGTACCCCTAAATTGAAAAAAAAAACGGACCATAAAATAAATAGAATCAATTTATTGACCGTCCGCACGTCAGTCAGCCCGTAGAAATCGAATTTAATGCTTAAAATACAATTAGGTATAAAATATTTCAAATTGGTGAACATAATGATTACTTATATACTACTAAGCATAGATACTTATTACTTATAGGTAAGTCCATGTTTTGTCATTCACAGAATACTTTTCATATACCAACAATCTTGAAATCTGCCAAGAGTCAAAATGTCAAATTGTCAGCACTAGTTAATACCGAAAATAAAAATTTCCCATTCCAAGTGGAATCGTTGCGTAATGAATTTATCCAACATAAAAAAGATAAATCATCATAATTTGATCTTGCAAGATATAAGTACTATCCAATTATCCGAACAGATCTCATAATTAGACCCAATAAATTGATTACGTTCTTGCAAAACTATCATATTTTGATATACTCTCGCTCTTACATCTAAATTCTTTAAGAGTACTAAACCGTCCAGGCAGAAGTGCTATTCGCATTTAAACATACTCTTTTACACCATCGGATTATTTCCCAGCACCTAGCAATAGATAGGTAGCAATAGATAGAGCCGTGGTAGCTCAGATGTTTAGCGCTCGCTGTAAATTTCACAGTACGCGAGCAAACCGGGTTCGATCTTCGCCGGCACCAATGTAATTGTTAATTGCAATTTTAAGTGCTGATTTACCACGTGCTTGGCGGAAAAAAGAAATAAGAAAAAAATATTTCGAAGACATGTGAAGTTCGCCAACACGCATTGGGGCAGCGCGGCGGACAATTCCTTGCCCTAAAACCCTCTCAGAAATAAGCGGAGGCCTTTGCCCAGCAGTGGGACGTATATAGGTTGTAACTTCACTTTACTAGCAATAGATCGAGTTGTAACTTTTAAGATCGTTTTCCATTTATGTTAAGCGTAAATCAATACAGCCCTAGCGTTGGTCTGCATGGAGTGGAGGCACAATCGAGCGTCATCAGCCGCCGCGGCGTCGTCGCATCCGGTCCCCTGACCGTTGCGCAAGCGGAATCCGCGATGGGCATTGTATGCAAAGCGCCAGCGCCGAATAAACCAACGGTGCTAACGGTATACCTTCACCCACTATAAATATACAGTTTGTGGAAGTTCTTTGATTATGCAATCCAATGAATAATTGTGCACCAACACAAAGTGGATAAAAATTATATGTTTCGAATAATAAATATTTATAGGAATTTATGGTAGTCGAGCCGTGTCTGAATCGTGCCTCATCTACGTTTATACGTGGTAGAGCCATGCTGCAGCTATGTTAGTATTATAGCTGTAACACGAATGGGTCGGCTCGACTGGGGAAGGACCACACTCTGACAGAATCACTGGGTAAAATATCAGCTTAACGCTACTGTGTTTAGTATGGCGAGAGTAGAGAACCGGAGTCCCATTTTGCTAGAAACGAGGCATTCCATCTTAGTCTTCACGGGTGACAAAGCAACTGTATTTTGATTCGTATTTGAGGGCAGATGTAGATGTTTATGGGCCACAGCATCCACTTAGGTGGACTGTGTGCTCGTTTGTCCTATAAAAAAAACGTAGTAGATGGCATAGCTCGGACCGAGTTTGGACTGGCATTCTGCTTCTTCTTCAGTTCGTAGAATTCCACTGGGCATGGGTCTCCTTCGTCAAACGGGGGGTCTGATTTGATTTTGATCCTGCACCTTTGACGCTGCTCCACGTTACTTGGTACTTTAGATCTAGTGTAAACGAGGTAGTTGTACCGCCATTTATCGGAAGCCATAAGATATTCCTGGCATTTCCCAGAACGACACCCACGGTACAAAATGGGTTGATATGGATTCTCCTACTCCATCATCTTACGGCTCTAGTATTAATACATGTATTCATCTCAAATTAATAAAATTCATAAATCATGATGTCCTCGTGGCTAATTTCAGTACATGACGGCAAATTTTTTATAAGTTCATCAAGATACGACATATTTACGCAATACGTAGGGTTGTTACCCGTACTATAATATCTAGTATCGTACTATATTTCAGTCAATTGTACCTACTATAATATATTATAGAAAAATAATATAGTACGAAAAATACTATACTTTTATTCCTAATTGACCACTCATGCTATTTTCTAAGTAAGCTGTGATTGTAAGTCTAGAACAAGTAAGTTTTACAGAAAGAACATTTATCGTCATGAATGTAAAATTAAAAGTAGAAAGAAATAGAGCATAATACATCAATTAATTTTTTTTAAAACTAATTGTGAGTTTACGTTATTGTGAATCAAAATTGCTCAGACTCCTATAATTATTTTCAAGGTAATAGATGATTGACGGCCAAAGCATAGAGCAATAACAAATATAATATATGGAAAAATACACAAAGATTAAAAATAAATGTATACTTATTTTCTCCCGAATTTTTCAAAAGTACTAATTTTCGCATCTTTTTGGGGAAAATACTATATTTGTTAAAAAAGTGGCAACCCTTGTAACACGATACTATAGTGTAAGGCTACGCGTAAACGCGCTCAAGTAACGCTTACTCAATAATTTGTTTTTACACCAGGCATATACAGAACGCGAAAACAATTTTTTTTGTACAAATATACGCTCTGATCGAGTTATGAATCCAAAATCCATGAATCAGTAGACAGGTATGCTTCGTTTAAAATACGACATCATCAAAGGCGGAATTCGAAAAAGTACTATTAACTAGAAATAAAATACATGAAAATTAATATTGCTCTTTAAGCGTAAATACTTAATTAATTTTAATTTAAAATAAACCCTTAAATATTATGCTTAACAGGCAAACAGTCAGAACATGGCCAATACAGAATAAGAACACGATCCGAGTTAAAAAGTAAAAAAATAATGTTCTCGAGGAGTGAAGCCGCTTGATCATGTAATTTTTTCTTCATTCGAAGTTTTGTCTCTCGTACAGCTCAAGTGTGCAAGGGCTCCACTACGTAGTTTTTAAAACTAGCTCACTTTTTCATTTTCTAATTGTTACCCAGTATATAAAAATAATATTTTAAGCCAGAAACACATATATAAAATGTTTCTGTCCAAATAGCCGTAACAAACGACCACACAGATCACCTGATGGTAACTTGTTGTCGATGTATACTCTACATCTGTCATCAATTTCAACTAAAGTGGAATGCTCTCCGATTTTCGTCTCCAACCATACGAACAACAGCATTATGCTGCTATTTTACGCTGGTATTCTGTAAGAACATGATCCTACCCAGATAAAACTGACCTATTAGTACGGCAGCTGCACTGACTCTGACATAATACAATAATTCACTGCGATTTTGTTATTATGGACAATTCAGAAAATAATTGTCATATTGCTTGTTTTATTTTGACTTTTAATTGAACCCGCCCCGGTTGCGATCAGATAGGATCTAGTAGTGTTGCTTTATTGAAATTTAAATTATTCAAAGACTATTTATTTTATCAAATTTTTTAGATCCCTCCTGGCACGGCTCCCTATCTGTTCGTAACTACGTTTGCACTGAGAAACATCCAACACGTAATGTTTTGTTGATGGTGGCTTTCGCACTTACAAAAACTGTGTAAAATCTTTCAACACGACAATATTTTTACGGTTTTAAAACATTTTGTTTCTGTATTTATAAAGATATAATATAGTTAAAATATGTAATGTACAATAAACTGTCAAACATATTTCACTACATGTTCTTTGACTATGCAAACGCTTTTTGATACATTGGCAGAAAACAGTGTTACATGTTTTTTTGTGAAAATCGTGTCAGTGCAAACTAACGGTTAAGTTTCACCACCATCGATTTAACCATTCTGAAGATTAGCCAGGAAATATAGACAGACAGGTAGACAACAGTTTTAAAAATGATTGCTTATGTCTTATTAGCACTAAATACCCGGCTGAGCTCAATAGAAGCCAGAAGATTCAATATTACAGACAGGCCTTTCAATTTCATCAAAGGTTATATATATATATATATATATATATATATATATATATATATATATATATATATATATATATATTTCGTTATCGTAATTTTACTATCATAACTTCATAAAGGGAATAAATACTAATTTCGCATTAACATTTATATGGAAATATTAATATTGATTAAAAATCAAATAATCAAAAAATTTTAAAGTTGTAAAGTAAAACTATAAACAAAACTATAAAATATCAACACTTCTGAATGCCATTCAAAGTCATGACGTTGTCCAAAATTGATTTCCGTTTCAATTCTATAGCTAAAAGCTAACTTCCGGATTCACGAAGTAATACGATTAAGTCAGTCCTTTTTTAAGGGGAATGTTGACAATAAGCTGAAATCACACACCCGGACAGTAAAATGATGTTTACATAAGCAACGGCGCAGAACTTTTGAAACGCACTAGTATGCATTGGGTCGCTAGCGATATCAAAAGAATCGGAAGGATTGTTGAGAGCTTCTCACCCCGGCTTCGAGTCAGATACAGCATAAAAGAATGTTAAGCTTTAGTCAAACATTGCTACGCTAGCAACAAATGTATAACAAAATATGACGTCTAAACATAAAATGAAATAAAATCCATGATGTTATAAATTCTTTGTGACAATACTGGAATTAATTTTAAAACATATTGATCTAAAACATTTCTCAGTCGATTGAACCACGCTTCAAATTTAAGCAGGAGAAATCGCTTCGTGTGAAACAAATCCTGACCGGCACCGGACATCCGTCTTTGTCCATATTCCCGTTCCACATCAAAGGGGATTACGATAGCGGGCTATTTTCAACTTTAAATTTGACTTTGGAAAGGTGGAATTTACGTTTGCGGTTGGTGCGATGGGTCGTAAAACTGCCCTAACATCTCGGCAGTCTAAGAGATGTTTTAATTGCAGTGGACGGCACTACAATAGCGGATGCGGAAATAACCGGTTGTATTACAAATTGTGATGATGCGTAGCAATTGGAAACTATTCACACTAAACAACGGACGCGTGCAAACAGAAATAATTACAATATGTCTTCAACTTTCCTAACAGCGAAGTCAGCGAACAATATTGAATTTTCTATACATCGATCATTATAAATATATCAATGTCGGAGTTTTATATATAACTTTATTTATCAATATACCGAAAATCCAATATTTTAAAAAATATCAAAAGTTTTAGTTTGAACTGATCAGTTGGAATGATCAGTTGAACTGACCGTGTGTGGCGACCATAACAAGCTAAATCTGAACACAAATCTAGTGCATCTAAATTTATTTACCGTGTTCAATAAAAGGCAGAGGTTAGATATTCGACATGTATTTTTATAGTATGTATGTTCACTGATTTCTCGGTAACCGTTGAACAGAATTAAGTAAATATTTTTTTTAACTAAATAGATTATATTATAGAGATCGTCATTATCAATTTCACAAAACGTTCCATCCCTAAAGGGGAGGGGGGAGTAGGAGATGAAAATTTTAAACTATTTAGATGACATTCTAGTCGTTATCTTAAACTTGTGACGTTACTTATCCCAATTAAAAGGATAAAAATTAAACTTTAAAAAAAAGTTAAAACCGAAACAGAGATTTAAAGGCCCGACTCAAGAAGCTGAATTTGAACGTTTGTTGTGAATGTTTAAGTTTTACAATTATTTTTCATTATTGTGTTTAAAATTAATATAACTTTGTATTTTGTATATAACATGTACCTACTGATAATACCAACATTAAGACAGTGATCACAGGCCCTTTGAGTGGGATTTCTAGAAATGTCAAACTATTTATTACAGCGTAAAAATCAACAAACTCTTCCGAATTTAGCAGCTTGATAATTGTAAAACAACACGAAATTTTTTTTATAGAAGAGGGGGCAAACGAGCATGTGGCTCACCTGATGTTAAGTGACTACCGCCGCCCATGATCAACCGCAACACCAGGGGAATTGCAGGTGCGTTGTCGACCCTTTAGAACGGAGTAAGCTCTTTTCTTGAAGGTCCTCAGGTCGTATCGGTCCGGAAAAATCGCCGGTGGTAAACTATTCCACAGAGAGGTTATACGCGGAAGAAAACTCCTTTTGAAACGTACAGTGGTGGACCGCCAAGCATCCAGATGGTGTGGATTAAGTTTTGATTGATTGAGCGAAAATGAGCTGTAAGAAGACTGGCCCATATTAATGAAATGAATTGTAATTGTTTATTAATTTCTGCAAAATATTAGATTATTAGTATCCAAAAAGTAGACAAATACAGTACTGAAAATAATTACTTACATTCATATATACCTACACTTTTAAATTTAAAAACACGTAAAGTCTTTCTCGCGTATTTTTCAGTAAGATATAAGTGCACTACACAATTAAAAAATGTAAACAAAGCGACATCAACCTATATAAAGCCTGAGGACGCTTGAACATATTTCCATAAACAAGCACGAAAATAAATTCTAAGTGGATAGGAGTACGGATTACAGAAATAGACGAAATTCGTCATGAGAACGGCCACTCGCATGGCAGTAGACGTCGCCCACGTCCTATCCGTTTCCGTCGCGAACGGACACCGAATCCAACGATACGGGCCTTATTCAACATTTCACTAGTATTTAATCAAACCGGCTAGGCCAATTTTAAGACGCAAAAGAACATGCCGCACATAAACCTAATTAAGATTCCAATCGATGCAACGCTCCATCAGTTATGCGAATTGACCTTGGTCGAGGTCCCGAGGTCTCGTTGAGCGGACGCCGATGGTCGTAAAATAAATACGTCTCTCACAGAGACAAACAGACAGTCGACCATATAACATGGCGAGACGCCCGCTCGATTGACGGCCGATAGCTCACCGTCAGCGCGTCGACATCCGGCACTCAAGGTGACACCGCCCATCCTTGCGGATCCGGTCCGTGGTGGACGCCGCGCCGACTTATCGACGAAACAATGGAGCCATCGCGAGAAAAGGAAATCTACTTCGCTGAACAATTTCCCACGTTTAGATAAGTTTAATCACAGAAATCGGAGCCCACGGCTCCGATTTCTGTGATTAAAGCTCAGATGGTTAACGCTCGCTGTAAATATAACAGAACGCGAGTAAACCGGGTTCGATCCCCGCCGGCACCAATGAAATTGCTAATTGCAATTTTAAGTGCTGATTTACCACGTGCTCGGCGGTGAAGGAAAACATCGTGAGAAAAACCTGCATGTCTGAGGAATAGGAAAAAAATATTTCAAAGACATGTGAAGTTCGCCAACACGAATTGGGGCAGCGCGGCGGACACTTCCTTGCCCTAAAACCCTCTCAGAAATGAGGGGAGGCCTGAGCCCAGCAGTGGGACCTATATAGGCTGTAACTTTACTTATTTTTAATCACAGAAAAACTAAATCCGTAAAATAATACTTTGACAAGTAGTGTATCCCATCGCGTGAAGTGAGCTTTTACGCTTTAACTTAAGCTCGGGTGCGGCGCGACATCCATTGCTATACTGTAATTAAGACTTGTAATTGAGAGGCCCGTAGCCCGTAGGAGTTAATCTGTTGGAGTTGTTCAAATGATACTTGTTGGGTGAGGCAGTGACAGCGGGCGGCTAGGCAATGTGCGTTGAATTGTCGTTAAATTGAATTAGAGAACACCGGCAGCAGGCGCCCGCGCAGTTCGTCGACCGATCGCCCACAACACCAGCTCTCATTGATCCCGTTTTATCGATCCTTCGTGATTGATACAAGACCGTGGGTGCGACAGCGTTCCGTATAAAGGCAACCGTGTCCGAACGATTTGTACCATTAAACCTTCGAATACGCATATATTTCTATTTAAAAAGCGTGGGGTGGTATGTTATGGAGAACATAACGTAGATAGGAGAGCGTAGCGTAGGTGGAGGTGTCGGGGAAGGCGATAGAACGCCCTTTGAAATGTATTTGCCTCCGCCTATACCAGTGCTAGTATTTTCCAATACAACCTTCAACCATTTTTTATATAAACACCCGAAGAGCCAGGAATAGATGGCAACTAACAAAACAAATATTTCAAGGAGTGTGGAAAAGATGGAAAGCTGAATACCTTACTCAATTATCTAGGATGAGTAAGTGGTTTAAACCGCAACCAAACATGAAAATCTGTGATATGGTAATCATACAAGACGACAATATACCACCAGGAAAATTGGCGATGGGATGCGTAGTCGAATTTCACTCAGATAGCGACAGTACCGTTTTTTTATTTTCAATGTTACAACTTTTACATGTCCAGAGTTGTAACATTGAAAATAAGAAACGGTAATCTTAAAAGGCCGGTCAGTAAATTGTCATTATTACCTGTTGAAATATCACCACAAAATAATGAAGAAAAGGTTAGGTCCAGTAATTTTATACAGAAAAGAACCCGTAAGAAAGAAAATAAGTAGCAAGACACACACAATCTAAATTCAGCTCTTTCATTATGAGTTTAATGTTTCTTAACAAATAAAAAAATAACAGCTCCCATGTTTATGTAGGGCTAACAACAAATAAGAAAATGTCAACTGTATTACTTGCCTAGCATATCGTAAATGACGTATATATCCCATATACGTATACATACGTATATACATATACACAGTATATATAGGTATATATACGTATACAGACGTATTATATACCTATCACTTGCAAAGTTTTTCATCTAAACCGATATTTTTTGGGTAAACATGGTCCGAATAACTCGCTTATCTGTGGACTCTGCCCATCACCTCGGGCATTACAGGTTTGCAGCTATGTGTGTATCGTGTTTATTATATTTTTGTATGTTTTGTTTTTAAGTGAATGTTCAATAACTTTAATCTCACTTGGACCTATTCTAAAGTTTCATGTAATCGATACAAGCGGAGGAAGGTTACAGTAGTAAAGTACAAAGTGAATAAGTACAAGGATACACTAGATACTAGCACACCAAGATCAATTACTCCTTAGTTACTAATATATCTCTTTATTTGAATTGTTAAGTGTCAAAAGACCTATTAAGTATATTGCTAGTATGATGTTCTACGTGGTAGAGCCACGCTGCATCTATACTACGGTTGTAGCACGATTAGGTCCCCTCGATCGGGGAAGAACCACGCTCTCACAGAATACCAGCTTAATGCTGCTGTGTTTCGTATAGTGAGTGTAGAGAACCGGAGACCCTTTTTATTGGAAAAGAGGCATTCCATCTAAGTCCTCGCGGCTGACAACGCATCTGCATTCATTCGACCACAGCAACCACTTACCGTGGACCGTGCGGTCGCTTGTCAGCTTTATCCTATATAAAAAAATGATACACACACCGAAAATCCAAAAATTTTAAATTGTTCGCAAATGTATAACAATTGCAGCACGACCAGGAAACGACCTCACTCGCGCAGAATACTAGCGTAATAATAACAATGGTTCGTAAAAGGCCAAGTGTAACTGTAATAACTTTCACTTAGACATATTCACACCTAGAGCAAACGCCTTGTGGTGCACTCCATACTTTCATGCAGTGGGTATCTGTAAAAGTGCCAAAAAATCTTAAGGCTTCTGATAGATGTTGTTTCAAGCATTTTTAAAAAAAGGTTTTGAAAAACCCTTTGTAAAAAACGCTTTTACGTGGTAGAGCCATGCTGCAGCTATATTATGGTTGTGACACGAATAGGTCGCCTCGATAAGAGAAGGACCACGCTCTCACAGAATAATAGCGTAAAATAGCAGCTTAATGCTGCTGTTTCGTATGGTGAGTGTCGAGAACCGGATACCTTTTTTACCGGAAACGAGACATTCCATCTCAGTCTTTAGGGGTGATAAAGCATCTACGTTTTGAATCTGCATCGAGAATAAATGTGGATTGATCAACTTACCATCAGGTGAACTGTGTGCTCGTTTGTCACTCTAAGTCTATAAAAGAATACCTTTGTCTTAAAGATTATAAATCCACCTCGAAGAAAAGAGCTCACTCCTTACTAAAAGGCTGGCAACGCACCTGCAATTCTCATGTTGTTGCAGTTGTTCATGGGGTAATAACTTACCATCAGGGGACCTGCATGCTCGTTTGCCCGTCTTCTATAAAAAAAAACCTGTCAAGCGTGGCGATAAAGGCAAATGCCTACAACGGAAAAGGCCCCAACTGGAGTAGACTTCTACGCGATAATAAAGAAGAAGAAAGAAGTGTGATAGCTCAGTAATGGACGTGCTGGACGTGGTGTTCCATGAATAACATGCAATGCAATGCGTACATCTAGAACCGCTACTATTCAAGGCACCGTAATACAAGAACGAATGTGATGTCATGTCATGTTATGCATTTCAAACGCCCAGCTCCTACACAGTGGGCACTCAATTTCTGCATTAAGATTAAGTCACATCCAGTTCACAAATTTGAAATGACGTAGGACAAACTGCTTACGAAGTATTAGTTAAGCAACCTATCAGCATGTAAAAGGCAAATTACATATTGCGTTTCGTAACATGAACGACTTGCGATCGAGAAGTGCAGAACAATAATCGCTTGCGTAAGGCACGGTGCAGCGGTGACTGTTTGCATCGTCTTGTCTCAAATATGACTATTCAATGCGAATGCGAAGTAGTTCTGACCGACATTGACCATGGTGATAATATATTAAATTATGCGTGAAGCCTATCTGAAGACGACTTTCATTCGGCTTCAATTAAGACCAAAAACAGTGACACCGCAGTAATAAGTCCCAGCGCAGGACCAACGTGTTTCAGGCACAGGTGTGGAGCATTGCCAGCTTCCTAAAATCGGGATACTACTAAGAATTTCCTTACAAAAAACCTCCAATTACTGATTTTGACAAGAACCAGAACCCGGGACCTCATGATCACCAGTCGCTCATGCCACAAAACGCGGCCCTGAGCCATCTGCATCTATAGACTTCAAGCATGCCCAGGGTGTCACTCCATCTTCTATCTATCCGTTCTTTGAAGTATACGGCTTGCCCTTTACCATTTCAGCTTACAGATTTTATTATAGGGTGTCTCACATTCAATGAAACGCCAAAGCGACAGCGATCATTTTGTAGTTTCATTTAAAGGATATCATTAAGAATGAGAAGGTTATAAACTTATAAAAGTACGCCACCCACTTCTCATTCTACGCTCTTTTACATAAAAGTTCTTTGCGTAAAAGGTTGTCTGAAAAAAAAACCGCTTGTAAATAAAATAATATTTTAAAACATTTGCACGTTACTGAGTTTAAGTGCATAGGTACACAGCCGAGCGACGAGCTACTTAATCGTCAGCTATTTCATTCATTTTCAATAAGTTTTCAATACTTTCGTCCCCGCCGCGGGGGATATGACCAAAATTGCTGAGGATGCGCTGAAGACGTGTGGTGGAAAGACGCGTCTTGATCTTGAGTTGTGATAGGATTGACACGTTTGTGCGCTTCGCAGTCCACGGTATTCGCAGTATTCGCCTCCAGCACCACATTTCGAACGCATCAGTTCTCTCCCTTTCTCTGACGCGTATAGTCCATGTTTGCATTCCATAGAGAAAAATTGGAAATATAAGAGTATATACTAGGCGTAATTTAGAACTATTTGTTATGCTTCTGTTCCTCCAGATGTTTGTCAGCCTGGTCATCGCATCCTTAGCTATTGCTATTTTGCGTTTAATTTCGGGGACGCAAGTGCCCTCAATAGAATAATAGTCTGACGATGAGCTTAATATTTCTTGAGGTTTTGAAGTGTTATGCTTGAGTTTAGTTTTAATTTTATTAATTACAGTCCCCCCGTGACCATGAGTGCTGCAAAGCGCACGAAACGTTGGGAATTAAATATAAGTAAATTAAACGCGATAAAGTCCGTACTATTCATTTCATTCATTCAGATTTAATCCATGAGTAATGTTCGCTTAAATATAAAAAATCACATATATCATATCACATGACTGACACATGACTATAGTATAATATTGTGAATTCGACGTAATTTTCACGGCTACCAGGCGTGTTAGCGATTACCAATTACATTACGAGGCGTCTTGCACCCTACATAAATTACTTCTCATTTTCATTATCCCTCTCTTTCCCTCACTCTCTAACATGACGAAATTACAAGCAGCAACAAATACGGAGTAATCAAAAAGCCGCAACGCGCAAACGCAGTAAAAAATGAATACACGCGAAATTAACGAGTTCTTCGATGTTTTAGTTGTCGATATAGAAACAGGCCCTAGAGTCCACATAAGAAAGCTATGCATATATCACAAAATAAAAAATAGTACTACGTACCTATGTATACTCTAAGTAACAACAGGTCTACTATAAACAAAAAAAATAATTCGAAAATAACTTTAACTCTACACACTTGCACATCTCCTTCCTGGCTACTAATCTTAATACTATATAAATTACGTGTCACGTTGTTTGAAAAGGAAAGGAAAAGGGCAGAACAACGTCTGCCTGGCAAGCCAGTACATTAAAAATTTGCGTTTAAAAATATAATATACATTTGACATTAAACATAATATATAAATAAAATCAATACATCTTATCTTAATATATATAAATTACGTGTCACGTTGTTTGTCCGCGATGGACTCCTAAACTATGTACTTAACCGATTTTAATCAAATTTGCACACCGTACGCAGTTTGATCCAACTTGAGAGATAGGATAGTTTTTTTGCCCATGAGTGACCCACAATTTTTTTTGCGAATTTAAGGATTTTGAATAGGACATGACAAAGGGTCGTCGATAAAGGTAGAACAACGTCTGCCTGGCAAGCTATAGTTATAATATAAGTTATAATTATAAATGACATTGTGACATGGCCGAAAGACTCCAGATTTTCTTTCCGGTCTTTTTGAACTGGTTGAGATATTACGCTCATGACAGCTAAGTATAAGTACCTACAAACAGGCTTAAATTAAATAAAAAAGTTTACTCCTTGATTTTGACTTAACAAGGAAATTTTAAAAGATTATGTAGCGCAGCGGTTAAAGTAAGCTATTATTTGAAAAAAAAAATGGTTCTGCTGGGTTTCTTGCTGATTCTTCCCAGGACAGAGGTATTTATTGCGAACCAGTGCTAAATGAAAAAAGTGACTTTCAATAAGTATTGTTATATTCTACATTGAATAAAAAGTTTTTGTTTTTGTTTCTGTTTCTGTTTCAAACTTTAGGTGGTAACGCTGCGGGTTCTAATCCCGCACGGAGTGTGTGTATGGTCTATAAAGTATAACGTTAAGGGGTTTGGTTGTCCTAGTACAATTTATTACATACGGCTTATTTATAACGGCTACAAAATACAAAAGGAAATCTTAGTGTGAGTGTAACGTTATTTTTTTTTAAATAAACTCTGGTCTGGTTTCTGATGACGTTAACGCTGTTAGCTTCGGCTTTTAACAGCTTCATATGCTTGTAACTTTTTTTTAAATAAACGTTTCTTTATTGTTACACTATAAACGTTTATGAGCAAAGGGACAAATAGAATTTTCAATCTGCCTTCTACTACCAACTTATGTAAAACCTATGCCCAGCAGTGGACAGTAATAAACACGGCACGCCAACAGAGTAACTCATTTACCTTTATAACTTTTTTGTTTATTAATTAAGTAATTTGACTTAAACTTAATTAATTTTACTGCCTATCTATCCAAACCAAAACGATTGAGAAATCGAACACCCTACGACAAGTAGTGCACCTACACTACCTATCGTTGGGTGTTAGATTTCTCAGTTTCTTAAAAATTATTGTTATAGTATAAAAAGTAGTAAAGTAAATATAGGTAAAGTATTTTTATATGTAAGTCTATTTATAGTAATAAATATTTATAGTATAAGTGTATAAAATGAGTACTTTGTGGATGGAAAGACTCCTTTTCTGCCAAGATGCCAGTCTAGGTAGATTGCAAATAGAAGTGCTTCTTGCACGACTGTTTTCCAAACTGAAGGATAATATAGAGAGGCACTGTAATTAAAGTCTATTAAGCATTCCATCTTAGTCCTCAAACGTAACACGATATTTGTAACCTCCTTTGTTTGATGTTGGCTAACGGTCTGTAGTTTTAAATATCTTGGACATATTGTGACTGACAGCCTTAAAGACAATGAAGACATTAAAAGAGAACGTAGGGCACAGTCGGTCTGGGCGAATATGTTGGTGCGTAGATTTGGTCGCTGCACTGACGCTGTCAAGATCACGCTTTCCAAAGCATATTATGCGTCATTTTATTATTGCAGTCTATGGACCAACTACACCAAAAAGCCTATAGTGCCCTACGTACTCAATACA
The DNA here is from genome assembly GCA_036936625.1 of Parnassius smintheus behrii. Classification (NCBI taxonomy): domain Eukaryota; kingdom Metazoa; phylum Arthropoda; class Insecta; order Lepidoptera; family Papilionidae; genus Parnassius; species Parnassius smintheus. The sequence continues at coordinate 44,827,677 of JAUPFT010000011.1, read as the reverse complement.
AGCCATTCAGAGTGCTGTTGCGGCTGCCGCGCTACTGTAGCGCGTCTGCGATATTTGCACTGGCGGGTGTGGATAGTTTTGATTTGCAATAATCCGTAAAAATATCGCATCTAAATAGAGTGCCTTGCAGCGGCCACAGTGTGCTGGTGAGATTACCGACGGTGCAAACTGTCCACTGATCAAAAATATGATCTCCAGGGCCATGTCCTGCTTAATAATTAAATATTAAAAAAAAAGTAAAAATTATATTACTAACATAGATGTAAGTTTTTCTCTACTAACAATTCCTATGGATTTAAGTTGTCCTAAACAATTTTTAATTTTTATTTTTATTATTTATTTATTCTATAAGGGTGCATTTACAATAAGATGGACTGCACGTTTGTTGGTTACTTCTCTTTTTTTTAATAAGATTATACAAATCATAGTAGTACCTATAAATTATGATTAAAAAAGAGTGGATATACGAATCAAAAAATATTTAGAACATTATTTGCATTCGAATTCCTAGCGTTCATTCATCATATCCGCAGATATAAATCTCCGATCGCGTAGATTTCACTTAGTTTTATTATCTTCGTCATAAACACCGTCGAAATAAACATCGAGACCGGTTCCTGCAAACAGGAAGATCGTTTTTGTTCTCTTCGTTTCATCAAAGTCATTTTGCGATGGCACACAGTGAGAGGGTTTTTTTTTCTTATAACAAGAACCGACGGGTAATTTATGCGTATTTAAATTAAACTGCCACTTGCGAATACCCAAAAAATAAAAGCTGATTTATTTTTCTTAATGCAATAAAACGACCTGGGTTAATTTTAAGCACACCTTTATCAAGGTTATTAAATTTTTATATTTAATTAATTGTTAAAAGCCGTGAGATGGAATATAAACATGGAGAGGGATTTGCGTGGGTGTTGTAGTCCATATAGAGTCGCATAATATAATTTGTAAGCCATATTTTATAGCTGCTTAATCGTTATTGTCAAACGCATCGTTTCGCATTACGTAGCGTAGCGTTAGCGTATTTATTATTCGTAACTAGTGATCTGCCCCGGCTTCGCACGGGCTATTTTTATTATAGGATAGGATGACAAACGAGCACGCAATACACCTCATTGTATCTATATTGTATCTAGTGGGAGGGTCGCCCTACACAACGCCTACAGGTACGAGGCTGCCACTCGAGAACCTTTTTTCCCCATCGGTTGTCGGTTCTTCGGACTATATGACCGGCCCATTGCCACTTCAGCTCACTAATCCGTGGGGCTATGTCGATCACTGTTTCTACTGCGGATATCCTCATTTCTAAGTTTATCACGCAGAGAAACTCCGAGCATAGCCCTTTCCATAGCTGAGCGACTTTGAGCGTCCTCATACGGCCAGCAGTCCACGTCTCAGATCCATAAGTCATCACGGCAACACGCACTGGTTCGCATAATAGATTATGAGTACAGTAAATTCCAAAATTACTCAGTACTTGAGCATGGAAAGGCAATATCGAAGACTCGGGGGCAATCACAAATTGAGTCCTAGAATCGAAAACCAATAATTTGTGTATTTTTACAAAGCTCCCTTTGACTGAGTTTCGAACGAGTTGTGCCTGACCTACGGTTACAGTTACAGCTTATCAAACATAGAATACTATAATACAAACATAATAGATCGGCGGAGTGGGCGGAGCCCGCGTAGCCACTAAAATGTCACTAACACGTCAATTCACACGTATAAATGTCAACACGAGATGTGTTTTGACGTTACAATCGTTTCCAAATTCCGCATGCAAATTAAATGCAAAAAATGCCAAATTGCACCCTGTTTACAAATAAATATGTATTAAAATTTAAACGATTTTTTTAATGATGATCTTAAAAATTAATCAAAAGTTTAAAATGTGTGAATTTATTCAGTCTGTCAACACAGCGAATCGGGTTTGCCGACGCCAATTCTCGTACAAAATAAAGTTGACAGCCATTCTATTGTGTATTATAGTATTCTATGTTATCAAATGACCACTGCTGAACATAGGGCTTCCTCATTTTCTGTTGTTATTTGTATGCCACTACTGCTAATCTCAGGATTTGTTTTCCTGTTCTATTAGCTTCCGATTTAAAAAGAAACTTGATCATAATTGTAATAGATTTACAAATCGAAAATACCTAACCTAATTACAGTTAGGCCAGACTTTTAAATCGTCGTAAGTGTGCTAAGCAAAATTAGATCAAGTAATAACGTCGTAATTATTGCATAACTATTGTATAACATGCTCACAAACAATTATTGGTTTTATGTTTTTAATATTAGGACTAAAAAAGGGAACGAGTGGGAAGTGGCACCTGATATTATTTTAATCGCTTTTTTACAAATTTTTTTTGAACCCAGAAAAATATTTGTAAGGTATTTATTTTATTGCACAGCTTTTTTTCTTATTAGGCAGCCTCTATCGGTAAGCGAAGCATAGGGCGACCCCTCACTAGATGGAATGAGGACCTGGTAGGAAATGCAGTAAGTCGATGGATGCAGGTGGGTTCAGGACCGTACTTTGTAGCATTCCTCGAGGGAAGTTTATGTTCAATAGGGGACATGTGAAGGGTTTTAATGATATGTTTTTATGATATGATCTGATGATGTCAAACAAAAACACTAGTTCCGTGCAGAATTCAAACCCGCGGCCCCGCAGCTAAACTAAACCAGTAGCTACTGTTGTGCCGAACCCCGTCTAGTACTAACTATTCTATTAGCAAGTTTACCCGACGCGGGTGCAAAAAGTTAATCCGTAGCGCGCATGTACAAGCACGAAGGCAATAAAGTGAATGACGAATAAGCTTTCACGTCCTTTGTCGTCACAAGCAGCGAAAAAACTCTTTTAAAATACTTCGAAATAGCAAACAGCAATGGAATAAGTACATTGGTTTCGGTATACCGCTGGAAGCGTGTTTATAGCATCCGTTTCCTTGCCGCATATCGACGAAAATACCGTTATATCACACACCTAAACTCCATCGATTTACATACGCAAATCATGACGAATTGCCCACAATGCACGTCCGAAATGTGCTCCTCCAAATTCGGCACACTGCTAAACGATTCGCTGCCAAAATTGTCCTACTTAAAGGTCAAATTCATCTGCATGGTAAACTGTGTTACGCTATTTTAAATTAATAACAAAACTCGGTAACCGAAAGTCGAAAATAATTAAAATAACATTCAATTTATAAAGCGTAAGAAAACCATTTGGAATATAAATGACCATTGCTATTATCAATATTTTTTATACACGTAGGGGAGAAGGAGTTAAGACGGGGTAGCGGGTAAGACGGGATACCCAGCGAAATTCACAGTTAAATTTGACCAATCACACTCGTTCATTCATCGTTCGCGCCGCCGTGGTACTTGTCAGTCGCCCGGTGGTTAGTAGTTCACGAGAGCACAGTGTCGAAAAAGATTCTAAAAAAGTGTTTTACTGCAAATTGCTTATCAAATTTTCTTTTGGTTTGACACGTGAATGTGGTTTGTTAAATAACGTTAGCTGGTGAGGTGTTGCTGTGATTGACGCTTAAACTAACCTACAATAATGTAGGCATCGTGTTTCCTTAAGATTATTGGCTGTTTTTTCTTTTTTGTTTTTCTTTTATAAAATGGCTCTGCAGGTAAGATGGGGTAACGGGGTACCCCATCTTGCCCCCAACGAGAATAATTTTGTTCTTGTTTGTTTTCCGTAAAAATAAGTTTGTTTTTTGTTCAAGCAGCCACTATATCTACAGCAGTAAATGGAATTTGTAAATGTGGGATTTGGTCATATAATCCAAACGTAAACAGATTTTGCCCCTTCTAACTCATAATTTCTAACTTCTTTTTATATCACGAGTCTTATATATCATGAATCTATATTATAATATCATGTCTAGACTCGTAGTCGCATTGAATCCGCATTCTAGTCTTTCAATCGTGTGTCATACGAGTACATCATCATCAACTAAACATACAAACAGATAAACAATTTCTACAGTTTAGAACATATTTCATAGGTACACACGTATAAAGTTCGTATATGGAACAAAGAGCAAAACGGAAACGACCTCAAACAAAAACAAACTGACAATGTTCGTTGAGCCTTTAAAAAATTAAACTCATTAGTGCATCCGGAGCATTACGATTGCGCTTTGCCTTTTTGCTTAAGTATGACTCAAAAAAAGATACCAATCGAACGGACAGCATAGCACACAGCAAGTGAGAGTATCCTGCCCCGGGGCAGAGGGAACAAGTCTACAACACTCAGGCATTCATGAATGGCCCTAACGAACTCGCTGTCCTTGGCAGGACGGCCCTGCGACCCTCCCATCGTCTCGCGACTAGAAATACTTACGTACAGTACGAACAATTCGAAAACATTACATTTCAAGAGTATGTACATTAATTCAAGCAACATTATCCACAAAAGGGGTATGAAAATAATAATAAAAAATTAGTTACGTCGTCGCAATACGTTTCAAAGGATGTGACGCAACTATATCATTGTATTGTTTACTGCGATTGGCCTTGAGTTTATTAAATACTCGGGGTTTCAGAGGATTAACATACATATTAACATTTATTACCAACATTTTATCAGTCATATTTATGAATTTAAGTTGCTATATTGCTTATAGAGCCATGCTGCAGCTATATTACTGGTATAGTTGTAGCACGAATGGATCGGCTTGACCGGGGAAGGACCACGCTCTCACAGAATACCAGCGTCAAATAGCAGCTTAACGCTGATGTGTTTTGTTTGGCGAGTGTAGAGAACCAGAGACCCTTTTTACTGGAAACGAGTCATTCCATCTTAGTCCTCATGGGTGACAACGCATCTGCATTTTGATTCGTCATCGAGGATAAATGTAGATGTCTATAGGTCACAGCAATCACTTACCGTCAGGTAGACTATGCTGGTTTGCCACCCTCATACTATAAAAAAGGTTACTTATATAAAAATAAGCACAAAAATTACCACACCTAAAACATAAAATTATTATCAATATGGAGAGTGACGACTAGATAAGAGATGCAGTACATTGATGGATGCAGGTAGCTCAGGACCGTGCTCCGTAGCATTTTTAGGGAAGTCTAATTTTAGCAGTAGATTTGTGATAGGCTGTAACGATGTAGATGTTAACATGCAATTACCAGCTAGTATTATTGTAGCTAGTATTATTCATTAGTAAGTTACACAACTGCTATCCCCATGTCATCACAGTTATGTACATCAGAGACCGCACATTAAAACACTTTATGACCTTACATCACAAACACAACGACGATATTCCTTGGTATCTATAGTAACCGATCTGTAGTCCGCACAGCCTGCCACGCCATACAACACGTATCGGGCCACGTCCTTCCACATAACAGGAAACGGCCGAGTTGTTGCATTATTATACATACACCTATGTACTCCGTACGCGGTAAACATCTCATTCACGATCCTTTGATTGAGACTGAATGAGTGACGTGATCCGTGTACACAATTCGACGCGTAACAGGAAGTGAAACGAGTTCAGCTTTATCAAGGACGTTAATACTGAAACTGGACGTGAATGCCGTTCATCGTAACAATTTTGATAAAAATAAATGACAACCTTAAATTGATACTATGTTTAGGAACAACCAACAGATAAATAAATCTTAATTAATAAGACGAAGGTAACAGCATCTCACATCCCACTAAACAGATATATCCCAAGAAAGCGTTATTACAATTATTATCCACCCTAATAGATCATTTTGGCTCAATAATTAACAAATTCTAAGAAAAAAGACGTATTTGCATCGCTTACTCATAACTAATTATAGAAGGTATAAGTAAATAAAATTATAAGTATAAAAGTAAGTAAAGTAAAGTCACAGCCTATATACGTCCCACTGCTGGGCACAGGCCTCCGCTCATTTCTGTGAGGGTTTTAGGGCAAGGAATTGTCCGCCGCGCTGCCCCAATGCGCGTTGGCGAACTTCACATGTCTTCGAAATATATTTTTTTATTTATTTCTCTGACATGCAGGTTTCCTCACGATGTTTTCCTTCACCGCCGAGCACGTGGTAAATCAGCACTTAAAATTGCAATTAACAATTTCATTGGTGCCGGCGGGGATCGAACCCGGTTTGCTCGCGTCATGAACGTACTTTCTTAGTACGTTCATGGCTCGCGTACTGTGAAATTTACAGCGAGCGCTAACCATCTGAGCTACCACGGTAAATTATAAGTATATGATTAAATATCTAACCTTAATTAAATACATAACTTAAATTTATAAAGCAAGGTATTTAAGACATAAATAACTTCACATTTTATTTACTTGATGAGATAAAAATGGAGGTATCAAAAATATAGACAATGTGGAAACAACAGCTATTTAAAAAAAAATACGTTTTTTTAATCACCCACAATATATCCGTACCCCATGGTCGAAAAAAATCATCGCATTAAGATGAAGCGAAAACGAGATTAGAATAACTAATGACATCTATCCAAACGCTCCGCCTACTAGAAACGGAAATACGTTGTAACGATGGCAATATATCACAGTGTAAAGAATTCTCTTCTGATTATTATGTAAATCACTCTGGCTAAAACTTGGCAGTACGGCAGTACGACCTTGGACGCTTGTGACCGACACATTAACCTAATTCTGGTTGCGTGCTCACGCTTGCTAGCAGAAGATTACCAGTTAGATATGACATCTGGTGATTTCACTGTTTTTGCTTAATTCATTCTCGTTGTCTTTTATAAAGGAAATATTGTTTTTTAACGAAACACATTGTATGATATTTTATCGTCTCTGTAATTCTTTAGAACTCTTTGAAACTGAATATGAATCTCAATGATAATTATTCATATTGTGCTTACATTCTATGAAATTAAATGTAGGATTAACTCAAGCCACTCCAATATCTTCAACAAACAATACGGAGCTCGTTTTTGTGACGCTCCATTACACTAAGTCAAGATTAGTGTTGACAATACGTGGCTTTATCCTTAGCAGATTCGTGCATCCCACATAATGTAAATAAAAGCAAGCTGTGAGCCGGCAAAGGAGTGGTCAAGTAAATATGACTGGAGTTTCCGTCGGATTGGCGATGCGCATCGGTTCTCAGGCACACCGTGAGGCGGAAGTCCCACTGCCAGAAAGTCACGCTAAAGACACATCCGCTCAAAGGATTCTTAGGGCAAACGATATCGTTAATGTGGATACATTAGCGAAGATTTAATTCACTGAGAATAATTTTAAAATAGTGAAAAAGAAACAAGATTAATATTGCCTATTAAATTTGCCGCTGCTAAAATTTGGAATAGTTTGCCACCACCAGTCCGTTCTACCCTACTTCCGTCTACGTTCCGACAAAGATGCCGTAAGTGGCTTATTGGGTATTCAACAGCAGTCCCTGGCTCTATATGGCTCTGATACCTCCTCAAATTAGAGAACATACCTGGATGACCGAGCTTTCCTCGATATTTTTTTTGGAAATTATATTTAAATACGAATTACATACTGATGAAATATGAATAATATTTTTTGATCTAATTGACATAATAGAAAAAACTGAACTGGTTATTTGAATAAGAATCATGAGTGCAATTAGTTTAATTTAAATTTTCGTATTTTTAAAAAATACTAAAAAAGGCTCGAAATAATAGATTTTCTCACAAAAAAAGGGAACTTGAAAAAAAATGAAAAAATGTCGGACGGAATATCCCACTTGAGCTATTACGATCGTTTAATACGCTGTCAAAATTTACCTTCTTATATTGTAGCAGTTTTTCATTGCCTGAAAACACGGACAAAAGGACATTTTCTAAAAATGAATACTAGATAAATCGATTTATTGCCCCCGATTTAAGCCCCCTGGACACTAAATTTTATGAAAATTGTTGGAGCCGTTTCCGAGATTCCGATTATATATATATACAGGAATTGCTCGTTTATAGGTATAGGATTTTTTGTATTTAAGTTACCATAACTTATTACTTGTTTTCATTTTTTTTTTCATTTATTGTTGATACGTGTGTTTCATGAATTGCCTAAATCCCAGTATAGTCAATGCGCAAAAGCTGTGGCAGAATAGCAAGAGTAATGGGTTTCTCGTCTTGTATATTTAAATTTTAAAATTGTATTTTTTGTGGCAAATAAATACTTTTTATTTATTTTCAAGTAGGATTAAACGAAAGGTATCAGGTTTCTTTAAATCAACATCCTAAGCTTAAACAAAAAATACTTGTTAATCAATTCAAGGATTTGCTATTGCTAGATAGCAAACTACAGCAATCTAATGTGTGATGTTTAGTAAATACATATTTAATTTAAAAGGAATAATATACAATAGTATATACAAGAACAGAAAGAATATATAATAATGGAATAATATACATACGAGTATAATAGAAAAGGAATAATTTTATTCTTATAAGTTGGTTCTATCCTCTCATCTATTTCTGCCGACATACAGTAGTGCTCCCATTTTAAAGGGTAAAAGAGTTTTCATTAATTATTATAAGTTGTGAAGCATTTTTAGTTCCTAGGAGGTGAAAATTTGTGAAATTGCACGTGGCCAGCGACTGCAGGAATCACGTACTATTAGATGGATTGTTACTTCATTGTCAATATTAACACAATATCATAAAAAAGACATGAACTTCTGATCATTTTGGATGATACGAATGATCTCTTTATATCTACGATTTATTTTACTTTACTTTAGAATCCAACTTACAATGACCACACACATGCGGCGACAAATTTTCGGCCTATTGATTGCAACCTTCGATCAACATTGCAACAGCATTATCCGTGAACGAAAATGAAATTATACACATGATATGAAATAATTACGTTGTAGCCGTTCCCCGTATAATCTTAGGGAGGATTAGAACGCCTAGACTTAGCAATCAGATCACAACGCAGATCTGCGTTCTGAAAACAGAATAAGATGCGAAGACTTCCTGACACGCAGAAACAATGCCTCATTATAGTGTTGCGTTGTTACCGATAACTGAACTGAGGAAGTCGATACCTATTCGCTCGCACAATAGCTGAGCGACATCCGAAGCTCATTATTGGCACTCGTTTCCGCTGGCGATTTATAACACCCGTTCAACCGCCAGTTTATTGAGCTATCCGCACGCCTATTACATAATCAGCGTCTCTTAGGAGTAGTGCACACGGAACGAAATTGCTCCAATTTTATTGCGGTTTGTTTTTTGATAGAAGAGGCAAATAGCATGCGGCTCATCTAATGGCGAGTGATTACTGCCGCTGTTATACATCTGCAACACCAGAGATACATACATACAGTTTTTTTTTATAGGATAGGGTGACAAACGAGCTCACAGTCCACCTAATGGTAAGTGGTTGCTGTGACCCATAGTCATCTACATCTATCCTCAATTACGAATTAAAATGCAGATGCGTTGTCACCCGTGAGGACTAAGATGGAATGCCTCGTTTCCAGTAAAAAGGATCTCCGGTTTTCTACACTCACCATACGAAATACAGCACCCAAAGATGTTTTATAAAACATCTTTGACAGCACCATTAAGCTACTATTTCATGCTGGTATTCTGTGAGAGCGTAGTCCCTCCCCGGTCGAGCCGACCCATTCGTGTTACAACTATACTTCTAATATAACTGCAGCATAGCTCTACCACGTATAAAAAAATACACAGGTAAATTGCTTTGATTATATACTTGTCTAAGGTAAATTGCTTTGATTATATACTTGTCTAAGGTAACTTGTTAGATTACATTGTGGAACGAAATTCAATTTTATAGTCCCTAACATTAATTGCAATATTAACTAGCAATGAAAATTAGATGTTTTACCTAAAAAAGAATACTTAGAAGATGGAAAAATTACACCAGAATTTTTTAGCTTTATTATAATTTCGTTTTCACATTATTCAATGCGTTAAACTGGAGACCGAAATAAGAGGCGCTTATTACGGGAGGTTTATGTCCAGCAGTAGACCGCTACAGGCTGATAACGATGTGATGATAATATATTACAAAGTAAAAAAAATATTTCGAATTACCCGTGATTTATCCGTCTGCGTATAGCTTTAGTAATCGTCCATATTCTCGTTGATATTCTCCTATCGGTATCTTATGCTAGAGATACCTATGTATATCATTGAAACGTGCCTGCAATTTAGTCGAGACATTTTTTGAGAATAAGCGCCAGGAACCTGGTAACATGACTGACCTTGACAAAACAATATTGTTTACGGATGCTGAATGATTTGTCAATTTATAATATCTTTTACGTTAATAAAAGAATGTATGTTTTTTTTTTTTTTGTAATTTACGCGATATCTTCGTTGACTATGTACAGATTTTAATGATTTCTTTTTATTTATTAGGTACGCTATTTCTCGATTTTCAAATTCCATTAAAATTTGAAGAAAAGTTGCACCCCTAAAGGTGGTGAAAAATAGGAAATAAACATTTTAAATTAAGTTATTTAAAATGCATTCTGGTTTTGTAACTAGACAGTAGAATATTGCCTAGTCTACTTAAAGGGGTTCAAAAATTATACTTTAAAAAAAGTAAAATCCAACTTCCCAAAAAACTGTTTAGTGCCTTCATGCACCATAATATTATATTGTTAGACTGCCTCGTTGGTCCAGTGGTTGTAGTAGTGCGACTGCTGATCATGAGTTCTTGGGTTCGAATCCCGGGTCGGGCTAAAAAATCAATTATTAAGTTTTTCCGTCAAGAAATTCACAATAGCTGCCCAGAGTCAGGAAGTTGGCGGTATCTCACCCCGTGCCTCTGAAAGCACGTAAGGCTTGCACCTGATCTCTCTCCGGTCGTGTCGGTTTGCCGTCCCATCGCATTATGAGAGTGAGGCAATAGAGACTGCAGGTGTGCTTGCGGATGCACTTGGGCACTATAATCCTATCCTGCGCCGAAAGCTAGCCGCCGTTGCGGCAGGCCGCCATGACCGAAATTCGGTCTGGAGGACATTATTATTATTATTATTATATTGTTAGGACTGACTTCAGAAGCTATTTATTTTACGTGAAATTTATTTAATTCTTTTTAGTCTTTTGAAGTCAAATTTTACTTTTTTAAAAGCGAATATTCCGTAATAAGTAAGTTTACGTATAAGTTTGTTAAATATGAATAAATACTTAAAGAGGGCATAGTAAGACATCTAGAAGGGACGCATCAAGGCTTGGACGCTTACTATGAGTATATGTCACTAAACCAGAAAGTATATATAGCTATTCTATCTATCTTCTTTTTAGGTAGTCTATTTCCATGTGTATATGGAATAGACGAATGACAATGGATTTCCATATACACATGGAAATAGACATGGTCCTTTTTAAAAGGCCGGCAACGCACCTGCAATTCCCCTGGTGTTAAAGTAGTTCATGAGCGGTGGTAATGACTTACATTAGGTGAGCCGCATGCTCGTTTGCCCCCTCTTCTATAACAAAAATTGGTTTTATCATGATATTTTCTTTCATCACCGCGCACGTGCTAAATCAGCAGTTAAAATTGCATTAAGATTTCATCGCCGCCGGCGTGACTGTGATCTAACCCCGGATTGCTCGTGCACTGTGACAGTTATGGCTCATTCTCTAAGTTATCACGGCTCTTATAAACAAACGACAAAAAATAATTATTCATGTAGTAGTAAGAGTATTGAAGAGAAGTGTAATCGGCGATTTGATGTTACTGCTTAAAAATGTGTCAAGCAAAATAGCCAATTAAATAAAATGCGTAACAATTTAGTTTTATTCATTGAATGCTTGAACAAAGTCTATACAGATGAGGAAACAGAACATCCCACTGATATTTAAACTTACAACAACATGCACAATAATACCTACGCATTCAATAGACGAAGACACCTTATAAAACGTCCAACGCAAATAAAACGTGAGGAGGCATTAATCGGGTGATCTGCGGAATATAAAATGAACGATCATTATTTGTTTGATGCAAACACTATCGTTATCTCGATGTTTTACGGGTATGGCTTTAGCGGTGCACAACACCACCTACACACGCAGTTAGCACTAGAGAGAAGCGCGCTGGTGTTACAGCTCAAATATTTACCATGTCAATATTTGTCACATGCCCCCGTCGGGATTACAAGCGGCCGCCCTGAAGCTACCTTCCTCACACCTACAACGCAATGAATAAATACCACGATAAACATTACGAAAATAATCTGCAATAATAGCGAGAAATACCATTTTGCGGATTTAAAATAAAATAGATCGATTCAAATGGATGGTACAAATAAGAGACTAAAGTGTACGGGGATTGTTATCTGGTGGGGATCTCACGAGAATGATCGCGCCCGAAAAAAACAATAGTCGCTGATTTAATGAATATATATTTACACGGCAGCAGCACGACGTACAACGGAAAACGCATAATGACTTCCGCTAAACGGACATCGAAATACGTCAAAAGTAAATCAACGCAACGATTTTAAGGGACACCGCCTAGATACATTATGATTGTTTTTTAAAGTTTCATGAAGATTATAAATCAGGATTCTTTCATAAATTCAACAATAATAATAAAATTTAAATAGATAATTCCTCTATTCATTACGACAGCCATACTATATATTTGACAAATTATTTTAAAAAAATACAAATATTCTTACATTATTAGTAATATAATTTACGCTGTGTAGTGGGGACGTAATAATATCCCTACCTCGTATCGTCCCGTGTGTGTCGTATGAAGCGACAGGAAGTAACTGAAATGGGACATGGGCAGCATCTACCCGAAACAACTGAAAAAAGTGAAATGCTACCGCTGTCAACCCGCTTGCCAAGCGTGGCAGCTATGGAAAAATCTACCCTACGAGGCAATCTACGGGATGGTCTGTGTTCAGCAGTGGACTTTTAATGGACTGTAATGATGGTGATGATGACGAAATATTTTATATTTGTAGCGATGGACATTCTATGAACACTAGGAACTAGCACAAGCGAATAATACCAGTTACTCGACTCCAAAGGTCCAATTATTTCTTTCATAGGGCAAAGTCTACGCTTTTATAATAAAGACCCAAAAATATGCAGGGGTGGGTATATCTATTTACTCAGCAAAAGCTAAAAAGGGTATATTTTATATCTATATAATATAATATAAATGCATGCGGCTTCGGGGACGCCCACGGTATATTTCAGCTGCACCTCAACCTAATCTCTCAGACTACTAGATAAATGCTTTTGTATTTTTACTAACAATGTTAGCAGAAGTCATATCGTTATATATTTAAAGCCAATTAATTGTGACATTACATTATAATGACGTGCTATCTGGAATGTCTGATAACAGCATAATACTAAATTGTTACATTGCTATGACTGCCTTGTTAAAAGGTCATCATTTTTCATCATTACAACCCTTCACAAATCCACTGCTGAACATAGACCTCCACCAAGGATCAACCAATGATCACCATCGACTTCCTGCATGTCTTATCAGGTCGTCACTCCATCCGGTACGAGGCTGTCACTCGAAAACCTTTTTTCTCCATTGGCTGTCGCCTTGTCGGTTCTTCGTGGTATATGGCCGGCCCATTGCCACTTATGCTTACTTATCCGTTATTAAAACGTCACCTAGCGACAATTTTCAATAAGAAAACCATTTTCTACCGAAATATGGAACAAAGGAAACAGTTGGTACGACACGAATAGTCCACAGCGGAGTACGATTCTAAATCGGACATAATACGACGTAAATTTCTTTCATTTACAATATACATCCGCCGGCGGTTCCCAGCTCGCAATAATTATATTATTTGCCGCTCTGCTAACTAAAAACCGAGATATCATGTATTTCTATTTCTTCATGCTTGTTTAAATTTGGCTACCATAAGAAAACACCTTAAAACAAATCTTAATCATATTATATATCGTAGGATTAACAATGCAGTAAATTAAAAAAAAACATGAACACAACACAAATAATTTCAAGAACTTGTCGAGGAAAATTCTCGTGATAATTGAACGAGAAAAACAAACTTCGTATTAGATATGGAATTCTTTATTGAATCGTACAAACAGTGCACCCATTATATTATGCATGCCTTCACACACATTGTTATCTACGCACGCAAATTGCAAATGATATCAACGCCTCTAATAACAAAAACAAACCGTTTAGTGTTAGCGTCTACACACGTTCTCGTGTTTACTCGCAGAGCCAAAGCGATGTAAATAAGTACATATGAATACGCGACTAGGTGAGACGAAGTGCTCGGCTCGGTGTAAATTTCATAATACACAAGCAAGGGTTCGGTTCCCGACGGTACTAATGAAATTGCTAATTGCAGTTTTAAGTATTAATTTACTAATTTCGGAACATCATGAGGAAGCCTGCATGTCTGAAGACATGAGAAATAAAATATAATAAAAACATGTGAAATCCGCCAACGTCCGCTGGAGCAGCACGGAGAACCAACAGTGGGAAATGTATAAGTTTACTTACGCACTTAAAAATTTTGCACTGTGGGAGATCTATATTGAGATGGACCTCCCATGTCTAGTAGTAAACCTTAACGGGTTGATGGAGAAGAATAAGCTTAAATATTTTTCGCTTCTTTTTTTCATTTTGATTAAAGTAATACTCACAATTACCGTCATAAATTGTCTTTAGATTAAAATTAATTTACCAAGCCTTCTTTTCTTCTTTCGTGAAATGTCTACGTGATGGAAGCCGCTAACCCATAAATAATTTGTACGTCACGCCCATACCTACCGTCTCAGACTGGGATACCTAATCCCAAGCTTCTAAAAAAGTTAAATTTATAGCCAATATCATCCAACTGCTAGAAACGGACTTTCTCCCATTTCTATGAGGATTTTGGAGCAATTAAGTAGATCCAAGGGCCGTGGTAGCACAGATGGTTAACGCTCGCTGTACATATAACAGAACTCGAGTAACTCGGGTTCGATCCCCGCCGGCACAAATGAAATTGTTAATTGCAATTTTAAGTGCTGATTTACCACGTGTTTGGCGGTGAAGGAAAACATCGTGAGGAAACCTGCATGTCTTAGGAATAAGAAAAAAAATATTTTCGAAGACATGTGAAGTTCGTCAACACGCATTGGGGCAGCGCGGCGGACACTTCCTTGCCCCGAAACCCTTTCAGAAATGAGGGGATGCCTGTGCCCAGCAGTGGGACCTATATAGGCTGTAACTTTACTTTACTTTAAGTAGATCCAGTGCGTTTTTCCTTCACCACCGAGCACATGGCACTTAAAATTGTGATAAAAAATTTCATTGGTACTGGCGGGAATTAAACCCGAATTGTTCGCTGCGATGTATGACGAGCATTCAATCCCTGAGCCTACAGATCAGAGGTTACGTAATAGGTTAACTTTAAATTCCTTAGAACTATGAATGAGTTAAAACAATAATAAGAGATAGATAAAACTTTCGAACAGGATGTAACTTACATTAGCACTATATGATAATAATAAAGTGATTGGCTCATTGAGTTTGAGTCAAATCATCAAAGTTTACTTCACAAACACACAGATAATATTATTTAAGTCACAATATAACTCCACTATTTTCCAGTAAAGTAACTAAGCAATTGCAATTCAAAAACGTAAGAACGCAGTCTGTAATCGACTCACATCTAAATTTAAAATCCGTGCAACGTCCTCTTCGTTAACACCATTGTTTCCGCCGATGCGCATGGCCTTTCCATTCAGCCAGCCTAATATTCCCATAGCGCGTTTCTAGGAACGACTAACGACTACAATAGTGAATTTCTCAGGACGGCACCTTTGGCTGCTCAAACCAATAAGAATCCACAACACGCTTCTGCAAAACCACAATCACTAAATTGAGGAAAAGGTGTGTGACGTAGACTCCGCAAAATCGGCTGTTAGAAATATGATTACATTCCCGTGTGTTTATAAGTGCTGGTCTAAATTAAGAAACGCTCACCGCGAAATATTCTTGACAATAGAGTACGCTAAGATTTTACGTAATTTAGAACATACTAGCGATGCAAAGCACGGGTGACTTCTGTATCTATGTGGTAGAGCCAGGCTGCAGCTATATATTGGTTGTAGCACGAATGGGTCGGCTCGACCGGGGTAGGACCACGCTCTCACATAATCCCAGCGTAAATGCTGCTGTGTTTCGTATGGTGAGTTTAGAGAACCGGAGACCCTTTATATTTTACTGAAAACGAAGCATTTCATCTTAGTCCTCAGGGATGACAACGCATTTGAATTTTGATTCTTAATCAAGGATGAAGGTAAATGTCTATGAGGAACAGCATCCACTTACCTTCACGAGGACTGTGTGCTCGTTGTCACCCTTATTCTATAAAAAAATCGACTACAGCGCCACCTATCTGGTCGAATGATGAATCTAAACCTATCAATCGGTACAGCGGAATTCAGTAACATACACACATACAGAAGAATTATATATATATATATATATATATATATATATATATATATATATATATATATATTAAGAGGAGTATACTAGTACTCGCAGTTTTGTAGCAGCGTAAGCAAATCCATCACCATATCTTATTTTTTACAAGGGAAGTATTAGGTATTCTCTGGATGGCGGAAAATCGTTTAAAATACATACATTCATACATTCACATAATCATACCACCATCGCCTATCTACATACTCAAATTCATATTTCAAGCATTACCTTTTTATTATTATTTTTTATTATTTATTACAAACAAAGATGAGGTCTAAGATGGAGCGAGTTTGTCCAGAAGAAGCCTGGTTAACACGCACCTTAAAGAGGTTAAGATTATATTATGCACTCGGAAAATAGACTCTATGACTTATAGCGCGTTGTGCGAATATTCGGAATATCAACCAAGTGTGGATAGTAACCTGCAGTACGTACTTCTGGTACTCCAATAAGAGAATGTAGATTGCGATATGAGCTTATGAAGCTCATGGGCACAGTATATGAAGTACAATCTGTAGAAGATCGACAAACAAGCAACTTGACGGCGGTGAGCTAAGCTGTGTTCCTTCTACCAGCTTTTTGTCGCCGATAAGCCTCTTGGCTCTGCGTTGCACTGAGTCGAGTGCGGCAAGTTGATATTTTGCTGAGCCATTCCAAAGGTGACTACAATACTCCATATATGGTCGGACTTGAGCTTTATATAAAGTTAGAAACTGCCCAGGCGTGAAGTATCGCTTCACCTCGTTTAAAATACCCAGCTTTTCGGCCGCAGTTTGTACTTTCGACTCAAAGTTGAGGTCAACTGTATGCCGAGAAGCTCGAAATGATCAGTAATCTCCACGGATCCAAACCCGGAAAGTAGGAGTCAGACCAAATGGACTCCGTTTTGCGGAGAACAGACAGACCTGGGTTTTGCCGGCGTTAAAAGCGACCAGATTGTCGCTAACCCATTGGTTACCTAACCCTTTATATTATTTTTTACGCCACCACGCTTTCATAAAAATAGATGACAAACATCTTCACCATGATCAACTGACAAGTATTAAAATGTTTCATATAGGTATAATACGATAACAAAGATTAAATTGCGTTCTATTTTCAAACTATTCTCTCTAATGGTAACTAGTGATGCAGCCGTAAACCGTAAACAAAATATCAACACATAGTGTATTATAAAAGCGTGGATCGTTAAATAATGATGTAGACCAGACCGTTCCAGTCTAAGAAGCCGTCATGGGAACTTGCAGTTCTGAATATACATTAGGAACAAGAAAGATATATATGAGGGCGCTACGGGTAATGAATTCCTTGTTACAATACGGTGAGCAATCGTGAGAAAACTCATGAATGAAGCGTGTGCAAATAATATTACAATAGTGTTATTTGTTATATTGATAAACATCTTTGCTGATAATATCAGCCTTATTAGGAATCAAAATATCTGTGTACATTTTAAACTTATTCTCTTTAATTTTCACCCGAGTATGGAAATGGACTGTAAAAATTACAATAATAGATCGTAGTTTTATTTTTGACTTGGACAGGTACATAGAAAACAATTTAAAAATGTATTGCTTGATAGAAACACTTATTTATAATATTAGACACTGTCGACGCCAGATAGTCGACAGTCGACCCTATTGCATTTCTTATTAGGCGCTTAATAATGTTATTGTATAGTCATACACCAACCGTACAATTAACCAATCACACTGCACAAATACTCAACCCGTCATTCCCCACACCCGACACTGACACTCACATTCGTTCACACATTCCCATTCTAACCTCCGAACAAACAAGACAACACAAGTACAATACCAAGAATAATGTAATTAATAAAACTAAATTCAATCGAATAAATCTTTGAGAAGTTCTACGATATCTTTCTTTTGTTCATCGCGAACAGACAAACTTTATTTTTATATTTATTTTGTATGGATATTTCTCTCTGATGTCTTGGTAAATGTTTCAAATTATTCGCATATAAGAAAGATCTAATAATCTTAAACCACGCGCCTTATTATATCAGCTTGGAGAAATAAACACCAGTACTCGATAACACTCCATACGCAGTAAAAATGCTTTACTCATATCATCATATCGTAATAACATCCACCCACACCCACGCAATAACTGATCAATTGCACCGAGAGCAAACAAAAACTTGTATAACCGCTGCGAAGATAATAATTATAACATACATCTTAATAAACGAAAGAAAAAAGAAAAAACATGATAGATATCCCCAGCGATGTTACAAAAACATTATTTGATCCCATTATTGCGTGTGTGCTCTTATTGCAAAGTATGTTTCGCCCGCATCGAGAAATGAACTCTAGCGTTGCTCAATGACAGCTATTATCGTTCTGACATTTACAACGCCACGAACAATATCAATATTTAAAGCGTATCGGCATCCCTTTACAAGTAAAACTTGACGATATTTCGTAGTCAGCACTTAAAAAGAATCGTGACCGGCGAAACAGACAAAACTCAGCAGGAGGTGATGTCCCCGTGTTTAATTGGACGACGAAGCTTTTAAGGAGCGTTAAACGCGAGCGACTAAAAGCGTCCGCACATCCCGATCCCGATGTGACGTCCGTATATCGGTATAAGAAGCGCAAGAGAGCAAGTTTACACGAGATCCCTTTTACGCGGACCAATTAACGGACACCGGCGGACCGGATGTATCTACAGATACACATTAACACCTTCACCCTTTTTTAATCTACACCGGTGGGAACAAAAAATTACTTGGGAAAATCTACACGTCAGCGAATTTCAACTCAGCGCAACAGCTTAGATGCTAAATGAATAATCGTGACTTCCATGACCGTATTATAGTAGAGGATCGTCCTTGGTCTCACGGATACGTCTGTATGACGTGCCGGACATCAAAATCATAGCGAACATAAATTATTAACAATAATGCTGTATACACTTGTATTCAAAGAGTGTCTCGCAAACACGTCTTAAGAGGCACTCCATTATGATACTCGAAGGAGAACGTAGTTTGGTATGGTGAAGCAAACAAAATATTTGTTATGGATACTACATCGTGTTTTAGAAATCTAATTAATTAAATATGAGAACAAAAATAGATCAAGAGCTTGTGTTGATTAATTTTTGAAAACAATATTTTAAATGGTAAGAAATTTAAATCACATTCGCCCAAAAATAACATAATAATACCATAGTATATATAGTATATACTAGTTCTTGGACTGCACGATACATGAAAAATACTTATATTATTATATTAACTTTAGTAATTTGACAAATTAGCAAATTACTAAGATATGAATCCGCTTCAAAACTTTAGTGTGTGAATTATTTTTCACTTTCACACACTAAAGTTTCGAACGAATGTGCGTTGTATAAAACATAAAGAGATGTTTTACACAACACACATTCGTTGAGTGAAAACATTTAAAAACTATTATTAGAGCACTTAAAACCGACCGGAAACACAGCCCGTGCCACCTATTACGGAACCGAAGTATGGCGGGCGTATGCTACTTCCGTTTTCGACTGAGCGGATTCCACCCTTCGCACAGGGCTGTTTCCGGAAGGGACGAATTTTAATAACTTTAAAAGTCAACCGCATCTTTGTTCATAGCGTATGGACTTCCGCTTTTTTGTTATTAGGTAAGGCAAACTTGAAAAGCAAATGCATTTTTCAGTTTATGCCGGCAATTCAATCTAGACACAATAACTGCTATAGTATACATTGATTAAAACTACTTTTACGGATTTTATCGCGTTTATTTTACTATTATTTTTAATTCCCGACGTTTCGGGCGCTTTCCAGCACCCATGGTCACGAGGGTTTAACAATGACATAGATGACATAGACCCGGAGTACCTTCAGCTTTTTTAATTATTGTTTATGGTCAAAAAGCTGAAGGTACTCCGGGTTTAACAATGATATCGGGACGTCAGTTATCTCAGTCCCCCGTGACCATGGGTGCTGAAAAGCGCCCGATCGTCGGGAATTAAAAATAATAGTAAAATAAACGCGATAAAATCCGTAAAAGTAGTTTTAATCAATGTGTAGTGTTCGCGTAAATATAAGAAATCATTATGCTATAGTATATATAAAATGACATATAGTAAAAAAAGACAATCCGAACTAATTATATTTAACACACGTATTATTTATAATATAAATATGATTTATTCACGCGGTTACACACCATAATATAAAATATAGTAACATATTCAGCAATATTGAATACCAGTTCAAGGAGGGTACGTATGACGTACGGTGGTGTGCGAGTGCGACTATCTCGGCCGTGCGGCCCATTACCAACCAATCGTAATAAACCTCAAACATTATTTATCGCTTCCTCTCAGTATTTTTCACTCGGCACTCGGCAACGAGGTTCGTCTCTTCGAGGGCAGATTTAATGTCTTTACGACGTATGGAGCAGTAATTTGCTTTAACCAGTTTGGGACACAAGAAAACGACATCACCAATTTATGATCAGAATACTCCAAAGAAGACGTAAGATCGCGTGACCATCACACGTCGGTGTCGAAGCACAAGTACAGATGGACTATTCATTCTACAAAAAAACGACTCCATTTATCTGTAAGCACATCTCGTTTTGAATGAACGAATATTTCTTTCTGTTTTCATTTATGTCAGCGGGGCGTCAATTTGAAATAAATACTCGACAGCGTAAAAAGCAATTCGACTTTCATTATATCGTCCTTCTATCGAATGAAAACAATATTAATTAATTAAAATGTTTCAGCGTAACGCTTTAAGTGTTTCCAAAAAAGTTCCAATTTCAACCGCGAACGTAGTGGGTTAAAAATAAAAAACAATTACATCGAGAAGAAACATCTTAACGAAGCCGACGCCTAATTAATAAACAGTAGGTTTCGAACCAAACAGCGGGGTTGCGAACGTCGTGAAAAAACATACACGTTGCCACTTAGAAATAAATGTAGATAATATTGTTAAAGTTCCTGGAGTTAAAGCGGCATATTATCATTAGATATGTGACTGTATACATAGAGTTGAACTATGATAGATACTGGGTCGTCTAGTCTTCTCACGAGTAATTTTCTTTCATAAGTTTCTTTCAGTTATCGATACATACTAGTACTGTTGTCTAATGACTGCGAAGTCACTGATGAAACCGCGTGAGAATAAATACAAAAGCAACAGTAAAGCTTTCAAAGAAACAACGGCGCGGCGTCTATTATTTTGCAAGAAAGCGTAATTCCATACAGCGATTGGAATGATTCAACTCCGACGCCAAACAATGCCTTGCGATCGTTTGCATTTTGCTTTTTTGAGATTTAGAACGTCACCTCTCGTTCTATACAATTGTGTGAATTTTGTTTAACTGGAATAAGACAATACTAAGATACTGCCAAGGGATCTAGTCACTTGCTTTAAATAGACACGCACAGTTAATTATCATTCCTTCTCATTAAAATATGTATATATAAAATTTACATTGAACTTACTTATCTACATACATAGACTAGAAATTTATATACCTTGCTTAATAGTTAATGAGGCGAGGTATGAATTCCTAGACTTGCAAAACTTACGCCCCCAGTATACTGTCATATTTATAAAAAAGCTTTATCCGAATATAAGTAATACTTACTAAGCTCATGTTAATCTCTTGTTCTTTAAAGGACACGAAATTTTACTAATATTCCGTTAATTTTTAGCAACGTACGATAGAAGAAGGCGCGATGACTCCGTTCAGGGTAATTATTCGGAAACACATAATTTTTTTAGTTACATCACAGTTTTAAGAGTTACATTTACTACTTCTGATACTAATTTAATAAAATGAACATTATAGTGTTTAATATTTTAAAGGGGACATAAGTAGGTGGACAGTCCTAATAAAATGTCACCACAATCAAGATATTACAAAACCACAACCAACAATATTAATATTTACAGCCACAGGTGTTCTGGTTACACGTGTCATAATATAGGAAGTCTGCATCCGTAATAACTTAGACATGGAATCCAGTTAGCTCCGGTCAAAATAAACTACAATTCCTGTCCAATATGAAACCAGATTTGCGTACACCTCCAGCGGAGGTAAACGATGTAAGCAACGCGGAGGAAATTCAAACGCCCGAGTAATTGCGAGCGGATATTGAAACACCAATTACACATAGGTCTATTAAACTATAAATTAGCATAACTGCAATTGGAAAACTACTAAAATTATTTGTCGTTAAACATTTAAGACGACAATATATCTGTATATCATTTGCAATTTTATTTGATAAATGTGTGTATGTTATACTAAATAAACAGTAATAAATCAATCTTAATATATATAAATTACGTGTCACGTTGTTTGTCCGCGATGGACTCCTAAACTACTTAACCGATTTTAATCAAATTTGCACACCATGTGCAGTTTGGTCCAACTTGAGAGATAGGATAGTTTTTTTTGCCCATGAGCAACCCACAATTTTTTGCGAATTTAAGGATTTTTAATAGGATAGGAGCAGAACGTCTGCCTGGCAAGCTAGTAAACAGTATTTTATAAATTGAACTATCAAATAGGAGAGCCAAGTACCTACTGATGTTACTAATGAAACCAAAGGGCTATTCAATAAGCTAGAACACTAGGTATATACTTTTGACACAAAAATAAATTTATTTAGACTATCAACACTTAAAACTAAGAAATTCTTAGAAAATTTAATCCTATAGTCAAGAATTCTCTCAACTGATTCATCAATTTGCGACGTATAGCAAAAACGGATAAATTTTTTACCCTAGTAAAAATATATGTCGGAATTACGGTCGGTAAAGACAAGGGGAAGGCGAGAACACAATCCATCGATCCGATGATAAATAGATGCTGTGACTCGTAGAAACCTATATCTATCTTTGATTTAGTATCTAAACGCAGATGCGGTGAAGGCTAAGATCGAATACCTTGCTATCATTAAAAAGGACTTCGGTTAACGTCCCTAACCATATTAAAACAAAGCAGTTATGGTACTATTTAACCTCTAGTGGACGGCGGACGGCCGGCGGACCACGGTGTTGTCTGCTAGTCCGTCAGGGTAAATGTATTCTGTGGTCTGCTAGTATTCCGTGGTCCTTAACCGGTCGAACCGACCCATTCTTGATGCAGCCATAATACAGCTGAAGTGTGACTCTACTACGTACTCTCTTTTGTGTTGTGAATACGCATTTATACGTTTGCAGCTATTAAGAGAACGAGCCAGGCAATATTTAACATTACAACTTGGAAAGCAAAGGCATTATTCAATATAACACCTTAGAAATTTTGGTTCTAGAAAATTAACTTTGTTTCTAAAATGTCCTTTAAATCATAAATATTATATAGGTACCGAAAATTTAACAATGTCTAGTGCTGACAATGGGATTGATCGTTAGTTTTTGATATGTTTGTATTTAAATAATATGAAACAAGTAAACAAAAAGAAAAATACCAATCTCTAGTTCTTTCTTATTAAAGAACAAAAATTAAGCTAACTTCGCGATTGACAGTTACCGCATTAACTTACAGCACTGCAGTGTTTTGTAGCGATAGCGAGTGTCGATTAGGGGAGTGCATGCAGAACAAACGCCGCCGCCAGGGGTGCAGTGGCATGGTGGCGAGAAATCGGGGCGTGTCGAATCAATTTCCGCTAGACTCAGACTAGGGATACCGTACTATAATATACAGTATCGTACTATATTCAGTGACTTGTACTATATATTATAGAAAAAATATAGTATGAAAAATACTATATACTATATTCCTAATTCAACTGCCGCGCTTTTTATATTGACTGTGATTGTAAGTCAGTCAGTAAGAATAAGTAAGTTTTACGGAAATATTTTTCCATCATGAGTGTAAAATGCAAAGAAGAAAGAAGTAGAGCACGTTAATCTAATTAAAAATGAATTGTTATTTTATTTTAATATAGACCTAAATTGCTCAGATTCCTATAATTATTTTAAATGCGATAAAGCATTGATGGCCACGGCGAATAGTAATAACAAATATTGGAAAAATACAAAAAGATTAAAATAAATGTGTACTTTTTTTTCTGAATTTCTCAAAAGTACTATTTTTTGCATCTTTTTTGGGAAAATGCTATATTTGTTCAAAAAAGGTGGCAACCCTAGCTCAGACTCGAGGTCAATCGATAGAATTCCATAACGATACAGAAAACAAAACTGAACAAGTATAGAGAAATAATAACATTACTTTGCTGTCATAGTTTGTTGTCTATAAAATTATCACTGCACTTTTTCTGAAGCAGCGTAAGCGGTTTTGTCATAGATTTGCAAAATTAACAATCAAGTGTTAGTTTATTACCGAATGATATAAAATATGGTTTAAGTTTAATAATAATTTCCGCGACTGTGGAAATAGTTTTCAATTAAATTAATAAAGCATTTGTAGTTTAAGACTTATGCAATTAATATCTTTTTTTTTGTAAGTACGAGTATGTCACGCTGCACGCAATATCTTCGTCTGTTGAGAACCAATTTAGAAGATGCGTTTCTTTACTAAATGGTTTATACTTAAGGGGTATAAACTATATAAACTTGGGGTAAAATTGACTTCTACAGACAGTTAAATAGGGGTGAAGTATATTATGTAACTATTTAGACCACATTAAGATTGCGATATACCTTAGTCCACTCAAAAGGGTTAAAAAAAATAAAAAAATAAATTGCCGGCTTCCAAGAACTAATTGGAAGATTTTTTGCCACTTAAAAAATTGGGTGTATGTAATAGGTGAAGGGAATAGAATCCTACGATACTGATATTTTACAATTTATTGTTTATTTTACATTAACATATGAAATTGATCTATCAATAAATACTACTAATTAATACGTATTATTTTTTATTTTAATTTGATTTAGTTCAAAAATTTTGTTATTATTTTATTACCGAAAGTTTACTAATAATATTATGTAAATGTAAAATTAAAAAAAAATATTTGAAAAATATCAGTGCCATAGGCAGAGGCCTGTGGCACTGATATTTACAATATGGTGTATATAATAATACAATATACTATAATAGGGTGTAACATTTTTTTCACGCCCAATTTTTTCCAGATGGTAAAAAAATCAGCCAGTATAATAAAGTCACATTTTGAAGTCAGGGTTATATTTCCACATATGTCTCAGTAGTGGTTAGAACCAACTTCAAAATGTTGTCGTCGGCGTTTACTTTTTAATAAAAGATAATTTTATATCCGGGTAATTTTAAAAAGAAAACTGTGTAAATGCAGTGAACTTGTTCGATTAATGTTTTGTGCCAGTAGCCCGTGTAAATTAACAGTCGGTTCGTAACTATTGATCTCGCTGGTAGACCCCGTTCCATTCTCCAGATGATTTTGGCACATTGTACATCTATATTTTCTCAATGGTCATAGTATTTATATGGCATGTATAGCCGTGGTAACTCAGATGGTTAGCGCTCGCTGTAAATTTCACAATACGCGAGCAAACTGGGTTCGATCCCCGCCGGCACCAATGAAATTGTTAATTGCAATTTTAAGTGCTGATTTACCACGTGCTCGGCGGTGAAGGAATACATCGTGAGGAAACCTGCATGTCTGAGAAATAAGAAAAAAAAATTCGAAGACGTGTGAAGTTCGCCAACGGACGGCGGACTATTCCTTGCCCTAAAACCCTCTCAGAAATGAGAGGAAGCCTGTGCCCAGCTGTGGGACGTATATAGGCTGTAACTTTACTTTTTACTTTTACATAGTATTTTTGTTGTCAGCAATTATTAAGTTAAGCACTGCATGAAACTAATTTGTTTAACCGAAAGCAGTTTGAAGAATTGCCAAAAAATAGCACATTTTTATAATTTTCCTTTTAATAATCATCATTAGTCTTTATGATCTTCAGATTTTTGTCTGCGGTACTTTCGGAGAAACTACGTTACGATTAAACAAAGAATAATGAATAGTATATTATAGATAGATTTTAATTGATGGTACTATACATTTTACCTGAATTATTAAAATAAAACAGCCGCACTTCCGCATTTGGGTGACTGCATATGACTCCCACGTCAAATTTCAATTACTTTCATGGAATAGTCTTTGAGAAGAATTTTGTAACAGACATACAAGACACCGAGTGACTTCATAATTGTCTCATTACGCTAATTTAGACACGGCACACTAAATATAAATACATTTCGTACAAAATATTTCCATTCTGAAACCGCCTTGCAAGAAATTATGTATGAAGAGACGGACAAATAAGATTTCGTAATACACATGAATAATGTCGTACAGACCGACATGCAGACAACGGAGATTAGCCATCTGCTCAGGACAACAGCATAGTGCCCGAGAGTATGCGCAAGCACAGATGCACTCTCTATTCCATCACTATCATTGTAGGACGACAAGACGATAAGCCGACAAGACCAGAGAGAGGTCAGGGCGCAGAGCAACGGCTTTTCGTACTTTCCGAGGCACGAGGATGAAATGCCACCAGATTACCGTCTCCGGGCTGCTACTGAGAATTTCTTAACAAAAAAACTCAATTACTAGTGTTTTTGGCAAGACTCGGGATTCAAACCCGGGATCATATGATTAGCAGCCGCGTTTGCAACCACTACACCAACGAGGTAATTAAAATAAAATTTCGTAACAAATACAAAGAAGCTGACATACAGCATAGACATGTCACATTTTATATGCATTACACTGGTCTAACAGGAGACATTAGAAATCATTTTTTTAATAGCATAATTTTTATCACAGTTATATCGTTATGATTTCGGACGAGCGGCCCAAGTAGGCTGTTACTTCCGCTCTGCGACATACTGTTAGCTATTTGGGACTGTCCAACTACACACGCCCACTGTAACGCCATATTCGGATGAACAATGGTGACAATACTTGAATCGATTTTGAACGAGCGATTGCAAATGTTTCTGAACGCTTGTCGCATAGAGAAATTCGCAACGATAAGTTCATTTCAAAAAAAGATCACGTTAACCTAGAAGAAAAACATTAATGACTAGAGAAACGAAGCAGAAAGGGATTGAAATAAAGCAAAAAAACGGTTTCTTGCATCAATATGTTGATTAGTAAGACAAAAAAAAAGCTGCAGCCACAAGGAGTTAACTGCATAATGAAGTAAGGCCGTCGTAATGGAATGAAATGGAGTGTTCCGAGTGAGGCGAGACTATTTAATATCCGCCGGTGGCCTGCCATGATTGATGGCAGTTTTATTAACCTTATAGCCGGACGTGCGTCGAGTTTACGATTCAGCATGAGGTAGTCAGTTAATTCATTGAGAAATCTTAGACGGCGTAAAACTTCGTCGACGCTTTGCCTTCCTATACGACTGTAATTTGAGCATTATTTTTAAAAGAAGAAAACCAAACAGTTTTAAAAATATCGATAGCGTATGTCGCTTGCATATTGCGGGATCATTTTCGATAATGCGCGATGTCATTTCACCAATTTAGTGTTGTGAAAAAAAATCACAAGAATAGACCCTCAGGTAAAATTTTATAACGATCTTTTGTGTCATCGGCGCCAAGTCGGACAGTTTCTATTGCAAATTATTTATCAAATGAAAAGAAATCTATCCGCTGTTGTTTTCTTGCACACTATTGAATATACGTATCTATCTTCTTACATCGAATCTAGATTAGGAGCGTGAACGAATGAAATCCAGTTTCTCTGCCGACCTCGCGGTTTACATAAGTAGACACAGGTACATTAAGTACACATAGATACGTAAGTATGCACATACGTTTAATATTCACAAGTTAGATTCAATAAGAATTTACATATTTCAAATTGCTATTAAATCGTATAATTTTACTTAGACGGCTTGTGAAAGTGTTACAAGTTACAAAGTCGACACCTACAGCAATTATCCATATAAATCGGGCTCGACATGGAGAGAAGAAATGGACGAAACATACAGTGGGATGCCTGTAGGTGGATACCTATAATCAACCCACAAGTATTTCTTGTTCAATGAGCCTGGCCTACGTATCACCCACTACATCATAATGTAACCATAATACGATTAAAAAAAATCTCCAAAATAACTCACCGTAAACGCCTGAACGTCTGGCGAGGGCCTATAACGGCTTTCCCAGAGCTGGATTGACTGCCGCAGCAAACTGTCACAGCGGCAGAAACAATACAACAGTAAGTGTAGTGATACACGCGAACGTAAACCGTCAAAACTTCACAAAACGCGCACGATTTCAAATTTCGAAACGTCGCAAGAGGAATGGGGACATGCGTCCGCGATCCGCGTACCGGTGCGTTGGTCGTCGGCGCGACTGAGCGTGCGGCACGCGCCGGCTTCATTCACAAATCGAGTGGCGGGGCGCGGCGCGGGGGCTCCGCTCATTCATACGAGCTGGTGACCGGAGGGCCAGCTCATGCGCTAGCGGGCGGGTTAACACCGCGTACACACCGCCTGGACAACCGCCGACCGATAATTGCATAAAATAACACGATCTGGCGCTGTTGTTCATAATAATCAATTTTAGCGCTCTATCGTCACATCCAATAATCGGTATCTAAAACAGTTTCCAGTTTACTGCGTGGCGATGATGTTAAATATAAAGCTAATATGAATAACTAATATTTCGACGACACGTAACAATTACATTGAATAATAGACAAAATTATGCACAAATTTGTTGCATAATTACATTTAAATTCCAAATGTATTATTTGAGTCAGAAGTAAGGAAAATTACGAGTATCTCAGCATTAACACCCGAATCAATATATATTTTTTATAGAAGAAGGGTGAGAAACGAGCACACAGTCCACCTGATGGTAAGTCTATCCTCTATCCTAAGGCGACATCTAAATCTATCCCCGATTACGAATCAAAATGCAAATGCTTTGTCACCCGTGAGGACTAAGATGGAACGCCTCGTATCCAGTAAAAAGGGTCACCGGTTCTCTACACTCACCATACGAAACACAGCAGCTGGTATTCTGTGAGAACGTGGTCCTTCCCCGGACGAGGCGACCAATTCGTGCTACAACCATAAAATGGCTGCAACATGATTCTACCACGTATAAAATAGTTAATAGTATACATATTTTTCTTGTGTCTCTTCTTCTTATAACTAATCTTTTCTCTTTTGTTTCATACAATTTATGTCTATTTTCCCTACATCTGACACATGTGAAAACCAACTTCTTTACTGAAACAACGTGGTTTTCTATAATCTTCTGTATCAAGTAGTGTGTACCTTTATTTTTTGTCTTTTTTAGTCCAATAGCTTGACAACGTCTTCGAATATAGCGTTCAAGAGATTCATCACAAAATATTAATATAGATTTTTAATTAGATAGAGCAAGCAGAAGTGGCAATGGGCTAGCCATTAGCTCAAAGGATCGACAACCGATGGCGAAGAGAGATTGTGGAGTGGCAGCCTTGTATTGGTCAAAGTGCAGCACGGCCCTCCCCTTCCGAAACGGAACGATCGGGTCGGCCCGTTGCACACATACGGAATCCCGTTTTGCCCGCAAAATTTCGAACGGAAAACTACCGTAGATGTGTGCTGGATCATTAATTTTATATGGACTTGCTGCGTTCGGAATCCCGAATCAGAATTCCAAAACGTATGTATGTGGCGGGTATATACCTTGGGTGAGCTCTATGTTCAGCAATGAGCTTGTATGGCTCTAATGATTATGATAATAAACCATATAACGTGTTATATATATAATTATATATATATATATATATATATATATATATATATATATATATATATATATATATATATATATATATGTAAAGTTACAGCCTATAATACGTCCCACTGCTGGGCACAGGCCTCCCCTCATTTCTGAGAGGGTTTAGGGCAAGGAGGTGTCCGCCGCGCTTATTTCACACATTTCACACATACTAACACACGATATATACTATATAATTTATAATGAAATTTATCTTATGTTAGAAATTTAAATAATTAAAAATGAAACAAAAAAAACAGCCGAATTTTTTGTTTCGTTTTTAATTATTTGTCTAACACAGCAAAATATAAATAAATTAATACAATTTAGATATTATTCACCACCTTCATCACACGGGACGAGAACCGTTAGTCAGCTTCTTGCAGCGGATCCGACTCTGTGCCTGCAACGTCAGCCTCAGGTTCCGTGGCCCGCAACAATGACATTTGCGACCGGCCGGACTCGACCGAGTTGACTGACACAAATGCGCAATCGGCGAAAGTCGGGTGAAATTCGAGTGCCATATTGTATACAGCAAGGACAGTAGGTTTAATCGCTAAGATTTTATTAACCTAAATATATTTAATTTCCAAAATTACGCTCCTCATTGCCATGAATAATTACGTGGATATTTTTTTTAAATACTAACAATGCTATTAAAATTATTAGTACGAAACCTATACAACTACAAAGATCTGTAAAGACAGGGTGTCGATATATTCCCGAAACCCTCCACCACTGCATTGGACAACGTTTTCAGGCTACTGGACTGGAAAGGATACTGTATTAACATCAATGGGGAGTACATCACTCACATTCGATTTGCCGACGATATAGGTAGTCCTTATGAAAGAATCGCTAAAGGACTTAAGCACTATGCTCAATGACCTGAATAGTGCCTCCCTACGAAAAGGTCTTAATATACCCTTTAACCACGACTAGTAAGCTTAAAATGCCTGTGTCAGGAGTGCTTCGCGACAGTAGTCGAAGCTTTTGAGTTCGCACTCCGCAACTTAGGCTACCGTCGTTTATAATTTTGTATTAATTAATATAAATATTTAATCTTCTTCGTCGCTTCCTAATAGTCTACTGTTGGATATAGACAAAGGCTTCCACCATTTTTTATACGTGGTACGTTGTAGCACGAATGAGTCGGCTCGATCGGGAAAGGACTACGCTCTCACAGAAATACCAGCGTGAAATAGCAGCTTAGTACTGCTGTGTACTGTGAGCGTAGAGATCCGGAGACACTTTTTTAACTAGAAACGAGGCATTGCATCTTAGTCCTCAGTGGTGACAACGCATCTGCGTTTTGATTCTTAATCGAGGATAAATGTAGATCTATGTCTATGGGCCACAACATCCGCTTACCATCAGGTGGAGTGTGTGCTCATCGTCATACTTATTCTATAAAAAAAAAATCTCCCACTGCAGGTAAAATTTATCTTTATCGCGACGTTTGGCAATACTGCTTGGCAGACTTTGTTAATTCTAGACAATTTGTAAAAAATATTATAACACAAAAGCTTAGTTTACCCTTCACTCCAGTTAATGTTACTACATGGTAGGGCTATTTTTCTGCCTAAGAGTCCGTCTTGGTTAGAGATACCATAGTCAGAACTTTTGGACTCTTATCAGGATTGCGGTCAGATTTTGGAAATGGCAGACTTTTTCGATTTTTCAATAAAATACAATAACGGTTTTTGCGTGGGATGGAAAAAATACATCCCATTTTTGCGACGTTGATTATTTGTGAGAATGCACAAAACCACGATAGTTGATTTGTTTTTTATTCACGTTTGTTAATTACGTTTGCATCAAAACGTCAGGACTTTTCAATGGAAATCAGGTAATTTGTCAGGACCTTTTAATTTTTCATCTGGTAACCCTATAGTCTTGGCTATTACATATTCTGTGGTATGTGCAGGTATCACCCTGTTACCTATTTCTGCAGCCCAATTACAGTGCCTGCACTGCCGTGTTCCAGCCTGAAGAGTCCAGAGAGTCATTATAACTAAAGAGATGATAATGCATCTGCATTCTCCCTTGTATAAAGTTAGCCGCAGGTTTCCACAGACTTCAGTAGCCACTTACCATCAGGTGGACTATGAGTTCATTCAGTTTTTTTGTAAGAAAAGTTAACCGACGATGAAAAAGTAGAGATCTTTCGCAAGGGCTGGCCCGCCCGAGGATTGTCTAATGCTCTTAATGGCTAATTGTTTAGAACTGATTGTTTAAAAAACTCTTTGTTCTCTGAAATGGCTGCAGTGCATATGCGTCATATCATATCGTAACTAAAAGGGAGTAAAAGCACATGGTAAATCAACATTTTAAACTACAATTATGAAGATATGTCCTCAAGAGCGAATTTCGCTAGCCACCGGCTAAGTACAGGACTGTGGTACTCCAGTTTTGCGTACGTTGTCCAATAGGATGGTAATTCGGTACGACCGGTGAGAGATTAAGGCTTTGATTTTTGTCCTGACCAGTTAAGACCTAGTCAATTAGAATCCGTGACCTCATGATTGCCAGTCGGGCTTACAACAACTTGACCAACAAGGCGGTCAAATTTAACAATTTTAGTACAAAACTAAATTAAATTATAACCATTTTAGTAGTACCGATACGACACGACAGTTGGGTTTGAGCTCAAATACGGTCTGTCCATATACCTACTAAATACTTTATAATATTTACATAGTACTTTTGAAATAATTGCGTTCGAATAAAAATAATTTTTTTAGCACATTACGAGTATTAATATAAAATTAAGAAAAGTGCTAGAACTGGAAATATCGAAAAGTACCAGATAAAACATAAATTTCTTCATATAATGTATTAGTATAATAATAATAATAATATCCAAAATAGATTTTATAATTCGTTACTGTATAAATGGGGTCGTCCGTTTGCAAAAGCATGGTGGTATGTAAAAAGCGAAGAGATTAATGTGTGTCGTAGTTCGATTCTTTTTTTTTAATTATGTGCGAGCAGCTATGCAGGTCTAGGTAAAGAGACCAGTATCACTGCGACCTAGAAGATCTATTGTGATCGCTGCTATGGCTATAGTTCACTGCTAAGCCCTATGTCTTCAATGAATCGAAGGAGTTGCTTAGCCGTGAGCAATTTCACTTCTTCTGGGCGGATTAGATAGTGTCCCAGATGAGTGTTACGTTTGCGCATTAAGGGTCCGCAAACGGTTAGGATGTGTAGAGGCGTTTCTTCCGTTACGGAACAGAACCGACACATCCTTGAGTTGCTTAGTCCAAGGACTAGGGCTCTTGCCAGAATGCGCAATTTATTTTTACTTAATCCCAGGGAATAGAGTGAATGGAGCACTACACTCTATTATGAAGAACCAGAATGTGTCAAAACAGGCACGTATGGTAATTCATAATGCTGTGTTAGTCCCTACTTTAATGTATGGTAGTGAAAGCTGGGTGTGGCAGAAGAAGCACGAAAGTAGAATAAATGCTGTAGAAATGCGGTCTTTAAGGAATATGCTAGGGTTGAATCTGAATGACAGGGTGAGAAATTGCGTGATAAGAGATAAATGTGGTATGCAAGATGATGTTGTGACCAGGATTAAGAAAGGAATGCTTCGGTGGTTTGGTCACGTAGAAAGAATGAATGAGGAAAGAGTGACAAAGCAAATTTATATGGCAGATGTGAACGGCCAAGTCGGGAATGGACGCCCTAGAAAAAAGTTTATCGACCAAATTGGCGATATTTTGAAAATGGGCCACGTTAGAAGTACCCTTAACCGACGAGCATGTATGCGTAGATATATGGATGTAAAGGAGGCGAAAGAGGTATGTCAGGATCGTGCCAAATGGAAGTCCGTAGTCTCTGCCTACCCCTCTGGGTGAAAGACGTGAGTGTTTATGTTATGTTTTATGTTAATCCCAGGGCTTCTGAAGCGAATTTACGATTAAAAGCCCGGATTAAGGTTTTAGAATGTTTTAAGCCTGGTGTGTCTGACCAGATCTTAAGTGATTTATTGTGATAAAGAGTTTCAAGGGTCAATCGGGCTAGGCTTCTTGAGATTCCACAAAATGGCTCGGGTCCAAATTGTGTGCACTTTGAGCCCTCCCGTGCAAGTTTGTCGGCAAATTCGTTGCCTACAATACCCTCGTGACCCGGAATCCATCTTAAAACGACCCTATTTTTACAACCCAGGGCGTTTAAACGGTTCACGCAGTCTCCAACTAGCTTTGAGTTCACTAAGCTTGATCTCAGCGCTAGCAGTGCTGCTTGACTATCAGAGTTTATGTAAATTTTATGGTTGACGTAGTGTTTTTGCAGATTGATTTCCGCACACCGAAGTATGGCGAAAATTTCTGCCTGGAAGATAGAGGTGTATCTACCCAAATTCATACTAAGTTTGAATTTGGGGCGTTCCCCGTAAATTCCAAAGCCTACGTCGAGGGCCATTTTAGACCCATCGGTATACCATATGAGGCTACCGACCTCACAGAAAACCTGGCCATTCAGCCAGTCTTCTCTGGAGGGTAATTACACTATATACTTTTTATCAAAAGTGTATAGTGGACGCATGATATCTGAGATCATGCACAAGACCGGTGATTCCTTAATTGAGTCGAGCATGGATCTCAATCTGTAGGAGAGCAAGCTCAGACCGCCCTGGGCGTTAATCCTATACAAACTAGCCCTCGCCTCCTTGCCTAGATAGAGATCAAGGGGCGTTAGGCATAGAAGTGCATTAAGTGCTGTTCCAGGCGATGATCGCATAGCTCCTGTTGCCATTAGGCAGGCAGTCCTTTGTAGACTATTTAGTCTGTCCGCAGTCGTCTTTTGGTTGGCCTTGTTACACCAGACAATAGAGGCGTAGGTGAGAATCGGCCTCACTATGCCGCTGTACAGCCATAGGACCATACTGGGACGCAAGCCCCAGTTGTTCCCGACCAAACGACTGCACGTACCTAAAGCAATTTTTGCCTTATGGCATACGTTGCTAAGGTGAGAGTTCCACGTTAGTTTTTGGTCGATTGTTACGCCCAAGTACTTAACTTCCGTGGAAAATGGTACTTCTTTGCCATTAAGTTTTGGTTGGACTAATTTGTCCAACCGTCTCTTTTTGGTAAAGGGTATTATAACAGTTTTATCATCATTAACTGATAAACTGTTACCCCTACACCAGTTATTTATGGTGTTTAGGGCTCTTTGTATTATTGACGATAAAATACTTTGGCAAAAGCCCCTTGCAGTGATCACAAGGTCATCAGCATAACCCAATGTGTCAATGCGTAGGTCTGCCATTTTGTACAATAGTTGGTCAACCGCAAGAGTCCAAAGAAGGGGTGACAAAACACCTCCTTGTGGGCAGCCTCTTGTGGTTGCAACCTCAATGGAAGTTTGAAATAGCGCTATTTTTGCCTTTCTGTTTGAGAGCATCGACTTCACCCATCTGATGGTTGTGGGGTCAACATTTTTAGATGTTAGGCCCCCAATTAGCAGTGATGTGGGGCTACTGTCGTAAGCGCCCTCAATATCTAGAAAGGCACAAAGAGCTATTTCTTTATCCTCCAGTGCTTTTTCGACCCTCTCAATGACACTGATCAGGGCTGTTTCCGTAGATTTGCCTCTGCGGTAAGCGTGCTGGTTGTAATGTATGGGCCTCGTAGCTAGAGCTACATCCCTTATATATCTATCTATAACCTTTTCCAATGTCTTAAGAAGAAAGGAAAATAGGCTTATAGGTCTAAATAACTTTGGTAAAGTGTAGTCCTTTCTACCAGCCTTAGGTATAAATAGAACCTTGACAATTGTCCATCGTTCTGGAATATATCCCCATGCAAAACTTGCTCTGAAGATTTTCACCAGATAAGGAAGAAGGATGTCGATACCCCTCTGTAGTTGGATGGGAATTATTCCATCCTCCCCGCTTGATTTAAATGGTTCAAAGGAGTCAACAGCCCACAGCACCAGGTTTGGCCTTATTATCTTTGCAGCCCTACGCCAGTCCTCATTGCAA
The DNA here is from genome assembly GCA_036936625.1 of Parnassius smintheus behrii. Classification (NCBI taxonomy): domain Eukaryota; kingdom Metazoa; phylum Arthropoda; class Insecta; order Lepidoptera; family Papilionidae; genus Parnassius; species Parnassius smintheus. The sequence goes on along the minus strand of JAUPFT010000011.1, from coordinate 44,791,471 downwards.
GGCCTTCGTAGGGCTCTGAAAGAGTTCAAGGCTGAAGTCTTGTATGACCCTGGGAAATGGGTTGACGCTAGTACCTCCAATGTTTCTGTTTCACTATTAGTGAAGTTAACATCCGGCTTTTTAAGAAGTCCGACCTGATTGGGTTTAGCTTTCGATAGGATAGGATAGGAAGGGTAGTTGAATAAACAGTGCTTTGTACGAGCTCTTATTATTTTAATTTATTTTAACAGTCCTTATAAGTTTTAAACAGTGATTAGTGTAATAAAGTAACCATAAACACACTAATTAACGGCACCAGTGTTATTCAAGGTATTCGTAGTGTATAATAAACAAAAATACTGCTAAATAAAAATAATTGTAACAGTGACTAATCCAGATAAATTTAAGATATCTCAAGTGATTGTGAATGTGGATCCAGACTCACAGTGCTCTGATACAAAACGATATATAGTGAATTATGGAATAATCGAATCAACTACGATTTCAACAAATTTAATATTAAATACAGACCGTTTTTTATTTTTATTTTTAAAAAACTTGGAAGTAGCGCCACCTTTCAAAATTTAATGGTACTACTGACCTGCATACATTGATAGGTAATAAAGCACTAGTATGACCTACAACAGATGTCACTACTGATCTGAAATTATTTTGTTAATTATAGTGATTTGTAATTTCAATGCAATTAAAAACACAATAATAATGGAAAAAACAAACATCACCTTACGAAAACACAAATCTAAATCAGTTACAGATCTTTCAATAATTATCGATGAATGCAATGTAAATTATTCGAATCCTTTCGACACATCTACGCTAAGTTTACCAAACACTTCCATCACGGAAAATGACTACACAAAAAACTTACAACGTCAAATTAATGAACAAAAATTATTACTGGAATCTGCTAACGAAGAAGTGGAGCGATTATCTCTAGAAAACATTGACCTAAAAAAAATTCTAGCCCAAAGAGAAAATACTCTAAGTTTAATGAAAAAAATTGGTATTTCTGAAAATTCAGTAATGTCTTCTCCGGTCATAAAAAGAATTAAAAACTTTATATCTGTGGATAAAACTCCTACGAAAACAAATTCCATATCCCCTAAGACAAGTATTACACAAGTAATTAATCTTGAAAACAAAATTAAGAAACTTGAACAAGAATTGGAAGAAGCTAACAGACAAATAGAAAAATTAAACCAAAATATAAAAAAATTACAGGATAATGTAATATGCTCCACAACAAAAAAAGAAGCCAAAGAGTACACCGAAAATCATTCCACGTGCACCACAGACCTGACACCTTCGCAATTTCAAACAAAAATAATAGTAAAGAATGGAATAAGCTCCGTGATTCCAACATACAGCACTAAAAGAAAAATATTTATCATCGCAGATCAACAGGGTCGAGGAGTTCGTCACTGCCTTCAAAACCTTATCGGAGATGAATTTTTAGTCACTTGTCTATGGAAACCGGGTGCGAAAATGTATGATCTATTATCCTCATTTAAACAGGAATTGTTGTCACTCACAAGTAAAGATTACGTCATAATTATGGGGGGAATTAATGACAAAAATCCATTTGAATTTAAGTGTAATATAGAAGTTTATTTGAATTGTTTATCAAATACAAATGTAATTATATCCGAAATTCCATATAACAAACTTTTAAATGAAAAAAAATTAAATTATGAACTGAGATACATTTGTAATCGTCAAAAAAATTGTATATTTGTAGAGATGGGTTTTGATCATTTTATACCATTTAAGTCATTTTTTTCCACTTTTGTTTGCCGCTCGTGCTAAAAGAGATATTACGCAATGAATATCAAATAAAAATTAACGCATACAAAATAACAAACAATCATGTAATTTCATATAATTGTATTAATTCTAACAAATTATTCGATAAATCTACGCAAACCGAAGAATGTATTATTTCTAAAAATAAAAACTTAGATTCTTTGAACATAAGTGCATCTTCCGATATTGTAAAAAATGATAATAATCAGTTTTTTCTTGTACAATAGTATAACTTTGCTTCATCAAAACATAAATGGACTCATAAGTAAAGCTGACTTATTAACTGTTACCCTAAATGATTTATTACAAAATAATATATCTATAGATGTATTATGTATAACGGAACACAACATGAAGTATACTGATTCAGAATTCTTAAATGTCTCATCATATAAATTAGCTTCATTTTATGCAAGAGATAATAGGAATGGCGGATGTTGTATACTGATTAGGAATAATTATACATACATTCCCCTAAATAACATAAATAACCTATCTATATCTAATATTTTTGAATGCTGTGCTGTTGAGCTTACTGCCCATAAAACTATTATTATATGCGTTTACAGAAGCCCAAGAACTAACAGTCAATTCTATGAAATATTCTTTAGTAAAATGGATACAATACTGAAACAAATTTGTTTCAAACTAAATAAAAAGGTAATAATTTGTGGCGACTTTAATATTGACATAATAAAAACAAATAAATATTCTTTACAGTTTGCGCAGTTAATGAATAGTTATAATTTAAAATTGGAAATTGACAAACCGACAAGAATTTGTAGTGGCACTTGCATAGATAATATAATACACAATGTTGGGAAAGGGAGAAGTGATATTTTAGATTTAGGACTTTCTGATCATACTGCTCAGGTATTCAAGTTTTCGGTGAAAACAACATGCACATTAAAATATTGGTATACAAAACGAAGAGATTATTCAACAGAAAACTTAAACAAATTCAAGTATTACATAGATAAAATTAGATTTACAGATGTTTATACCAGTAGCTCATCTAGTGAGGCTTTTAATAAGTTCTATAGTGAATTTAAATTATTTTATAATCTTTGTTTTCCTGTTATTCGAGCACGAATTTCAACAAATACGAAACAAAAATGGATTACAAAAGGCATAAAATTTTGTTGTAAACGTAAGCGTCACCTTTTGTGGCAATATAGAAGAGATCCTAATCAAAACAACAAAAATATGCTTAGGACTTATTCAAATAGATTAAAAAAAATAATTAAATTAACACAAAAAGCTCAAAACAATCACATTGTTAATTTATCACTTCATAAGACAAAAACAACTTGGAAAATTGTTAATAGCTACAGAAAAAATTATAATAAAGAGTTTAGTAGAAATTTTATAACACGAATTAAAATAAATAATAAATTTATAACGAATCCAAAAGACATTGCGCAGGCATTTAATGATCATTACATTGACCAAGTATATGCAATAGATGACAAAAATAATATGACCTATTCTAATAATTTGACACATAATAAATACAATTCATTTTTCTTTAATTTTGTTACACCTAATGACATACTATTAACAATAAAATTATTAAAAAACACAAAAAGTACTGGTTTTGATGACATTTCAACAAAAGTAATAAAACACGTAGGAAACACGATTGCCCCAGTAATGAGTCATATTATAAACCTATGTGTTGAAGATGGTGTATTTCCTGAAGTTCTTAAAACGTCCATTATTAAACCATTATTTAAAAAAGATGACAGGGAGGACTTATCCTGTTACCGTCCGATTGCTATGACTTCTATATTTTCAAAAATTATAGAAAAAGTAATTTATAAGAATTTATATAATTACTTTGAAAAATTCAATATTTTTGCAAAAGAACAAAAAGGCTTTCGTAGAAACAAATCTATTAATGTAGCAATTTATGAATTTTTATACCAAGTATTTACAAATGTTGACAGAAAACTACCAGTGACAGCCCTATATATGGACATTTCGAAGGCTTTTGATTTTGTCAGGCATGACTTGTTAATTATAAAATTAAATAAATACGGTGTAAGAGGCAAGACACTTGATCTTATAAAATCCTACTTAACAAACAGAATTCAAATTACTCAAGTATCACGGATTTGTCCTAAGACTAAAAATGAATATATTTATTGGTCCTATCCTCGATCCCCAAATTTTGGTGTTCCTCAAGGAAGCGTACTTGGTCCTTTATTGTTTTTAGTATATATTAATGATTTACCTAACAGCGTAAGCTTTCCTATGACTCTATTTGCAGATGATAGCTCTATGGTGTTTACATGTACAGACATAAATAATTATGAAAATGAAATTAATAACAGCCTGAAGAGTATAATTAGCTGGCTTAAGTCAAATAATTTAATAATAAACCTAAAAAAGACTCAAATAATGAATTTCTATCAACGAAAATGGCCCCTTGATTTACTTAATATTAATTACGATGGTGAGAAGGTTAGTGTACAGTCAGGGGGTTTTCGTGCTGGTCTACCTTTCCGGTGATCCTGTTATGGAATACGGGTACGCGACCCCGGCTCCCCGAGCTACTGTTATTCTCATACCTTTCCTGCCGAGATAACAGTATCCTTACACCTACGCTCCTACCCCCAACCTTCTTTTCCCTTTTCTCAAAATGGTAGCTTCCTCTACCAACAATAGCATACCCAAAGAGGGTTGGTGTCAGGCAGGCGGCCGACTGTAAAACTTTTGCCAAATCCCATGCAGTGAAGAATGGGAAGGCAGTCGGCCCAGATGGAATACCAGTAGAAGTGTGGAAGTTGCTGAGTGCGGATGGATGGAAGTGGTTGAGTTTATTTTTCGGTAAATTGTTGCAGGAAGAACAAATACCTGAGGAATGGTGCAGTAGTACACTGGTCCCCATTTTTAAAAACAAAGGAGACGTTCAAAACTGCAGCAGTTACCGGGGAATAAAACTCATGTCACATACTATGAAAGTCTGGGAAAGAATAATAGAGAGAAGAATGAGAGAAGAGTGTGAGATAACACAAAACCAGTTCGGATTCATGCCCGGTCGAGGTACGACAGATGCCATTTTCGCATTACGCCAATTGTGCGAAAAGTACAAGCGCGTGCATAAAAATCTGCACATGGTTTTTGTCGACCTTGAAAAGGCGTACGATCGGGTTCCCCGTGAGGTTTTGTGGTGGGCGTTAAAGATGAAAGGTATGCCTGGGAAGTATGTGAGGTTAGTCCGTGCTATGTACAGAGCATCCCGTACATGTGTACGATCTGCCGCCGGAACTACGGGCAGTATCGATGTGGCGGTAGGGCTGCACCAAGGGTCGGCATTGAGCCCTTACCTCTTCCTACTGATTATGGACGCTTTGACGTCGGACCTGCAGGATGAGGCACCCTGGTGCATGCTCTTTGCCGATGACATCGTGCTTGTCGGGGAAGAAGGCATCGAGGTACAGAGCAGACTGACGGGGTGGCAACAGAGGCTGGAAAGTGTTGGCTTGAAGATCAGCAGATCCAAAACCGAATATCTGTGCTGTGATTTCGGCGGTCTTTCCAGTCCTGTACCCATGTCGTTGGATGGCGCTATACTGCCTACCTGCTCAGATTTCAAGTACCTCGGTTCCCTCATTCAAGGCGACGGCGGAATAGATAGAGCTGTGCAGCATAGGATTAACGCAGGGTGGATGAAATGGCGACAGGTCACAGCCACAACGTGCGATCCCCGAATGCCAATAAGGCTGAAGGGGAAAATTTACAAATCGATCATCCGACCTGTCGTCATGTATGGAAGTGAATGCTGGGCCGTCAAGAAGAAGGATGAAAATAGACTGCATGCGAATGAAATGAGAATGTTACGATGGATGTGTGGTGTGACAAGGATGGATAAGATAAGGAATGAGTATATAAGAGGAAGCCTGAAAGTAGCGCCAGTGGTAGAAAAGGTGAGAGGAAGCAGATTGGCATGGTTTGGGCATGTGATGCGGAGGAATGAAAGTCATGTCACAAAACGAGTGTTGAATATGAATGTGGAGGGACACACGGGCAGAGGAAGGCCGAATAAAAGATGGATCGATTGTGTGAAGAGTGATATGAGAATGAAAGGAGTAAGTATGGAAATGACGGCTGATAGAGAGGAATGGAACAAGAAGGTTTACTGCGCCGACCCCAGATAATGGGAAATGGTTTAGAGAATGATGATGATGGTGAGAAGGTTAGTGAAACCAAAGCAGCAAAATTCTTAGGTCTTTATATTGACAACAACTTAAAGTGGGAGACTCATACAGAATATATTTGCAAAAAGTTAAACCAATTTTCATACGCTTTACATGTATTATCCAAAGTAGTTAATGTAGATGCTTTACGGACGGTATATCACGGCTTCGTATCTTCTACTGTGCGCTACGGTATAATTTTTTGGGGCAATGCCACAAGGCGCGAAGATATATTTAAAGCACAAAAAAAGTGTGTGCGTGCTATTGCAAGCATATCGAGTACAGAAAGCTGTAAACCACAATTTAAAAAATTTAAGTTATTGACATTTCCCGCAATGTATATTTATGAAGTTGTAATATTTGTAAAAACTAATCCTGAAATATTTAATGATTATCTAATAACGAACAACCGACGTAAAAATAAAATTCATACAATCTCATCAAAGACAGCTTTACTTAGAAAAAGCGTTTTTGGTATATTGTCTAAAATATATAATAAGGTTCCATCTATGTTTCATGAAATGGAAAATATTCATAAATTTAAAAAAGAATTTAGAACATTTCTAATTGAGAAATGCTACTACTCAATAGATGAATATTTAAGTGACGCATCAGTAGGCATATTATAATGACATTCACAAAATATAATTAATTTGACTTTAGATTGGACAATATATTATTGTAAATATCCCATTTTAATTAATTATTACATCGAATTTTCTCATATAATTATAATATAAATAATAAAATGAAATAATATATAATAATTTAATTGTAACTAATATTTGTATACCTAAGGGTCGAATGCAGCGAACATATCTATAACATATACATATAAGATCTATTCTGTCTCATTACCTGTATTCACAAATAAATAAATTTGAATTTGAATTTGAATTTGAATTTGAATTTGATAGCATCTTGTGTACTCTTGCACTGCGAGGCAAAGACTCAACTTCCTCGCATAGCTTCCTCCACGATGCTCTCTTGGCTTTCCTAATTTCTTTATTATATTCAGTTAGGGTTGCACTATAAATATCCTACTCTTTGGTTTTCTTAGCCCCATTAAATACTTTCCTGGTCTTTTCCTTAAGGTCTTTCAGCTTAGAATTCCACCAAGAAACTTTTCGTGTTAAGGTCTTGGTTTCGACGGGACAACTGTCCTCGAAGGCTTCACAGATACCTTCGTTCGTTCGATTCTTGATTAAATCGATAATTTATCAAACATCCGCTGCCTAATTAATATATTATATATATATATATATATATACCGGCACTCATCTGCTGACGACGCTGATATTACTATAATAGATAACACTTTCGTATTATTGATAATGTTAACAGAAGTCACAATTGTAAAATATCGGCATGACATGGCGGCGTATCATGAAATACCCAGGCAGGTCACGGTCTGCCCACTTCTACAATCGGACTACAATAGATCAAATCGCTTTTGTTTAATAAGCCGACGACGCTCTTTGTCCCGAACGTGTTTTAGAATTTGCCTGCCACATGAATACCATGTAGTGGCGGCTTTAGAGAAACTACTGCCCCCTGGGTGTCGTGAGAGGTGACACAAGGAAATTAAAGAGGTGAGCTGCACAGCACTTTGCTGATAACTACTAAAAATAATAAAAAAACTGCAGTTTTCAACCCGTCTACAAGCGTGGCAGCTATGGCAAATATTCCACCCATGGGGCAATCTGTGGATGATCCTAAAATCAGCTGTGAACTGTTGATAGGCTGCAAATTTTATTTTTCATTAAAGCTCGAACTTTAAATGAACCCTGATAATTATATCTTAGCTGTCAGCCGCCATAGAGTCTACATTACCTGAAGATGCCAAATGTAGAGGCGAAACACGTGTCGTATTATTGTCGATGGTGTGTCTTTCCTAGAATAGTGGTGTTGGGAGTAGTGGTGCTGGGATTAGTGGTGACGCGGATAGTGCACGCAATTGAGGGATGACAGGAGATGGTCTTCAATCTAAGTAGGTAAAACACATAATTTTATTTTATTATGCGGATCTTAACTGGTTGATTTTACATCTTTACAATAGATTTTTAGTGGTGACGGGATTTGTGCACGCAATTGAGGGAGGGCGGGAGGTGCTCTTCAAACTAGGTAAGACACATCATTTAATTGAGCGGAAGGTTGCAAGGTAACTATTAATATCTTTAATTATATCTTCCAAAATCGTTGAGGTGGTCCTCTCATAGATGATAGTAAATGTAGAAAATTTTATTGTCAAGTTAACAAGGCTATTAAAATTTATTACTAATGAGGAAGCGTGTTAAGCAATAAAAGCATAATTGATTGGCGGTGCACAGGAACCGGCTGCGCAGGCGCACAATTAAGCGCATGTGGGCGAGATTGCAATCTATATCGATATGCAAATTTGCCAATACTCTGTAAAATCCAGGGTTCCTAAAGCTGTGGATCTTTTACGGAAAACAAATCACTTAATGTTTAAATTTAAGCAGGTAATAAAAATATTTATCGCTAATGAAGTAAAAGATTATTATACTTTTTTAACTCGGAAACATGTCAATGTATTTTTTTTTCTTTTAACTTTGACGTCTAGGTCAATCTACAAAATTAACTGAAACTCTATAGAATATACATATTTTAATTACAAATTAAGTCCACTTATAGTTGAGTTATAAAGTGATTATGTTATTCTTTGCTCTACTTATAGATTTATTATGAACTAACCGTTTAAATTAATGTAGTCTCTCATATATATGGTAAAGAAAAAGATCAATTAGAACCCGCGTAAAAGAACATATTATAGCTGACCTGAAGCATCAACGTTCCGGGAAATCTGTAGTTTGTGATCATATCCTAGACGGCCCCACCATTACATCAGATTTGATGGGCTACAAATCCTCGCGATAGAACATCGATTCCTACCAAGGATGATATGTGAGGCTATTGAAATTCAAAAAAAAAACATCTTAATTTCAGCAAACCCCAAGTATACCACTGCAAGACTTCAAGACCCAGTAAGTTCATTCTGCGTAGATCGGACGGATCAGATAAATAATAATTAAAAAGCTGAAGGTACTCCGGGTTAACATTGACATCGGGACGTCACGTCAGTCACCTCAGTCCCCGTGCCCATGGTGCTCGAAAGCAGTATTAAAATCAAATAAAAAAGAAAAGAAAGAGAATTAAAATCAAATAAATTAAACGCGATAAAATCCGTAGTAGTTTTAATCAATGTATAGCTTTATTTTTATTTTTGAAATTGTTATCCGAAAGATGCTGCTGCCATATCATCTTATATCCCATTGTCTTCGTCTTTTACGACACCCACGTTATATATATATATATATATATATATACATATATGTATTATTTACTTTATTTATTATGAATATATATTTTCACGGCGTATTTTATTTTCATTTAGTTCAAATTAAACATATTATAATGTCCAAGAAAACAATACGCGCAAGCACTGACCGACGTAGAAATTACATTATCGGACCTTTCTGCGTGGGACGATCAAAAGTTGAAGCGTTGAATCTGATTGCAGCGAAGTTACGACATTCGTAGAGATAAGGCTACATGTTTACTTTCAAGTCAGTACCGTCGATGGCGTAGCCGGGGTGGGCCAGCCGTTGACATGTTTCCTGTCTTCATTTAAGGCAATAAGCGGGCACTAAACGGTTAAAAAACGCCACGTTGCAGCTATATTATGGCTGTAGCACGATGTAGGGCCGACTCGACCGGGTAGGACCAAGCTCTCACAGAATACCAGCGTATAATAGCAGGGTAAACTAATAATTCCTTAGAAGTAGTTTCTTAGTCCTCAAGGGTGACAACACATCTGCTTTTTGATTATTATTCAAGGATAATGTAGATCTTTATGGGCCACAGCATCCACTTACCATCTGTTTGCTCGATTGTCACCCTTATTCTATTTTAAAAAAAATCTCTTTATACAAGATTACCATACCAATTCCTTTTCGAGCCAGTCAGAATCAAATTCAATAAGGTAGAGAGAAGGGAAGACAGTCTTTAATTAGGGGCGATGACTTTCTTGTAAGATATAAACGCTGTTAAAACACAAGTCTTTATTCAGCGCCAAACTTAGAGCATAATATGCTTTAGCCGCCAAAGGATTCCTGCTTACATTTTCTATTGGTGTTCAGGGTTCAACCCTTACGGTTGTGATTTAATTTAAAATATTTGTTATAAATATGTACATTAAATAAAACAAATTAAAACATTAATTATTTACGTTCATACTGCCAATGTTAATTGTCAAACATATAATAGTCTATGTCAAACAGTCGCAGAGTAAAATTGTTCGTCAACGAAGTTTAAAATAGTGTTATCAAAAGTATTAATTACTAACAGATTGACTGAACGAGCTGAGAATTTTGTTTCTTGTGTGGAGTGTCAGACAAGACAAAAATGCGTTTATTTTATATTTTGTGTATTAGATCTGTGTTTTATAAATTAAAGTGCCATTGAAAGCATAGATAGTCCACAAAGAGTTGAAGGTGAAATATAGCTTACGACTGTATGGCCAGTAGTACCTAAGTATAAAAAATCGAAAGGTACAATTTATCCCGTGAAAATTCAGAATTAAAACTCTCGTTTTAAATTTCATAGTACATTTCACACACACACACACACACACACACACCACACACACACACACACACACACACACACACACACACACACACACACACGCACGCACGCACGCACGCACGCACGCACGCACGCACGCACGCATGCACGCACGCACGCACGCACGCACGATCATCATATGGAAATCTGTACTTTGAATTTCGCAAACATAAGGAGCAACACAAACCTGTAACGCAAACGGACTCTTTCTGCCCTCAAAATCATTAAAAAAATAGGCAGAGGCCCAGCAATGAATACTTTTAATTTTACATTACATTTTGAGATAACTATTATAGTACTTAACATTAGAAAATTAAAGATTAGTACACTAGTGCGGAATATGCCGTAACCGTAATAGTTTATGAATGTGAAAAAAAATTATATTCCAACTATTGTTAAGTAATTCAATTTTAAGATAATTCGAAAAAAAAAAACGCAATTTCAAAACAATAAATAGAAGAGATGAGAAAAAAATTCTAGCTTTGGTGATTCTGTACACTATGAATAATCATTAATAACTATCCTAAGCAACATGAAGTAAGCAACAAAAAATGTAAACAAAGCCAAATCAAACTATGTTTCATTATGAAAACAGAGTGATATTAATCCATATAGCCGAAACCCTTATCCATTTGGCTCTAATAGACTTAATGCAAAATTTCTAGACTGCTTGTTTATTATACATAAAACACCAGGCGTTCATAAACGGGTGAGAGATCAATAGTCTAAGTTTGTGTCTCGGTAAGCAGTAAGTAACACCTGGTTTTAAAACAGGAGTCCTTATGTAGATGCCTCTGATCTTTTTACGAATTTTCAAATATTTTATAAATGGTAGAGCCACGCTGAAGCTATATTATGGTTGTGGCACGGATGGGTCGGCTCGACCGGGGAAAGACACGCTCTCACATTCTGTGTAAAATAGCAGCTTAATGCTGCTGTGTTTCGTATGGTGAGTGTAGAGATCCAGAGACTCTTTTTACTGGAAACGAGTTATTCCATCTCAGTCCTCAGAGGTGACACCGCATCTGCGTTTTGATTCTTAATCGAAGATAAATGTAGATATCTATGGACCACAGAATCCACTTTTTTATATATAGGGTGACAAACTAGCACACAGTCCACCTGATGGTAAGTGGTTGCTGCGGCCCATAGACATCTACATCTATCCTCGATCACAAATCAAAATGCAGATGCGTTGTCACCCGTGAGTACTAAGATGGAATGCCTAGTTTCCAGTAAAAAGGGTCTCCGGTTCTCTTCACTCACCATACGAAACACAGCAGCATTAAGCTACTATTTTACGCTGGTATTCTGTGAGAGCGTGGTCCTTCCCCGGTCGAGCCGACCCATTCGTGCTACAACTATATTACTAATATAACTGCAGCATGGCTCTACCACGTATAAAAAGATTTACCATCAGATGGACTGTATGCTCGTTTGTCACCCATATTTTATAAAAAAAAATTAATCGTATCTTTATCTATACATATCAATTTAATTGTTTGTAACATCAAAATAACTGCCTTTTATTTGCATGTCATTAACACATGCATAACTATTTTAATATTTTGAAAATCTGTCCGTCCGTCTATCCGGGCTACTCTTTGGAATGGCTGAACTGACAGAAAGTAAGCAATGCCACGAGTAATCTAAACTAAGATTTTATCCAATTATTTTTTTTGTAAACTGGAAAAAAATGATAAAACAAAGTGGTCACTATAATTATTACTTAAAAATTCTTAATGATGCCACATCAATATATCATACCCGAGCGAAGCCGAGGCAAGCCGGTAGTCCTTCATATAATATTATCATCCTTCTCATTAGCCACCAATGGATTTTAAGGATTGAAGGCTCGTTAGCGCAACGGCTACGCATTTGGATGTTTGTTTGGTTATGCGTAGAGCCGCATATTCGAGTCCTTTACAGAACAAGTGTTTTATAGCTTACAAATTACAAACCACTGTCCAAAGTCTGAATATATTTTTGTATCAACAGCTATGCAGGTCTAGCACGACCAGTATCTCTGAAACCGGCATGATCTATTGCGACCGCTGCTATGGCTTTTGGTCACTGTAGCTGCTAAGCTCTACATCTTCAATGAATTGAAGGAGTTGCTTAAGCGTAAATTTCTGTAAGTAAAGTCTTAGTTTTCCAGATGAATGCTACGTGTGCGCATAAAAGGTCCACATTCAATAGAGCCGTGGTAGTCAGATGATTAGCGGTCGCTGTAAATTTCACAGTATGCAAGCAATCCGGTTTCGATCCTCGCCGGCATCGAGAAATTGTTAATTGCAATTTTAAGTGCTGATTTACCACGGGCTCGACGGTGAGGGGAAACCCTCACCGTCGAGCTTGTCTGAGAAATAAGAAAAAATATTTCGAGGACATGTAAAGTTCGCCAACACGCATTGGGGCAGCGCGGCAGACACTTCCTTGCCCTAAACCCTCTCACAAATGAGTATTGTGACGTTGTAACTTTAACTTTTATATTTTTATAGCATTGGGTGACAGACGAGTACCCAGTCCACCTGATGGTAAGTGAATGCTGTGGCCCATAGATATCCACATTTATCTTCAACTAAGGATCAAAATGCAAATGCGTTGTCACCCCTGAGAACTAAGATGGAATGATTCGATTCCAGTAAAAACGGTCTCCGGATCTTTACACTCACCACACGAAACACAGCAGCATTACGCTGCTATTTTATGCTGGTATTCCGTGAAAGCGAGGTCCTGCCCCGGTCGAGCCGACCCATTTGTGCTACAATTACAATATATATATATATATATATATATATATATATATATATATATATATATATATATATATATATATATATATATATATATATATATATATATATATGTGTATAATATAGGTGTAGCGTTGCTCTACCACGTAATACGTGTGCTGTTTCTTCCGCTAAGAAATAGAACCTGGACACAATTGAACTGAAGCGAATTTACGATCATACGCCCGGATTAAGATCTTTCAGGTTTAAACGATTTACGCATTATCAAACTGGATTTGTAGTCACTAAGCATGATCTTAGTACCAGCAGTGCTGTTTGTCTATCAGAGTCACAGATGTTTGATGTTTGTCCATGTACACTTTATGCATGTAAACGGCCTCATGATACAAAAGAAATACTTTTACCATTACCACTGAAATCAAATATTTTAAGTGATAGGGCTCCACCTATTTGCTTTGAAGTTCGTAAAAGTAGGCTCTACCGTCTTGCTTATTTTTTCCGCCAAGCAATATCGCAAATAGTGATGTTTCGGTTTGAAAGGTAAGAAAGCCTGTTTATTTCAGTTCAGTGTATTAGAATGGCCCTTCAGTAGGTCGTCAGAGCTTAAACTCAATTTTTTTTATATTTCTAAGAAAACAATTAAAATACGGAGATTAACGTTAACAAACTGATTTAACAATTTGAATTTGATCTACATACGTTTCAAAATACGTTTCCTCCGTCCGTTTTATCCATTTTTAAAAGCCAATGTTGTATTTCATTATGACCATGCTGCAGCTATATGGCTGTAGCACAAATGGGTCGACACGACTGGAGAAAAACCACGCTCTCACAAATTAATACTGGTACGTCTCGTGTGGTGAATGCAGAGATCATTATAGCTTATAGCTTCATATTTTTAAAGAAAGGCCTAGACAAGGCTGGCTCCAATATATTTGCATAAGTATGTGTTTTGTATTGTGTTATTATTACTACAAATATTTACTACTATATATATAATGTTATTACTACTATTATTACCCACAAGATCATGTTTTATTACGTGGTAGAGCCATGCTGCAGTTATATTAGTAATATAGTTGTAGCATGAATGGGTCGGCTCGACCAGGGCAGGACCTCGCTCTCACGAAATACCAGCATAAAATAGCAGCGTAATGCTGCTGTGTTTCATGTGGTGAGTATAAAGATCCGGAGACCCTTTTACTGGAATCGAGGCATTCCATCTTAGTCCTCAGGGGTGACAACGCATTTGCATTTTGATCCTTAGCTGAAGATAAATGTGGATGTCTATATACCACAGGATTCACTTACCACCAGGTGGACTGGATATTCGTTTGTCACCCTATGCTATAACAAAAAACATTCGAATAAAATAAAAGTTAAAGTTACAGACTATATACGGCACACTACTCATTTCTGAGAGGGTTTAGGGCAAGGAAGTGTCCGCCGCGCTGCCACAATGCGTGGCGTTGGCGAACTCCACATGTCCTCGAAATAGTTTTTCCTTATTTCTCAGACGCGCGGGTTTACTCACGTTGTTACCCTACACCGCCGAGCACTTGGTAAATCAGCACTTAAAATTGCAATCAACAATTTCTTGCTGCCGGCGAGGATCGAAACCAGATTGGTGCGCGTACTGTGAAATTTACAGCGACCGCTAACCATCTGAACTACCACGGTTCTATTGTGTAATGTGGAGTGTGTGTGTTTATGCGCAAACGAAGCATTCATCTGGGGAACTAAGATTTTACTTACGGGAATTTACGCCTAAGCAACTCCTTCAATTCATTGAAGATGTAGATTGTAAAGCTTAGCAGTAACAGTGACCAAAAGAATTAGCAGTGGTCACAATAGATCATGCTGGTTTCAGAGACACTATTCGTACTAGACCTGCATAGCTGTTGATACAAAAATATATTTAGATGAAGTGCACTACTGAACATAGGTCTCCCCCATAGATTGCTAATAGAGGAGATTTTTGCCATAGAGACCCTTTTTACTGGAAACGAGGCATTCCATCTTAGTCCTCACGGGTGACAACGCATCTGCATTTTGATTCGTAATCGAGGATAGATGTAGATGGGCCACAGCAACTACTTACCATCAAATGGACTGTGTGCTCGTTTGTCACCCTATACTATAAAAAAAAGTTGCCACACTTGGCAGGCGGGCTCACAACCCTAGTTTTTTTAGGGTTCCGTAGTCAACTAGGAACCTTTATAGTTTCGCCATGTCTGTCTGTCCGTCTGTCCGTCCTCGCTTAATCTCTGTGACCGTTAGCACTAGAAAGCTGAAATTTGGTACCAATATGTGTATCATCACGCCGACAAAGTGGTAAAATAAAAATTGGAAAAAAAATGTTTTATTATGGTAGCCCCCCTATATGTAAAGTGGGAAGTGATTTTTTTTTTAATTTCAACCCTGACGTGTGATATATTGTTGGAAAGGTATTTAAAAATGAATAGGGGTTTACTCAAATCATTTTTTGATAATGTCAATAATTTCGGAAATAATCGCTCCAAAAGTATAAAACAATGTGTCCCCCCCCCCTCCAACTATTGAACCATAAGTTTAGAAAATATGAAAATAATCTGGAAAGTAGAACTTTATAAGGACTTTCTAGGAAAATTATTTTGAACTTGGATGGAAACTACAGTTTTTGTACAAACTCATAAGTGGGAACACTTACTGTGACGGACGGGAAACTACGGAACCCTACACTGAGCGTGGCCCGACACGCTCTTGGCCGCTTTTTTTATTATTTTGTATTGTTATCAGGAAGATGTTGGTGCATTTCTCTTGATTAATTTCCCTCAGTCACCTCTCACGACACCCACTGGCTTATATTATGGTGCAGGGGATTTTTTTTAACCGTCACTACGAGACGACACATCGTAATATTACCTTGGCTGCACTATTCCAGTTGAGTACAGATAACGACTTAGTTTAGCAGTTTTACATGTAGCGTAAAAATATAACACTGAGTTTTTTAACCGTCACTACGAGACGACACATCATAATATTACCTTGGCTGCACTATTCCAGTTGAGTACAGATAACGACTTAGTTTAGCAGTTTTACATGTAGCGTAAAAATATAACACTGAGTTTTTAACCGTCACTACGAGACGACACATCATAATATTACCTTGGCTGCACTATTCCAGTTGAGTACAGATAACGACTTAGTTTAGCAGTTTTACATGTAGCGTAAAAATATAACACTGAGTTAAGAAATTTATGTGAAAACATAACTTAAGCGAAATGGTATGCTTTATTACTAAAAAGTACAAACACTATATGGCGGAGTAAAACCAATGGAATACCTAAATACTCGTAATGGCTGCAATGTTGATGGCATGAAGATATCGAACTCGAACGAAGTTCTAATGGGAAACGATCAGACACCAAGAGACCATCAGCGTGAAATAGTAGTATAATGCTTTGTCAATTGTCATTTTGCATCATTAGATACCTAAACTGCGTGCTCGTTAGTCACCTTCGCTTCTATAGAAGAAAATCTGCGTAAAAATAAATTTTTATGCACTGGAAAAACTCACGACCCCATGTCATATTTTATATCGGGCAATACAATAACTGTAGGTACCTACAACCTACATCCATCCGTAATACAATGCGTATTTACCAACCACCCCGAATTATTACGAAAAAATTGAAACTATAACACAAATCTCTTTCTCCTTTGTTTAGTATTATTTTTAAAACAATGTATGAATATGAAGATGCAACATTATATGGACATTATTTACATTATAGTACAGAAGTTTAATAAGCTTTAATTTAATCACATTACGTATAATAAACCAAAATGAAAATTGAAACTAACCTGCGTAACATAGCGCGATGTAATCTTCCGTTGAGGTTGACCCATCTGGCAGCTTCCATGATAACTTAAACTCGGAGCCTTCGAGAGTCCAACTAAGCGTTCCTTTATGCTTAACATATCTATCCGACGAATCTTTATCATTTACATTACACTTAATATTTTCTTTGCTACTTATGGGACTAGTTTGGACATCGGTAGGAGTATTGGCACTTTTTGTTTCAACACATTCTTCCTGAACTGTCGCTGTTACTCTCTCAGATTCTGCGCTCGATTTTTTGCACTGACTGGCATCAAACTGAATATCACTATCGGCACCATCTTTGTCATGATCTTCTGACATGACTCTCCCAATAATTCTATTCAAACATTGTTCCTTTTACTGTTACTGGCACAATTTATAAAATTAGAATTGACATTAATTTAAGTAAAAAAAAAAAACAAAGCCACAGATATTAGGTAATTATAAGTAAACTTGGAGAGGAGACTTTGCAATCCAATGAAACTACATATGAAGAGCAGTGCTAACTAGAGGGTTGTTTGGTATCTAAGGGAAGACGAATGAATTTATGAGTGGAGGGGTGCAGTGGGGAGGACGGGAAAGAGTGGGCGCCGTCGCGACGCCAGCCCGACCGACGCCGTCAGCATCCTACAGTTGTATATGTCTGCCTATTCAATAATCCTCCCATTGCATAATATGACCTTATACATATTATAAAAGGTTGAAAGTTTCAAGCTTTCATTCAATTAAATAAATGAAAAAGTAATATCTAAATACAAGCATACAATCTATTTTATTATATTTATTTAAAAAATGTCACAACTTATTAAATGAAATAAATAGGAAATGTACATGCATTAAATATGCAACATTTACTTGAATTTTACAAAGTAATCGCAAAATCCTATTAAATATCTTAACTGCCATTTGGCAAACATAATATGCTGCACATTACCAGTCCACTTATGGCTAATCAGCAAACATAATAGGTACCTACATTTATCTAATATTTTACCGAAAAACTACACAAATTTTTCTATGCAGTACATACATTAAAATGGAATCAACACACCTACATTAAAAATCTAATTTAGTATGAATCTTTAAACTACAACTGTATTACAAAAATGTATTTTTTCTAGTATCATTTTATTTTTAAACAACTAAAATATTGTTAACCAAAATGATACGAATTCTGGAGTTTTAAGCTAAGATATGAGTAAAGATCAACAACTAATAAAAAGTAAATTATTATTTTAAATTTAGATATGGCACACTTCTACTGTATTAGCTGAAACATATTTTAGCAAATTGTTATTTTCAGACTTTCTTTATAGAATGAGGGTGACAAGCACACAGTCCACCTGATGGTAAATATATGCTGTGGCCCACAAACATCTACATTTATCCTCGATTAAAATCACACAGATGCTTTGTCACCCCTGAGGTGGAATGCCTAATTTCCAGTAAAAAAGGCTCTCTGGATCTCTCCACTAACCATATGAAACAATGCAGTATTAAGCTGCTATTTTACACTGGTATTTTGTGAGAGAGTGGTCCTTACCCGGTCGAGCCGACCCGTTTGTGCTACAACCATAATATAGCTGCAGTGTACATCGAATACATCTTTCACTAAACAAAATAATTAATAAGATATATTAGATAAAGGATAAGCTTGATAGCAGCACATTTAGTTTTATTTCAAATCTTACAACAAAGAATGTAATATTTTGTTTAACACAATAGTAATAAAAAATGGTTGTAGCCTTTAATGAGTTTATTTTACGAAACTCAAGTGACAAACAATGTTACAGTCCACCTGCTGGTAAGTGAATACTGCAGTCCATAGACCCTGCAGCAACCCACCCTGTTGTTATACCATGTGTCTGTCACACTGGAATGTAGTAGTGCAGGCACCACTAACTGGTAACAGAAATAGGTGAGGGTGGAACCTACTCAGGCAGACTCTTATCAAAAATGAGTCTCACCTAAAGATTTGTGTTAGATCTCTAAATTTGTTAAATTGGAAATTATATTTTCATTAATTAGGATATTTAATTTAGTCACTTTCACTACACTATACCGTGTTAATTGTATTTGGTTTTTTAATATCAGCTATATAGTGTGTATTGACGAGAAAATTTACAAAACCTCAAAGATTAACTTATTTAAGACAGAGCTAAATAGATAAATTTTTTTCTAGATAAATAAAAAACAAATGATCGAGTTATACAAACGTTTTATAGGAGATGGGCTGAGGATGAGGGGAAAATAAGGAGTCTAATGGTAGCAAGAGGATACAAGAACAAGCTTTCTTTTTGCATAATTAAAAAAATTAAAACAAATAAAATTATTTATTTGTCTGCGACACTTTCACAATAATAATTTTATGGTTAAATCATTAATTAATAAAAACAAGATGTAACAAATAATAAGCTATCAACAAATGAAACGACGAATATTACAGAGAAAAATCTAGCAAAGCACACACTTATTCACGAATGAAAATTAATTATTCTTTTCAATTTTTATGTTTTATCCTTTAAAAACTAAATTCAATTATCCTAATTCTAACATTTCTATTAGCGACTGCACAATTCCCGTTTTGAATGTCGTGAAATACACAATGAGAAAACCAATCCACCAAATCGGTAATATAAATTCCATGCACGATTTTTTATTAGTGTTTTCGACATTCACGTAGCCGAGACACGAAGAAGAATTGAGAAAAATTCTTCAGTAAAATACAAATAGAAATTTTTTGACATTAGAAAAATGTCACTTGATCAATGTTGCCACATTGAATTAGCGTAGGTCGCCAGACTGCCATCAGAAAGTCCTTGGTTATAAAAGAATTTAGTAACAAAAAAATTCTCCAAATGTAGCTAAATATAATTTTATTAAAAAAAACGCGAAACAAAGAAAAATCGAACAATATATATATATATATATATATATATATATATATATATATATAACTAGTCTGACCATAAATACTGTTATATAATAACTTTTCTTTTTTCAACCATTTAATTATTTTGAATTTGGAATGCGTTCATTATTTTTAAAAGTTCTTTCGATTTTGCGCCATTTTACATATTTTTAGTGTTCGTTATCAAATTACAATATGGAATGGGGTGTTAAAGAAAATAAGATTACGGTGATCGCCTTGCACAAAGTGGCTGATAAGCACGGCTGGTAGCCGTATGTTCGTATATCGTGCTGCCAACAGGTACAACAACACTTCTCTATCGAAGACCATAAAAGATCGGAGCAGCCGCGGGCTGTTAGAACTACAAAGGCTGTTAATGCTGTTAAAGCCAGAATTCGTCGAAATCCCATTAGGAAGTAAAAAATCTTATCGCGAGAAATGAAGATTCCCGCTAGGACTCTGTCGCGTGTAATAAAACAAGATCTGAAGCTCGCAGCAGCAACGCAAGTGAAGGGCACAGAAATATCCACTATACCGATGAAAAAAAATTCACGATTGAAGAGCACTACAATAAGCAAAATAATAAAGTGTATGCTCATAGTTTTAAAGAAGTTGCTCAAGTGGTCGGAAAAGTACAACGTGGTCATCATCCTGCGTCAGTGATGGTTTGGTGGGGTGTGTCTTATCAAGGCATCACAAAGCTACATTTTGTGAAAAAGGAATGAAAACTTCAGCTAAAGTGTATCAAGAGACAGTCTTGAATCGTGTTGTGAAACATCTCAGTAAATACCTTTTTTAAAAATGTACCGTGGACTCTCCAGCAGGACTCTGCACCTAGTCACAAGGCATGAACTACCCAAGCTTGACTTGAAACCAACGTTCCGGACCTTATAAGAGCTGAAGACTGGCCCTCATCTAGCCCAGATCTCAACCCTTTAGACTACAAAATATGGTCAGTTTTAGAGGACATGGCATGCTCTAAACGACACAGCGACATTGAGTCTCTTAAAAAATCTCTGGAGCAAACAGTGGTGAAATTCCCCATGGAAACAGTGCGTAAATCCATAGATTCGTGGCCAGACATATTAAAGGCGTATATAAAAGTCAAAGGTGGCCATTTTGAATAGAATATTGTTTATATTCTTTGCTGAGACTTTAATAAATATATAGATATAAGTTTTAGTAATATTACATAACTTCATTAAAAAAAGGATTTATTTATAATAGGTAATGTAATGTAGTTGTGCTTTTTTCAATGTGTATATTATTGTAAAAGCGACATCCAGAGAACCTTTGTTTCGGTTCCTTTACATTTTATAATTTCTTTAACGGATAGAGTATGCATAATATCCTTACGCCTAAAGTAAAAATTGAAGTAAGTGCAAATGTCGCTAAAAGTCACCGGAATATTTTTTGTCGCTAAACATTTAATTAAATTCCCTAAATTGACAAAAGAAGTAAGTGGCAACACTGCACTTTATTCTGTAATTTCATTTCAGTTTATAAACATAGAAAAAATTAAAAAAAAAAAACAATAACAAGGACTTTTCATAAACAATTGAAGTGGATTTTGATACGTAAAATTGATGCGATTTTTTGTATTAAATTGCGGCGCAATTGAAATATTAGTGGAAACCATACACTTAGAATATACTGGCGTATAGACGGACATAGTGTGCAAGGGAGAAGAAAATTACTTATCGCAATAATTCAAGATAGAAAAGGATACCGAATCTCAAGACTCATTACCGATTTTGAATGACAGATCGGCAGGAATCGACACTCAAGAAATAAGCTCGTAAACATTTTGTAATTTTTTGGATTATTATGTGTTAGTTTTTGTAATTCATAGTTTTCCAAACTGGTTACAAGTTCCGTGAGTGACTGTGGTGTCAATAATAGAAATAAACCTCATGCTTGCACATTTCAAAGGTAAATTCGCAAGACGTCGTTATTGTTATGACGCGTCTATTTTTGGTTAAATTTTATGTTAAATACTGCTAAAATTATGGAATACTTTCAATTATTTAATTATTTTTTTTTATTTTGCAACGAAAATAATCACGTTGTTGATAATTTGCATGAATTTGGTAAATATGTTAAAAGTTAAAATAGAATTAATTTACAATTACAAAATACACGGATCACAGAAAATCAACTATTTATTGTACTAAAATTTGTTTATAAATTGTAATAGCTGAGAATAATGATTAACTCCAGGAATTTATTATCCGAATAGTCGAGGATGAGCTAGTAGCGGGATACAACAAGTTCACAGTGCCACGCCAGCGCTAAGACTGTCTTAATGGTTTTTTTTGAGCGCCCGAATCAATTAAAGGGCTACCCTATACGTAGGGAGGCGGAAAATGCATTACGCATACCACGATAGCCGGTCTATCGTGGTTATGAGGGACTCACATCCTACCGGGGACCCTAAGTGATACCCTCTAAAAACCGCCTTTGGGGACAGGCAACCGGCTGATTAAGCTTTATTGTGCCTTATCGTGAGCGACCCTCTTTTGGGAAAAAAGGGCGCAGGCGGCTACGAGCCGCTGAGGGAGTGCCTACGAAGGCAAATTAATTATGAGTAAATAATTTAATTTAATTAGAGTTGGCCTGAGCCGCCAGGAGGCAGTTCAGGTCGTTTGTTAGTTTATTAGGCGGGTCCGAGAGAGAGTTTCTCGGCCTGCGGACTCGATAGCGAGAGGGGGGTGGGGCTGTATAAGTAGCTGCCTCACGAATTAACTGGTTTGAGTGCGACTCTGAGGCTTTGAAAAAGTTCTCAGAGAGTTTTTTGAGAAATTGTTGGATTGTGGGGAGCTCTAGGTCCCGATGAAGGTCGGCATTACGGACGTACCAAGGTGCGTTCGCAGCTCGACAACAGAAAAGTTTTTGAACTATTTGGAGTTCTTTAATAATTTTAGGGTTGGCGTGGGCAAAAACCTTATAAAGGGTACGCTTGTTTCTAAGGGACATTTTACTGTGTCGGCCCAACATACTGTTGAGCCTACTCAGATAAAACCGTGCGTGACGGGTTACTCTTTTGACGTGGGGCCTGAAAGTGAGCCGTGTGTCTAGAGTGACACCTAAATATTTGGCGGTCGTATGCCAGGGGACAGGGGTCCCTAGCATACGTATTGGTGGAGTGTTTTTGAGACGGCGTCGTTTATAATCGAAGTGAACGGCAGAGCTCTTCTCCGGGTTCACATCGATGCGCCATTTTTTGAACCAAGCTCCTAGGTCATCAACTGACTTTTGAATCTTGTTCCGTATGAAAGGTAGTGAGATACCATTGCAGTAGATAGCAGTGTCGTCTGCGAAGAGGTAGAGCTGAACACCTTTCGATGGGATGGGAATGTCGTTGGTGAACAGGATGTACAGCAGAGGAGCAAGTACTGAGCCCTGAGGGACACCAGCTTTGATAGTTCGCTGTGAAGATAGCGTGCCTTCGTGTCTAAAACGAAAGGTACGATACTTTAAGTAAGAGGCCACGAGACGTACTAGACGACCGGGGAGAGATATTTTGTAGAGTTTGTAGATAAGGCCTGCATGCCGACACTATCGAAGGATTTAGCTATGTCGAAAAAGACCGCGATGGTCTTATGACGACGAGGATAAAAACCGCTGAGGATATATTCCACATTACGGTGAACTTGTTGGGGACATGAGTGTTGCGCTCGGAAACCGATTTGATGGGAAATGATAAGAGGGTCACCGTCTGTGGGAAACAGATAGCGCCTCATACGTGTTTGGATGACTCTTTCGAAGAGCTTGCCCATTGCCTTGAGGAGGCTAATGGGGCGATGACTGGAGGGGAGGTTGAGAGGCTTGCCTGGCTTGGGAATTCCAATCACAGTTGCCTCTTTCCAGGTAGTGGGAAAGTAACTAAGTTTGAAGCAGGCGTTGAAGATAATAGATAAAAAGGTTAACACCTGCTCAGGAAAGTGTTTTAGGGCTTGGTTGGAGACGCCATCCGCGCCCGGAGCCTTTTTAGGCTTAAGTCCTTTGATGAGGGATGAAATCTCATCATTGGACACAGAGATAGGTTCGGAGGCCGCAGGGGGTGAGTTCCGGCGGCGGACCTCATCCTCCATTGCCTGGACGTGTGAGGGGTCGACGGGTTGAGAGCTAGGAGAGCATTGTGCGGCAATGCTATCTGCAAAGTACTCAGCCTTTTCCTCGTCCTCGAAGGTTACCGTGCCGTCGGGACGGGAGAGAGGGGGAGTGTGGGTGATAGCGTCTATGCGGAGGGCTCTGGCCATCTGATAGTACGCTGTATGAGATGGAGAGATATTCTCCATGAGTTTACTCTTTTCGAGGTCTCGAAATTCAGAGAGGCGGAAACGAAGTTCTCGTTGAAGACGATTGGCCGCGCGCCTATATTCGGAGGTGGGATATTTTGCTGCTCTCCGGAAAGCAGCTTTTTTGGCTTTTATAGGTTGCTAATATGTAGGGGAAGCCCACTATTGTTAGCAACCGGGACGACCCTTTCGTTCTCCTTAAGGGAGGATTTAATAAAGGTGGAGTGTCTTAATGGCAGCCGCTCCGTCCCTTTTATACAAGCGCAACAAGTAGCTACGAGAATGCCACTGCACGTGCAATGCGCAGGTGTGCGGTGCACGTGTTGTTCACAATAATTCCGACTAGGCCCGGAGGCGCTGCGGCTCGTGCAACGCTGCAGGTACCGACACGGCCATACTGACATGCGTGCGTCCTCGCACGCGCTTCATCACAATCTTAGTTATCTGTAGACAGAAAAACATCGTTCGATTCTCCTTAAAAAAGTCATAAACTTTTACACATTCAGCAATACGTTCTGATACGGTCTATATTGAACCTTCAGGTGTTAGCAATCAGCTCTGGTCCAACTTATTTTCTCTTTATATTTTTCTTCTCTATGTTTGTTTTCGACTAAGTTTGATAGTAAGAACCACTTTTTTTCTCACTTTTCCTTTCTTTTTTTCTATTTTTTTCTCTGCTTGAGCAATATAGCCCGACCAAACCACAATCATTCGCCATCACAATCACATAGTAGTGTAACGTGAGGGACGCTGTTACGGACCTCAGTTGCCCCGAAAGAAGTCGACTGGGCTAGGCCCATCAGTAACCCAACTCGACCGTCAACCAGAGGGTTCGGGCCAAAATGGCCTATGGATAATTATTATGTAATGGCTGGATAAGCAAACACAAACTTACCGAGTTCCAGAGGTAGGGTCGACCACAAGGTACCATCAGGGGCAAGTAAATGGTAGGTGTGAGTGGTATAATAAGGTATGTAACGTAACCTGACGTCACCGATGTAACCGGCCACACAGACTCAAATGCGTTACCCTGCTCCATAAGGTTCAATCACTCCAGTGGGCTTTCACCGTTATCTGAACTCAAGTCTAACGTCACTTAGCACAAAACTATAATCGAAGAGGAACGCGATCTCCTCCCGGGCCACAAAGTTTTAGCGTTCCACCCGACAAAGCAAAAATTCCTTCGTACGATATTAAAATACCACACAAGCTACTCGTCGACTCAAATTAATGGCAATCGAAGTTAAATTAATCACTCAAACTCAAGGAAAGCCTCGTTGTCACTTATACGAATGAAGTAAGACAACGCAAAGAGGTAGTCTTAACGCGACCTAACGATTCTAACGTAACTTCCCGACATCTAACCGACACGGCCGTCACAGACAATTGATTGTTCCAGACTAATTGGCACGGCCGCAGCCCGCAAAACGAATGCCCGCTGGGTCAAACCGTCAAACAGATTTATCGCCCGTGACGAGCGTTTTCACAAGTTTTAGGTTGTTACGATTTTGCCTAAACAGACGCAATAACACAATAATACCAAAGTATAAAAACCAACAGCAACACCACAAATATTCTTCTGCTTTGGAAGAACCACTACAATGGCGGAACCACAATTTTTTCATTCTACGACTCCCAGCACTCGTTGAATGACCTTGTCGGAATCGCTTGCGCACGACACCCACAGTGAACTCCACTCAGCACAAACTCCCGATATAACCTCAATTCTATGATACTTCCATGAATATGACCATTCCTCCAGAATGATGCAAACTCTGTACTTTATAGACGCGCCCGCACGGCCACCTCCGACTATCGCACGTCCTCGTGTGGTTGGCAGTAAGCCGTTAGCATTCGGTCTATCAGTTATCTCAACCTGCAAACAGATATCGACACCTGTTAGATATTACAACGCGCGACCATCCCTTCAACTTCATTTAGGTCGTAGACATGCCCTCACGACATCCTCCTCATCGGTAATTGTTGTAGTGACTTCTACCAATCTCTTGACATCCAACGCCGATCCTGTCGACCACACCATATTTGGAGTAAGCTGCAACATTTATCACACGTTAGAACACAAAAAGGCCACTTATTATTTTTGATTCATAGCAAGTCGAAGTTGATTGTTTATCACATCGCTTAAAGTTTTCAAACTTCAATAGTTAGCCCATGTAAATCATATTTCGCATGAACTATCAAATTATAACAAAACTCGATCAAGTTAATTTTTCACTGAACGTAAACTATAACTTATATAGAAAGCTCCCAACATTTCCTGACATTTGTCAAGGTACGTTAAGAAATAACTACTCTTATTAGTTTGTGATTTATGGCAATATCTTATGTGTTGTATGGAAACCAAGTATTGGCTAGAGAAATTCGGGATTAAGTTACTGCGGTCATTTTGTTCTATATTTACAAAATAAAATACAAGCGTACAGTTTGCCCTATTTGTTTCTTGGTTCGTTTGTGGGTCCGTTTATTTGTTTGTCTGATTGACAGACTAACTGAATGTTTTTATTCACATTAGTCTCTTTCTAAGTCTCCGCGACAGTTTGATTTACAAAAATCATCATCACATAGAAGAATGTTGCGCGCTATAATTAGCGCCTGGTATGTGGTGGCTAATTATTAGTGCCATCTGGTATCAAGCAGCAGAAATAGGAGCATCAAGATCTTTCTAGAACTCTCCCACTAGCACCACCTAGTATCGAATGGAAGATCTAAGCTTTCTAGAAAGCGCCACACTCGAACTTTCTACACCTGGTCGGTCGGGGCCGGTATTTGCTGGAATATTCTGAATGTTTCGGTGGAAAAGCCGTTAAAAAAGCCCCGATCGGAGTAGTATAGAATTGGCGATACGAGCGAAGCTTTCGGAGCGAAATAAAGTGAACTAAAGTGTTAAGTGTGATTAATTATTAGTGTGGTTTAAGTTTTAATTGGTGTTTGGTAATAAAAGTGTAAATTTTGGTAATTCTATCGGCAGTTTTTACTGTCACGAACCTTAAACTCTTAACGATTGGTGTCAGAAGTGGGATAAAATCATTGTGATTTTACCTAAGTAGGAAACGGAGCATGTCAGTATCCGAAGTCAACGACAGTGGGAGACGGTCCAGCGATGATTTGGTGGTGCGACGCCGCAGACGTCGGAGGACCAGCCGCTGGCTACTGAGGCCCGCCCGTCAGTAGCTCCTGCATCTGCAGCACCCGACTTAGGTGCTCTGATGATGATGCTGCAGGAGCAGGTTCGCTGATAGGAGGAACAGGCCCGTTGGTTGAAAGAAAAACAGGTGGAACAGGCCCACCGACAGGAGGAAAAGGCCCGTCGCTTAGAAGAGCAGCTCAAACGCGATAAGGAAGAGCAGATGCTTCTCATGAAGGACCTTCACCTACCTTCGGGAAAGAGATAAGGGGTGTGAAGGATAAGGTTTCTCAACATGATAACCACCTGTCGGAAGCAGAGACCCAAATCAACCAAGTTAAGAAAACGCAGGATGAACTCAAATTTGGAGATGGAATTACGGCTCCCGTAGTAGCTACAACACCTTCGCTACGTGGATTCAAAGTGCCGCCGTTCGACGGGACTTCTTCATGGTCGGCCTACAAAATCCAGTTCGAGGCAGTCATGGAGGCGAACGGCTGGAATAAAAGTCAGGTTATGACTGCACTCACCCTAGACCTGCGTGACCAAGCCTTAACTGTTTTGGAAGCTCTCGGTAAGAAAGTGACTTACGAGAAGCTCCTTGAGGCATTGGAGGCAAGATATGGCGACGCTCATCTGACACACGTCTTTAGTGCGCAGCTTAAAGATCGCGGGCAACGCAGCAACGAAAATCTGCAGCAGTGGGCTCTTGAGGTGGAGAAGATCGTTCGAAAAGCATACCAGTATGTACCTGCGCTCATTGAAGGGAACCTGGTGCAGACCATTCATCGACGGCATTCGCGACCTTAAAGTCAGAGCTGTTGCGAGGCTCGGGCAACACGAGACGCTTAAGGATGCCTTGGCACATGCACTGGAGGTGGAAGCCGTGCGACAGGATCTTCGCTCCCATCGCGCCAGGGAGGTTGCGGCAGCTACAGTTCGCGACCACAATAAAGGATACAGCCCTAGGTGCTATGGCTGCTGGGAAAGAGACCGTCTTCGATCCAGCTGCACTAAACGAACTGTAGAAGGGGAAGATGATCGATCTCGAGAGGGTAGTGCGGCCAACAGCATCGCCCAGCAGCAGCAGGGAAACGAGTAAAACACAGAACTGCGGGTGGATGCTGGCTTATGTTAAAAGAGCGCCAAGGATCTCGATCTCACAAACCCATGATGGGAACAGTCTAATCATCAAAGGCGAGGTCAATACGGAATGCCGTGTAAACTGAGCATAGACACTGCAGCTTCTTGTACGGTTGTTAGTTCCCAATTTATAGGTCATTTCCTTGGGGACTCCGCTTACAACCGAAAACACATTAATTTGGTAACAGCCACCGGTCAGGGTATACCCGTCTGTGGAGATCCGTTGTTCTTCCGCCGAGATTGGAAACGATTGTGCCGGTTAGTCTTCCTCGCAACCGTGGGCAAGCTCACCGTTGTGTACTCGTGGAAAGGGTAAACAAGGACCTTCCATGGAAAGGAGCTCGAACCTTGGTCAGAACCACTGACATCTCATGAGTACGTGTGCTGAACCTTTATAACCTGGAACAGATTACAGAAAAAGGCACTGTGGCGGCGCTGTCGTCGCGCCGCAAGCGAAACACACCGAAACCTAAATCACGCTATCAAAATTCCGAATCATAAATAGTATATATAGAACATCTCCGAACTATCATACGGAGTGAAGGCCGCTCCCGGGCAGAACACACTGACCGGCGGGAGACCTTCCCTTTTCCTTCTACTGCCACAGGCACACTGGTTGGTACTTGTGAGGAAGTGGATTGGTTGCGCCGGTGACAATATCTATTCAGTGGGACCCCCAGCAAGGATGCACAAACGAGAATGATCACACTTTTAGAAGACTGTCACATCGTTCTCTCCCCGAATGAAATGGTCAAGGCGCAGAAGTTGTTACTCAAGTACGCCGATATATTCTCGTCAAACGATGCTGACATAGGGAGGACTGGCTTAGTTCAACACAAAATAAACACAGGAGAAAATTGCCTATCCGTCAGCGGCCAAGAAGATTGCCGGTAGCACGTGAAAAGGAAGTGGAAACCATGATTGAAGGAATGATGAAGGATGGTGTTATTGAACCTTCCTCTAGTCCAGGGTGTTCACCAGTGGTGCTGGTGAAAAAGAAGGATGGCAGCATGCGGTTTTGTGTTGACTACCGCCGTCTGAACGACGTTACAAAGAATGACAGCTATCCCTTGCCAAGAATTGATGACACGCTGGACATGCTTACAGGAGTAAAGTGGTTTAGCACGCTAGATCTAAAAAGTAGCTACTGGCAAGTTGAAATTTGCCCCAATGGACAAGGAAAAAACTGCGTTCTCGACGGAAAAGGGTCTGTGGCAATTTAAAGTTACCGTTTGTGTTGTTTCCGGATTGAGCAACGCTTCAGCAACGTTTGAAAGGTTATGGAACTTGTACTTACCGGGCTTATTGGCGATGCCTGTCTGGTCTACTTGGATGACATCATCATCGTAGGCCGTACGTTTGAGGAACACCTTCAAAACCCGGAACGCGTGCTCATGAAGATTCAGAGTGCCAACCTCAAGTTGAGCCCGAAGAAATGCTCACTATTCAATGTTCAATTATGGGTTCATTGACATCGATGTTTCGATGTTTGACATGTGGCAACATCGAGGTTTTAATATTTAACTTCGATGATCATCGAACATCCCTATCTATTTAGAATTTTAAATTTAGGTTATTGGTGTCATTTTTGCTGAGCTTTTCAGTAATTTTTAAAAATAAGTGGGATGGGAACATAAAAATCTTATTACTATTTTGTTAAATCAGTAGATTATTTATTTATCGCAATAACTAATAAATCATATTATATCAAAATGACTTCAGCACCATCAGATACAGAGTCAAACGTTAGCGGTTTCATACGTTACAGTGACAAGGACTTTAAGCATTTATACACATCTATGATACAGGTATAACTTAATTCGGGTTTAAATGTTTTAATTTATTCTCCATGAATTGGCACGCTGCCAATAAACGTAGTGATTACTGACTGTTAAATGTAGTGATTATACTCTTTGACAGCGTACTAAATTTCACTAAATATAGGTGTCGTAAGAGTCAATGGAGGGAATTGAAACATGAGAGGGGCAGCAGCAGGTTCCTGATAACAACTCTAAATGATTAATAAACGCCCATTAAGTGTAGTAAATATGAGGCAATCTACGGGGAGACATGTTTGGTAGTGCACTTTGATTAGAGGCTGCTATATATTAATGATGAATGAATATTAACGAAGATGATACCCATCAGTTGTAATTCTTTCAGAACATGGAAATTATTAATCAAGATATTCTAGAAGTGGAAAGAAATATGAAAAACATTGTAAAGAAAGCAGGACCACTAGAGAATCAATTGACTACTTTACTACAGTCTTTGCCAAAACCAAAAATGACTTTACCTATGGAGATAGAATAAAATAGTGATAATATTATGAAGGTTTTATATTAATATCTCTTGCAATATGATTTCGACAATATGTATTTAAAACACATAAGTAAGGTACACAATATTTTGTATTGTAATGAGTACATTATTGTTTACTTGGAAGCTTGTCTTAACTAATTAACTATAAATTTTTTAACTAGCAGTATAAATACTATATATATGTAGTACATGTGCAGTTTTTTTTTAATTTCTGCTCCCAAAATCATTTTTCTGAAACAGGAATGTATAAAACTATCATTTGGATAGGTGTTGGTATGAACACTGTGATGTTAAAGGCTGATATAGAACCCCAGTAGTTTTTGAGACAATACAAATCAAACTATGGGAAAGGGTAGGGCTGGAGGGCAAACCCATATGATTTTAATATTTGATTACCAGTTTCTTACATTATAACCCTTTACAACCAGACAAAAAAAGTTAAGATTTATTGTAATTTATGATATAGGTCGTATTTATAGAGCAATACGCTACCTAGGAAAAATACAGAAAAAAATCGGAAAAGCTAGGTTTTCCTGAAAATTGCCTGCATGTTCGTGCACTTTAGGATTAGTTTTACATATGCACATTTGTGCATCTTTATGGATTTGTGTGTTTATTGAGGTAATTAGACAACATTTATGAATTAAACAATTATTTTTAGAAAAATTAAGTATTACTATAATAATCAGTCTTAATAATTATTATTAATAAGTATCAAAATAAGGAACATTTTCTTACTAAACATTAACTTAAACCATGCCTTCTGTGCGACGTTTTTCAGGGAAATTTAGTAAGACCTCAGATATCTCAAGACGAAAGTCTAATAAATCTAGTGTTTTATTCCATCTGTAATTATTGGAAGTGCAATCTATTTTGTAAGCACGCCAAGCGTTGACTAAAGCTAAATCATAAAAATTTATGAGTACCTACTTTTAGTGTCCATTTCCGAGTTTTTATGAATGTTCGGTAGTATTCAACCTGTTGGTCGAGAACATCCACTCCTCCCATGTATCAGTTATAATTTTGAATTATTTTTGGTGCAGTTATGTCAACATAGGTGCGAGTTTGCTTATCCCACCTTTTAACCATTTCAGTACAGTTAGACCCAGTGCAGTTAGAAGCTATCAATACAGATTTATTGTCTTTCCACTTTACCAACACTGTACGCTTGTATACGCTGTATGGGTCCCTTACCATCTGCTGGCTCTCACCACGATACATTTGACTATCCTTCTTGAATTTTAAACTAGTCTTGTCCAGTATTCTATTCGCCATGATAGATCCGGAGCTGTGTAGGTTCCGCTTTTGTAATTCTTCTATTAATGGAATGGTTGTGAAATGTCTGTCGTGATATAAACAACTTCCTTCGGGAACGCTTCTTGATAAGTGCCAAACTACGGAGGGTCCAAGACCAAGATTAGTGTCCCCAAACATTGTCCTAGCCCCTTGATAAATGTCAAAGTCTAACATAAGCCCATCACTTGTTGTGAGGACATAGTTTTTGAGACCAACTCGTTGTGGTTTATTTTTAACAACTTGTCTCAATGGGCATCGACCAGTGAACGGAATCATCTGTTCGTCGATAGAATAGTACCCTGAAACCCTTTCTTGCTTGTAACAACCATTGCGAACTTGAGTTATCATAGGTTGTACTTTCCACAACAGATTTGTCGAATCGCAATAATCTGAAAACTAGCTGTAACCTTATTTGATTTATTGATAATTGATATAATATATAACAATTAATATGTTTTAAATATTATGAATACTAGCATTGCAAGTTCTGAAGTTAGAGATAATCTAAATAATTTTTATGACTCAGTGTTGCAGTGATCAAGCATTGTGATGCTGCATTGGCTATGAGCTTAAATCCCAATAAGTCTTTGTATGGCTTACAAGTAACTGTAACAGGAGGTAATCCTAGCATAATATGGTTAAATTTATAGATAATAGCAGTAAGTAGTGACAATATTTTTGTGGAATTAACTGTATATAAGAAATCATAAGAGGAAAGAAATAGGTGCTAGGTAGTAATTTATGGATTAGATAAAAAAGGGACTGTAAATGATATATGCATTGGGTTTAGAACCTCCCCGTGTTATGACCTCTGTTTCAGTGTCTGCATTGAATACCAAACTATTGCTATCATCATCATCATTACAGTCCGTTACAAGTCAACTGCTGAACGTAGAAGTTTCCTACAAGGAATGCCACAAAGCATGGTCATGAGGCACCTGTATCTATTGACTTCTACATCTGCTTTATACAACTTATGCTCAGCACCTCATATTATGTATTATAAAACAATATTGTTACAATATAATCAAGAAATAAGTCAAAAATTATTTTAAATCAATAAAATAGTTTCTAAGTCACTCATATTTATTATAGTTGTTTTTATGTTAGACGCAATAATGTGAAATAAATTCTTTTAGAATATTTTTTGTTTTATTTCGATTTGTTGTTCTAATATGGGTATTTTTTATGCATGTAAAAGTTTAAATATGTATTCAGTCTAGATTTTGATGTCTCCAGTGCAATATTATTTTATTATTGTTAATTATAGTTCTAAAATAAAAGCTTACTAACCTGATGGACTATGTCAGTTACTTTAGTTCTTCTCCTAGTATCCTCTTTAAATCCTTTATCGCACAAAGAAAACATAGCCCAGCAGATCAGTAAGCTGACAGTGCAATATGCCAATCATATAGCTCAAGGACTGACATCCGATGGGAAAGAAAAGTTCTTGAGTGGTAGCCTCATACTAGCAAGTGCTTAATTCACCTGCTTGCAGTGCACCTTGTTATGTTTCGAGCGAGGTTTTGTTAGTTGACAAATATCGGCATATCTAATCAGAATTGTGAAATCCGAATACCATAAACAGGTTGGTAGCAGCACGACTAGACAAAGGTACGGCGGTTCTGTCACCGCGCTATAATGCATATTTACCCAACAACTCTTTGAAATACACCAAATGACGGTGATAAGGACATACCTACTCCAGACCGAATTCGTGGAACAGTAGAAACGTAGGTAAATTTTTAAATGTTTTAATGTATGTACTAAAACTTCGTTTCCGTATAGCAACAATTTCAGGTATAGTCGGAAAGATACAAAGTGCTGTCTACACATTTGGGAGAAATATCCTGCCAATCAATATTTTTAATAAGTGAGAACTTCATGTGGTGCTGCTGATTGAAGATCCTTAAATCACATATGCCCATCTGTTCAAATGATTTGCAAATCAACACAGGCTTATTGACCTTTCAGGAATTATTTTCATTTTGTATAAAAATGAACATGTATCATAGAATTTTGATAGTTTAAGTCAAGTAATAATAATAATAATAATTCTTTAGGATTTGTTGGTGTCTCACCTATGGCTTCGTACATAAATAATATTTTCTTTCTTCGGGATCGGACTGGCTTAAAAATTGGATCTATCTGTTATTAGAGCAGATGAAAAAGACTTGGTACTGTTTCAAAATTCTGAAAAAATTTTTGCCTGTAAGATAAGATACAGGGGAATCTATCCTAACTCATACAAAGTTTGAATTTGAGGCATTCCCTAAAAATTTCGAAGCCTACGTCGAGGTCCATTTTTGACCCATCAGTGTACCATATAAGGCTACCGTCTTCACAGATAACCTGTCCATTCAGCCAGTCCTTTCTGGAGGGTAGTCCCACTATATACTTTTTATAAGTGTATAGTGGACGCAGGATATCTGAGATCATGCATAAGACCCGTGTTTCCTTAATTGAGTCGAGCATAAATCTCAATTTTTGGTAGGTAAAGCAAGCGCAGACCGCCCTGGGCGTTAATCCTATACAAACTAGTCCTCGCTTTCTGGTCTAAATAAAGATCAAGGGGCGTTAGGCATAGAAGTGCATTAAGAGCTGCTCCAGGCGATGATAGCATCGTTTCAGTTGCCATTAGGCAGGCAGTTCTTTGTTGACTAGTCCGTCCGCAGTCGTCCTTTAGTTGGCCTTATTACACCGGTGATAATCGACCTCACTATGCTGCTGTACAGCCATAGAATCATACTAGGACGCAATCCCCAGATGTTTCCAACCATACGACTACACGTACATAAAACAATATAAGCGGTATGACATACGTGGCTTAGGTGAGAGTTTCATGTTAGTTTTTGGTCGATTGTTACGCCCAAATACTTAACTTTGCGCAAAATCCGCTATATTGAAGTTGTTAGATCTTAATTTGTTCATTCCGTGTAATAAAATACAATGATGTGTCCTGTCCAGTCTGAAGAGCATCCACCTCCCACACTCTCTCATTTGCATGCACTATCCCCTTCACCACCACTTCCAGCAACACCGCTCTCAGCACCACGATTCCCTGGCGCTGGGAATCGTGGTGCTGATGCTGAGAGACTAGGAACGACACCACCCTTGATAATACGACATGTGTTTCGTCTCTACACGAGGCATTCTCAGATGAAGTAGATTCTGTGGAGGCTGACATTGTCTTCGTCACCTCTAATACTATCACCACCACTCCTGGCACTCTATTCCCTCTCCAAACGGTGCTATTTACGCAACTCGTTGATCAGCGAGTTGTATAAATAGCAACTGTCTCGGCTCGCCTCTAACTTAGCCTTCATCCATCGGAGAGACTACTTCACCTGTAGATGCCCCGTATAGGGGCGAAACACGTATTGTATTATCGAGAGTGGTGTGTCGTTTCTAGTGTGGTGGTGTTGGGTGTGGTGGCTACGGGGAGAGTGCATGCAATTGAGAGGGGTTGGGAGGTGCTCTTCAGACTGGGAGGACACATCATTTTATTTTATTACGCGAATGTGGACAAATTAAGTTCTAATAACTTCAACCACATGGATTGAAAAATGAATATTGAGTAAAATTATGGTTGAAACACCTTTAATTTTCCTACCATGTTCGCACCATTATCGTACCCTTGACCTCGACTATCATTCATGTCTTTTAAGTCAAGCACTTGTGCAAATGCATCAAGAAAGAGGCCAGTAAGTCCTTTTTCCGAAGAGTCACTTCTGGCTTGTAAACAACAAAATACTCGTGCTTTGACTTCCTAATTAGCGTCAACAAAACGGGATATTAATGATAAGAGTGAGTGGATTGGGGACCGGTGCCCGGTGGTAGTGTTTCGGTTGATTTCGACGTCGCACCGCCATAGGGCCGCCGCTGTTCGACTATATTTATTTATTTAAAAAACTTAAACGTAACACCTTAAGCTAAAGGGTACATGGGGCGGACTTAATGCCATGTGGCATTCTCTGCCAGTCAACCCTGGGTGCCAAGGACAATTGTTGGCAGGTGCGACCATTATACGTAAATAATTACATTAAAATAAATACACAATCATATAGTATAAATATACATACAATAATACATACATATACATATATATATATATATACATATATACATATATATATATATATATATATATATATATATATATATATATACATGCTTATAAACTTCGTAAATAAATATACAAATGAATGATATATATAATATGATGTTTGAATAATATATAATAAAATAAATATCTGAAGTAAAAAAGAAGAAAAGAAAGACAAAAATTAAGGAAAATAATGTTAATTAGTAGTTTCCTTCAGGTAATGTTCTCGGAGAAGAACTTTGAAGACTTTTTTATTTGTGGCATTCTTAATATCGTTGGGGAGGGTGTTCCAAAGTTGTATGGCTTGTATCGTAAAAGACGACCTAAAAAAATTTGACTTATGCTGTGGAAACCTTAACCTCAGACGGTTTGACTGTCGGGATGTTCGACCGTCGATCGAATGAAAAAAATGAAAATTATCCTTAATATAAGAAGGCGACCTTGGATCGTTTAAAATTGAATAAAGTACAAGTAAAATTCTAGAGCATCGCCTTTACGTATAGGTAGCCATTTAAGCTTTGAACGATATGATGATATGTGGTCATACTTACGTAAACCAAAAATAAATCTTATGGAATTATTAAGAAGGCGCTCCAACTTGTTTAGAAGATTTTCTGATAGATCTGGGTAACATACATCGGCATAGTCGATAATAGGTAGAATAAGGGAATGAACCAGCGTAAGTTTGGTTTTGAAAGGTAGGAAAT
This sequence comes from Parnassius smintheus behrii, assembly GCA_036936625.1. Classification (NCBI taxonomy): domain Eukaryota; kingdom Metazoa; phylum Arthropoda; class Insecta; order Lepidoptera; family Papilionidae; genus Parnassius; species Parnassius smintheus. The sequence goes on along the minus strand of JAUPFT010000011.1, from coordinate 44,754,268 downwards.
TTTTAAGACGATAAAGGGAACGCAAGGTAGCAACAACTTTACGACTAACTTCAGAGATCTGCAATTTCCAGGTCATAGTTTTATCCATGTACAGGCCAAGATTTTTTATGGAATCACAATATGGAATCAAACTTCCATTATAAATTACAGGAGAGAGATTTCCATAATCAACCTTAGCCAATAATTGCGAACTTCCGAATATTATAACTTTGCATTTGGCACTATACAATAATCTATGAACAACGGCTTTATGTGCTACCCGAGGCAGCACTTTTTTAACACTTGTTTAAGTAGCTTCCCGAAGATATATCTTAGTTGGATTTGTCGTTTGACCATTCGGGAGTGAAGTAGTCCTTTCTCGAGAAGGGGCGGCCGGCGCTGGTGGAGTTGCCGATATGTGCGACAGCGTTTATGTGGCCCTGCCAACATGCGTCAATGGTGGAACACCATGGGGTTTTAGTCGATACGAGTCCAAAGTAACCCGTCCTTGCCCTCGTTAGGTCGCTCGGCGAAGGCATTTCCCCATGTAATAAAAAAGTAGCCTCGGTCCACGTACACCAGACATAATAATATAGATTACACTCCTTTCAAAACTTTTATCTATACTTCGGCCAACGAGAAGCGATACTAAATATAAATAACCAATGCAAGGTTATTAGGAATAGCAGGGGTGCGTAACTTTTTGATAGTTAGATTATATATTTAAGTAGCCAATATAGTTTCAAAAAATGTTTAGCAAACCAAAAAATAGACTTTTTATAAATTTTGATATAATTTAAATTATTGTATGTAATGTGTAATGTAGATTTAAATTAAATAAATGCTATCTGCGCAATTTCTGTTCTGTATGGGTATTTATCATTAGGCTAAGCTTAGTTATTAATAACCATATGTTTTTCATTCACAGAAAAACTAGTCACCTAAAATTAAAAATTAAATTAAAATTATATAAATACTTTACTTAAATTTTAATTATTACAGTTGCTGTTTTTTAAATAACTTTGTCGGCGACAAGCATATAATCAACCAGTGACGAACTGTGTTTAAGACTATTTCATTTCCTTAATTAGTGTAGTGTCAATTTACCAAGTGACGAACTTTATTTTAAAACTATTATAATTTCGCAATTAGTGTATTTAGCTTATTAATTCTTATTAGAATATAATTTAAATATAATTACAAAATTGAAAGGTTAGCTTTTAATGATAATTTTGTAAGGAAGTTTTTAAAGCAAGAATTTGTATTGTAAATACTTATAAAAAAATTAAGTTTTGTTTAACGCTTAAAAACTGGTGTTAGATTAAAGGTTTATACATAACATTATGTAAACAAAAAGAAATAAGTAGATTAGACATCTGTTTTAATAAATATAAGACAAAATGTATAGTAAATTAGCAGTTTCGTAGGGTTTTTGTTCTATAAGTTTTGTATAGAGGACTTAATAGTTTTATATTATTATTTTATGTTATAGAACATAATTAGAGCAATCTAACGATATATAATTTGTAAGGGTTTTTTGAAAATTTTCAACAAATAAAGGCTCCTAAGGTTTCGGCTCGAAGTAAAAACAACGCGCGAGATCTCCTCGGATTACTCGACATCCGAGGAAGAATCTGACCACCAACCTGAGAAACCCATAAGGAGATCACCACCCAAATCGCCATCGCCGACCAAACCCCCCCCCCTCCCCAGAACACCGGAACAACACACCAGTATGGATGCTGCTGATCTGGAACAGGGAGGAGAAGGGTCATGCGGGTGGAGTGCCACCACGTACGCGACCCTAGCGCCGAGTACATCTGCCGGACACTCACCGTCCGCGCCTACTACCAACCCGTCAGGCCGGCCATCGGACGATGGTCAAAGGCCTTCGACTAGCTACGCCCAACTGGTATCTGCTCCGGCAGTACCAAGGACAAAGACAGCCGAAACACCAAAACCGCCGGAAGAAACGGCTAAGAGGTACCCACCTATAGTAGCTGAGTGCTTACCGGACTGGACGAAGCATTTCGAGGTACTCAACAAGAAATTGGGCCACCCACCGAATGCTCGTCCGTTCGGTAAGGGGGTTAGATTTACCCCCCAGAGTCCGGAAGAATTCCGGACGGTACAAAAATATTTAATAGAGATAACCGAGAAAGTACCAGCTATGTCCTGGTACTGTTACACCCCCGAGGAGGACAAGCCCATGAAAGTGGGCATACGGGGTCTACCAGTGGGCACGGATCCAACCGCGATAGAGGGGGCTATCAGGGCCAAGGGGTTCCCGATTAAGTATGTCAAAGGAATCCCCCCCCCCCCGTAGAGGCAGACCTGGGTGCCTCTACTTCGCGCAGCTGGACCACCTGAGCCTGGAGCGCCTTAACGAGCTATATCAGATCGACGAACTCCTCTTCATGAGAGGAGTCGTCATAGAGGCCTGGCAAGGAAGAGCGGGCCCTTCACAGTGCCACCGCTGCCAGGCCTTTGGCCACGCATCTACCAATTGCTTCAGGCCAGTGTTCGCTGCGCCGGAGATCATATCGCCAGTAACTGCCCAAGGGGTAGAGATGAAGAACCACGATGCGCAAATTGCGCCAAGAACCACACCGCTAATGATCGTCGCTGCCCAGTCCTGAGGAGGATTGCAAGGAAGCAGGGGATTGCTCTACCGGGACTACTCCCAGAGGAGCCCAAGAGGGTCCCCCAAAGTCGTCCCAGAGCCGTGGTCCAGGAAGACGGGGGGACCACAGTTAGAGGAAAGGGAAGGCAACCTGCCCCCCCTCCACCCGTCACGGCACCCACAGAAACGGTGGTGCCCACTACTATCACATCGAAGGCAACCACCGGGGCGACCCTTCAGCCCCCCGCTAACGACGCCATAGAGCGCCAAACCACTCAGTGGAGTAAGCGGGGGAGGAAGAAGAAGAAGAAGGTGCAGCCTCCTCCTCAGGCAGCAAACTCTACCCCAACCCCAGCGGTAACGATAGCCCAGGCGCAGGTTACCAAGGAGGATAAGAAAGCCAGAATGGTTAGAGTGCCAGAAAGGACTCTATCAGAAAATAGAGCCCGCTCTACTTATAGAGCGCGCTCTACCCATACACAGAGAAAGACACCTCGAAGGTGTCGAGACTGCTGACGCCATCCAACGTTTGGTTGGCATAGCAATCGAAGTCGGCAGTCAAGTCCTGGCTGATATCAGAGCCGGGACAGATCCGATCACAGCGGTTATGAAGGCGCTGGCTAGCCTACTGGCTCGACACTACGGTGGAGGAGTCTAACCTGCGTCTCCTCTACTGGAATCCGGACGGGATCCAGCAGAAGTTACATGAACTCCGCACTGTCGCCCAACAACAGGACATACACGTCATCTTGCTGGGAGAGACAAAACTCAATCCGAATACGCACGTAAAGCTGCCCAACTATCATATGTACGGGAGGGATGAGGTCACTTCTCAAGGGGCCGCCTACAGAGGGACGGCGGCCCTAGTGAGAAGGGACATCGTCCATCAAGAGCTCGAATTACCAGAGTACCAAACGATGCGCTCTATCGGTATAAAAATGGAGGCGGCGGGCGAGGAACTAAGGGTTTATGCAGCATACCGCCCGCCCGGGACTCCATTCTGCTCCTCAGACGTCCGGACGATAATGGATGGCGAAACACCAACCATCATCACCGGGGACTTAAACGCCAGACACCCGGCGTGGGGGTCCAGAGTGATCACCCCGTCCGGTCACGCACTTTTTGAAGACGCTGAGAGAAACAACTATGACGTCTTAGGTCCCGAAGAACCTACCCATGTTGCACGGAGACGTCCGGATGTATTGGACATCGTGCTCTCTAGGAACATCAACTACCCGATAGTGGTAGAAGTGCTGTATGACCTCAATTCACAGCACCTCCCGATCTTAATTACCCTTGGCCTAAAGGCGGTGATTACGCCGCCCAGAGCATTTAAGACACGTATCGACTGGAGGCTCTACCAGCAACACCTGCAGGAGAGACCTCCAGCACACCATCCCTTAAACACAGCGGACGACGTAGAGGCCGCCGCTAACAACATCACCAAGGCGATCCAGGAGGCCCTCCAAGCTGCCTCTACGATCGTCCCGATGTCCACAAGGAAAGACGATCTGCCTCTACAGATAAGAGTGCAGATCAGGAGAAAAAGAGCGTTGAGGAGGCTCTGGGCGCGTACTCGCTGCCCGAGAATATTTTTTTTTATTTTTTTCTTATTTTATAGGATAGGGTGACAAACGAGCACACAGTCCACCTGATGGTAAAAGGTTGCTGTGGCCCATAGACATCGACATCTATTCTCGATTACGAATCAAAATGCAGATGCGTTGTCACCCGTGAGGACTAAGATGGAATGCCCCGTTTCCAGTAAAAGGGTCTCCGGTTCTCTACACTCACCATACGAAATACAGCAGCATTAAGCTACTATTTCACGCTGGTATTCTGTGAGAGCGTGGTCCCTCCCCGGTCGAGCCGACCCATTCGTGCTACAACTATACTTCTAATATAACTGCAGCAGGCTCTACCACGTATAAATCAAGACGCAACTGAACACCTTATCGGAGGAACTGTCGGTTGCAGTCCAGGCACACAGAGGAGATGTCTGGGAGCGGCGCATATGGAAGGCGGAGGAGCATGATGCGTCGCTCTACAAACTGAACCGACAGTTAACTAGAGCCAAACCTCCCGTTTGCCCGCTGACCAACAACGCGGGCGAACGTTGTTACGATGCCAAGGGTAGAGCGGATATCCTAGGAGAGCACTTCGAGGAGCAATTTATGCCGAGCCCAGCAAGTGCGGAGTTCATGGAGCTTCATGCCTGGAAGGAGAGCCGCGTACAGGAATTCCTGTCGTCGCCCGCGCCACCTCTTGCATTAGAGTGGTTTATCTCCCCCGCTGAACTGCGGAGGACAGTAACCCGCCTGCAACCGAGGAAGGCGCCTGGGCACGACAGGATTACCAACGCTGCACTCCGACAGCTGCCCCATAGAGCCCTAGTAGAGCTTGTTCGACTCTACAATGGGATATTGCGGACATCCCATTTCCCGGAGGACTGGAAAATAGGCAGAATTATCGTCTTGCCGAAACCCGGGAAGGACAGGCATAGAGCTGCCGGCTACAGGCCGATCACGCTGCTACCACACATAGCTAAACTGCTAGAAAGATTGTTGCTAAGACGCCTCCGCCCGTGCATCCAACTTCGGGCGGTGCAGCACGGATTCAGGAGGGATCACTCAACAGCAACACAGCTGACCAGAGTGCTGCACCTACTTGCGGCCGAATACAACCGTGGCCGCATCACATTGGGCGTCTTCCTCGATATCGAGAAGGCGTTCGATAGAGTGTGGCATTTTGGATTACTTTACAAATTAGAAGAACAGACCAGTATCCCTCCTGCTATGTTGCGGCCAGTGGCGTCTTTCCTGGCAGACAGGAAGTTCTACGTCTGCGTAGAGGACGCCGTGTCCGCAACCAGAACCATCAGAGACGGCGTTCCTCAGGGCAGCTGTTTGTCTCCAGTCCTGTACTCGGCTTATACCAACGACATGCCGACATTGGCAGGTAGGCTGAAAGAGTGGGAGGATGACATGGAATTGGCGTTATATGCGGACGATAGCGCTTATTTCACCTCGTCCAGAAGGGCCCACATTGCCACTGCTAAGATGCAACGACTGCTGGACCTGCTGCAACCATGGCTAGATGAGTGGAGGATGGTCGTCAATGTTGGTAAGACGACCGCTCTGCTCACTCGCCGCCTCAGAAAACTACCACCTCCGTTAACCCTCAACGGCCGGAAGATCGCGTACGAGAAGGCCGTGACCTACCTTGGGTGCCGGATTGACCGGGCGCTGCGTATGTCTGCACACGTCGACTTCGTTGTCCGCAGAGCACGGGGTGTGCGGGCAATGCTACGTCCGGTACTGGCATCCAAGTTACCACTTAAAACAAAAGTGCGTGTTTACAATACGTATATCAGACCCATTATCACCTACGCTGTTTCGGCCTGGTACGCGCTTCTGAGCGAGCCTCTGAGGCGGCGACTACAGGCCCAGCAAAATTTGACACTAAGAATGATCGTCTGAGCAGGTCGCTACGTCCGGAATGACGTCATAGCGGCCAACCTGAAGATTGACACCATACAGGAGTTTGTGGCCCGGTTGGCGCGCGGATTGTTCGACCGTGCCGACAACGGGCCGCACATACATCTAAACCAACTTGCGCCGCTACACACTTGCCCTCCGGACGGGCGACTCTATCCAAGAGAACTCCTCTCTATATCGATTAGAGAGTCGAGTAACAACCCTCAATGCCGCTGATAGGCCAACTCTGACTTTACCGGATAACCTCCCTTTTTCGTAGTCTTAACCGACTTCGAAAAAATTTACCGATTACGGACTAATCCGAAGTTGAAACTAACAATGCCAATAGAAGGCTCCCAGGACCGGTCCATAGTGGTGGACCGCGAGGATAACACGGGTAATGGGGGCATACCCCGAGGCCCGATACCTGCATGTGCCTAGGTACATGAAGACGACAATCCACGCTCAACGCTCAAATCGCAGTCGCAGCACAGCCGCCGAAGAGGCTACAACTAAAAGGAAAAGGGAAGTCGAAACCTAAGGAACAAGAAGCTACCTAGAAGAAAAGTGTTTTAATTGCCTCCTCCCGGCTGATCGTCTATCTCTCTCTCTCTCTCTCGGGGTCCTAGTAGGGTCGTAGTATACATACGCATTCAGGGGTGCGTGGGACGTGCGTTACCAGCACTAGGCAAGGAACGTACGTCATAAGTGGGTGATTGTCCCAGGGCGACTGCGGGCACTGGACGTGTCCCTGCCGTCCGATACAGTTGGTCCTTCGAAATCCGGATCCCTGCTAGAAGTATATAGAAGATTACAGAAGAATCCGTTCAAGATGCCGGTTACCAGGTCACAGAAGGATGCCCCCTCACGTCCCGGATCCCGTCCCTCAGATAAGGACGCGACAGGTGAAATGTCAGGATCAGAAGGGGTCACGTCTGAGTCAGCGTCAGCATCATCAGGAACAGCAACTACGTCAGATTCTTCAGGCACTACGACCACAGAGGGTACCACAACGACAGAGACCACAGTTGCAATTGCCACAACTGCCACCACGGCGGCATCCAAGGATAAAACCGCACAGAAGGAGACGACCAAGAAGACTCTAGAGGATATTCCAGACAAGGGCGTTCATGGCTCTGCCACAACCCTTAAGCCAAAGGGGGTCAGTCGTCGCGCCAGGTCTACGAAGACCACGAGCTCCTCAGCCAGGAGACGGGAGCTGGAAGCCAGGGAAGAATTAGCACGCATGGAGTTTAAGCAAGCTCAAGCTGTGGCGAAGCTAGCACGCATCAGATTAGAGCTGGCACAATGTGAAGATGAGGACTCCGTGGATGAAGACCAGGAAGACAGAACAGCACAGGTGCAGAACTGGATCAAGACATCAGTAATGGAAGAAAACAACATGGGAAAACACGAGCAACGAGGTCAGCACCCTCCGGAAGAGCCAAATGTGAAGCCTGAAGAGAACTCCTCAATGAAAAAAGATACGAGCGAAATTCAAGCGCTGACGATAGCATTGAAGGAAGCCCTTACCACACGAGGAGGACCAATAGCTCAGCCGAAGTATATCCACGAGCTACCCTACTTCGATGGCAACAGCAGCGAGTGGTTGGTCTTCAAGGTGGTCTATGAAGATACCGCCCCGATGTTCAACGCAGTTCAAAACATGGCTCGACTAAGAAGAGCACTAAAGGGCAACGCAAGAGAAGCCATCAAGAGCCTACTGTACTCCGAAGCCTCTCCACTGGAAGTAATGCAGGCCCTCAAGAGACGATATGGAAGACCTGATGCATTGGTGCTGGCTGAATTGGATAAAGTCAGGGTATTACCGAAGATTTCTGAAAATCCAAGAGATGTATGCATCTTTGCGAGCCAAATCAGCAACAGCGTAGCAGCAATAAGGGGTTTGAAGAAACCACAGTACCTGCATTCACCTGAAATGGTAAAGCAAATTATAGAAAAAATGCCTACAATCCTGAAGTTCCGATAGTATGACTTTACGGCAGCAACAGAAGAGGGCGAGTTCTCCGACCTGACGATGGTCTCCAAGTTCCTGAACAACGAAGCAGACAAATGTGGAGCCTTCGCAACCTCAGAAGAGAAGAGCGGGTTCAGAAGAACTCATCGACAAGCGACGCATTCTACGAGGGAAAAGGACTTCAAAGAAAAAGATACAAGACAGTCAACAGAAAAGACCTGTCCTATGTGCCAAGGTGGACACTTCCTCGTCGACTGCCAGAAGTTCCAAAAGACGTCAGTACAAGATCGATGGGCAACAGAAAAGAAAAGTCACGTTTGCTTCAAATGTCTTCAAGGAAAACATCGAAAGGAGAGCTGCGAGAAACCACCATGTAAGGAGCGCAAGAGGTGGCATCATCATTTGCTGCACGTCGAACCAGAAAATAGGACCTCGGGAGAGAAGAAGGCGGAAACACAAGAAGAAGTAGCAAGCGTCATGACATCAGTGAATGCAGTCAACAACGCAAGGGCATACATGAAGATAGTTCCAGTAGAAGTCTTCGGGCCAAAAGGATCCAAAAGAATATTGGCCCTCATGGATGAAGGGTCGACAGTGTCACTTATTGACATAAAGGTGGCAGAGGAAGTCGGCGCTAAAGGCAACAAAGAGGAGCTGGTCATCGAGACAGTAGGAGGCAGGCAAATCAAGAAGAAGGATTCTCAGACGCTGGACCTTGAAGTGAAGGGGGTTCATCAAGGAAGCAAGAAGACCTTGAGGAGGGTCCGCACTATCAACGATCTGAAGCTTGCACCACAGTTCCTAGAGAAGATAAGTATAGAAGAATGCCAACATTTGAAGAAGATCGCCGACTCTCTTTATTATAAAGGGGAATCACCACAGCTGCTCATCGGTCAAGACAACTGGGAGCTGATAGTGACTCAAGAAGTAAGGAAAGGGAAACCAGGAGAACCAGTTGCTTCAAGAACAGGGCTTGGATGGGTGCTTCACGGATCAGACACCGGAGCTGTAAGAGTAGTACACTTCATGAACACGTGTCTACATGTCAGCACACCAGATGAGGAGATGCATCAAGCCATTAAGGACCACTTTGCAATCGAGGCGCTTGGTGTGCAGCCACGAAGACCCACCACAGACTCAGAAGGAAGAGCACTCGCCATCCTAGAGAAGACCTGCAGAAGACTTGAAGATGGACGATTCGAAGCTGGACTCTTATGGAAAAATGAAGATGAACGGATGCCTGAGAGCTACTCATCTGCAAAGAACCGGTTGTTCAATATTGAAAAGAAGATGGATAAGGACCCTCAGCTGAAGGCAGAATACATCAAGCAGATCCAGCATCTTATCGACAGCAAGTATGCAGAAGAAGCACCTATGACACAACAGGACTCCAAGAAGAAATGGTACCTCCCTCACTTCTCCGTAGTACATCCACTGAAGAAAAAGATAAGGATCGTCTTCGACGCTGCAGCCAAGTCAAAGGGAAGAAGCCTCAACGATGCTCTACTGCCAGGACCAGATCTACTACAGTCGCTCTTCGGGATACTACTAAGGTTTCGACAGGGCCCACTAGCTGTGGCAGCCGATATCAGAGAAATGTTTCTTCAAGTTCGCATTCGACCAGAAGACAGAGATAGCCTGAGGTTTTTGTGGCGCGGGGCTCGTCGCGACGTGCCTCCAAAAGAGTACAGAATGACATCGGTTATCTTCGGCGCAACATTATCTCCGAGCACCGCAATCTATGTGAAGAATCGAAACGCAGCGGACTTCAAAGAACAGTATCCAGAGGCAGCAAGGGCGATCGAGCTAAACCATTACATGGACGATTACCTGCACAGCTTCCACTCAAAAGAGGACTTTAGAAAAGTGACGACGCAGGTGGACTTCATACACAAGAAAGCAGGCTTCGAACTCAGGGGATGGGCGTCAAATCAACCCGAACTGCTGCAAGACGTAAAGATCGACGACTCCATTGAGAAGACAGAAGTGGACCTAGGCGAGAAGGAAGAGAAGACATTAGGTCTGCGCTGGTTCACCAATAAGGACTCCATCGGCTTCAGGGCAAACCTCCGAAATACACCAGAAGAAATAGCAAGAGGACTCAAGGTGCTTACGAAGAGGGAAGTTACCAGGGCAGTAATGTCGACCTTTGATCCGCTTGGTTTATCATCACCAGTTCTCATCCAAGGCAAGAAGCTTCTTCAGAACATATGGCGAAGTGGCGTCGGATGGGATGACGAAATAAAAGAAGGGGTGTACGAAGCATGGAAAACCTACCTGAAGAAGATGAAGCTGCTCCAAGACCTGCAAGTTCCGCGATGCCTGGCGCCACTTTGCACCGAGGGGGAGCTACACACTTTAGTTGATGCGAGCGAGCTGGCGTACGCAGCGGCAGTTTATTGGAGGACAGAAGGGCAAGATGGAACCTACCACGTCAGCTTAGTGGCAGCAAAGGCGAGAGTCACTCCACTGAAGCCAGTGTCCATCTCGAGACTCGAACTACAGGCGGCTGCCTGTAGTTCGAGGAAGTAGGAAGCAGACTGGCTCATTCAGCTGAAGAAGAATTGGACTTAAAAGTAACAAATAAAACATTTTGGACAGACTCCAGCATCGTACTTTCCTGGATAAAAACAGAACCGAGAACCTTCAAGACGTTCGTGGCTCATCGCTTAGCGGAGATAGAGGACCTCACCAAACCGCAAGACTGGAGATGGGTGCCTACAGCGCAGAATCCTGCAGATGACGCAACACGTGACGTGCCAGAAGACTTCAACTGCACTCACCGATGGTTCACCGGACCAAGCTTCCTGAGAAAAGAAGAAGAAGCACATTGGCCTGCACCAAGAACTTTCAAGAAAACAACCACCGGTGAAGAAAGGGCAGCAGACGTCGCAGCAACAACACAAACATTTCATCCAACACCAGACCCGGAGATATTCTCTTCATGGAAGAGGCTTTGGCGAACCATAGCGAAAGTACTGCAGTTCTTACAACTCTGCAGAAAAGGGGAGAAGGTCAACGTCTGCAAAAATGATCCCACCTGGAAAATGACACAAAGAAAAGGAACGAAGACTGTAGAGAAGCAACACAGATCTTCAAAAATAACAGAAAAGAAATATATACCGATGGACACCGAACTACTCGAGAAAGCTGAAACTCTTTTGCTGAAAAGAAGCCAAGACAACAGTTTCAGAGAAGACATCAAGCGCCTTCAGCAAGGGAAGCAATTAGAGGGCAGCAGTAAACTGAAAAGGCTCGACGTAGTATTAGAAGAGGGTCTCCTGCGGCTAAAGGGAAGAATCGACGCGATACAGGGTGTGACCAGGGACTACAAACTGCCCATCGTACTCGACAGCAAGGACAAGACAACACAACTCATCATAGAAGAATTCCACCGCCGCTTCAATCATGGAAATCACGCGACGGTGATGAATGAAATACGACAACGTTTCTGGATACTCGGTCTAAGGTCAGCAATCAAGGCGGTCCAGCATCAATGTCAATGGTGCAAAATGAGAAAAGCAAGACCTCAAGAAATACCAACAGGCAACTTACCGGCGGAAAGGCTGATGCATGGATATCATCCTTTTACGTGCACGGGCGTGGACTACTTCGGACCGATGACAATCACCGTGGCAAGACGGCACGAAAAGAGATGGGGGACTCTATTTACATGCCTCACAACAAGGGCTGTGCACATTGAGCTAACTCCTTCGCTCTCCACCGACAGCATGATCATGGCGCTGCGACGCAAGAAGAGAGATGCCTAAGAAAATCTACAGCGACAACGGGACCAACTTCGTCGGCGCCAACAAGGAAATAAAAGAGGCGCTCGACACCTTGCAGCAAGAAGACCTCACCTCAGAAGCAGAGAAGATCGGCGTGCAATGGAAATTCATCCCTCCGGGTGCACCAATATGGGTGGCGCATGGGAACGTTTGGTGCGATCAGTCAAAACCGCACTAGACGCCACACCTCACGAACGGTATCCACGAGAGGAGGTACTCCACACTCTCCTCCTAGAGGCCGAGCACATAGTCAATTCTCGACCTCTCACACATCTCTCTGAAAACCTTGAAGAAGAAGCACTAACACCGAACCACTTCCTCATCGGGCAGTCTGCGGCGCAGCGAGAGTCGGCAGTTTCAACGACAACGAACTCGTGGGCAGATCCACATGGAAGGCCACGCAGCGGCTTGCTGATCACTTCTGGCAACGTTGGCTGCGAGAATATCTACCCACTCTCTTGCCAAGGAAGATGAAGGCAAGAACCAGCACCACAGACCTACAAGTAGCGGACATCATGCTGATCGTCGACCACAGCCTACCAAGGTGCACCTGGCCACGCGGCAGAATCTCCCAAGTGTATCCTGGACCTGAAGGGCGAACAAGGATTGTCGACGTCGAGACGCGCGGAGGTGTCCTGAGAAGACCCAGTTCGAGAGTAGTGCTGCTGGTGCCGGGAGTATCGCCGAGCTAGGAGGATGGTGCGACGCACGAGGGGGAGAATGTCGGCGACAAGCATATAATCAACCAGTGACGAACTGTGTTTAAGACTATTTCATTTCCTTAATTAGTGTAGTGTCAATTTACCAAGTGATGAACTTTATTTTAAAACTATTATAATTTCGCAATTAGTGTATTTAGCTTATTAATTCTTATTAGAATATAATTTAAATATAATTACAAAATTGAAAGGTTAGCTTTTAATGATAATTTTGTAAGGAAGTTTTTAAAGCAAGAATTTGTATTAGAGCTGTACTGTTATTATCTATGGACTTTTGCCATCTCATTGGTAGTTCATTGATCCCTTTACTAAAAAAAACCATGGAGGCGAGAATCAACAAACTCTTTGAAGACGGTTTGGACTGCCGCATCGGAGTTGAATTTTTTTCCTAATAAGAGGTTGTCCAGATTCCGAAAAAAAAATGGTAATTTTGGGAGCAAGGTGGATGTCGAAGACATTTCAATTGTAGCTCATCTAACTTAGTGGTTGTTTGTTGTGCAGTGTGTGGTCTTGCGTTGTTGTGTAGTAGCAGTGGCCTAGAGCGATTGACCAATCTCGGTTGTTCAGCAGCTAGCTGTTCCTTCATGGTTTGCAGTCGCTGACAAAAGATATCTGCCGTAATCGATTAGCCATATTTTAAAAAGTTGTAGTGAACAACACCGGTGCTAGTCCACGAAATACTCATAAGTAACTTTTTCTGGGTCAATTTTCGTTTAGGGCAGGATTTCGCTGGGTCTCCAGAGTTCAGCCATTACGACGGGCGCTTCTGATTATCATACAGTATCCATTTTTCATCACAAATAATGATTTGATTTAAAATTCCTTCATTTTTGTGTCGGTTGAGCAAAATAACACAGCAGTCGTCAGCCCGCCTGTTGGACGAGATTAGAAAATTTTTCGAAAGGATTGTTGCCACTCGACTGAACGGATATCTGTCGCGCGTCGGTCCCAATGTGGCTGATAGCCAATTTTGATGCCGATGGGAGCGTCCCTATTAAAAAATTTAAGTTTTGTTTAACGCTTAAAAACTGGTGTTAGATTAAAGGTTTATACATAACATTATGTAAACAAAAAGAAATAAGTAGATTAGACATCTGTTTTAATAAATATAAGACAAAATGTATAGTAAATTAGCAGTTTCGTAGGGTTTTTGTTCTATAAGTTTTGTATAGAGGACTTAATAGTTTTATATTATTTTATGTTATAGAACATAATTAGAGCAATCTAACGATATATAATTTGTAAGGGTTTTTTTGAAAAGTTTTAATAAATAAAGGCTCCTAAGGTTTCGGCTCGAAGTAAAAACAACGCGCGAGATAGGGAAAACCGCGCTAACGCCCGTACGGTAACGCCGGCGGGTATATAAGCCGAGCAAATTTCGGCTCAAATCGCTATCTGAAGGATCGTACCTTTCGTTTTAGACACGAAGGCACGCTATCCTCTACCTGTCAAATAAAAGCCGATGTCCCTCAAGGCTCTGTGCTTGCTCCCCTCCTATACATACTATTCACCAACGACATCCCTATCCCGTCGAATGGTGTTAAAGTAGCCCTCTTTGCAGATGACACAGCCCTTTACTCTAAAGGCAACTCACTACCACAGATTCGGAACAAGATCCAAAAGTCAGTAAGCGACTTAGGAGCTTGGTTCCAAAAATGGCGTATCGACGTAAACCCGGAGAAAAGCTCCGCCGTTTGCTTCGAATATAAGCGACTTCGTCTCACCACCACTCTGCCAATCAGGATGTTAGGAACCCCTGTCCCATGGCAAACTAAAGCCAAATACCTAGGCGTCACCCTTGATGCAAGGCTCACTTTCGAGCCCCATATCAAGAAGGTTACTCGCACCGCACGTTTTTACATGGGTAGGCTCAACAGCATGTTGGGCAGACACAGTAAAATGTCCCTCCGCAACAAGCGAACCCTATATAAGGTCTGCATACGACCTGTCATGACCTACGCGGCCCCCATTTTCGCACATGCTAAGCCCAAAGCTATAAATGAACTTCAAATAGTTCAAAATCTATTCTGTCGTAGGGCCACTAACTCACCCTATTATGTCCGTAATGCCGACCTACATCGAGACTTAGAGCTCCCAACAATCCAGCAGTTCCTTAAATCACTCTCTGAGAGATTTTTCAAAGCCTCAGAGTCCCACCCAAATCATCTCATTCGTGAGACAGCTGCCTATGCAGCCCCTATACTCCCTATAGTGTGCGCAGACCGAGAAACTCTCTCTCGGACCCCCCCCCCCAACAAGCTTTCGGCTGACCTGAACTGCCTCCTGGCGGCTCAGGCCGAGCCTACATAACACATCCCTTAATCTGCCTTAGTTAGGCACTCTTCGAAGCGGCTTTTCGCCGCTTGCGCCCTCCTTTCTGCCAAGGAGGGTCGCGTTCGTATACGGCTTAGAGATCTCTAGTCAGATCGTTAAGCCAATTCCTAAAAGGTTGGGTTTAGTGGGTAAAAGTCACCACATAACCACGCAGCCAGAAAGGAAGCCGAAACCTAAGGAACAAGAAGCCACCTAGAAGAAAAGTGTTTTAATTGCCTCCTCCCGGCTGATCGTCTATCTCTCTCTCTCTCTCTCTCTCGGGGTCCTAGTAGGGTCGTAGTATACATACGCATTAAGGGGTGCGTGGGACGTGCGTCACCAGCACTAGGCAAGGAACGTACGTCATAAGTGGGAGATTGTCCCAGGGCGACTGCGGGCACTGGACGTGTCCCTGCCGTCCGTCCGATACAAACTTTATACTAATTATTTTTTTAATTAGATAACTTTAAGGTACACTCCGAACCAAGAAGTTTTAAATAAAACTACTAAATCACGTTCATATATTATATCCTATTCTCTCGACGTAATTGGTTGTGGCTTCATCATTAACCACTCTTAATAAAAAACAATTATCAACACAACAAAATAACAATAATTAAATAAACAACAATTACTAAAATGGCCTCCCGAATGTAGGCAAACCCGTCTTGACCATGATAGACCTTTCCTATCGCTGCTAGTTGGCCATACTATAGGTAATATTTATTTCATACATTGGAAACGTATAATCCTATAAATATTAATATAGCGTCTTTTTACTTGTTCTTATAATTTAAAATTTGGTTTTTTTATTACTAGCTGACTAAAAAAGAAGGAGATCCTTGATTCAACCTTATATATTATTTTTTTTTTATATATTACACGTAGGCCTACTTTAAAGCTTTTTTAAAATACTTTTTTTTGGTTGACTCTTACTTTTATTGTAGGTATTATAAAATATGTAGATATATTACTAGTCTAAGCTTTTTTGTTATAAATAGTTATAAACAAACTAAAAAGACATTTCAATATGACATTGTGATTTGTGACGTTTGCTATGTAAAATTTTGATATTAGATATCAGTATTTTGTATAATATTTTTAACGTAATAGTTTATTAAATGGCTGCAATAAGTACAAGAGCTAAATCTCCCACGCGTTCTGAAGCGATATCTAAAGCATTAAAACCACGACCTGTGTACAGTCCTGGAGTTTTATTAGGTAGTTAAAAAGTAATACCTTCATGAACTCAATACTATTTTACTGTTTCACCTGGCTTAACCTATCAAAAGTTATTCTGCAAGGAAAGGAATGACTGGTGATCATGACAATCGACTGGTTATAAACTTTTAAGTATCCGCCTAACTTAAGTGCCTTGAGAACCTATGCGCGGAAAAACAAGAGCTGTTAATATCGTTATAAATTTCCAGAATTACTTTAAAATTTAGAAAACTTATACTTAGATTACATTTTTTTTAAAGTTTTATAACTTCAGGCAATTGGGTCGAAGATAGAATAAAATGCCCGAAAGGCGGAACATTGTACTTCCCACCTGAAATTAATATTGAGTATGACAAGCTAAAACCAGAATTACGGCAATCGGATTTTCGCGTTAACAAGCTAAATAGCTGGCAGGTTTGACCTTTTCTTTTGTAACGATAATACTTACCTAATTATTGAACTGCCCTTTGTTCAGACCCTTCTTTACGAAAGTGTGTGCAAGCCTATCTCACTCACTCAACACCCGTTACGGGTGTACTGGAGTATCTAACATAAAGTAACAGCCTTTATTAATCCCACTGTTGGGCACGGGCTACCCATTTCTGAGGGTTTTGGTTTTGGAGTAAGGAACACAGCGCCTTTCATGCTTCAATGCGTGTTGATGGACTTTTAAAATATTTTTCGAAAAATATATTTTTTAATTTTTTAGACATGCAGAGCGCGAAGGAAAACCTTGCAATGTTTTCCTTCACCGCCAAGCAGTAATTTTCATATTCTGGAATTATACATTATTTAATTACTTACGATTCTAACAAAATAGCTAACATGTGTTATTATTTTAGACCTTATTTAAACAATTTACTTACCCCATCTATTATCTAGTCTTGACTTAAAATTGATGGAGGCTTGGATCCAAATCAGAGATACTTAAATTATTCTACATTCAAACTCAAAAATCAATAAATTACATTTAAAAATAAATATTTGCTTAGAGAAAGGCCAATAATCTTTTATGTTAATAAATATAAATACTTACCCTGGTACAGAAGTAAATAAACAAAGTAAATAGTTAGGTACTAACTATTTACTAACTTCTTATTAGTTTGTGGGAAACATACATTATTTTGTGTCACTTTACACTTGAATGAAAATTTTTTTTTGTGTAAACTTAAGCATTCGAGCTTTAATAAAAAATGGAATAAAGATGATAAAACAATCACGCAGTCCACCTGATGGTAAGTGGATGCTATGGCGGACTATGATCAAAATGTAGATGCATTGCGTTATCACTCATGAGGATGTAAGTAAGTAAGGTAAAGCATACGGAGCAATTATTTAACTATCGAATACAAATCGTAACGTAAGTAATTACTTTTACTTGTTTATAAATACGGATAGAATGCCTCGTTAGCAGTAAAAAAGGTATTCAATTGTCTACACTTACCATACGAAACATAGAGCATGCTGAGCAGCTGCTATTTTACGCTTGTATTCTGTGAGAGCGCGGTCCTTCCCGGTTAAGTCAACCCATTAGTGCTGCTTCCATAATATAGCTGCAGCGTGTCTTGCACGTTAAATAAAATTATTTTTCGCGGCCCTTTAAATAAATTTAATTCAACTCTTTTGCAGGGTAACGTGGTGTCAGTGATCCGCCACAATAGTCACGACGCATGCGGTAACTTCGTCACAACCAACGATTTGGTCTATAATCATCTTCCAAAATCGCTTTGCGGTCCCATTCAACGCCACTATAAGAGAAGTGCGCATCAATTCTACCCACAACCTGACCTGATGCAGTGTTTTGTATGTTAACTTTTAATTTATATCCATGAAAGTGGGCGAAAGTAATAGACTATACGCGTCCCTCTGCTGGGTATAGGCGTCCTCCCCATAATCAGTAACTACTTAGAATTGCATTTTACGATGTCATCGAAGATAATACTTTGTTATAGGAACAAAATACATGACATTGGAAAGCCCTTTAAAAATAGCAATAAAGTACTTTTTGGTATGTATCAGCTTGGCGACAGTTTGGAAGCGCGGACGAGGGTTTTTCTTATCTTAGGAGTGTAATGGAGTCGGTTGGGAGAATATAAGCATACAGATGGCTCATTTATCTACTCATGTGGCTCAGGACCGTTCATTGTAGCCTAATGATACTAGTTTGTGGTGGACTTTAATTATAATGACAATATTGAAAGGAGTCAGTTCTTTGGGGTATGTTAGTGTTCACATGACATCGAATTATTGTCTCGTGCCTGGTCTGATCTCCCTCCGGTTGAGTCGGATCGGGTTCCCATCGGACTATGAGAGTTAGGGCAAGGGTTCCTAAAATTTTAAAGTAATTGGACGAGTGTCCTACGTGGATGTGTGTCAAATCCATTTTATTTTATGGACCCCACACCTAATTATTCAAATCAAAGACAGTGCAATTTCAAATAAAAACAAAAACTTTAATGGTGAAATTATGAAAAAAGACTGTTTCATTAATAACTAGCTGGTATCCGGTGTGTGGCAGCCAAAGAAATACCCGTGGAAATGTTGTTTTAAATTTGGAAGAGTTTTATAGTTTGATTAAGAATGATAAACCATTCATTTTAAGTTTAGTGATATAATATGACTTTGAGTTAATTTGTCGGTACGATACGCGCGCCACCTAGTAAGTTAATTGTACTTCTATGCCCATAACCTTCGCACAAGTGCAGGCAATAAGTTAAAAAAAAGTTTTATTGCAATCTGATGAACAGTGTGGCAGCGCTTTAAAAACGAACAAATATCAATTTTTATATGGATATTAGATTTCTTTACAGTTCGTTATTACGTTCGACAGTTGTATGCGCATGTTTGAGGTAGCATCTAATCTAGACCTGTTATTTGTTTTCTGTATAAGCTGTAAAACATGGTTCCGACCACCTACTGAAAACGCGGCACCACGGGTGGGAGACGCAATCCGCCATATCGCGCAACCGCGCCGCGCCGTGCATAGTCCCGAATTTTTGCTAATTACTTACGTTCCTACATAACAGTAATGGGTTCTCTTCATCACATATTTTAAACTATTACAAAGTAATATTTGTAACTATGGAATTGTTTAAAAAGCAATAATAAATAATTTTTACAAATTCTATTTTAATAAAAGTTATTAAATTTTTATTAAAATAGATTTTACCACGGAACCCACTTTAGGAATCTCTGAGTTGTGTCCAACGATACCAGCTACTGACGGCTTCGTGCATGGGTCTGACTCCCACATAGAGCAAGTGTTTGTAGTTTGTCCTCGTGAAAATTATATATGTAATCTTCCTCAATGGAACAGGGAAAATTCTAGTATGAGAGTAACTTTTTTTTTAAATAATGAGTAAAAAACGACTGCTGAACATTGGCCTCCTCCATAAATTGCCACATAGGGAGGATATTTGCCATAGCTGCCACGCTTGGCAGCGGGTCGGCACCCGCAGTTTTTTGTTTTTAGTCGTTATTAGGAAGACGCTGCTGTCCATTTCTTAATTTGTTTCTCTCTGTCGCATCATACGACACCCATGGAATGATATGGGGTGGTTGATATTCTTATACGGTCACTATAAGGTATAATGGCTCCGTCACACTATGCTTCTCGCATTGCTCACTGCTCTGCTCCTCGTGCTGCTCACCGCTCTGCCCCTCGTGTTGCCGCGATGTCGTCCTCTCTCTCACACTGCTCTACTCGTGCACTTACTCACGACACTCCGCGCTAAGCCGCTCGCGTTTGCAACACAATGGTTAATTGAAATTGTGGCAGCATGCACGATATGTGCATGTTTAGTTTAGCTTATTATATCAATTTCATAAAAAAGAAACATAGTTCGTCGACCTCGCCAACGGAGATGGTGGATGACATCTATTCATCGCAATAGAACGACGCTTCCGTAACGAGTGTTCGATTCGAATTTCGAACTGCGTTGTGCGTTCGCGCGATTATTTTGCCGGCCACTCGCGCTCATATTACAGGTTTGACTCGCGCTTAAAAAACCGAGGGAGCAATGGGCAATACGAGTATTGTGGCAAACTACGTCTCTGCCTCCTTTCCTCACTATTTCTCATGCCACTCGACGAGTGCGTGGCAAGGGGGTATCCACTAATGGTACGGTAATGTCAATAAAATTATTAGTTAATTGAGACATTTTATCTCACAACTTTTATGTTAGAGCTGAACTGAAGTTGTGTTATGGCTGCAGTACGAAGAGATCGTTATAATCAGCATTGTCATATTTAATCGAAGATGGATTTGAGCTAGACCTTAGCATTTATTTACGACTAGCTGATACCCGCTCGCGTCGGGATTTTTTTTATTGCGGAACCTACATTTAAAATATCAAAATTTTTTTTTGGTAAAATTAGTTCTTAGTGAAGCGTCTACATTGCGAAATGAGTAACTATACTAAATTTTAAGTCAATCGGGCGTATAGTTTTAGAGATCTCGTGATGAGTCAGTAAGTAAGTGGTATTTATATACAGGGTTATTTTGTAATAACCGGCCGGCAGGAAGGTTCGGAATAAATAATATAGGCAATGATTAAAAATTAATTAAAAAAAATACAAACACTCGGGTATTTATTATTTCAAAATGTGTCATTTCCACATTTTTAAAATGATTTTAAATGATTTTACTGCGCACGCACATATTCGTAAGGGTCGATCGGTAGGCGAAAAGGCTGTTGCTCGTAAATCTCATTCTATTTGGGATACTTTCAAGTAAAAGTCATCATCATTATTCCCTTTACAAGTCCACTGCTGAACATAGGCCTTCCCCAAGGAATGCCGTAAAGCACGAACCTGAGCCACCTGTATCCATCGACTTCCTGCATGTCTTACCTACTGTCCTACTCTTCGCCTACCGGTACGAGGCTGCCACTCGAGAACCTTTTTCCCATCGGTTGTCGGTTCTTCGAGCTATACGGCCGGCCCATTGCCACTTCAACTTACTAATCCGTTGGGCTATATCGGTAACTCTAGCACTACTGCGGATATCCTCATTTGTAAGTTTATCACGCAGAGAAAACCCGAGCAGCGCTCTCCATAACTCGCTGAGCGGCCTTGAGCGTCCTCATATGGCCAGCAGTGAAGTACCACGTCTCAGAACCATAAGTCATCACTGGCAACACGCACTAGTTGTACAATCTCGTTTTCAGGTTTTGAAAACGAACCTTACCCAGCCGAATTAAATCCGTCGATTGACCTCGCGGACGAAGTTGGACTTACCTAGTCGGGCTATTTGTCCCAGGTAAAGTGCTCCCAACAACTACCGGCGTAACATGGACGTTACGCCGGTAGTTGTAACAACTATAGGAGTAACATGGACGTTACAAAAAGTAGAAGCCTTATGTACTCGTATTTTCAAAAACTGCAATAATGGTATATATAATTTATATATTTGAACTCAAGTTTAAAAATTAGGCTATTCTTTGTAAAATAACCCTGTTATAGATCTCGCAGACTGCAATAAAATTATAAAACTGTACTAGTCGTTCACTTCAAGAATACCGTTACCTCCCGCCGCGCCTCCTCATTCCGCGCCTCAATCGTCGCCCTTTTAGTACCGATAGCAACGTCGAAGTGTACTTACGTCCGTTTTTTATGCTCCCGTACGTTCTCTAGTTTGTTACTGTTTTTGCTGTTGTTTTTGTTACTGTTGATTTTTTGTTTTTGTTTCTATTGATATTCGTTAATTTGTTCTGTTACAATGAGTAATTTTATTTTTTTCGAATATTTAAAAATGTAAAATAAAATTTTCATTTTTACACATAATATGTAAAAATGAAAATTTTATTTTATCGAACACGTTATTATTTCATCATCATCATTCAAAAAATATTTTATTTCATCGAACACGTTATTATTTAACTTTATTGAAAATATGAATACTAAAAAACATAAACATGATGACTTTTCGTCTACGGTACCGTCAGCTGTGACGTCGTAACGGTCTACGACGGCAAACTCGAAATGAACGCGTAGTATATTATAAATATGATAAAAGCGAATGGAAAGGAAATGCTTTTGTAAAAGGATTTATCCATGAGTCAATCTTCCACAGGGTAATATCACAGAGTGGGGTCTTAAAAAATATCTAGAACACGAGTGGGCTTGCGGTGATGTATCAGACTATATGACCACTCTCTATGAAGACACCTATGCTCCTCCCCTACCTTCGCAGTATTTGCAGGGACCTGATCGTAAAGCGCGAAATTCGTGAGTATTTTTGATTTTTTTTTGAAGATCAATAATCTTTGGATGAATATAAAACAGCCCAACAGATCAGTAAAAAAAAGGTAATGGGCAAGCCATATAGCTCGACGAACCGACCACCGATGGTGAAAAATATTCCTGTGGTTGCCTCCTACCGGTCTCTCTGGTAAGATATGCAGAAAATCGATGGATGTTGGTGGCTTTATCGTAATATTAGGATATTTTCGAATTTTCATTATTATTATTATTAGAAATAAAAACATAATCTTATTTTATACATTTTTATTACAGGAGCTTCACAAAAACATTCTGTTTCAAGATGACAAAATCAAAACAGAAAAGGAAATCATGATAACATCAAGAATCATTTTCGTCTTTCTGAAAAATATCATTAGTCTTTAAATATCACATTTTGTTCGAGATAAGGACAGTGACATCCATATAAAAAATTGTAACAATATAATAATTCTTAATGCTTCCATATATCCGCCACCTGGCACCAACACGAGATCATAATCTTAATTCTACATTCAAACAACTTATAACCACTTAAAAACTAATGCATGTGATAACTTAATAGGATACTTAACATAATGGCAGTTCATTAAGTTTTAGTAAAGTCGATCGAAGTAAAAAACAAAATTGTTAGTCAAAATTAGTACAAGTTAAGATGTCTAGCATCTGAAAGTTAACATGATGTAAAAGAATTGTCTTGAGGCAATTTTATCAGTCCGGACCCACCAGGGGTTTTAAACATACTGTTTGGAGTGAAGGGTTGCTGCTGTGCAAAGACATTCTGTGATACAAAAGTCTGCTGAGCAAATCTAGGCTGAGGTATTTGTACATGGCTGTTAAACTGCATTTGTGGGAAGACAGGTGAACTTATTGGAGTAAAGCTGGAGGGGTTTTGGAAGCAATAATTGCTTGTACTGCAATTCTGAAAACGGTCTAGAAGAAGAGAATTCCTGTCAGGCTCCCCACATATGGAATCCTCGCGTGATGACGGTTGAGAGAACAAATTACGCTGATTCATACTAGAAGTTTGTGATTCAAACCCTGAACTTTGACTAGATGAGCGGCTGCCGTTTATGCTAAATATCTGCCGCTCACCCTCAGAGCCCCAGTACCCTCCAGCAACCCAAGATGTGCTATGACCTAATTTACTCGGTGATATAAGTGGTCGAGTACGAGTTAGAGGCGTTGGAGCTACAAAACTGGGTGTAGCATTGAATTTACGCATGCCAAACAATGGGTTTTTCTTCACATTTCTTTTCTTAGGACTAATACATAAGGTACTTATGCTCTCGTCTAACTCTGAATCTGAATCACTTTTAACCAAGTTCTGATATTTATTAAAAGATGGTTTTCTAAATACTGTTTCAGATACAGAGCTTGGGCTTTTAGCTATAACGGAATTTACACAAAATGTTGAATTAAGTTTTGGTTTGCCCCAAACACTTTCTGTGCGTGGAGTGAACGATCTGCCATTGTTTAAACTATTACTTAATGGGCTAAGAGTCTCATTGGACGAATCTGTGAAGTGGTGCAAGCCAAATTTACTGAGAGACACATCATCATCAGTGTCAAGGGACAGATTATCTTCATCATCAATTAAGGAATTCATAGTTTCATTTGCAAGATTTTTTACTTTTTTTGGTGTTGATTGTATCTTTAATGTTGTTCTAATAGTCTTTGTTTGCATGTTTCTATAAATTAACATAAGTCCCAATATGCTCGACAACTGAAACACAAAGAAATTTATAGAAATATTTACAGAACAAATATAAAGTAATTTATAATGTTTGTATTTCATTTAACACTAAATTTACCTTGACACTTGTCATCAAAATAGGCTCCAGAGCAACTGAATTAGGAGCTATGGATGTGGCTACAAATACTGACCACAATAAGTCAATTACTATACTATAATTTAGTTTGTTTATATTCCAAACATGTCCTACAATTTGTATAAAACATACAAAGCCTCCTAAAGCTTTCTGTGTCAATTCATTAACACTATTCAAGTGTCCTGTATTAAAATTTTTAAACATGTCCATATTATCTATATTATGCATGTCATAGAAATTACTTTCTAAAGAAGGGAATGTCAAAATTGTCTTCATTTTAACTATGGTAATTATTCTTTCAAAAAGACCAAGTAATATATCTCTAATATTATACACTGTATTTAATAAGTTCTTGTGTTTCTCTATATTACTTAAGAACTCAAATGCTACTAGTATAAAAAGTATTCCTGCTATCAATGTGGAAGACCCATTTATGAGCTTTCTTAAAATTTGACTCTGTTTTTCTTGCTGCTTTTGCTGCTGTTTCTTTTCTGGTGTCCTTGTTTCTAATAATTTAGAACCCAAAAATGTTTCCTTTTCTTTATGGAGCTTTGTTTGAAGGACTTTTTTACAAGGACTACACAATTTGTATGCTTTTTCTAACTGCAATCTGTAAAAATATAATGTGTATATTATTAAGCTAGAAAATTATTTGAATTTCGAATTTAAATGCAGTGGCTTCTTTATTTACAGTAGTGGCTGAGAGAGAAACCTAAATGGTACATTTTCTAACCCACCTGTATGATTCTATTTCCTCATCAAACTTTTTTTCATTCATAGGAACAAAATTAGCCAACTGTGTCACTTTAAGTTGCTGATTTATGTTACACATTTTACACAGACCATTCTTTGGTGAACTCTTTTGGAATACCTTTGGGATTTTGCATGTTTGCTCATTGGTGACATTAAGCACCCTGTTGTAATCACCATCCTACGAAAAATAATAAATGTATCAAATACTTTCCCAAATAAACATTTTTTACTTTAACTTTATAAAACATGCAATTCAAATAATCGTGCCTTATGCTTGCTTTAAAATATGTGAGAAAACTAAGTTAATAACGCGTCGCTCGTTAGTGTTTGTTAACTTAAAATAAACGAAATAAACATAAATACGTGAATATAGTTGATGTGTCTCCTATAAAAGATTCAACAAGCAATCAATGTTTATGTTATTATTATTCGATAATATCAGATACAAGTGAAAAATTAGAAAATCGGTATACCTTAGTGAATCCATTGTACTGATCACATTTGGGACAAATCCAACAATTACGAACTGGAAACTTGACCCAAACGTTACAGTTACAAAACCAACAATTTACACGCCATGGCAGTGCGGACCTAAGAACAAATTTTTAATAGAATTAACATCTCTTATCAGGCGGGAAAGTACGTAACCTAATTTATTATCACAAGAAACTTACCGAAGGTTGTGAAGAAGTTTTAAAAGTAATACTGTACAAAGAATTGCGGTTATACTTATCAGCGCTAATTCTATTTTATAATGAAACTTCATTTTTACTTCAGGTTTGTTGTATAATTTATAAAATCATAATCATATTGTAAATTGTAACTATAACCTAACATTTCACCCACCCACCATCGTTTTTTTATTTTTATTCACTAGCATTCAGCATTCACTAGCTTTCGCTTTATAGCTCTGGGTTCTGGCCCTTCTGAGCCCATCCTACCATCATAGATTAGTTACTGTATATGTTAAACTAGAGATTTCAATTCGTACAATGTACTTTGTGACTAGAGACCTAGAGACCAACCATCACTGACCTCTAAATATACAAGCACGCTGGACTGGCTATACACTGTGACATGATGAAGCGATTTGATTACCGCCATTTTGGCGCTGACAGCAAAAGTGCACGTCCACGGAACTAATACTAGGGATAAGACAGTGTACCAAATTATATCGATAAAAATTCAGTACCCTACCTATACCTAAATAAATAGAATGGACTCTATGGATAGATGGACTCTACCCGTAACGTCCTTTCAATTTATGTATCATATTAATATAATACCATTATCATTCATCATCATTAAAACCCTTCACAAATCCACTGCTGAACATAGGCCTCCCCCAAGGAATTCCACAAAGCACGGTCCTGAGCTACCTGCATCCATCAACTTCCTGCATGTCTTACCAGGCCACTCGAGAATCTTTTTTCCCCATCGGTATTCGGTTCTTCGAGCTATATGGCCGGTCAATTGCCACTTCAGCTAACCAATCCATTAGGCGATGTCAGTCACTCTGGTTCTGCTGCAGATATCCTCATTCCTAAGTTTGAACCCTTGAGTATAGCCCTCTTCATAGCTCGTTGAGCGACTTCGAGCTTCCTCATACGGCTAGCAATGAAAGACCTCGTCTCAGATCCATATTTCATAACTGGCAACACGCATTGGTTGTACAATCTGGTTTTGAGGCATTCCTGACGAGAAGATGTGTTGTAATCTTCCCAACGCTGCCCAGCCGAGTTGAATCCGTCGATTGACCTCAATGACCGAGGTCAATCGACGGACCTACCTAGTCGGACTATTTGTCCCAGTAAAAATACTCATCAACAACTTCAGCTAAGTGCTCCTAAAAACCACAGGCATAGGTGTGACATGGACATTCTACATGATTTTTGTTTTGTCCATGTTCATCTTAAGACCTATCCGTTGGGAGACACTATTGAGATCATTGAACATAGTGCGTAGGTCTTCCAGCGATTGCCATAAGGACTATATTGTCGGCAAATCAAAGGTGAGTGACGTACAAGACATTGACGTTAATACCGTATCCTTTCCAGTCCAGTAGGTTGAAAACGTTTTCCAATGCAGCGGTAAAGTATTTCGGGGATATTACGTCACCATGTCTTACACATCTCTACAGTTGGATTAGTTTTGTAATCTGGTTCTGTACTCGGATAGCCATCATAGCCCCTAAACATTCAATTAAAAATTATTAATATTAAACTAAGTGCACAAAATAAAAATAAAAAAATAATTTCTATAATAGTTTATTGTCAACTGTTCACTTTGTTTTAGTATTATAAAAAACAAATCAGCTGATATAATAACGCCTATTCTAATCAACTACAGGTCTGTCTATTGACAGTAAAATATTTTCTACTATATAAAAATTTATGTTTGTTCGTACTTTCTACGATGCTATACCGTTCATCAGATTGCGGTAAAACCTAGTCAACTTATTGGTTGCACTTGTGAGAAGGTTATACGCATGGTACAATTAACTGACACAAGGTGGCGTGCGTATTATACCGACTATTTATTTGAAGGTTATAGAAAGTTATATATCATTCTATTTCAATGATTGTATCATCATTCCTAATTATACAATATAATTGATCCACATTTTTAACGATATTTCCACTATTATTTTTTCTGCGGCAGCAATGCGCCGGGTATGAGCTAGCAAGATTATATAAAAAAATATAAACTTTGAATTACATAGTTATCAGTTATTTACAACGTCATTTTCGAAATTAAAATTACAATATTAAAAAAAACTGAAATTATCAATTATCAAGCCCGATATGTGAATGGAGCCAGGGAAAAACGAGCACTTGGAAGCATCAAGTAGTGCAGCCTCAACAAAGTCGCGAAAAACAGTCGAGTGGTGCATCGCCAATTGCCATACCAAAACACCGCTTCCAGCAGTACAGGGAGAGGAATCTCCTCTAGCCGCAGCCCACTAACACACATCCAACGTGACTCGACATCATCAGGTGACCTTTCGACACTTGGCTATGGCCCTTGAGTTTGGTGGAAAATGAGGAAAGAAGAAATAAAAAATCATTCGAAATATGATTAAAACTACTTTTACGGATTTTATCGCGTTTATTTTTACTTTTTATTTTTAATTCCCTACGCTTCGGGCGCTTTCCAGCACCCATGGTCACGGGGGACTGAGATGACTGACGTCCCGATGTCATTGTTAAACCCGGAGTACCTTCAGCTTTTTTAATTATTGTTTATGGTCCGATCTATGCTAAAAAAGCTGAAGGTACTCCGGGTTTAACAATGACATCGGGACGTCAGTCATCTCAGTCCCCCGTGACCATGGGTGCTGGAAAGCGCCCGAAACGTCGGGAATTAAAAATAAAAAATAAAAAGTAAAAATAAACGCGATAAAATCCGTAAAAGTAGTTTTAATTATGTGTAGTGTTCGCGTAAATATAAGAAATCATCATTCGAAATAATAATCTAATACTTAGTACTTGGTAGTTGGTAGTGCTTATTACTGGTATTACTAGAAAATGTTGTCGGTACCTATACCGCACTTTTTCAAAGTGGTGCAGTTCTCATGTCTAATAAAACAGTCGTCTGTGAAATGTTTGGAACAAATATGATCATTTTGTTTCGGCCGCCAATTCACAATATTTATGATTTTAAGCCATAATTTTAGTCTAGGTTCAGTTGGAAACCTGTTAATTAATAAACATTTGATAAGCATCTATTGTTGGTAACTTTGTTTGTTAATAGATATGGGTAGGAAAGAACATCGATAAGTATTATAGACAAGGAACTCGACAACCCTATTGAATTTTATTGTTTATCAAAACTCAGAAATATACAGCTAAACATGTTTATATATATGATATTAAGATTAGTAACAAATTTCTAAGTACTTGTATTATCAAATAGCTTTAATTTGTTTAATATTTACTGCAAATTCACTTACTAGTGAAATGTTACAACACTTCCCTTTTGGTAACGAGTTTCACAGATTACGCACCCTCTCATTACTAATGAAAATAATTCTTATGATATAACTAATATTATACACAATCAAACAACATAAAATACTTTCGTTTTTTAGTTTAATAGTTAATAGTAATACAGACTTATTAAATACGACAATATGAATAAGACAACATACTTTGGCATACTATGGCAATTTTATTTTTCAAGACATCCTTTAGCAGCGCTTCAAATTGGCACAGTCATTTTGTATGGTATAGCCAGTCCAGCGCACTTATATATATAGAGGTCAGTGCCCACCATCATTCAACTGTATCTTTGAGTATTAAACCAAAGGAGACGGCATTCAAAGCATATTCCTCTGTAAAAGGTACGAGAGTTCGACTCATTCCCGTTATATAAAACTAGTTGCTCCGCATCGTGCGTCCGAAGTGATCGTGCCAGTAAATCGAGCCGAAATGCCGAATTGCAGTGTATTTACATGAAAAAAAAAACAATCAAAAACGTCAAGTATACAAAAGGACAATGTGACTTTTCATTTGTGAGTATTTTTAACATAATATTAAAGTAATTTTATCATTAAAACTCGTACTTTGTGAATATTTTCGTCCAATACCAAGTGTGGCCATCATAGTTTAGAAAGTGAAAAATAATCTATTTTTAAATAAATATAATTAACTACACAAATTAAATAACAACGAAAATATATTTCCTAATAACTAAATCAGCTTGTGATGAATAATAATCACTACATATAGATGTGTAGTGGATTTTGTTAAATGATTTATATATTCAGCACAATTTCAACACGATACTGAATATTATATAATTTAATATAATCGTTAACTAGTATTCATCAAAATATTATACAAAATAAAAGCCAAATAAGTCAAATCGAAACTTGCTACTTCGAAGCAAAAGTGTGCAATTTTTATAAAAATAAACTGGTATCACTGCAACCGAAAGTATTGCACTATAGTGATGAACGCCACAACTTTAGCTATCGATAAGGTTATTAACCATGCGGGTTTGTCTGCCAGTTTTTATTTAGCTTTTACAATAAAGTATTACAAAAAGTAGTAAATTTTTCTATTATTGGTTGTTTTTACAGATTTCCAAAAGATCCTTTTAGGCGGCAAACTTGAATTGTAGCTTGTAGAAAACAAGAATCTTGGATACCTACATGGACTAACACTATTTACCCCGAACATTTTGAAAAATCATATTTCATACCCCAAGCTTACAATAAAGGAAGGTTAGCCGACACTGCAGTAATTATATATATATATATATATATATATATATATATATATATATATATATATATATATATATATATATATATATATATAATTACAACCAAACACTTTCTGTGCGTGGAGTGAACGATCTGCCATTGTTTAAACTATTACTTAATGGGCTAAGAGTCTCATTGGACGAATCTGTGAAGTGGTGCAAGCCAAATTTACTGAGAGACACATCATCATCAGTGTCAAGGGACAGATTATCTTCATCATCAATTAAGGAATTCATAGTTCCATTTGCAAGATTTTTTACTTTTTTTGGTGTTGATTGTATCTTTAATGTTGTTCTAATAGTCTTTGTTTGCATGTTTCTATAAATTAACATAAGTCCCAATATGCTCGACAACTGAAACACAAAGAAATTTATAGAAATATTTACAGAACAAATATAAAGTAATTTATAATGTTTGTATTTCATTTAACACTAAATTTACCTTGACACTTGTCATCAAAATAGGCTCCAGAGCAACTGAATTACGAGCTATGGATGTGGCTACAAATACTGACCACAATAAGTCAATTACTATACTATAATTTAGTTTGTTTATATTCCAAACATGTCCTACAATTTGTATAAAACATACAAAGCCTCCTAAAGCTTTCTGTGTCAATTCATTAACACTATTCAAGTGTCCTGTATTAAAATTTTTAAACATGTCCATATTATCTATATTATGCATGTCATAGAAATTACTTTCTAAAGAAGGGAATGTCAAAATTGTCTTCATTTTAACTATGGTAATTATTCTTTCAAAAAGACCAAGTAATATATCTCTAATATTATACACTGTATTTAATAAGTTTTTGTGTTTCTCTATATTACTTAAGAACTCAAATGCTACTAGTATAAAAAGTATTCCTGCTATCAATGTGGAAGACCCATTTATGAGCTTTCTTAAAATTTGACTCTGTTTTTCTTGCTGCTTTTGCTGCTGTTTCTTTTCTGGTGTCCTTGTTTCTAATAATTTAGAACCCAAAAATGTTTCCTTTTCTTTATGGAGCTTTGTTTGAAGGACTTTTTTACAAGGACTACACAATTTGTATGCTTTTTCTAACTGCAATCTGTAAAAATATAATGTGTATATTATTAAGCTAGAAAATTATTTGAATTTCGAATTTAAATGCAGTGGCTTCTTTATTTACAGTAGTGGCTGAGAGAGAAACCTAAATGGTACATTTTCTAACCCACCTGTATGATTCTATTTCCTCATCAAACTTTTTTTCATTCATAGGAACAAAATTAGCCAACTGTGTCACTTTAAGTTGCTGATTTATGTTACACATTTTACACAGACCATTCTTTGGTGAACTCTTTTGGAATACCTTTGGGATTTTGCATGTTTGCTCATTGGTGACATTAAGCACACTGTTGTAATCACCATCCTACGAAAAATAATAAATGTATCAAATACTTTCCCAAATAAACATTTTTTACTTTAACTTTATAAAACATGCAATTCAAATAATCGTGCCTTATGCTTGCTTTAAAATATGTGAGAAAACTAAGTTAATAACGCGTCGCTCGTTAGTGTTTGTTAACTTAAAATAAACGAAATAAACATAAATACGTGAATATAGTTGATGTGTCTCCTATAAAAGATTCAACAAGCAATCAATGTTTATGTTATTATTATTCGATAATATCAGATACAAGTGAAAAATTAGAAAATCGGTATACCTTAGTGAATCCATTGTACTGATCACATTTGGGACAAATCCAACAATTACGAACTGGAAACTTGACCCAAACGTTACAGTTACAAAACCAACAATTTACACGCCATGGCAGTGCGGACCTAAGAACAAATTTTTAATAGAATTAACATCTCTTATCAGGCGGGAAAGTACGTAACCTAATTTATTATCACAAGAAACTTACCGAAGGTTGTGAAGAAGTTTTAAAAGTAATACTGTACAAAGAATTGCGGTTATACTTATCAGCGCTAATTCTATTTTATAATGAAACTTCATTTTTACTTCAGGTTTGTTGTATAATTTATAAAATCATAATCATATTGTAAATTGTAACTATAACCTAACATTTCACCCACCCACCATCGTTTTTTTATTTTTATTCACTAGCATTCAGCATTCACTAGCTTTCGCTTTATAGCTCTGGGTTCTGGCCCTTCTGAGCCCATCCTACCATCATAGATTAGTTACTGCATATGTTAAACTAGAGATTTCAATTCGTACAATGTACTTTGTGACTAGAGACCTAGAGACCAACCATCACTGACCTCTAAATATACAAGCACGCTGGACTGGCTATACACTGTGACATGATGAAGCGATTTGATTACCGCCATTTTGGCGCTGACAGCAAAAGTGCACGTCCACGGAACTAATACTAGGGATAAGACAGTGTACCAAATTATATCGATAAAAATTCAGTACCCTACCTATACCTAAATAAATAGAATGGACTCTATGGATAGATGGACTCTACCCGTAACGTCCTTTCAATTTATGTATCATATTAATATAATACCATTATCATTCATCATCATTAAAACCCTTCACAAATCCACTGCTGAACATAGGCCTCCCCCAAGGAATTCCACAAAGCACGGTCCTGAGCTACCTGCATCCATCAACTTCCTGCATGTCTTAACAGGCCACTCGAGAATCTTTTTTCCCCATCGGTATTCGGTTCTTCGAGCTATATGGCCGGTCAATTGCCACTTCAGCTAACCAATCCATTAGGCGATGTCAGTCACTCTGGTTCTGCTGCAGATATCCTCATTCCTAAGTTTGAACCCTTGAGTATAGCCCTCTTCATAGCTCGTTGAGCGACTTCGAGCTTCCTCATACGGCTAGCAATGAAAGACCTCGTCTCAGATCCATATTTCATAACTGGCAACACGCATTGGTTGTACAATCTGGTTTTGAGGTATTCCTGACGAGAAGATGTGTTGTAATCTTCCCAACGCTGCCCAGCCGAGTTGAATCCGTCGATTGACCTCAATGACCGAGGTCAATCGACGGACCTACCTAGTCGGACTATTTGTCCCAGTAAAAATACTCATCAACAACTTCAGCTAAGTGCTCCTAAAAACCACAGGCATAGGTGTGACATGGACATTCTACATGATTTTTGTTTTGTCCATGTTCATCTTAAGACCTATCCGTTGGGAGACACTATTGAGATCATTGAAAATAGTGCGTAGGTCTTCCAGCGATTGCCATAAGGACTATATTGTCGGCAAATCAAAGGTGAGTGACGTACAAGACATTGACGTTAATACCGTATCCTTTCCAGTCCAGTAGGTTGAAAACGTTTTCCAATGCAGCGGTAAAGTATTTCGGGGATATTACGTCACCATGTCTTACACATCTCTACAGTTGGATTAGTTTTGTAATCTGGTTCTGTACTCGGATAGCCATCATAGCCCTTAAACATTCAATTAAAAATTATTAATATTAAACTAAGTGCACAAAGAGAGCCGTGGTAGCTCAGTGGTCAACGCTCGCTGTAAATATAACAGAACGCGAGTAACCCGGGTTCGATCCCCGCCGGCACCAATGAAATTGTTAATTGCAATTTTAAGTGCTGATTTACCACGTGCTCGGCGGTGAAGGAAAACATCGTGAGGAAACCTGCATGTCTGAGGAATAAGAAAAAAAAAATATTTCGAAGACATGTGAAGTTCGTCAACACGCATTTGGGCAGCGCGGCGGACACTTCCTTGCCCTAAACCCTCTCAGAAATGAGGGGAGGCCTGAGCCCAGCAGTGGGACGTATATAGGCTGTAACTTTACTTTACTTTACTTTAAGTGCACAAAATAAAAATAAAAAAATAATTTCTATAATAGTTTATTGTCAACTGTTCACTTTGTTTTAGTATTATAAAAAACAAATCAGCTGATATAATAACGCCTATTCTAATCAACTACAGGTCTGTCTATTGACAGTAAAATATTTTCTACTATATAAAAATTTATGTTTGTTCGTACTTTCTACGATGCTATACCGTTCATCAGATTGCGGTAAAACCTAGTCAACTTATTGGTTGCACTTGTGAGAAGGTTATACGCATGGTACAATTAACTGACACAAGGTGGCGTGCGTATTATACCGACTATTTATTTGAAGGTTATAGAAAGTTATATATCATTCTATTTCAATGATTGTATCATCATTCCTAATTATACAATATAATTGATCCACATTTTTAACGATATTTCCACTATTATTTTTTCTGCGGCAGCAATGCGCCGGGTATGAGCTAGCAAGATTATATAAAAAAATATAAACTTTGAATTACATAGTTATCAGTTATTTACAACGTCATTTTCGAAATTAAAATTACAATATTAAAAAAAACTGAAATTATCAATTATCAAGCCCGATATGTGAATGGAGCCAGGGAAAAACGAGCACTTGGAAGCATCAAGTAGTGCAGCCTCAACAAAGTCGCGAAAAACAGTCGAGTGGTGCATCGCCAATTGCCATACCAAAACACCGCTTCCAGCAGTACAGGGAGAGGAATCTCCTCTAGCCGCAGCCCACTAACACACATCCAACGTGACTCGACATCATCAGGTGACCTTTCGACACTTGGCTATGGCCCTTGAGTTTGGTGGAAAATGAGGAAAGAAGAAATAAAAAATCATTCGAAATATGATTAAAACTACTTTTACGGATTTTATCGCGTTTATTTTTACTTTTTATTTTTAATTCCCTACGCTTCGGGCGCTTTCCAGCACCCATGGTCACGGGGGACTGAGATGACTGACGTCCCGATGTCATTGTTAAACCCGGAGTACCTTCAGCTTTTTTAATTATTGTTTATGGTCCGATCTATGCTAAAAAAGCTGAAGGTACTCCGGGTTTAACAATGACATCGGGACGTCAGTCATCTCAGTCCCCCGTGACCATGGGTGCTGGAAAGCGCCCGAAACGTCGGGAATTAAAAATAAAAAATAAAAAGTAAAAATAAACGCGATAAAATCCGTAAAAGTAGTTTTAATTATGTGTAGTGTTCGCGTAAATATAAGAAATCATCATTCGAAATAATAATCTAATACTTAGTACTTGGTAGTTGGTAGTGCTTATTACTGGTATTACTAGAAAATGTTGTCGGTACCTATACCGCACTTTTTCAAAGTGGTGCAGTTCTCATGTCTAATAAAACAGTCGTCTGTGAAATGTTTGGAACAAATATGATCATTTTGTTTCGGCCGCCAATTCACAATATTTATGATTTTAAGCCATAATTTTAGTCTAGGTTCAGTTGGAAACCTGTTAATTAATAAACTTTTGATAAGCATCTATTGTTGGTAACTTTGTTTGTTAATAGATATGGGTAGGAAAGAACATCGATAAGTATTATAGACAAGGAACTCGACAACCCTATTGAATTTTATTGTTTATCAAAACTCAGTAATATACAGCTAAACATGTTTATATATATGATATTAAGATTAGTAACAAATTTCTAAGTACTTATATTATCAAATAGCTTTAATTTGTTTAATATTTACTGCAAATTCACTTACTAGTGAAATGTTACAACACTTCCCTTTTGGTAACGAGTTTCACAGATTACGTACCCTCTCATTACTAATGAAAATAATTCTTATTATATAACTAATATTATACACAATCAAACAACATAAAATACTTTCGTTTTTTAGTTTAATAGTTAATAGTAATACAGACTTATTAAATACGACAATATGAATAAGACAACATACTTTGGCATACTATGGCAATTTTATTTTTCAAGACATCCTTTAGCAGCGCTTCAAATTGGCACAGTCATTTTGTATGGTATAGCCAGTCCAGCGCACTTATATATATAGAGGTCAGTGCCCACCATCATTCAACTGTATCTTTGAGTATTAAACCAAAGGAGACGGCATTCAAAGCATATTCCTCTGTAAAAGGTACGAGAGTTCGACTCATTCCCGTTATATAAAACTAGTTGCTCCGCATCGTGCGTCCGAAGTGATCGTGCCAGTAAATCGAGCCGAAATGCCGAATTGCAGTGTATTTACATGAAAAAAAAAAACAATCAAAAACGTCAAGTATACAAAAGGACAATGTGACTTTTCATTTGTGAGTATTTTTAACATAATATTAAAGTAATTTTATCATTAAAACTCGTACTTTGTGAATATTTTCGTCCAATACCAAGTGTGGCCATCATAGTTTAGAAAGTGAAAAATAATCTATTTTTAAATAAATATAATTAACTACACAAATTAAATAACAACGAAAATATATTTCCTAATAACTAAATCAGTTTGTGATGAATAATAATCACTACATATAGATGTGTAGTGGATTTTGTTAAATGATTTATATATTCAGCACAATTTCAACACGATACTGAATATTATATAATTTAATATAATCGTTAACTAGTATTCATCAAAATATTATACAAAATAAAAGCCAAATAAGTCAAATCGAAACTTGCTACTTCGAAGCAAAAGTGTGCAATTTTTATAAAAATAAACTGGTATCACTGCAACCGAAAGTATTGCACTATAGTGATGAACGCCACAACTTTAGCTATCGATAAGGTTATTAACCATGCGGGTTTGTCTGCCAGTTTTTATTTAGCTTTTACAATAAAGTATTACAAAAAGTAGTAAATTTTTCTATTATTGGTTGTTTTTACAGATTTCCAAAAGATCCTTTTAGGCGGCAAACTTGAATTGTAGCTTGTAGAAAACAAGAATCTTGGATACCTACATGGACTAACACTATTTACCCCGAACATTTTGAAAAATCATATTTCATACCCCAAGCTTACAATAAAGGAAGGTTAGCCGACACTGCAGTAATTATATATATATATATATATATATATATATATATATATATATATATATATATATATATATATATATATATATATATATATATATAACTGATAAAAAAATTAATTGTACCTTGGTCATGGATGAAATAAAATAGGCAATTGACGGAATACCGTGCTAGCAGCCAGAGGCATTATGTATATAACCAAAATGTCTTTTAGAACTTGCATACTACTCCATCAATTGTTTTATTTTCATTTCATCTATCACTATTATATTTATATACAGGAATATCTAGAACAGGTAAATGAAATTGTATACTTGGGGAGTGCTTTCAGCCGGGATGGAAGATGTGATTTAGATGTGGATAGGCGTGTCGCTGCCGGAAACAAAGTCAATGGTGCCCTGAATGCATTAGTCAAAAGGCAAGGCGTGGTGAAGAGTGCACGCCTTGCAATACATAACGCAGTTTTGGTACCGACTTTGTTATATGGCAGCGAAACCTGGGTATGCCAGAAGAAGCATAAAAGCAAGTTGAATGCAGTGGAGATGCGATCTCTTCGTAAAATGTGTGGCGTTACCATAGCCGACCGAAAGCGAAACGAAGAGATTCGCAATATGGCAGGATTGAAAGATGACCTTATCACAAAAATTGATAGGGGCGTACTCCAATGGCTTGGGCACGTTGAACGAATGAGTGAAGACCGAATGGTGAAGAAAATATATAAAGCGAAAGTAAATATTAAAAGGTGTCGAGGTAGACCGAGACTAACTTTCGAAGACCATGTGAGCAAATTGCTCGATGAGGGGAGGGTCAAGAGTACTCGGATACCTAGACGTGCATGTATGAAGAAGTTAATGAACCTGAAAGAAGCGAAAGAGGTATGTAAGGATCGTGACACTTGGCGATCTGTTCTCTCTGGCTACCCCGTTAGGGATTGTGCGTGACGATAAGTAAGTAAGTAAGTAAGTATGTATCACTAATATACAATACAATTTCTTGTCAGGGTTACTCTCTAGTCTAAGTTTTAAAACAGTTAACGATTTTTTTGTGTAGCCAAGTCGGCCATCAATTGTAGTTTAGCAAAACATCTTTCTGGGGAATACTTAGCCCTAGGTAGATGTCACATTTTATTTTTAAGCAGCTGTCTGCTTACAGTTAACTTTGTTAAACTATTATATAGTGTAATACTTTTTTGTTTTCCAAATTTATTAAATATTTTCCAGATAAGTAGTTCATTTAATAATTCTTGAAAATCAACAACTTTTTTTAAATAGCGGTTTTGTAATTGAAGCCTTATAATAAAAACAAAAACTTGGTTAACACCATCTAAGACGATAAACTGATACTTAGGAGTTTTCTTTTCATAAATCCGATTTTTAAAATAAGTAAACTAAATATCCTAATTCAATTTGTTAAATATTTTATATTTCATCCCGCATAATGTAAAATAAACCTGTAGCAAAATAATAAACTTTCTTTCAATAATTTCTAAGTTTTTTTCCGACGATTATTTCTAAATACTTTAAAAAAGAAATTCAAATTACACCGTGGTATTATTTATCTATGTATTACTTATAATCAAATAAAAACTTATGCGGACTATGGTGATTTGTTTATCTATAAAAACATCGACATAGTCTACGCCTTACGTTGGTTAAATACTCAAAGAACTGTACCACCGTACGTTAGTACCACGCATCATTAGTTTGTGGTACCACGGGTGGTAATCTCTATACAAATATTACTAGCCTTATGTCTATGGCCCTCAAAAATCGATGTTGACAGCTATTGACTACAAATGTATATAAATATGTGTATGTATATAAATAATGTGTAATGTATATAAATATGTAGCTACGGATTTAGATTGACGTTTGTTTTGACGTTTCTGTCCACACCCCACCATGTGTCGCGGCATGCGCCGCGGCTATTACGCGACGACCAAAAAAAGCAAATAAAACTTTTCTAATTTTTTTAGTTTATAATACGTAAACCATTGAAAAATACGTAAATATACCAATTTTCGTGGTGATCGGTCAAATAGATTTTTACGATTTCATATATACAAACATCCTCTTTTGTATGTACCTAGAGATGAATTAAAATTGATGTCACATAGGAAACATCGAGTTTAATTACTTGCAATAGCTCCCCTTTCATTCCTGTCTAACGTAGCGTCCATCACAAAGGCCTGATATAATATTATCTCCGAAACATAGAGGCAATCAAACTGACAGACAATTGATTGCTGACGCGTGCCGTGGACAGGTGAGGACGGGAACTTGGGGAATGGTCCCGAGGGTTGCTTCCACTTGGGGCTTGGGTAATGTAACTCTTTTAGTTTTAGTTCGCTTCTCCTCGATTACGAATCAAAATGCAGATGCGTTGTCATCCCTGAGGACTAAGATGGAATGCCTCGCTTTCAGTAAAAAAGAGTCTGCGGATCTCTACGCTCATCATACGAAACACAACCAGTATCAAGCTTCTATTTTGCACTGGTATTCTGTCAGAGCGTGGTTCCCCGGTCGAGCCGACCCATTTCTGCCACAATATAGCTGCAGCGTGACTCTACCACGTATAAAAAATGTTTTTTACTGGAAACGAGCCATTCCATCTTATTTGTCAAGGGTGACAATGCATCTGCATGCATTTTGATTCTCAATCGTAGAGAAATGTAGATATGTAGGGCCATAGCATCCACTTACTATCAGGACTGTATGCTCATTTGTCACCTTTATACTATAAAAAAGGTAGATTGTAAGTTCGTTTCGATAATATATGTATAATTATACTCTATACAGTTGCCAACAAAATTAGTAAAGAGATTGTACCTTTGTAGGCGGATTTCTTGTCAAAAAAGGAATCCTACCATCTTGAAAATATTGATTTAATGCACACTACTGCCAGCACTCAATTTCCGACGATCTCTAAATATTTCAAGTAAATGTCTCGGCGCTACATTGACACATCCAAACCCGCTAGTGGTTAGCCAACACCAATGTCGAAGACCCGTCACACATACACACTACACATTCACCTGGTGCCATAAACACTGTTAGGACAACGGATGGGACACAGCAAGTCCGTAGTCAGGCGCGTCGCACACCCCTCCTCACCGCGTACACACCGTACACCCGCGTCTCTGGGCGGTTCTTACCGCCCAGAACATAGAGCGACACCAGTTAGCCATCAGAGCCGAGGTCTGCCACGCCCTGTTCGGACGGTAGTTAGAAGCATTGAAGCTGTAAAAGCCAAAAGGCTAACAGCATTAACATCATCAGAAAACAGACAGACTGCCAGCACTTTTTTTTCATTCCATTATAGCCTATAAATCTACTGCTGAACGTAATATTCCTATAGGAGGGAATGCCACACTTGACAACCGCATTATTTTAAATTTTTATCAGGAATACGCTGGTATACATCTTCCGTTTTAATTTCGCCCTGTCGCCTCTTTCGACTCCCACGGGATGATACGGTCTAGTACAAAATCCTAAAATAAAATTTTATTTACTAACAAGACTTATAACTAAGTAGAATAGGATCACATTTCTGTTAGTAATTGTATTCGAGGTTTATTTGTTGTTTCTTCCCAGCCAAGCATCGCGATCCCCGACAAATAGCCTTGCAGTTGCCCATGCAATTTGCATGCGTTGGGCATCGCAGAACTCACACAGGTGTGAAAATTGGTATTTTGTTCATAGTCAGAATAGGTACTTCACCTAAGTAACTTTATTAACATTTCGCAATGTATTTTTGTACTCTTTGTTGACATAATAAGCTAAGTTGCTTATATATACTTCGAGGTTGGGCGTCGTTGGCTAGAAATGAAAATGTAATAGTTTAGGAATAATTCTACTTAATCGCTTATTG
Organism: Parnassius smintheus behrii; assembly: GCA_036936625.1. NCBI lineage: Eukaryota > Metazoa > Arthropoda > Insecta > Lepidoptera > Papilionidae > Parnassius > Parnassius smintheus. Next base: position 44,713,419 of record JAUPFT010000011.1, on the reverse strand, counting down.
AAAACTTAAATCAGCTTGAATCATGGATTTTGTGTAAAATAACAAAATAATTATATGAAATTAGTTTACTTGCAGCAAAATAGAATCCATCACCATACACCAACCACAATACGTGGTAGAGTCATGCTGCAGCGATATTTTGGCTGTAGCATGAATGGATCGGCTCGACCGGAGAAGAACCAGCAGAATACCAGCGTAAAATAGAAGTTCAATGCTGCCGTGTTTCATATAGTGAGTGTAAAGAACCGGAGACCCTTTTTATTGGAAACGAGGCATTCCATCTTAGTCCTCACATCTCTTGTTTATGTCTATGTTTCACAGCATCAACTCAAAAAATCCGTCCTGTATGTGTGTTTGACCGCTCGTGCCAGTGACGAAGAAAATCGCATGGTGGTGAATATATTATTGTTTCACGAATCAGTGAAGTTACAACACTTCTGGTTACAGGCCTTCTCTTATTCTGAGAAGATTTTGGAGCAAGGGAGAGTCAGCGGCTTTGCCCCAATTTTATTGCGTATTGGCGGACTTCACATATCTTCGAAATATTCTTTAAAATGTTTTCATACATACAGGTTCCTTCATGAAGTTTTCACTTAAAAACCAAAAATTGCAATGACAATCTCGTCAGTGCCGGCGGAGATCAAATCCGGATTTCCCGCGTTTTGTGAAATATACAGCGGTTGCTTAGCTTCAGAGTTAATTATTAATGAAACCTCTGTAAATCTGAGAGTGAAAAATTAACAGAAAACTTAAAATTTTACGCAGGAGTTTGTAGAAAAGTTGTTGATAATTAGTTGCCAAACTCTCATTATATATAAATACATACATACCCTTCGGCAAATTATACACTGTGTGTATTACGTCTTGCGTATGTGGTCAGAAATGAGAAAGCCTTTGATTCCGTCAAAATTTCGGCGGTGCTGCACTCCCTTCAATGGTGCCAATCTGACTGTCAGTATATCTAAATGCTGAAGTGTTTATGCACTGGGGCTACGATGGCTATCCGAGTACAGAACAAGAGTACGAAACCTATCTAACTGCAGAAAGGTGTGAGACGGTGTGACGTTATATCACCGAAACTCTTCATCACTGCATAGGAAGACGTTTTTAAGCTACTGGACTGGAAAGGATACAGCATTAATATCAATGGCGAGTATATCACTTACCTTCTATTAGCTGACGATAGAGTCCATATGGCAGAATCGCCGGAGAACCTAAGCACTATGCTTAATGACCTCAATAGTGTGTCCCAACGAATAGGCCTTAAGGTGTGTCACACCTACGCCGGTAGTTGTTGTTAGCACTAAGGTCTAAGTTCTAGACGAGTATGTTAACCTGAGACAAGTAGTCCAACTAGGTAAGTCCAGATTCAATAAAAAATAGCGTAAATCTACGGATTCAACTCGGCTGGGCAGCGTTCGTGAAATAACGACACAATTTATTGACAAGTATAACTCAAAACATAAAAACGAGATACACAACCAGTACAACCAGTACCTGTTGCGAGTGATAACTCATGAGCGCATATTCAAATATGTCCAAGTCGAAATCTACGCGATCGCTTTGGAACGGCGAAATATTGACGCACACTACAATGTTATCTCTGTGTGCGTGTCAGGGCGAGCGCGAGGCTATAATAGTTGCTTACATTGATTTATATGTTACACTAGATAAGTAATTTCCGCGCCAAAGCGTTGTCACTTCACATAAGGCCACAGCCTTATACTCAGCGAACGTCGGTTCAGTGTTCAAGGTGACGCCGTCCGAGTTAAGCCGAACGATTCACAACAAAAAATGGGTAAATGCGTAGTGAAAGAATGCGTTTCAAGGTCACAAAAACATAATAAATCAAGCGGAATCACTTTCCATACGTAAGTTTTAATTTATATATTCATATTAACGTTTAAAACACTAAAAAATTAAATAAAATATCGAATATTGCAATTTAGGTTCAATGTTGCCACTTTTCCGCCTTTGTGATTTTTCCACATTAATGGGAGACTGTATAATTTATGGAATAAGTTAATTTTGTTTTAAAATAAACAAGTAAAATTGATTGCTTAAAAATAAAAACTATGTTTCAACCTTTATACAAAATAATTATTCTTATTTTAGTTTATTCATGAATGGTCTATTAATTATATTTTATTATTTTATATTATATTATTAAATTGTTAAAAGATTTGTGGCAAATAAATAATTTATTTATTTATTTAAAACTTTTATAGCAATGTGTAATGCAAACTAAATGTTTTTATCTTAGTTATCAGGTTAATCATAATGCTATTTTGACTACAATAATTAATGGATATTTTTCAGGACGAACCTCATTTTGAAAAGCCGGTAGAACTTTTAATAGAAGAAAATATGGATTTTGATGTTATGGAAACCGATGAAGAGATAGATGAAATATCTGAAACACCGCGAAAGCACAAAATGAGAAAAATAATTCACCGTTTGAAAATTGTATCCACACGAAGACTAAATAAAATAAAAAATATATCACAGAAAATTACTTTATTTTTTGTTTGATTTATTAGTACAATAAAAATAATATATAAAAACATATTTTATTTCATTACTTATGCTTACTTCTGTTCATCTAATAAGAAAATATACAAATTTAAAATAAAAACAATTTACTGCAACTTTAAAAAAAAAACTCCTTTATATTGCTCATTTTGGGTAAAATTTCATAAAGTATCCAACACCAACCCGCCACTGCATGTTTGTGTGTCTATCTTTATCTAATCTTAGGGACGATATTGTTTTCCGCGACTTGTGTAAGTGAGACAGATATATGTTTACTTAAAAATTTTAATGATTTCAAAGCTACGTCGTCGCATTTGGATAGTGGTTACACTTTGTTCGATGCGCGGCAATGTGGTTTGCTCCTCTAGTCTTGTATAACTCAATGGTTGCTTAGCGACGACTACGAATCACTTTGATCTTTGATTATATACCTGTCTTTGATACTATTGGAACTAAAATAATAAAAAAAATAATTTCCATATAATGGCTTATATAGTGTATAGAAATCGGAGGTTAATATGTGAAAATTGTTTTATTCTTTTAGTAAATTGAAGTCGGCTTTACATTTTCACCCTATTGAGTATATTATATGTGTTGTTATGTGTTATATATGTTCTAATTGAATAATATGTATTGTATAAAATATATATCATTTGATAAACTTTTATTATGTTTCATAATGTAAACATAATTCATCAATATTTTAAGACTATTGATATTAAGAGAACCGCCGATCTGTGGGGGATTTCTGTTGAAGTTATTGCGTCTATAATAGATACAATCGCACCTCAACTATCTATTATTTTTAATAGTAGTATCAAATCTGGTGTGTTTCCTGATTTAATGAAGCATAGTAAAGTAATACCTTTATTTAAATCTGGTAGTACATTGGACCCCTCTAATTTTAGACCTATTTCTGTACTGCCAACACTTAGTAAAATTTTTGAAAAAATTATTCTTGATCAATTGTTAATTTTTTTTAATGTAAATAAATTACTTCATAAAAATCAATTTGGTTTCACAAGGGGTCGCTCGACAACTGATGCTGGTGTTGAGCTGATTAAATATATATTTAATGCATGGGAGAATTCACAGGATGCTTTGGGTTTGTTCTGTGACCTATCTAAGGCCTTTGATTGTGTTCACCATGAAACATTAATCAGGAAACTTCAACACTACGGTGTAAGAAATGATGCTCTTAAATTAATTATTTCATATTTAAGTGACAGAACACAAAAAGTTGTTATTAATAGTATGAGTTCTTCCGGGTCGATTGTACAAATGGGCGTTCCTCAGGGCTCAATTCTTGGCCCCTTTCTGTTTCTTGTATATATTAATGACTTACCTTACATAGTAGGGGATAACCATGATATAGTATTATTTGCTGATGATACTTCATTAATTTTCAAATTAAAACGACAGTTATTAAATTACGACGAAGTAAATAATGCTATAGCTAAGTTAGTCAATTGGTTTAATGTTAATAATTTGCATTTGAATGGAACTAAAACTAAATGTATGAAATTCGTAACTCCTAATGTTAAACATGTCAATACTAATGTAATTTTAAATGGGGAGGAGCTGAGTCTTGTCGATACCACCATTTTTCTTGGAATCACACTGGACGCAAAGCTTCAATGGCTCCCCCATATATCAAAACTAGCTAGCAGACTTAGTTCTGCAGCATATGCTGTAAAAAAGATTAGAACTCTTACCAGTGTTGAAACAGCTAGAATAGTTTACTTCAGTTATTTCCATAGCATTATGTCGTATGGTATTTTGCTATGGGGACACGCGACTGACACTGAAATTATATTTATTTTACAGAAGAGGGCCATTCGAGCAATATATAATTTAAAACCAAAAGAGTCACTGAGACAAAAATTTAAAGAAATTAATATATTAACTCTGGCCTCTCAATACATTTATGAAAATGTAATGTACGTACACAAAAATAAAAGTAGTTTTGCGAAAATAAGTGATATTCATTCTGTAAATACTAGGAGCAGACACAAGCTGGTAGTACCTGTTACTCGACTCCACCGAGTCAGTAATTCATTCTTGGGGCGATGTATACGCTTTTACAACAAAATCCCAGAAAATATACAAAATTTGTCATACACAAAGTTCAAAAATGTTATTAAACTAAGTTTGTATAAAAAAGGTTATTATAATATTAAGGAATTTATAGATGATAATAAACCCTGGGAAGGGTGATCGCTACCAAGCTATTTCTAATTTATCTTGTGTTGTTGATTGTAAACATGATTGTAAGCTATTATTAAAAAAAAAAAGTCCCGCTGAGTTTCTTGCTGGTTCTTCCCAGGACAGAGGTTTTTTTTTTGCGAACCAGTGGTAAATTAAAAAAGTGACGTTCAATAAGTATTTTTATAATCTACATTGAATAAAAAAGTTTCTATTTCTATTTCTATCAAACTAACAATTTCATTAGTGTCGGCGGGATTAGTGTTGCCAGGTCTAGCAAGTAAAATTTCGGGACGGAAGGTATAATCGAGGATTTGGTTTTCATATCCGGACAACTAGAATGACTACAAAATATAGGTTTCTTTGTAGCCTTTTGTGCTTTATTGAGAGCCGTGGTAGCTCAGATGGTCAACGCTCACTGTAAATATCACATTATGCGAGTAATGCGAGAAATTGTGACTGTAACTTTACTTTACTTTTGTGCTTTATAATTATTATTCAGGTCTGATCTCATGAACGAATAAGTTTTCATCCAAACATTGTAAAAACTGATTTTTTTTTCATTTTAGGCATATTAAAACATTTTTGAACTATTTGTTATTTTTTTGCAGTCCCTGAATTTTTCAAATCACTCATTTTAATATAATTCTGTTTAAAACTTTTGTGGTTTTTTTTCGACTGGTGAGACAATGTCGTAGTAAAAATATTTTAATGTGGTAGTAGCTAACAGATATAATCATTTTTGCTGTCAAAATTATGGATTAAGTATAGAATAACAAGGTTAGTGAAAATCGGGACATTTGGCGTCCCGATCAAGGGTGAATCGGGACGTGTCACTAGACCCTTGAAAATCGGGACGTCCCGCGCAAATCGGGACACCTGGCAACACTAGCGGGGATCGAGCCCGGATTGTTCGCGTTTACGGCGAGCACTACGCCCTTGAGCTACTCAACTCAAGCACGGCTCATATGTTTTATATCGCCAGGTCGACCAAAACAGCGGCACGGCCGTATAATCATTGCGAGAATTGGTAATTTTACAAGTTATGTTTTTGATGGCATGTCTTTGTTTAATCATAACGTTATCTCCACACTAGGAATTTTTCCTAAGTACATCGTTGGGGCAGTTTAAATACATTAATTTCACAAGGACAAACATCCAGACCTGGAACAATTATTTGTAGGTAATACAAATTTTTGTTCCATGTGGGATTCGAACCTGCGGCGCTCAGCGCTACAACTCATTACCAAGTCACTCCGCCCCGGAGCCAAAGGTGAAAGCCAACGATTTTGTATTTTTACTTGATCCGAATTGCTTACGTTCATTACTCATTTCTAAAAAATATATATATGAAATGAAAATTTGCCACCATTACATCATTTAATATTTAAATATTACAATCATAAACATATTTCAAAATTACTTACTACCAAAATATCGCTTATAAAAGTCTGAATCGTTTAAAATGCTCGATGGTGCTATAGGTATCTAGTTATAGTATGGTGTAGTATAGCCCTATCGGTGTATCAACGCGATCGCGCGGTGTCGGTAAGAAAAAGTAATACGTCCTGTCGTTGGGATTACCCGGAGCTTACTGAATCGATCGGCGTCTGCACATGATGTTTTATAGTATTTTTAAAATAATTATATAAAATAATTGACAAAATAAAACGAGCTAAAAATTTTATTGGATATTTAACATTACATGTATTTTGATAAAATAATTAAAATAGATATGTTTATAAGCAAATACATGGAAAAAATTACATTGAAGTAGACAGTTTTGGTGATTTTATAATATTATTTTATAATATTAAAGCGAAATATTTTCGTAATTTAGGTTTTGCTATACACTAAAAGACTATATATTCCATTATAATAACGCTTAAAATAAAGTATTTTAACTTATAATAATGGTTGTATTCAACCTGAAAGATAACTCTGATGCATATTTTCGTAAAACACTGTGACGGGATTGTCTTCGCCCTAAAAAACCGTTATTAAAAACTATGATTTTGCATTGCTATGTACTAAATAAAGACTTCATCTTTCTAAAGCCCTAATTTTCAGGAAATAATCTCCTCACGTCGTTACGATATCGCCTTTGGAAAAACCATAAAACATGTAGTTTTCGACGCGAAACGCATATGCCCTCTTATGGATGTGAGTCGTGGTCTTTCACTGCTGGCCGTATGAAGAAGCTCAAGGTCACTCAGCGAGCAATCTCTAGTATATACGCAGTAATCTGTGGCGACGAAGTTAAATATGTTAAAACTTCAAAGGTTATGTACAAGAAAATAAATAAATACAGTAATCTATGCAAAAGAACTTACATAATAATAAGTTGCATGTGTGCTACTTTTTATTATATATGTGTTATGGAGTGAAGACCGCGTCTAGGCGTAGTGTGGGACGCCTCCTGACCAGCGATCTGCACAAGGTGGCTGATAAAAACTGAATGCGTGTAGCCGAAGATCGGGCTAAGTGGCGCGCCTTGTGAGAGGCCTATTTCCAGCAGTGGACTGCTGCTGATGATGATGTGTGTGCTACCGACACTGAGCTGCGATTTGTTATCCAGAAAAAATCTGGTATTCACCAGGATCTAAGATCAAAGTAACTACCCTACCAGGATACATATCTCACGTTGTTTACAGAAGCTGAGATCACGACCGGTCAGTAATTTTTCTATTTATTTTTTCTTAATTCATTATTCCTATAAATATATATCCTATGAAAGCCTGCTGCTGACTATAGGCATCCCCCATAGGTTTCCACTTAGGGAAGATTTTGTCATAGTTGCCGCAAGAGTAGTGTATACACCTTGGTTTTCAAACTTGGCAGGCGAGTTGATTACAAGATCTTGACAATTGTAGGCCCTACTTTTTAAACATAACATCCTCACACTACTATCATTATACATATTTGATATTTTCATATTTGTATACACCTTGGTTTTCAAACTTGGCAGGCGAGTTGATTACAAGATCTTGACAACGGAAGGCCCTACTTTCTAAACATAACATCCTCAGACTACTATCATTATACATATTTGATATTTTCATATTTGTTCTCAAGAACATAAATCGCCTCTCAGAAGTAAAAATGTATCAAATGTCAAAATAAGAGTTCTAGCAAATATTGACTAGGGAAGCTGTAGACTATATTTTATACAATACAAGATATTAACAGTTACATCTTTATACATATTAGAATCATGAAAATTAGTAAGAAAATGCTAAGATATATTTCAAAAAGCTAGTGACGATAATATACATAGATGTAATATACAACTTCCGAAGAGAAATATATCAATATTGCCTAAAACCACTTTATTTTTATACAGTTCTGGACCATATTCCATGGCAGTTAAACTATATAACACATTACTCAAAGATATAATAGAAATAGAAGAATATAAGAAGTTTGTGATAGCACTAAATAGCTTTTTGATTAAGAAATGTAACTATAAATTAGATGAATATTATGTTAAGTTAAAGTAAATAAATAAATATTGTAATGGAATATACACTAAATACTATAATAATATAAATATTAGTATTAGAATTAAGGCATTAGAGTTAGCTAGCTTTATTTCATATTGTTATACCCTTGCTGGGTGCATGTGCTGTAATTTATCATACAAAACCACATGTAAATGCAATAAATAAATAAATAAAAGACAACCACTATTTCAATACACACCACAGAGACAAATTATACCTACCACCATCAAGAATTAAAATGCTAAACCAGAGTCGCTACTACATGGCTGTAAAAACACAACATTTACAATAAATTACATGTCCACATAAAAACTGAAAATAAGATTACACTATTCATTAAAAAACTAAAAGCATTATTATTACTTAATTGAAAAATGTTTCTACTCAATCAAAGAATACATTGAAGCACTAGTAACAAAACACAAATAACAAATTACATATTTTTAACACAAATAAAACACATAAAAAGGAAAAGCCGTTTTGATACACAGTAATATTATGAACAGTATCAGTAGCACAGAACCATAGATTACTGCACAGAACCATTTTTCTGTTCTATACAGTGTTGCCAGATGACTTGAACCTTTTATCTGTATTAGAAACTGCTAAAATCTGTATTATATCTGTATGTCATTTAAACTTAAAATCTGTATAATCAAATAAACCAAAACAGAATTATTGACCATCATTATTGCTTCTTTTAAAATACAAGGAACGACTGCAAAAGTGATAAGGTTTGATTATCGTTATTAAACAAAAATATACACTAAAAATGTTATATAGCAAAATTGAGACCATTAATTTAAACGAACAACATATTAAAACTCAAACATTTGCAGCAATCAAACTAATAATAACTTTATTATTTTCAGTCATACTTATTTTATATACTGGTGACCTTTTTTACCGTCTGGAAAAAATTAGGGTGTAACATGTGAACGGAGTAGAAGCCGAACGGAGTATGGTACTGATATATAACAAAAAAATAGAAACAAAAATTTTGAATAAAATAAATAAATTAATTAAAATCTATCGAATTTCAAATCATATGGACCATCCTATTTCACTAAAGGAAATAAAACAATAAATTTAGTAGGCATATTTGACAGTGGCTAAATGTCAAAGGGCAAAGTAATTGATCAAAAAAAAACAAACGTTTAATTCAAAGTTTTTGTTTATATTTTTTGTAAAATATCAGTGACATAGGATTCTACGCCGTTCACATGTTACACCCTATTATTTTACAGACGGTAAAAAAGGTCATCCACTGTACATATTTTATAATACACTTGTAATGCTGCCATAGTAACCAATTACGCAGTGAAAATAAGTAAGTAATAAAATAAGTAAATAATAAAATAACTAAGAATTGAATCATGCGATGATGTGTGTAACGCGGTATCTAGTCATATATTTTGCTTTGTTCTGTTTTAAGTTTAATATTATGGTAATCCAATCAATAAAGTTAGAAAACTCTGTATAATAATCTGTATCCAGTGCTGATCTGTATTACACACCGAAAATCTGTATAAATACGGAGAAATCTGTATATATGGCAACACTGGTTCTATAGAAACTGGCATTGCATATTTAGTTCCACAACTCTCCAAAAGACGGCGCTGGAGTAAGTTTACGTTCGGAAGTGCGTTGTTTTAGTTAATTAAATCCAATTGAATGATCGTATCACATTGACTAAATCGACGTGTTAATAATGTGAATTTAGATATTTTCAGCAGAAAATGAGTTAAACAACTAATTTTATTAAGATTTAGCTGCTTTAAGTCTAGTTTATCCGTTTAATTGGAAGATGGAATATTGGTGTTTTAATTTCTAAACGTGACCACCCTCTACCACCATTTTGTTTGTTTTTGAATTTGACATTGGCGTTTTGTTTTTCTGACGTAACCATTGTGCTTTGAATGTTTTGAATTTTTGATATTTTTCCTATATTTTTTTTTACGACTTGGCTATTCTTGGGCTTCGATTATCTTTGCTTAATATAGTGGCCCATGCACGTGAAAGGGACTTCAATTATCTTTCCTTCGGACATAGTTCGAATAGTTTAGTGATGGCCGCGGTTAAAATTTGCTGTGTTTCAGGATGTACTAAGAGCTGTGAGTAAATCTAATTATTTATAGGTTTTACCAGTCAATATATTATTTCTTCTATCTATTTTATATATAGGTCAGTGTCACCTTGGGCAACAATGTGATACCTAGCGCAGTCGCAGGTAGCCCAAGAGTTCTGCATAACTTTTCCAGCTTAGAGCCAATACCTTGCTATGTATACTTATAACACTACTACTACTTATACTACTGTCATTACACTTTTCAAAAACGCTTTTAAATATTAATTTTTTTGTAGGTGAAGATGGCTTTATACTTCACAAATTTCCAAATTCTACAAAAGATCCAACACGCTTTTGTACACGGGTTCAAGCAGTTGGTGGAAACTTTCTGTGCTTAGATGATATGTATGTGTTTATGTACCGAAGAATTAGTCATACACCTTTTGAATCCAAGTACTGGACCGGAGTAAAATGTTAAGTAATATTGCAATACCAGCATTGCGTATGAAAGGTTAGTAAAAATTTGCATTAACATTGTAATGATCTATTCTTAATATTATGAATGTTAAAGTTAATATGGAAGTTTGTTCCTCAAATAATTAATTTTAAAATCAAACATGAATAATTGAATGTATAAATTTTGAATCATTGTTAAACTATGTTCTGCAATACCTACTAATTTTCAACTTCCATGTTGACAAAATATTAAGTATGACGTAAACTTGTCCAGAGTACAACTGGGAAGAAATGAGTTTATGTTGTAATAACAAATTATAGTGATCTAAAGATCTTTTCCAGTACAATTGAGAATATATATTGCACGAACATACAACTCGTATATTGTAGAATATGTTTAATGTTTAATTATTTTTTAATCATATTGTCCTTTAGCTTATCTATTTAAAGTTATGGTGATCTTCAATTTGATATACCATTCTTTCACTTCATTCAATCTTAGAATATCATATTTAAAGTTTAGATGCCCAAATTTGTGCAGTATTCATTTGCTTAAGAACAAAAAAGTTAGTATTTTATTTGGTCTTAGCAAGCAGGTTAGAATTTTTATTAGAGCCGTCAGTTCACATTTCTCTTTGTACGATTGTTAACTTGTCAATATATTTCAAGTACAATATAATCATTCATTGTATATATTGATTTTACAGGTGCTTTTGCTAAGATCACCATTTCACTACCACCCTTAGCTGAAGTTACAAATAAAAATAATACTCTTAAAATACGTTATACACAAGAAATTGCTTCAACATCAAGTTATGTGCAACTACTGCTCAAACATCCAGTAAGTTAAAATTGATTTTATTGTATAAATTAAATTGAGGATAATATATTGTAAATTAATTTTATTTAAAAAAAGTCCCACTGGGTTTTGTGCTGGTTGTTATGTTATAGGCTCAATATTGTGTTATATACTATTTACTTTATATTATAATTCCTCTATACTTCTATATTGTTATTCTTATATTACTTATTTACTTTAAAACTAAGTTACATTGTTTACGTAGAAACCAAACTAATTAGATTGTAATATTTAAATACTAATGTTTACTGTTCCAAAGTTTACCATTCTTAATTGTATCTTAGAATAAGTTAACGATAAACACAAACAAGCATAATGTTATTCCCTTATCTTTACCCCTCTACCTCCTAGCTTCCCACGATCCTACACTATATAAACCAAGTCCTTCGATCCCACAACACAATTCTATTTCCAAACTCTCCGACTCAACTTCTATATTTTAAGTTAGTTTGTATTATAGTTAAATATATTAAATAAATTTATTTTTAAAAGAGTTTTTGTCTCTGCCACATAACAAATTTGGCGCAGTCGGTAGGATCTCGCGTGATTCATTCACTTAAATCGCGTAAAGACGAAGTGAACGTACCAAATTCGACGGGACAGCATCGCCCAACAAGAAGACAACGTACGGTAGCTGAAGGCTTTTGAAGAACTTCGCCGAACCATGCAGCTCCACATTTTATTGTTATTGTGGTAAGTGGCTAAACTTGTTTGTTCAAATTCCTATTTTCCATTTTTTACCAAAATATTTTTCCTACATCTACCACCTCATTTCACATTATTTTTTTATATATAATCATACTATTCAGTTATATACTATTATATTATACTATTCTATTATATCAATTATTCATATTATTGTATTATATTACCTGTGTAAAACAAAGAACACTAAGATGGCTTTAGACATTACTACATTACTTAAATTAATTCCCTCTTTCGACACGGACAATAACGACCAAGTGTATAGATTCGTTAGGTCATGCAATTCAGCCTTTGACCTAAGTTCAGCGGACCAGAAGTCAGTACTTTTAGTATACGCGTTAAACAATATTACTGGTTCGGGTGCGGCAGACGTTCACAGTAAAGAACATGCCTCATGGACCGACCTACGAACATTTCTTATCGAAAAATTTTCTAACGTTAAAACCATAGCACACCTTAATCTCGAACTGCAATCTATGTTTCAAAAACCTACAGAAACACTAACTGAATATTTTCACAGAGTCGACCTTTGTCGCTCTAAAATAATAGAGAAGTTAAACGCCGAAATATGCGACAAGACATTACTAGGTCGCTTAGCCACAACGGAAGAAACGGCTCTTAACGTTTTTGTCAATGGTATTAGCTCCGATATTGGATCAATGCTAAGAACAAAAGAATTCCCTACCCTTTGCGAAGCAGGCCGATTCGCACTACAAGAGGACAAAATTCGTGCGATGAACAAGGCTAGGCAATCTCTATTTAGGCTAAACACAACGCGGCCACCACCTTTTACAAAACCACCATATATTACCCATAATTATTATAATAATAGTAATACAACTAAGCCTATAAATCGAACTCATCTACCATATACACAAACCACATACAATAATGCCAACACACCGCAACAAATTACAAAATTATGTAGTTATTGTAAAAATATTGGGCATAATATTACAGAATGCCGTAAAAGAACTTATAATAATAATATAAGAAACAATCAAGCCCAACGCGCACTTCCTGCGCCTCATATATCAGTAAATCATTTAAACTGCCAAGCGACCAACGAGATGAGCAACTCGTTGGAAATCGCTTCAATATCCTGCTCACCGATCCCGACTCAAGACATCGAGAACCTGCAAATATGAACTCTAGTAAATCCAGCCCCATTTTTCAAAGGCGTCCTCGACCGCCGAACCATCGAGATCACACAACGCAAACAAACAGCGTACCTTCTAAATCACCGCTTAAGTGTAAGACAGAATTGAAAAATGTGTCTACACAAACTAGCGACTTAAGTACTACATCACATACACATCACTCAATATTCAAAAATTCCAGTTCTCAAACGGAAACCTACGAACAGGGTAGCCAGCCCCAAACCCTTGGTTTTCCAAAACATGCTATTCCTTCTACATCCACTGACTCTATTACTACTATCTCTACTACATCTACTATCTCTACTACACCTACTGACTCTCTCGAGACTACTGAACCTACTACGTCCACTGATTCCATTAAGACAACTACACCTCCTATATCTACAAATTCCACTGTTTCCAATAAACCACGTTCGAAATCAAAACCTACAACTAAAAAGCTTAAATTAAAACATCCCAAATTCAAATGTAATCCAAAATCTTTTGCCATATCTGCCTTAAACGATATACCACCCGATAACCTCTTACACTGCACTTTTCACATAGAAGGCAAACCAGTGACATTTCTCATAGACACCTGAGCAGGGATATCGGTAATAAAAAGGGATAAAATAGGTTCGTCACCTTTAAATAAATTAAACATCGTATCAATCGTAGGTATTTCCGGTAGCCAAAATTCAATTACAACCTCAGGCACCACCGAAATATCTCTAGATTATTTACTTAAATATCGTTTCCATGTTGCTTCCCTTAACATTAAAGCAGACGGTATCCTAGGCAACGATTTCATGATAAAGAATAATTGCAGTATTCATATTCATTCTAAAACAATGAGAATACCTGACAGATCATACAACCTACATTATTTGAACGAAAATCCTCAAAATATAATCGACCCTAATAAACAATTCCTTTCTAGTCGTTCCGAGAGTGTGATTATGTGTAGAACGAACAATATAAATTCCGGGACAGCAATAGTCGAAAAACAAATAATAGATAACGGTATTGTTATTCCCAACGCATTAGTTGAAGTCAAAAACAACTCATTTATTATCACTTGTGTAAATACAAACAAATCCGATAAAGTAATTAGCATTCCAAACATCGAAGTTCAACCTTATCAACCAAATCAACAAACTAACAACATAAATAAACACTCAATTAATAATTTTAATCACACATCCGACACCGATAGACAAAAACAAGTACTCACCCTCATTAGACGCGAACATTTAAACAAAGAAGAATCGAACTCATTAGATAAAATTGTCTCCAAATACCCCGACATATTTTTCATCGAAGGCGACTCCCTTACATTTAGCAATCATACAAAACATCAAATACCTACCACTACTGACATTCCAATTCACACGAAAACCTATCGCTTTCCTCATGTACACGAACAAGAAGTAAAATCACAAGTCCAAAAGATGTTAGACCAAGACATTATTAGACCTAGCTCATCTCCTTGGAGTAGCCCCATCTGGGTTGTTCCTAAGAAACTAGACGCATCTGGGAAACAGAAATGGCGATTAGTTATTGATTACCGCAAGTTAAATGAAGTCACAGTAGGAGACAGTTATCCTCTTCCTAACATCACAGATATTCTAGACAAATTAGGTCATTCTCAATATTTTACCACATTAGATCTTGCCTCAGGTTTTCATCAGCTAGAAGTTGATCAAAAAGATATTCCTAAGACAGCTTTTAGTACACCATATGGTCATTATGAATATAAAAGAATGCCATTTGGCTTAAAAAACGCGCCAGCGACGTTTCAGCGTGTAATGGACTCCGTTTTGTATGGCTTACAAGGTGAAAGATGTTTCGTTTACCTCGACGACATAGTTGTCTTTGCTTCCAGCCTTCAAGAGCATGAACAAAAACTTGAAGAAGTTTTCTCTAGACTTAGAAAATATCAACTAAAGATTCAACCAGACAAATGCGAATTTCTTAGACGCGAAGTTGCTTATCTTGGCCATATCATTTCGAACGAAGGCGTTAAGCCAAACCCCGATAAAATTCGGGCAGTTCAAGAATTCCCTATTCCTAAATCATGTAAAGATATAAAGGCATTTCTAGGCCTTACAGGATACTATCGTCGGTTTATTCCGAACTTCAGCAAACTCACTAAACCTTTAACTAGCCTTCTTAAAAAAGACACTACCTTCATATGGGGTGAAACCCAACAACAATCCTTCAATGAATGCAAATATCTTCTTACTAATCCTCCCATCTTACAATATCCAAACTTCACAAAGGAATTCATACTGACAACCGACGCTTCTATAAACGCCCTAGGTGCTGTGCTATCGCAAGGCGAAATAGGCAAGGACTTGCCTATAGCATATGCATCTCGGACACTAAATAAAGCAGAATCAAACTATTCCACTATCGAAAGAGAGTTATTAGCTATCGTTTGGGCAGTTAAACATTTTAGACCATATTTGTTTGGTAGAAAATTTAAAATTGTAACTGACCACAAACCACTAACATGGCTTTTCTCGATAAAGGACCCTGGTAGTCGGTTAGTTCGATGGCGACTTAAACTCGAAGAATACGAATATGAAATAGTATATAAGGCAGGTAAGAACAACACTAATGCAGATGCTCTCTCACGCCCGCCGATTCTCCACACGAACATAAATCATCCCACAAAAAGCGACAAAAACACACATCTCGACCCAAACACTTCGGAAGACTATTTACAATTAAACTTTCAACACTACTCAAAAATCGACTCTCACACTTTTAATACTCCAAATCTCCATATTTCCCCAGACTGCCTCTTAAACGAACGTCACAAAAACATTCTTATCCCAATCTCGTGTCAACTTTCCGATAAAAATACCCTTTTCGAACAAGCAATTTCCACTTGCTCTCAAGTGGACCCATTTTTAAGTAAACCCAAAACACTTTACGAAACTGATTTATTAGTTTCAGATAAGAAACAAAATATTATATTTGGCTGTTCGAGACCCACTTACTTCGCTCCTTGGGATTCTGAGAGCTATTTTAAAGTATTACTCGCTTGTCTACACAATCATAAATTAAAATCACTTTACGTTCCGGACTTAAAAAACGACCCCACTTGTAAACTTAAAGGAAATGAACAATTACACGTAACAGCTTATTTGGCCGACCTTTACGAATTTAAGATCACCATTTGTGAAAATAAAGTTAAAACTCCAGCTCCAGAAGAGATAGAATCAATCCTTAAAACCTTCCATGATGATCCCTTATCAGGACATCGCGGCATTATCGAAACGACACACAAAATACGATCTGAATATTTCTGGAAAGGAATGACCGATACTATTAAAAATTATATAGATAATTGCCAAATATGTCAACGAAACAAAATTCAACGTAAGACATATAAAGCTCCCTTGGTTATTACTCCTTCTTCCACTGAACCTTTTGAACGCGTAACTATTGACTTAGTCTCTTACTCTGACATAACTAACGACTTTAATAAATACATACTCACACTACAAGATGACTTGACTCGTTTTGTTCAAGCATACCCTATTCAAGATAAACAAGCAACAACAGTAGCCAAATCCCTTCTAATTTTCTGTCAACATTACGGCGTACCTAAACGTTTCCATTCCGATCAAGGTACAGAATTTCTAAATAGCGTGATCAAACAATTGATGAAATTATTAGGATCCAATCACACAGTTAGCACCGCATATCACCCTCAGACTAACGGTTCTTTAGAACGATTCCATGCTACATTACGCGACCACATCCGAATGTACCACAAACGTAACCAATCTAATTGGGATCAAATCGTACCATTTGCCGTTATGTGCCATAACACCTCAATAAATCAATCCACAAAATTCACACCACACGAATTACTCTTCGGCTACAAACCACGTTCGCTTTATTCTCTAAAAGCTAATGACGACTATACAACTCATGACTACCTAAGAGATTTGAACGAAAGACTCAAGGTATCCCGTGACATAGCTCGCCAAAACGTTGAATCAATGAAAGAAAAGGCAAAAGAGCGATACGACAGTAATATTAAAAATATAGCCAAGTTTAACGTAGGTGATAAAGTTATGCTTAAAGTCCCAAGTCCAAACAACTTAAATAGCCTTTGGGACGGGCCTCATGTTATTGTTAGAATAGGTTTTAATGAAAATTATGTTATACAAAAATCTGGAAAAAACCAATTAGTACATGCAAATCGTTTAAGACCATTGCATGACTTCACTCCATCATCATAACATTTACTCTAAGACTAGATCGTAATTATTCATAAGTATTTAACTTTATTTCTATTGCAGGGTGGCTCAAATAATAGCACACCCTTATTTGGGTTATACCTTTAACAATAAGACTCTTGGTTTAAATAAAAATCTTTTATATTTTATAAACAACACATACATTAATTTTACAATTTGTTTTATTATAAAATTATTACTAATATGCTTTTATACAAAGTTTACATATCTTCAAATAATTATTATACTACTAAGCTTAAAATAAATTTAAAACAATTATTTAGGTTTATTTCTAATTACCAGGTATTCCACAACTATTGTTGATAGGGATACCCACATAAATTTATTTACTCTATTCTATTTCTAAAATTATTTTGTAATTCTAATATTCGAAATTTCTTTTATTCCTAGCTCACAACTCTATCAAACGACTTTCTATAAACTTACAAATAGCTATCATTCTCTCATTGCGACACATTCAAATCTACCTAGCGTTATTATTCTTCTATACTTCTATACTTAATTTATAAAATTGAACATAGCAAAATAAATTCATATTTCACCTCGACAAACAAAATTACATTATTCTTGAAGAAATATCGACCGTTACAATTCGAATTCTTGAAGCTATAGTTTCTTTAGAACGAGATATTGACGATGTCACCACAAGTATACTTTTTATTAAATCGAATGCAATACACCCATCAATAATATCAACCATGCGCCTATACAAAGAATTACTGTCTTCTAATCCCGCTAGGCTCAATAAAAACTTAGTTGTCCCAATAACATTACCTAATATACACAAAATTCTCGAATCTGCCTCTATTACCTCCTATATTTATATGAATAAAATTATATATATCTTAGAATTCCCTTTAGTTAAAAACGAAAAATTTATATTATACCATTTATATTCTATCCCTATGCTACATCTTGACTCCTCCTTATATTCCACTATCCTTCCCGAACAAACATACCTTGCCACGAGTACCACTAGACAACAATACGTCGTTATGAGCTCGCTGGACAAATGCAAAGACTTTGCACCGGAATCCAAAGTCTGCGGAGATCTTCTCATCTACAACATCAACACCAGACCTATATGCGAAGTTGTCATTCTAACAACAACAAGTCGACAAGTTCCTGAAGTTTGTGATATCACTACATTTTCAGCACATATCAATACTTTTCAAGCTCTTAGAAACAACAACTGGATCTACATACTCCAACGCAAGACTCCGTATGCTTTAGAGTGCGAAAGCAAAACAACTCACGGCGAAATCTCTGGAGCAGGTATCATCACTCTACACTCCTAGCTGAGGACACTAAAACGACCAACATCAGTCATCCTTTTACTTCTGTGGATATTGAACACATTTGCCTCCCAGAAGAAATTAAACTACAACAACCAGAACTTGCACCAATCCAGCTCAACAACATCCAACTCGACTCTCTTAACTCGGTTAGAGACCAAATAAAAATACATTCAAAATTACTTAAAGAAAATAAATCTACATTCTCAGAAAAACATGCAACAAAATTTTCCATATTTGGTTTGATTACTGGCATCATTATGCTGACATATTTTTGTTACAAATGTTACAAGTGCTTGCCATGGAATAACATGCCCATAAATCCACATGGCAACTGTATACAAATTTTTAATAACTGCTTTGACCGTTCTCATCGCCAACAACACGTCGAAGTTCCCATGTCATCGATAAACACCACTGCTACAACATCCTGCATATCAGAAGACGAAGACGAAGCTGCTGACTACATTCAAAAATCGAGCAAAACCGCTCAATCTTTGTTCTAAGGGGGGAGGTGTTATGTTATAGGCTCAATATTGTGTTATATACTATTTACTTTATATTATAATTCCTCTATACTTCTATATTGTTATTCTTATATTACTTATTTACTTTAAAACTAAGTTACATTGTTTACGTAGAAACCAAACTAATTAGATTGTAATATTTAAATACTAATGTTTACTGTTCCAAAGTTTACCATTCTTAATTGTATCTTAGAATAAGTTAACGATAAACACAAACAAGCATAATGTTATTCCCTTATCTTTACCCCTCTACCTCCTAGCTTCCCACGATCCTACACTATATAAACCAAGTCCTTCGATCCCACAACACAATTCTATTTCCAAACTCTCCGACTCAACTTCTATATTTTAAGTTAGTTTGTATTATAGTTAAATATATTAAATAAATTTATTTTTAAAAGAGTTTTTGTCTCTGCCACATAACATGGTTCTGGTAAAGGATTAATATCAAGTTGCGTTAATAGGGGGTTGTGGGGCGGGGGGAAGGGAGGTGGAGAGGGATAGATTCGCCCCCCACCTGTCCCCCACCATGAGATGCATGGTATTTTTATATTAAATGTTAAAGATCAAAATTTTATAAAATAATTTATAGGAAAAATCACCTTAATAGGTAGTCGTGGAGGGGGCGTGACCCTCTTCACCGAAGCAATACCAAAGTTTAGTTGATAGAGCCCCCGTTATTTCTGGGTGGTTTATGAAAAAATAACCATAAATCTTTCTAACCAAACCTATCCGAGTTGGTGTGCCCCAAGTCCCGAGCTTGCTTTGCTCGCTCTTGTACCAAATAAAACACCAAAATGTTAACTTTAATAATTACTTTAATAAGTAAACACATTTTATCACTTTTGCCATTATATTTCATCATGTTTCGCCTGCACAAGTACTCCACTATTGCATTACTAAAATATACAATATTTTGAAAACGGTTAAGTTTCGTGTATGGTATTTCATAGTCGAAAAAGTCGGTAATGATGCAAACTACAACCCCCTAAATGATCTAAGTCGACTTAACCTATATATATTTCAATATTTATCTACTATGTTCCAAATTATGATTCAAAATGCAATCAACTTGCTACAATTAAATTTATTTTTACTAAACTATAGTACAAATTTTCTAGGTCTATATAAATATAATGTTTTGTCACTTTAATTTCAGGCTTGAAGGTGACTAAGCCCAAAAGGACTCAAATTAGTACAAGAATTACAATGTTAAAAAAGAAACTTAAAAGCTTGAATATAGCAAATGAGAAATAAGAAAGTATGAAGAAAGAACAAAAAGACTGAAGAAGAAAATGAATCTATTAGAAAATACTACTTTCTTGAAAGCATTTAAAAGTTTTACCTCAATGGCAACAGTTTTTACGATGCTACAATTTGGAGAATGTGGTAAACACAAAGAGACAGACAATTCACACCTGATGAAAAAGTGATGGCATAACATTTTTTTAACATGGGCCAAGAGCCTACAGGATGCTGCAAAAGATATTTGTTCTGCCATCACCTTTCACCTTAAGCAGGATGGTATCTAAGGCCAATATTAGTAAAGTTACAGCCCATGTACGTCCCACTGCTGGGCACAGGCCTCCGCTCATTTCTGAGAGGGTTTTAGGGCAAGGATTTGTCCGCCGCGCTACCCCAATGCGTGTTGGCGCACTTCACATGTCTTCGAAATATTTTTTTTTTCTTATTTCTCTGACATTCAGGTTTCCTCACGATGTTTTTCTTCAGCGCCGAGCACGTGGTAAATCAGCACTTAAAATTGCAATTAACAATTTCATTGGTGCCGGTGAGGATCGAACCCGGTTTGCTCGCGTACTGTGAAATTTAAAGCGAGCACTAACCATCTGAGCTACCACGGCTCTTATTAAGCCTAAGGCCAATATTAAGCCTGGTGTAAATGAAAACATATTTTACCAGCTTAAGAAGCAAGCATCTATCTTAAATGAAAGCCAATGATAAATTGTGTACACCGGTTTTTGATGAAATGGCCTTAACACCACATATTGGTTATGACAGGAAAAATGACAGGATTACAGGTTTAGTTGACAATGGTGATGTAGTGAGGACTGAAATTAGAATAGAGGTAATCTAAAAACTATAAACAGCCGATATCATATTCATTTTGTTCTTGCAGTACAAAAAAGCTGAATTAGCCTTAATGATTAAGAGAAATATAAGAAAATTTAAAGGGTCTGGCTTTAAAATCCTTGCTACTGTATGTGACTAGGGAACATCAAATATTCGTGCCAAGTGGAACATAGTAGATAAATATTGAAATATATATACAGGGTAACCCTGTATATATATTTCAATATACATTGTATTGGTTAAGTCGACTTAGAACCTTTAGGGGGTTGTAATTTTTTACGTGGTAGAGCCATGCTGCAGTTATATTAGTAGTATAGTTGTAGCACGAATGGGTCGGCTCGACCGGGGAAGGACCACGCTCTCACAGAATACCAGCGTGAAATAGTAGCTTAATGCTGCTGTATTTCGTATGTTGAGTGTAGAGAACCGGAGACCCTTTTTACTGGAAATGAGGCATTCCATCTCAGTCCTCACGGGTGACAACGCATCTGCATTTTGATTTGTAATGGAAGATAGATGTAGATGTCTATGGGCCGCAGCAACCACTTACCATCAGGTGGAATGTGTGCTCGTTTGTCAGCCTATTCTATAAAAAAAAAAAAAAAAATTGCATCATTACCGACTGTTACGACTATGAAACATCTTACATCAAACCTAACCGTTTTCAAGATAATGGATAAGTTTTTTTTATATAAATATAGTCAACTTTTTGTCTATTGTACTATTTTTTTGTAATTTGTGCATCTTATTTTATTTTTCTTATAACTTTTGTGTAGTAGATAAGTTGCTTTATTATTGTAAATACCAAGATCGTAGGTAAATAAACTAAATTTTATGTTATTTTATTTCGATTAATTTACTTTGTATACTGTCATTACTGCCTACTTATAATTACTGTTGGATTTATTAATTTAAAATTGTTACTTTGATGAAATTTATTGATTGATCGACATTTATTTATTTATTTCTGAAATTGTGTAGATTTCTTAATTCTTACTGGTTTTTAGGGTTCCGTAGTCAACTAGGAACCCTTATAGCTTCGCCATGTCTGTCTGTCCGTCTGTCCGTCCTCGCTTAATCTCTGTGACCGTTAGCACTAGAAAGCTGAAATTTGGTACCAATATGTGTATTAATCACGCCGACAAAGTGGTAAAATAAAAATTGGAAGAAAATGTTTTATTAGGGTAGCCCCCCTATATGTAAAGTGGGAAGTGATTTTTTTTTAATTTCAACCCTAACGTGTGATATATTGTTGGAAAGGTATTTAAAAATGAATAGGGGTTTACTAAAATCATTTTTTGATAATGTCAATAATTTCGGAAATAATCGCTCCAAAAGTAAAAAACAATGTGTCCCCCCCCCTCTAACTTTTGAACCATAAGTTTATAAAATATAAAAAAAAATCTGGAAAGTAGAACTTTATAAGGACTTTCTAGGAAAATTATTTTGAACTTGGATGGAAACAACAGTTTTTGTACAAACTCATAAGTGGGAACACTTACAGTGACGAACGGGAAACTACGGAACCCTACACGCTCTTGGCCGCTTTTTTTTACTGGTTATGGGTGTAAATTACCTGAATAAAGATTATTATTATTTTTAAATTGAGTTTTCTTTTTTATGATTTACCTTTGATTACATAATTCTGCAACTAACTAGTTTTGCACAAAACTAGTTAGTTGAATAATCAGTTCACCAGGGATGGGGTTGTACTATATATAGAATATATTTATAGATAGATATATCGTCCGTTTAGTTCGACAACTCCACTATAGATGTCTCTGTACCACGGAATCGACTAGCAACTCTATTCCAGGTATATATAATGTACTCTGTGCACAGAACACTATTACTCCTATCGACCAGTAGAAGAAAAACTATGTGTTTATGTAAAATGTCACAAATACCTTTGTATTTTGCACATAGAGATAATAATTTATTATTGTTCATTTATTAGACTATGTTATTGATCATTAATCTAATTTCTCTATAATGTTTGCATTTAATAATTTATTTTATCTATACTTTCTCAAAATTATTACATTACGAATCGTCTCGCGTGCAGACCAACAGGTGCATTTCTGACAGTTGACTTAACATCTGACGAAGAATACAAATACATGTTGAATCAACCTGTTATAATGGTCATAGGTGTTATGGGTGCTGCAAAGCACTGAAAATATAGGAAGTTAAAAGTAAGAAATTTAAATGGGATAATATCTGTATAAGTTTTATAAAAACTTGTTTTGCTTTTAGTGGTTTTGTTTCCTTTTATTCTACTGTTAACAAAACTTACTTTATCATCATCATTACAGCCCTTAATAAGTCCATAGCTGAACATCAGCCTCCCCCAAGGAATACCACAAAGCACAGTCCTGAGCCACCAGCATCTATCGACTTCCTCTGTATATCTTCACAGATTGTCACTCCATCTAGTGGGGGGCTGCCCTACACTTTGGCTACCGGCACAAGGCTGACTCTTGAGAACCTTTCTTCTCTATTGGTTGTCGGTTTCGAGCTATATTGACGGTCCATTGCCACTTCAGATTATTAATCCGCTATGTTATGTAAAAATATAGCCGTATCTAATATCTAAACTGGCGACAAAAAAAGTAGAATGTGAATGCTAATCTGCCAAGTACAATAGTAGATTGTTTACAAGCTGATGTCAAACAATTGAACTATTTTATTAATTCAATTGTAATTCTCATTTGTTTATGTTGGATTTTGTTTTATGAATAACTTATATGTGACCATTGAAAAATTAACCCTTAGTGACTGATTGTATCTAAAAAGAACCTTTGCAATACTCACACAATCTTAAATAAAATGCTACTATGTTTATCAACTCATTATTACTTTTTTTAATTTTATTTTTGTTGCAGGTTGAAAACTGCCTAGGAGTACTCGGCTATTAAATAGATATTGCTGCATATTTGGTAAATGGGGGAGCAACAAGCACAAACCATAAATACTACAAGTAGAAAAATTTGAGAAAAGGTGTTACATCATTTGAATTGAATATGTGACCTATGTGCAAAGAACCATCAGTTCCTTCGATAAAAAATTAGATTGTAATTATAAAGGTTTCAATGGCTGTGGCAATATTTAAAAGAAATTGATGTTTTGCGCCTAGAAGGAAAGAATTTGCTTGCACTTGTAAATTTACACTGAAATGTAAAAATAAAAGACTAAATAAATATTTCTGTATTTTATTTCTTTATATCTAAATAAACGTTAATAACGGTTTAAATTTATGTACGTGGTCACGTTGTGAACACGTACATAAGTTTAAACCAATAAAAATAAAATTTCAAGGTTCTAAGAGGATTTTCTACAGCCACTGGCCACTAGGCTGAAACAAATAAATACCTTTGCCTTAGATAAATTTAAAAACGTAAATGTCACTTTCAATTTTTGAGGCTGCTATAGACCAATTTTTTAGTATGGAAGATTGTCGTCTGTACGTTATTCTAGTACTCTTATTATAGTTTGTGGTTAGTACGTTAGTACTCTTTGCGGCACTTTACACATCACAGACACAGAGTATGTTTGAGTTTGACGATATAATCCCGTTTTAGTATTATCTATTATATTATAGTGATTTCGTTCGCAATGTTAGCAACAACTGACATCGATATACTCGTTTATGTTTAGTTAATTATTTTTAATACTTTATTATGTGCCTAAAATATTTAAAAAATAGGACAAGACTTATTATTATTCGAACGTTCAAGTAAATTTTTTTTTCTTAATCAAGTAATGATGATTATTATATTAAATTGCAAATATTCGTTTCATAAACTTTAAAACTTAATAGTTAGGGAGGTATGAATACTAAATCTTGACAGCCACCCGGTACTCGCTTAGAGTTGGATCCCATTATGTAGTCCCAATTTTATATGCTTACTCAACGATCTGCATCGCCTCAAAAAGATCTTTTCACTAATTGTGCTATCTCCTTGAGTTTATTTCCTCAACTGTTTGAGCTACTTTGTGGTGTTGTTCGGCTAGATGTTGTATTGGTTTAAGTACAATTTTTCTTTTATGCAGCTCCAGTAAAAGAAGTGAAATGCATGAGCATATTGTGTAGAAAAGATTTGTAAAACGGAAATCCCGAATGAAATAAAATTTGGCTTAAAGAACAAGCATCCAAGCCTAAAATCTTAATAAAAAAATCAACGTCGAGTCTTCCACAGTGTTGCCACCTTAGCTCTTTTCATGCTAGATCTATTACTTGTTACATTAGGGGAACTCGTTTTTTGAAGTTTTAGCCCTTATGCCCTATTTATATTCATCCTTTTTTGGCAGGGAAGTGAGTAGGGAAGTGGGCAGGGCAGTATGTAAATAGGCTACTCGCGCTGTCACTGCCGCTGCCGCTGCCACTGCCCAGCGCTCCCTCAATAGTCGGTTTTTCGCGAAAAGCCGACTATTGATTTATATAAGGACGTTTAAAAACGTTCAAACAATTCGTTTATTATTCTGTTCAGTGTTTTAATGATATTTAGTAATGATCAAACATTTTTTTAGAATTGTATGAAATGCAGTGGGTAATATAAGATCTTCATGATAAAAACCATAAATTGCACATATTAGCTACTTATACTGAACAGACATAATGCTGTCACACCAACAAATTTGGCGTCAGTCATTGTTGAGAGTTGATCAATAAAGGAACAAACAAAGAAGAACAATGACGGCTATTTCTGCTAAAGAGTCACTCAAGCGCACAAGGCTGTATCACGCATGGTTCACCTTGCAGAAGCATTTTGTTTGATACTTGAAGATATTGATATAGTTTTAGTACAATATAGAAATATTGAAGAACACGACTGGGAGAACAAAGACGTCACCACCAAATTTTAGTGCGAAGTTTTCAAATACAAGGATCCTGCTGGAATCAACTTGTACCAAGAAAGAGGAACATGACAAAAATTATTTTATCATTACTTTCGCATGAACGCTGATGCTGAACGCGACTTTAGTTCCAAGAACCTAGATACAACAAAAACCAGGAACAAAACTGGGGCTAAAAACAATGATATCAATACTATATATAACTACCATTTGAAAAAACTGTGGAAGTAGTTTAAAATACTCCTTTAAATTAACAAAAAACGCAGATGTCAGTCAGCCATCAACTTCTTCTGCTTCAGCAATTATAGTTTCAGATGATTTCGATGACGACTCCGATTTTGATTAAAAATTTAATGAGTGAATTTTAATGGTATTTAAGTACCTACTACATTTTAAATAAACAATTTTTAAATTGCATGTTTTTTATTGCCCGAAATATATGCACTGCGAGATGTTTCATGTTTATATTTTCTTTTTTTCTGCTGTGGCCGCTAAAACAAAAGATATACATAGCTATGCTCGATTGAAGACGACACTCTTGTTTTGAAAGTTTTATCCAACGGACGTAACACCGTGAAAAAAATTTTTTTAACTCTTTCTAGCACCTCTTTTGATGGCAGATTTTCTGTATCTAGCCCGTTTTAGATAGTCCATCTGCCCCTTTTCAAGAACCAAGGTGGCAACACTGGTCGATGACAGTGTTGCCAACTTGACGGGTTTCCCGTTAGATTTGACGGGACAGCGAGGTTGGCAACGGGAAAAAATTGTGTTTAACGGCTAACGGATTTTTTAACGGGACAACAAAAATTTATGTTTTTTTAGATTTGTTTTCGAAATAAAAATAATTTGGAAATGGCAAATATTAAATTATAATTTTATTCATTTTTTTTGTTTACTAATACTAAAAAATGTGGATAATAGGATTTTTGGAAATAAAGGAAATTTTAATTTTCATTTTAATTTTTTTAAAAAAATTTTAAAAATTTTAATTTAAAAAAAAATATGGACACCATAAGTGAGGCGCTGCGATCGCTCAAGGTTCGGTTAATAAAAGTCATTTTGAGTCTATTTTTCCGATCAGATGCTAAACCACTTGCATATCCACGCACAATAAAACATTTCTCCATTTTTTAATGTTTCTTTTTGTCAAAAAATACAAAATTACGGAGCATGAAAATTTTCTCATTAAAAATGTACAATTCAACTAACTTCATCTACTTGTACTCATAAACAGCTAACTTCGCAGTTACTGCTCACCGACGTCAGCACCGCTATACATTCTACAATTTTCAAGGACACGCGGTAATAGTAGTAGTAGTAGTAGTAGGTAGTATGTAATAGCGGTGGGTAGTAGAGGCTTCTTTGAGTAACGAAACGAAATTATCTATCGAATATCAATAGCGACTTTTGAAACACTCTATTTTAATAGAGGATTTTGAATCACTCGATTTTAATAGCGGCTTCAATAGAGAGTTTCACGACGTGTTCAATTGAAAAAGGTTGCGACCGTTGTTACCGTTTCGTATAGAATTAGACATGGTGTTAATGGTTAAATTTATTTATTTGTTAAATCAGTTCGCACGGTTTGATAAAAATATCACTTCAAAGTGCACTGGCATTACTTCAAGATATTTTTGATAACTATCACATAAAGTTTTAGTATTATTTTTACACTTAGTTACTTACAATAATTACTGTACAATTATTATTTTCAACACTATTATATACAATTGTATTTAGTTCTTATTTTACTAAAAATGTTATTATTGTTGCAGAAAAAGGAAACAAACGTACCTAAAAAGTAAAAACAAACCGTGTCATTAAACTTAAACACAAGACTAATTTAAACCGGGCCAAGGCCACTTAAATTATGGAATTTGAACTATTTTTTGTTAAAAACATGCACACTTTCTCATTTCTAATATCGCATCTATACGAAGGGAATAGAGTCATAGGTCAAATGCAAAAGCACCCGCGCTCACTTGACATTCGACGACCGGTGGTACTTCTACCACAGCGTAAAGAGTCGGTATTCTTTACTCATGTGCTTCTACTTCAACAGCCGAAGCCGTCGCCGATGCGTCGCGAAAATAGCCGAATAAACGTTTTGCTACTGATCGCTCGTTCGTGATCTGTGAAACGCGAATCGTGTTACTGAGTAAAACATCTACTGTAATAGATAGTTTCGTTGCACTGCAATAACCCGCTACTCGCTATTGTGTGAATAGATAGTTTCAGTAACTAGTTACGTTTCGTAACGACCACTCCTAGTACGTAGTGATCGTTCTCCTGTTCTCTAACCTTCATGTTGTCTACCGTACTTGACGGGATTTGACGGGATTATAGTGTTCTCTACAACAGGAGCTAGATTTTAATGTTGGCAACACTGGTTGAAGGTCGTCCAGAATCGTCAATTCAATGTCAAAGCCATGCCTTGTTGCTTTGTTGAACACTTTTTAACTTTACCGAAATAATAAATATTTTCGTTGCTAATGATCGCATTTTAGCTTTTGATTTAAGAAGCACAGCATTAAGATCAAAGAAACATGTCTGCTAATATAAATAATATGTTATTTTTGTGTAATTTTGACAGAATTTTAAATAATTCAGGTTTGCATCTTTTCTCTACGTTGTTAACTTAAAATCAGTTTTTTGGTTATGTTTTTAATTTAAAAATTACTGTATATTTGTTGTTATTTAATTTATTTTAGAGCTAGAGATTATTAAAAAATTGTGGTCAGGAAAATGGACTATCAATGATACTGAATTGTGTAAGCAGCTGTTATCCTGTGGATTAGAGACGGAAAACTTATTAGATATATTCAAGAAATATTGGAAAGATGATGGCTTCAATGAAAAGATATTGGATTTAGCTATTAGTGCATTTTTAACTTACTGCAATATTAATTGGAACACCCTTCCTGATCATCTCGATTTACTGCAATATTTTGGTATTGAATGGCCTAAAGGTACAGAAGTTTTTATAAAGCTGCAGTGTGATTCTGAACCATTGTATCCAAATATAGTCAATCCAGAATTATTGTACTTTTCTTTACAAATATTTGGTGCTCTGTGTTCTTTGGAACAAAACTTGGTAAGTTATGAGCCGTTTTATTGTATGATAAATTCTTTTAATGCATTTATCCATCCGAGAAATTGGGGTTAAGTAGTTTTGGTTGGATTTTCTATGATTAGTTATTTGTCTAAGACTTATTGGAGAGAAAAATGGTGTATACAGCACCAAAGCTGTGCTGCCTTGTGGTGGTATAGTTGAAGCCCACACTTATCATACTAGGCTAGGTTAACTTGACATCATTCAAGAAATGTTTGCAATTCATAGAAATGACAATCGAACTATGGTCTTTAAGGGCTGTTTATGCCAATAACCGCTCAGTCAAAACATCCATCCCGGCTATGTGTCAAATAACTATTTTCAGTAACTGTCATCCATTGTGGCAATTCAATTGCTGTCATTTTCCGCCATATTTTTTTTTAAACTAATTGCTAATATTCTTTGCTTTTAGTACTTATGTTATAAATAACATAAATTTAGTTAAGAAAAACATGTTTATTATATTTTATTGTATAAACCCATGAAGGGTAAAAAAGTAAGGCGTCACCTACATAAAAAATTAAGCAAATCAAAACAAGTCAGCTATGTGTAAATATGAACCTAAACACACACTCACACAAAGATAAGCTGATCAGCCGCCATTATGTTCACATATCAAAAATTGAAATAATACCGTCGTGTGTCGTTAAATAGTGCAAAAATATTACCACATTACTGAAAAAGTGCCAAGGGATTACCTTTCACAGTTAAGCCAGTTAAATTACATTATTTATTATGCACATATACAGCATAAATGTTGCTTCACTTGCTAGTATCGGGGTGAGGAGTCCTTACTTTTTTTACTTGTCCAAGTATAAACCACAACATTATACCCATATATTTAAAGAAGGCACGCACTTTCGAGCAGTAAATACGAGCCGCAATGGTTGTAATATAAGGAATGATGCCATTTAGAAAAACACTGTTGGGGAATAAATAATTTCTGTATTAAATTATTTAACTCATTAAAATTGAAGTCACTTTATATCCATAGCAAACTACAAATTTTTATACAACTTATTATGTAACACTATCTAAATTGGTATAATATATTGTTTTATGTGTACCTGTTTAAAAAAAATTAAAATAGAATTGCCAGCTGTGGAAGCTCAGGGGATGTGCTCCAACTAAAATAAGTTTGATGTTTGCTGACACTGAGTACAATGGATCCCAGTAATCCAGCCTCTGACTAGTAATCAGTGTCTTTAACTTGTAGGTAGGTTCGAGTTGCGCTATGGATTCACGGGGGGGCACTGGGGAGCCCCAGCCCAGAGATGGGAAAAGTATTCCATGTGCGGCCGAACCTGCGCCTTGTAAAGTTGCAGGCGGTGTGCCGGCATGAAATACTGTACCGCTCTGCTGAGCACGCCAAGCTTTTTTGAGGCCAATTTGGCCTTCTCTTCCAAGTGACCACGAAAATGCACGTCACTCGATATGGTCGACGCCGAGGATTCCGATACTGGCTGAGGCAACAAGGAGAGTGCCTTGAAAGTGAGAAGATACGACAAAGGGGTTCTTTTTAGAGAAACCAGAATGCACGGGTTCAGAACGGCGAACTAGTTTCTCGCCAATTCTGCCTATGTGCTCTGACTTTGCCTTGGCAGTGACTCTTTTGAAGGACTTGGAGGCGGAATTATACTTTTTTTTAGAGCGCTGGTGTTTACATCCCGGGACCTTGATGCGTCAGCCCAAGCTTGGTAGCACTTCTGCTTATAGCTTGATGCTTTTTTACAGGAGCGACCAAACCATGGCTGAGATTTGCCTCCGATGGGCACCACAGAGGAAGGAATAAAAAGTTCCATACCCTGAAGTACCACATTAGCGACAGAATCCGCAACAAAGTTGGGGTCGTCCGGCGAGAAGTAAACCCGCCCCCAAGGGTAGGATGCAAAGAAAACCGCATCCTATCTCAATCGGCTTACCTATAGTGCCAAACACGGTGGCGGTGGCAGCCTGCAGAATGCAACTCTACTCTAACCCCAAAGATTTAGGGTCTTGAGTTTAATGGCAGCTAAAGTAGCTTCTCATTGTATGTGTAGATGAAGCGGGGTTAGCTCCAACATAGCCTCTAAAGCTGCTGTTGGTGTAGTTGTGGGGACCTGTAGAACGCAGCAGATCTGTCTGTGGTCTGAGCATGAGGCCCGTTATTAGATTAGCTGCTCCTTCTATTGCAAGTGTAAGGTCGATAATTGTGCGACAATGTTTTATCAAAGTTGGTTAAGAACCAGTGTTTAAAATGGTTAGGTTAGTGGATTAGTAGTAGATTAGATAGTAGATTAGTGGTTAGTTCATTGGATTTTTCCATTCCCCAAAGGGGATGATGCGCGTATTAGTCCGTCCCGATCACAACCTCTTGCCCGGCCCTCTTGCAGAAATTTACCAGCCTGATAAGGTCATGCATGTAGACGGAGGCGATGACTAATCTTCCCTCCTGTGTATTTTGTATTGCTACGGCATACATGTCTCCGGAACAGAAATCTGTTAATGGTTTTACGTAGATATCTTTAGTAGTATAAATACACGCTCTAGGCTTGTCGTGCTCAGAGTTGTAGAATAACTTACCTTTTAGGTTGCTTAGGCCTTTAATTTTACCAGCCCCAACCCATGGCTCCTGGATTAGGGCTATTGCCGTCCTTTGTGCCTCCAACCACTTGCGTAATTGAGCCGACGTAGTTTCACTGTGGTGGAGGTTGGCCTGCACTAGGCTATTTCTGGACGAAGGGCACGCCATCATTGATCGCGTCCTCCCGTCCCCGCCCATAAATAAGCCTACCAGCAGAACTCTGGTCTCATCGTCTTCCACCGAGTCGGAATTGGACGGCAAAATGCAGTCCTCTTCGTTACTCGGTGAGCTGCCGCTGAGCACAGTTTCCACTGGAGGCTTCGGCTCGGTTGTGGAGGTCGTTTTTCACTGTACTTGGCATCCGGTGATTTCGATGTACCGGTAACCATGGTATCCATGGCTTCCGGGTTCTTTTCTGTCTCTTTGCTTGGTAGAAAATCGAAAGAATTTGCCTCCACGACTCTGAGATTTAATGTATACCGCCCAACATATACATGCGAGACGGCGCCCGGCTCTCATCAGGGTCCGTCTGTTTGTCCGCTTTGAGTAGCAGCTAGTCCCTGATGTTTACCCAACGGTTCTGGTACGCAAGCGCAAGCACATGACAAATGTCACGTGAGTCCTTCCAGACATCTTGGTCATGAGGGATAAGGGATAAGCTCGTTCTTGCAGCCTTTGGTTGCTGTTCGAATCGCACTTTTTTGTGCTCGCCTCTCGGTGAGGTGGGCTCATACAGCATCCTTTTGGCTGCTCTTTCCTTCTTTCCAGGACGCTTGGCTGCTCTATGCTTCCTGGCGGATGTCTTAGAGCTGGTTCCGGCGGCCGTGCCCACTACCCGGGCTGGATTTTCATCCTTACCAGTTTCAACGTAGCTACTTGTTCTAACCCCAACCACCGCAGTGGCAGTAACTTGCCCAGCTCTCTTAGTGCTGCTCTTGGAAGCAGCGAGCACTGCTTTTTCTCTGCGGCCTTTTTCTTGCTGCTTCTTATTCTTATTTTTGACCTTTGCACCACTGTCTGCGATAGACCCACCTGATGGTCCGTCAGGTCGGCAAGTCACCTTTTTGGGTGCCTTGCCCTTCCCCTTACTGCTCACGACTTGTCATGCAGCAGAGAAAAGGTCATCAGTTCTTTGGGGCTTCGCAGGAGTTTTGCTACTCGCGGTCCCTTGCTCATTTCTCGCGTCCAGCTCCTCAGATTGGAAACTGGTTTTGGGAATATCCAGCGCGGAAACTGCCCCCTTGGTGGGGCTACCTACGCTAGGTGGTACAGTCCTTGTAACCGCCGGTTTGATGGCGGTTCCTTCTAGTTTGTCAGTGTCTAAGGTAAGCACCTCTGACACGTCTCCCTCTTTTCTAATGGGCCTTGTGTTGTCCATATTATTTATGTGTTAAAAATTCGTTCCCCCGGCTTCCCACCCTCCATAGAGACCGCAGGGCGCCCTACTTTATTATAAAAAAGAATTTTAGGTGTTAGGATTACTGGGGGAATATAGAGACGCGAAGTTGGCTCACAGAGCGACATCGGTAGCTCGATCCAGCTGGCCCATCCCCACTGTCCGAATAGACTTTCTCTTGCTCCGTCAGCATGGCATTTACCACCACCTAGTCCTTTTCAGGGAGACTAGGCAGCCCCCACATCCCTCGCCTGCGTCCCTCTGACGGGACGCTTGGCCATTTCCCTATCTGTGGCTAGCAGATAGGGAAATGACCGTTTAGCTTGAAACCCGGACCAAAGAGGGCGTGTTGCCTCGACACTATATACCCCAGTGACGATCGGCTCAACCCTCCATGACTCCTTCATTCCCGCGTACGGCGCTCAAATGCGCAGGTCCCAAATCAAATCAAATCATTTATTTCGCTAAAACATGGGTACAGACGGATGGATACAGAGTCAACATTTGTTACCACATGTTTTGCCAGCGCAGGTGGGTGTGTTAGTCCACCGGACCACCCACTCTCTCCGGCGGAACCACCCCTCCTCTTTTATCCAGGCTTGGGACCGGCTGCACCAAAAAGTACGAACAGAGTTGCCTGTGCTTTTTGGTGCAGGCAGAGTTTATTAGTAATGTTAATAGCGTTGCTCGTATTTTTTTATAAAACAAATTTATGTGTTGATATACCACCAGCTATATTTTAATAGGAAATTTTATGAGGCAATCTTAATATTTACCTACGTAGGACACTCAATAAGTTTTGAGTATACAAAAAGTATTCTAATAGATACTATTAATATTTATTTTACTTCTTTTCAAAATATTCTCCATCATGCTCTATACAAAGTTCCATTCGCCTAAATCGACTCTGAAAACACTTTTGCCAGTCTTGATCTGATAGGTCAGAAATCGCTTCTTCGTCGGCAGCCACGGTTTCTTCGGAGCTTGAAAAAAATTTGCCTTTTATTTTTTTCTTTGACTCTTGGGAACAAAAAGAAATCACAAGGACCAGATAACCACCAGGGAAACATCAGATTCCTCAATAAATGCTTTTGTTCTAAGGGAAGTATTTAAAGAGGCATTATCGTGATCCAGCATGATTCCCCGAAGCCCGGTCTTGGTTTTCTCTCCCACACAGCTTGATAAGCTTTGGGTAATGCAACTGTAGTATATCATTTAGAGTTGACTGACCTACAATTTTCTAGCATTGACATTGACAAATGTCTACTCCGCGAAAAAAACTAGCCACCATTTTTTGCCGACTTTGCGAGTTCTTTGCAGTTTTGTCGGTAACTGTCCTTCTGAGTAAACCCATACCGATGATTGTCTTTTATTTTCCGGATCATATTGATAGATCCATGTCTCGTCACCGGTAACGATTTCTAAAACACGCCTAGATGCCCCGTTTTCAAAACGTAGACGCATTTCATGGCACCAATCAAACGAGGGATCCATCGACCACAAAGCTTCCTTATTCGATCCATCGTTTTAAATGAAAAGCGCGGGACGCGTTGCAGGAAAAGTAGTTTTTTTTTTAATATTGAGCTTATGGCTTATAGAGTTTTATTTTTAAATAAATTTTCTTTTTAGAAACAAAACACGGGTGCGTTCCATTTTTAAATTTCGAGCAACTCAAAACTTATTGAGTGACCTACGTATATGTATTACGGCAGTGCGTCAGGATCTTCCGTTCCTTCAATCTCCAAAAATGAGAGTGAATTGGTTATGATATATATTATGTTCTTTTTCTTTATGACTGTGTACCATAATTTTGCCTCCATTTTTTTCCACATTCTTGCTATACTAGTTATATGTTTAACTTGCGGTTAACCAAATATATATTTAAATAAATTTGTTAAATTCTTACAGGTTCATCTGTGGTGGTATTTTCGTAGTAAAGTTACTCATCAAAGAGCACTAGAAGAAACAAGTGCAAGTCTTTATAATGAACTAGAACTCATCATGGCAAAGTTGTCAAATGAATCACAGAAATTAAATAATCCTCGTCTGAAAGTTTTGTTGTATATAGAAATGGCACAAGCATATCTTATCTATGGTAGAGTGCAAAATGTAGAAGAATATTTACTTAAGGCCAAAGACCTTACTGGTTTAAAAATGGAATTGACTGGTAATAAATATTCTAAAACCTTTTAATATATAAACACTCACTATCCCATGATTACTCACATATGGGTTGTTTATTAATAATAATTAATTTTCGTCATGAAATTAAGGTTAAAAATGGTTTTTCTAAAATGTAAACTCAATTCGACGTCATTATATTGCTTTAGTAATGCCACTGCATGGTGAAATGATAAAACACTCATGTTTACATTGTCAAAATAAAAAAATATCATTGCTTATACACATATGTTTTGTTATAACACATGGTGATCCGAATATAGAAAATACAAAAGTATAGCATGATTGGGATCGGCTCATAGCCTCAATGGATATAATGACGTCACAACCAATCCCTATTTTTAATTAATAATTATTAAAAAAAATGGATTTTTTGATATTTTTTTTAAATATATTTTAAATGAATTATTCTTTCATTTATATATAAATTTGAGGCGAAAAATTAATGCAACTTCTCAATTGTGTCTGGAAACTGGATAGTGAAAGTGCTAAAATTTAAGTTAGCCAGGCCTTTATTGTGGCCATTATCCTGAAAAAGTGAATGAGAAGTATGCATACACTACCTTTTTTAAATTTTGCTGCTGCTAAGGCGCAAGATATTCATTATAATATTCCTGTCGATAAAATCAAGACAAGGCTTTTGACCTTATAGTGTCAAAGCATATGTAAGCTTCCTTGGTTAGAACTTAGAACTGGCTGAATGTGACCATGACTTGCTGAGGCCAGTTACGATCATGTGAATTGCCATTTTATTAGTCACTATAATGTATTCAAATAAATTGTATATAATAGCTTCGGTTATTTTTATACTATGTCCACTGTTCATTGTTGCAGATTCCTGACTTTCTCTTTCCTATTTCATGTTTAATTAAAATATGTGTTTTAACATACTTCACAACACGTAACATAGATGGTTGATTTTCAGGTATCTTGGGAAAACGAACCAAATTCCAACAAAATGCTCTACCTCAGTTAGCTTTAACAAGCGAACTGGACTTGACTGTGGAACGTGATTCTGCAGAAATAAGCCATGGAAATTCAGAGCTACCACCAGACATAGAGTTGCAAGATGACGTGAGGCTTAATAAAATACAATTTATTGAGAAGATTAGTCAGGCAGAGCTACCGAGCTTAGAGCAGACACTGAGTTTGCTGACTGTGTATGTATTGTTCCTACTTACTTGCATCCTTGGCTTAGTGTTTGGAATACTACACAAAAACATAAGCATACATTTTATGTCATTGACTTTGACTCTGTAGCTAATCTTATATCCGATCATGTTGCATCGGATACAAGTAAGTTATGACTGATAGTTTATACTATATTTAGTGTATTAACTTACGTACTAATAAAGTAAATTTCAAACCATTTACATTCGACTATATGTTCTTTTTTTTGTATGTGTATAGCACTGACTTCTGAATGTGAAATTATTTTATTCTTTTTAGTTTTTTTTTAAGTCAGTTAAAATGTTTTTTTATGCATTTATGTTTGTTTTTTAATTTATATTAGTCCATATTAGTTAATATTTAATTCCTTAACACTGCCAGGTTTTATTTTATAGTATAAGGGTGATATACGAGCACACAGTCCACTTGTTGGTAAAGGGATGCTGTGGCCTATAGAGGCCCGTTGTCAACTCTTGAGGACTAGTAAAACAGGTCTCCGGTTCTCTACACTCACCATACGGAACACAGCAGCATTAAGTTGCTATTTTACGCTGCTATTCTGTGAGAGTGTGGTCCTTCCCCGGTCGGGCCGATCCATTCATGCTACAACAGTAATAGCTGCAGCGTGGCTCTACCACGTACAATTCTTTTTTTAATTTTTCTATTTTGTCTGTATTTCCTTCGTAAACATTTTGAATAATGTTGCTAATATTCTTTAATATACTTATGCAGAAAAAAATTCCACTAGCTTAAATTAAAATCAAATTGAAGATACGTTGTCATCACCTTTTTTCTATTGGTTTTATTGGTTTTTTAATATGCATATTTTGTTAGACGATTTTGGTACATATGTCGTGACCAGATCATAGAATGGATCACTTCATGATATGGCCGACTAATTCATGAAATATCTATATCTAAAAGTAAAGTAAAGTAAAGTTACAGCCTATATACGTCCCACTGCTGGGCACAGGCCTCCGCTCTTTTCTGAGAGGGTTTCAGATCTATATCTATATCTATAAAACTGAAGTGGAAAGTAAACTTACAGATAACCTTATGGTAAATAGCTATTGCAGTCCATGGACTTCTGCATTCAATTAAAAAAAAAAAAGCTATAGATGTGTTGTGATATCTGAGGACTAAGATGGAATGCCTCACAGCCTGTTAACATAATGGCTCTCAATGCCCTTTAAACGTGAAAAAAAAAAAAACTAAAATGCATCAAAATGATCATATTGTTAGATTTTTTTAAATCACAATTTCATATTACTATAATTTTTATTTATAGTCAGTACTTACAAAAATCGCAACCGAAAGATGACCTCACTACAGAAGAACTGCAGCCATACATTGAAGCGATTCTCTCGCAGCAGAAAGGTCCATGGTCGACTCGGGTTGCAGCCTTACTGATACGGTGTAAACTGGAAGCTAACCACAAGCGCACAGTTGAGCGTGCCATGTTACAATGCGAGACTATCGTGAATGATAAAACCGGCGTTGCTGGTACGAGCAGGTGCGTGATATATTTACAATTATTGCTTGGATGACAGTGGCATAAAGAATGATTGATCCTCTTAGCTTATTTCAGCAACTGAGGTGGGTGATAGTAACCCTACTTTACGAAGGGCAATAAAACAATCAATTTAGTAGGAATCTTTGACCTTGTAACTACGCAGGGTCACAGTCTAGGGTGAATATGATTTGAATTTCGATAGATTTTAATTATTTAATTCAATTATATTAATTTATTTAATTCAAAATTTTTGTTTTTACTTTTTGTAAAATATCAGTGTCATAGGCTTCTACTCCATTCACATGTTACTCCCTATTTATTTCCAGACGGTAAATAAGGTCATCCAGTATACGTTAATTATGTCTCAGAACTGAAGAATTAAGTACTAAAGCACATTTTGACTTCATATATTGTAAATTAACAGTTTCTTTCTTACATATGATTTTATTATATTTTTGTCACTTGAAGTTGCTATAGATACAGTATGTTGAAACGGCAAATTTTTATTATTAAATTGATGTAGCAAATGAACCAACGGGCACCTTGACGGTAAGTGGCTGCTGCAGCCCATGGCTACATGCAACCAACTTCAAATAATAAAGGCTATAAGTAAGTGCATTGTCACCTCTGAGGACTAAGACTTATGCCACACCGCCTGTGATTATACTGGCTCTCCAAACTCTTCAAGTGCTTCACTTACGCGTAGTGGCCTGTTAGTTTCTTTGCTACTTTAATTTTATATGAAAAATGTGGTCATATGACTCAAATATTTTTTACTCATTGTAAAGTTATTAATTCTTATTTTTAGCTGTTTTATTATTTCCCGTAGATGCTTCTTACAACACACAGACGACAAAATGGGGTGATGGATTAGATGCCTTTAGGACACTGTCAATAGTTTCCGATAGATGGCGGTATACCATCTCGTTTACCAAGCAGTAGCAGCTAAGGTACATCTCATCTGCAATCGCCGATCCACTAACCATAAATGGCGATTAGGGTATATCCGTATGTAACAGTGAAAGAGGCTGATGTTTAGCAATGTACTTCGTATGGGCTAATATAAAAGTACATATCCAGATACTAAGATGGACCTTACAAATGACAAAATGTTCAGGTCCTATGGGTAAAAGAAGCACAGAACGGCAAAGGAAAATATATTTCATAAAAAAATTTACTATCCTTTGCCGTACTGTGCTTTAAAAGTTTTCGGGAAAAACTGGATAGGGCTCACTACAAATAAATATGGAAAGAGATGGAGAAGGCTTTCCTCAATTTGGGAAATATTCAAAAACTTGAACAGTAATCTTACTAAAGCCTAATTTTATATTCTAATAGATTAACACACATTTGAAATGGAAATGATAAAATTTGTGGTTCAATTTTTTTTATAGAAGGCAAACAAAAAAAAAAAGGGAGGCAAACGAGCACACAGTCCACCTGATGGTATGTGGATGCTGTGGCCCATAGACATCTACATTTTACCTCCATTAAGAATCAAAATGCAGATGCGTTGACACCCCTGAGGACTAACATGGAATGCCTCGATTCCAGTAAAACGGGTCTCAGGTTCTCTACACTCACCATACAAAACACAGCGTCATTAAGCTGCTATTGTACGCTGGTATTCTGTGAGAGCGTGTTCCTTCCCCGGTCGTGCCGACCCATTCGTGCTACAACCATACTTGTAATTTAGCTGCAGTGTGGCTCTACCACGTAGAGGCACGTCAAATAAAGCTTAAATAATAGTAGTATATTTTTATTAATCTAATGTTTTTTCATTTTAATTTCATTAAAAACATCAATAGGTATGTGTTAGTACATAAGAGGGTAAATTAAGAAAAGATAATGTGAGCACTAAACAATTAACTTGTGTCTCTCTTATCCACCCTTCGTGGTTTCGATTCCTCCAAACTAACGGTATGATGTAATAATATACATTTGAACCAGGCTGTCATACCTTTGGGCTAGTGGTCTCCCAGCTGCATGGACATGGCGACAGCAATTGGGCGACTTATACCTCAGCATGGGGCTGGTGAAGGCGGCCCTCGAGGAATATCAGCGATTGCAATTGTGGGAGGAAGTGATTGTCTGCTATACTCTGTTGCAGCTACGTCACAAGGTTTGATAACTGTATGGCTTTGTACTTAGCAAAATACATTACACATTTACTGTTGATGAAAAAAGAGTTCCATGTTTTTAAAATAAAGTTAATTTGAAATTAGAATTCTTAGCCAAAAAAAAAATTATTTTGATTTACAATGGCCAGCACTGCACAACAGCAATTTCATAGTACTAACCTTGCGGTTAAAGAATGGGATTGAAAATGCCGGTGTCTCTATTCACCTCTTGCTCGCACACTGTCTTTATCTATAATCACACCCGAAATACGTTTCGATATGCGTTTTTCTGTACGTTCTATAACTTTTATAAAAATTCAGTCCGGTTTTTGCTAATTTGTGAGCTACGACGCGATCTGAGAGTTTTCTTCATAATTATTGTTGATTTTGTATATTAATATTTTTGTATAAAATATTTACATGCCATTCAGATGAGTAACTAATGTAATGTAAGTAAATGTATTTCTGTCTGTCTGAGCTGATCTTCGGAATGGATGAACCGATAGTAATAAAACTAACGAATTTAATAAAAATAATGGATATTATTTTAAAAATAGTATACCTACTTGGGTTACAATTATTTTCAAATTAGAAAATTTCCAACTAACCGAATAATATAACGTTATAACGATATAATGTTATTAGCTGGTTTTCGCTATTGGTACATTTCGACGGGCATCGCGTTTTGACGGTACGGGCTCGATGAGCCTCCATTTCTAATCCCGTTATTTATCCGTACGTACTATAAAGACTTATCTACCTCAGTGTTGACTGATACATTAAGGTTATAATGATACTTGTTTTGCAAATAAAATATTAAGCACGTTGAATATTTTTATCTAATTGCAGGCGGCGGAGATCATACAACAGCAAATAGATGTAAAACCCACTGTCAAATTATATTGTCTTCTTGGAGACGCAACAGGTATTTTTAACCAACCAAAACATTATTTTTATTCAGATTATAATATTGATTATTTTTTCATGATCAATGATTTTAGAGAAAACTTAGTGCTTCAAAATTGAAAATAATATTATTTTTTCATATAATTATATATTTTTGAATATACTTCAAACTTTTATTAAAAAGTATATGCTGACTCTATAGAACTAAAAATAATTTTCATATAATAGTTTATGTAGTTAGTGCTAAGACAGTGTTTAGAGGAATTTAAGCCCTGACTTATTTTTAGCCGAATTAAAAAATGTGAATGGTATTTTTACTATACGTCTCGTACCTTTGATGCCTGCTCCCTGTCGACGGATATTTATGTCTGGCGTAAACGAGACGGCTATACTGTCATTTATCGGAAGCAGTAAGATTTTTCTGGTAATTTAGTCGTATTCGAATCCCGGGTGTTTGCAAAATTAGTTTTTGGGTTTCTCTGTCAAGAAATGCTCAGTTGCAGCCCGGTCAAGAGGTTAGCGGTATTTCATCACCGTGCCTAAAAACATCACTTAAAGACGTTGGCCGCCTGTTCCACTGTTGTCTGAGTCGCATTGCCGTCCCATGGAACTAAGAGAGTGAGGAAATAGAGAGAGCATATGTTCTTGCTCGCACTCTAGCATTATAATCCTGTCCTACGCAGATGGCTAGTCTCCGTTGAGACTGACTGAAATAGAGAGAGCATATGTTCTTGCTCGCACTCTAGCATTATAATCCTGTCCTACGTAGATGGCTAGTCTCCGTTGAGACTGACTGAAATAGAGAGAGCATATGTTCTTGCTCGCACTCTAGCATTATAATCCTGTCCTACGCAGATGGCTAGTCTCCGTTGAGACTGACTGAAATAGAGAGAGCATATGTTCTTGCTCGCACTCTAGCATTATAATCCTGTCCTACGCAGATGGCTAGTCTCCGTTGACACTGACTAAAATTCAGCCATGAGAATATTATTATAATAAAAAATAAAACAAATGATTTACTTATTATTTTTTTATTCCACAGATGACGTATCGTGGTATGAAAAAGCGTGGGAGTTTTCAGAACAGAAAAGCAGTCGCGCTCAAAGACACTGGGGTAACTTCCTGTTCGACCATAAACGTTACGAAGAATGCATACCGCATTACGAAAAATCCGTTGAGATTAATTCCCTACAGGAGAGCGTCTGGGCGAGATTGGGGTGAGTCATTGTATTTGAAAGAAAGAACGAAAGAAAGAAAGAGATATTTATTTGGCCATTTCTGAACTAGACTTAATTATACACTTACAATGAAAAATAAATCTACAAACAACTACAACTATTCGAGTTTGCAATCCGCACTCTTGATCATTAGCCTACTATCACTTATTTTTTTATACATAAGCTATTGCTTGATTACAATACCACATGATGGTAAAAGATGATGAAGGCCTTATTTTCTGAAAGCTACAGCACGTACTATTGCAAAACCAATTCATTACCTTTTTCATAAATGCTTAAAAGATGGGATATGTCCATCTATTTGGAAAACAGCTCGTGTTGTACCAATTTACAAGGCAGGCTCAAAAAAAGATGTTGAGAATTACAGACCGGTATCGATCTTATCAACACTCGCTAAAACTTTTGAAAGGTTAATACATATTGCGTTGTATCCTAGTCTTCACAATATAATAATTCCACAGCAGCACGGTTTTATTAAGAAGCGTTCGACTATATCTAACTTATTAATTTATACAAACTACTTATTTGAGAATCTGGATAGTAACGTCCAGACTGATTGCATATACACAGATTTCCGCGAAGCTTTCGATCGCGTAGACCATAAACTACTTCTGTAAAAGATGGCCTTTAATGGTATCCGTGGTAATTTGTGGAGATGGTTTAAGTCGTATGTGACAAATCGTACACAAAAAGTAGTTATAAGAGGTTTTGAGTCAGATATTGTGCATATAAGTTCTGGTGTGCCACAAGGATCAATCTTAGGGCCTCTTCTTTTCGTCCTGTACATTAATGATGTTAATAGTTGTTCCAAATTTTGTAATTTTATTCTGTACGCAGATGATATTAAAATTTATCTCAAAATTCAATATTATCACGACCATCTTAACTTTCAAAAAGATTTAGATAATTTTACAACTTACTGTAAAAACAATAAGTTAGATTTGAGTGTTAATAAATGTAAAGCCATAACGTTTACCCGTAAGCGACAGGTAAGTGATTTCAATTATTCTTTATATGGAGTTCCATTAGAAAAAGTTTATAAAATTAAAGATTTTGGAATAATATTAGATAGTAAACTTATCTTTGATACACATGTTGAAAATGTCATTAATAAGGCTCTTAAAATGTATGGATTCGTGATGCGTATTGGAAGTGAATTTAAAAAACCTCTCACTTATTTGCACCTCTATAAATCTTTAATAAGATCACAACTGGAATATGCGGTAGCTATTTGGTGTCCGTATTATAATAAATATATAGATAAAATAGAATCCATTCAGAAAAAGTTTTTGCGTAGTGTAAAATACAAGTGCCGTCGAGTTAAATTACCCTACTATCAACTGCTGGTCGAATATAACTTACTAAAATTAGAATCCAGACGTCAACAGATTCAAGCTATGTTACTGTATGATATTTGTTATAACAGGTACGATAGTATAGAACTAGTTAAGATGATACAATACAGAGTACCAAATAGGCCATTGTGTCGCGGAGTTCGTGCCAAATACACATTTTTTACTACTAAATGTCGAACCAACGTAGGTAAAAGATCCCCTATATATATGTTGTTAAATTGTTATAATAATACTTTCAATAATATTGACATTTTTGCTCACAAGGTGGGTATTTATAAAAAAGAATTACTTCCAGTACTTAGAGGAGAATGAGTAATTGATTATTACAATATTTTTTTTATTATTGTGTTATTTGAAAACACAATCACTGTATTATATGAAAAAGTTGTACGCTATTCTCAATCTAAACATTTGTTAATAGTAATTGGTGGTCAACGGTGTTGGTTGCACTATTATATTATATTTTTGTAGTGAATGTATTTTAGATTAATAAATATTGTGTAAACTGTTTGTTGATTCTAATAAATTAAAAAAAGGCCTAGATGGTAAATCGGACTATCTCAGCATAAAAGCCTATTGAACAGACGTGGGAAGATAAAAACGTGTGTAGTCAGTGTAAATTATTTTTTGAAATAGTTCATTACTTTATTCTGG
Source organism: Parnassius smintheus behrii (assembly GCA_036936625.1). Lineage (NCBI taxonomy): Eukaryota > Metazoa > Arthropoda > Insecta > Lepidoptera > Papilionidae > Parnassius > Parnassius smintheus. The sequence continues at coordinate 44,668,694 of JAUPFT010000011.1, read as the reverse complement.
TATTTACTAGATGTCACTGTCGGCGTTACTTCATATACGCCAGAAGCAAAGAATATATACACTACGCGAAAAGAAACGACACTTAAGCATGTGTGCACGTAAAATCGCTTGCGGCTATGTGTGGGTGTCTGGATGTGTGCGGGGGACTTGAGCGGCGCGCGGGGCGTAGAACGGGCATTCGCCGACTGCCCTGGCCGAGGGCTAGTAGTAATACCGATATTTGTTAGTATTAGTTAATATGAATATATTCGTCAAGTGATATAATATTTCAATTAATATATGAATATTACTGATATCTTAATATACATATTGTTACGAGCTTGAGGTTCGTGACAATAAAAATTGCCGATAAAATTACCAAAATTAACACTTTAATTCTCTTTACACAAATTAAAACTTAAAACACTAATAATTAATCACACTAATTCACTTTATTCCGCTCCGAAGCTTCGCTTGTGTCGCCAACTCCAATACTTCCCTGATCGCATCTTGCAGCGCCTATTTATATAAATTAGCAGCGAAATATCCAGAATATTCAAGTAAACACGCGCAAGGTACCGAGAGTTCGTGTTTCGACTTCGAGAAGTTTAGTTCTTCGGTTCGAGACTAGATGCCGCTAGTGCCGTCGACTTGAGTGCGTAACAATATTACTATTCTATTCATGTAGGTATTAAGTTTATGTTACCAAGTTTAACGTTATTAGTTTTTATAGCCGTGTATGCTAGGTTTATATGCTTTGATAAATATTAATGTTGTTATTAAATAAATGATATTATAGTATATGTATAAGTATTACTGAAAGTGATTTTAAGTGATTACAATTAAAATAAATTCCACTGCACAAAACAAGGGCACTTGTTTTGTTAGTTTAATTTTTAATAATGTTTTATGATACCTAAAAATATGTGAACTCATTTTAATGAAAGTCGATATGATCTTAACAAGAATTATGGGGAAATACCATGACAATAAAACTAATATATCGTAAATAATTTTATTATATTACATTAACTGAAATATACACTATTAAAAATACCACTAGAGAGTTAAGAAATTTTAGATATCTATAAAGAGTTTTTGTATTTGTTTATTATTGTATTTATGGATTATTTCATTAGAAATAGAAATGACTTGTCTCGTCAACACATAGGGAACAATTTGTTGGCCGCCATGTCCCAGGAAACCTGCATACCTTTGGATTTTCTAAAAAAAATATACATGCTACGAATTTTTGCAATTGTTAGAAATAATAATGAAAATTAAAAAAATAATCGAAAAATTCAAAAATATATAAGAGTAAATTATTTTCAAAGGATAGTAGGTAATACTGATTATTGCGTACTGAAATAATAAGCGTTGGTTAATTATTTAAGATTACCATTAACTGTCGTGCATATTTGGTTTTGTCGGAAGTTTTAATATTCCTCATTTAATAAAAGTTGATTTAAAATTGAACGTATCCTTCACTATCCAAATACATAAGTTTACATAATATATAACACATACCTACTATGTATCTTCTTTGGTACAAGTCTATAATATTCCATTTCGGTTCGATATCAACCCTAGCGTTACACGCTTCGACTCAAGGTCACCGGCGCTTAAGCTCTCACGTATGGGGAGTGTCACCGCTGTGCCAGAAGGCTAACGTGAATGCCAAAACATTTTATAATAACCTTACTTACTTACTTACTTACTTATCGTCACGCACAATCCCTAACGGGGTAGCCAGAGAGAACAGATCGCCAAGTGTCACGATCCTTACATACCTCTTTCGCTTCTTTCAGGTTCATTAACTTCTTCATACATGCACGTCTAGGTATCCGAGTACTCTTGACCCTCCCCTCTTCGAGCAATTTGCTCACATGGTCTTCGAAAGTTAGTCTCGGTCTACCTCGACACCTTTTAATATTTACTTTCGCTCTATATATTTTCTTCACCATTCGGTCTTCACTCATTCGTTCAACGTGTCCAAACCATTGGAGTACGCCCCTATCAATTTTTGTGATAAGGTCATCTTTCAATCCTGCCATATTGCGAATCTCTTCGTTTCGCTTTCGGTCGGCTATGGTAACGCCACACATTTTACGAAGAGATCGCATCTCCACTGCATTCAACTTGCTTTTATGCTTCTTCTGGCATACCCAGGTTTCGCTGCCATATAACAAAGTCGGTACCAACACTGCGTTATGTATTGCAAGGCGTGCACTCTTCACCACGCCTTGCCTTTTTATTAATGCATTCAGGGCACCATTGACTTTGTTTCCGGCAGCGACACGCCTATCCACATCTAAATCACATCTTCCATCCCGGCTGAAAGCACTCCCCAAGTATACAATTTCATTTACCTGTTCTAGACATTCCTGATTTACCCATATTTCACATTTCGTTCTCTCTTCGTCCTTTTCAAATGCCAAAAACAAACAGCCAAAATTTTATAAAATATAAAATTTTGGCTGTTTATTTTATAATAACCTACTTTTTTTTTATTTCCAGATACGCTGCCTTGATGATCGAAAACTGGGATTTGTCAGCTAAAGCGTATCGCCGATACACATATCTCCATCCCAACACATTTGAAGCCTGGAACAATCTGGCTAAGGTGTACGTAAAGCAGGGCGATAAAAATCGGGCGTACAGGGCTCTGATGGAAGCACTTCGCTTTAATTATGATAATTGGAAGGTGAGTTTATATTAAGTCGTTCAGCGAGCTATGGAAAATACTATGCTCGGGGTTTCGCTGCGTGATAAATTTAAAAATAAAGATATCCGCAGTAGAACCAGACTAACCGACGTTGTCCAACGGATTAATAGGCTGAAGTGGCATTGGGCTGGCCATATAGCTCGAAGAACCGAAAACCGATGGGGAAGCAAGGTTCTCGAGTGGCAGCCTCGTGCCGGTAGGCGAAGCGCGGATCGGCTCCGCACTAAATGGAGTGACGACCTAGTAAGACATACAGGAAGTCGATGGATGCAGGTGGCTCGGGACCGTGCATTGTGGTATTCTTTGGGGGAGGCCTGTGTTCAGCAGTGGACTTGTGAAGGGCTGATGATGATGAGTTTTATTACCTATAAGTATAAAAACACTTCAAGAATAAATTGTAACATTACGAGTAATAATTATTTCTTATGTTAATTCGAACACTACTCTTTGAATGAAACTAGTTTTAACGGAAAGCACCCATGGTTACATTTGAAATGCGGTGCTTGATGGCCACATGTCATTGTTGACCACGGCATCAAAAAATATTAATTTTCGGAACAGTTACTAATTATAAAAATAATAACAACATTTCCGAAACGTCAAAAACATAAATAAGCTGAAATTAAATCTCGATTTTATTATTTCAGCTCTGGGAGAACATCATTGTCGTCAGCATGGATACAGGTCACTTCGAGGACGTGCTTCGCGGTATCCACCGTATTCTCGATATACAGCGGAAGTTTGAGGATGTGGAGGTGTTGTCAGTGCTTGTGCGCGGTATTATTCAAGACAGTAAAGATGCGGACGGCAACAGTGCTGCTAGGTACCTGTGTTGTTTAAAAAAAAGGTTTTCCCCATCTCACAGTATGTTTTTATCTTGTATAGTGGAGGTGGTTTAGATTAACACAAGACCAAACATCCAGACTCGGCACCATTATTTGTAGGCCATTCAAATGGTTGTTCGTTGTAGTATGATTTATGTTAGGCTATGATAGCTTAGAGACAGGGCGGGCGATCAATTAAATTTCATATTACACGAGCCACCTGAATCCGATATTAGAGTTGTTAGTGCTAATTTATTTATGTTTTTTTTTCTCAAACTTATTTTAAATAATGATTTCTTATATTTACGCGACCACTACATATTGATTAAAATTAATTTTAATTAATAAAAAATAAAAATATAAATTTCTTCGCAACCTTCCGCTAAACAAATACAATGATGTGTCTTACCTGGATTGAAGAGCACCTCCCGCCCTCCCTCAATTGCATGCACTAACTCCGTCACTACTAGTCCCAGCACCACTACTCCCAACACCACTATTCCAGGCAAGACACAGCATCGACGATAATACGACACGTGTTTCGCCTCTACACGAGGCATCTTCAGCTAATGTAGACTCTACGGCGGCTGACCGCTAAGACAGATTTTTAATTCCCGACGTTTCGGGTGCTTTCCAGCACCAATGGTCACGGGGGACTGAGGTGACTGACGTCCCGATGTCATTGTTAAACCCGAAATACCTTCAGATTTTTAAATTATTGTTTATGGTCCGATCTATACAAAATGAACTGACTATGTCTTGAGGTCTTGCAGTGGTATGCTTAGGTTTAGTTTTAATTTAGGATCCCAAGGTAGTACCCAGCCTCCTTCTCTATTGAAATTAGGATGTTTTTTAATTTCAACAGCCTCACGTATCATCCTTGGTAGGAATCGGTGTTTTTTCGCGAGGATTTGTGGTCTATCAAATCTGATGTAATGGTTGGAGCCGTCTAGGATATCATCACAAACTGCAGACTTCCCGGAACATTGATGCTTCACATCAGCTATATGTTACGAAACGTCGGGAATTAAAATTAAAATTAAACGTGATAAAATCCGTAAAAGTAGTTTTATTCAACTTATTTTAGGATAAAGTTAAGTCCCGTGCAGTCTCATCCACGTCATACCACGAGACTTATCGTCGTCTTAAAATTGAGTTTATACGTGGTAGAGCTACGCTGCAGCTATGTTATGGTTGTAGCACTAATGGGTCGGCTCGATCGGAGAAGGACTCACAGAATACTAGCGTGAGATAGCGGCTTAATACTGCTGTGTTTCGCATGGTGAGTGTAGAGATCCGTAGACCCTTTTTTACTGGAAACGAGGCATTCCTTCGTAGTCCTCTGGGGTGACAACGCATCTGCGTTTTTATTCTTCGTAGGTAGTTAAAGAGCAAACCACTGAGGAATTTACACTGGAAAACGAATAAACTTTTATTTAAGACACAACTTCTGGATTAATAATGACGTTGTGTATTACATAATTTTACCTTAGAACCAACTAGCGACATCTTGTGAGTGTAAGATTATCTGCTCTCATTGTTTTATGTCACTGAACGTATGTGATGGCGCTGTCGTCGCGCCACAAGCGAAACACATCGAAGTCTAAATCGCGCTATCAAAATTCCGAATCAAAAATACTATGTACAGAATATTTTTTTATGGTATAGGGTGACAAACGAGCACACAGTCTATCTGATGGTAAGCGGTTGCTGTGGCCTATAGACATCTACATCCACGATTACGAATCAAAATGCAGATGCGTTGACCCGTGAGGACTAAGATGGAATGCCTGGTTTTCAGTAAAAAGGGTCCCCGGTTCTCTACACTCATCATACGAAACACAGCAGCATTAAACTACTATTTTACGCTGGTATTCTGTGAGAGCGTGGTCCTACCCCGGTCGAGCCGACCCATTCGTGCTACGACTGTAGTTCTAATGTAACTACAGCAAGGCTCTACCATGTATTAAAATAGCTCCGAACTATCACACGGAGCGTTAGCCGCTCCCCGGGCAGAACACCTTGCCCGGCGGGAGGTCAGTCACGGGGGACTGACCATGGGTGCTGGAAAGCACCCGAAACTTCGGGAATTAAAAATAAGTAAAAATTAAACTCGATAAAATCCGTAAAAGTAATTTTAATCAATGTGTAGTGTTCGCGTAAATATAAGAAATCATAATAAAATAATTGAACTAAATGAGCGATGTGTCATGTCATGTCGCGCGACTTAGGCGTGTGATATATGCGGGTGAAACCGCGGGACACAGCTAGTAATTCTACTATTCTTAAAACAACATAGATGTATGTGGTGGCATAAAAGTCATTACTCCTTTACGTCTCGCGGTGGTCGTAAAGGTGGTCGCCAAAATTTCCAAACGTTTGGAACGGCGATTTCCATTCACCAGTAGAGATTGGATATTGCCGATCGAAAAAAGACAAAAATAAAGGTTTTTCGATCGTTCACGCTGTACCATTTTCGTTATTTGCATTTAATCCATTATATAATTTTCAGGTTACGTAAACGCGTACTGGAACTTTTTGGTAGAATTACTTCTATACATCAGAATAAACCAGAAATATGGCAGTTGTACTCCGACCTTAGTACGACTTATTTGCTAAAAGCACAGCGCCTTTTAAAAGCATATAAGGGGTATACACAAGTAAGTTGTTTTACTTCCGTAAACATTATCATATATATATATATATATATATATATATATATATATGTGTGTAATTTTATGAAATATTTATTTACAGAGTGGTAATTGGTCAAACGATCCAGAAACTTGTAAAAAAGTTATAGAACTTGCTCAAGTTCTTTTAGAATACAGCTTAAAAGCAAGAAAAGAGGCAGAAGAAAATGACAAGCAACAAGCTGATCAGGTGTTATCATCTGCTCGCTTGACAGGACAGGGGGTTATAAGAGCGGCGGAGAAACAAGACTGGCCGGAAACGAAGCCGCTACTAAAAGAATTAAAACAACTATTAAATAATGTTACAGATTATATGAAATCACTTATGTGAAACAATAATTATGATTATTTCTATACTATTTTTTATAACACTAAAGTGAGAAACGAACTCACAGTCAACCTGACGATAAGTGGCTACCGCAGCCGATGGACACCTGTAGCCTACTTCAAACAATAAAGGGTATAGATACGTTGTCACCTCTGAGGACTTAGTTGCCTGACAGCCTGTTTATTTATACTGGATTTAAATTTGTTAAAAATGGCTATAAATCAACAGCACGCTACAGACTGCAAATTATAAATTTCTAGCGCACTATTAAATGCGCTATATTATAGCGCGCTATTTATAAGAAAGCGTGTAGTGCGTGGTAGGCCGCGGCCGGCAAACGCGTAAAGTTTTGCAGCACGCTAATTTTCGTAGCACTTTACATTACATGTCGTTCGTTGGATAGACCGCGTACTATATAAGAATATTGTTACGAGCTTAGGGTTCGTGACAATACAAACTGTCGATTGAATTACCATTTGACAATTGACACTAAAACTTAAATCACACTAATAATAATTCACACTTAACACTTTAGTTCACTTTATTTCACTCCAAAAGCTTCGCTCGTGTCGCCAATTCAATACTGCCCCGGTGGCGGGCTTCAACCCCTTTATATACGCCTTTGTCACCGATACATCCAGAATATTCCAGCAAATACTGGCCCCCGATCGACCAGGTGTAAAATGCTCTAACCTGCGTCTTTTGTTTTTCGAACCGGCCAATCCTTGACAGCGGCGATTTTCTTCGGATCCATGCGGATACCTTCTTACGACACTACATACCCCAAAAAGTTGACTTGCCGTTTGAATAGTGAACATTTCTTCGGACTCAACTTGAGGTTGGCACTCGGAATCTTCATGAGCACGCGTTCCAGGTTTTGAAGGTGTTCCTCAAACGTACGCCCTACCACGTACGTAAAACGTAATAACATAACACGTAAAGGTTCAACGGCAAGAATTTTGTTCCTATTTTAGGATTTCCTGTATACTAGTATTTAGTCTTAGATGTATCTGACTTATACAGGATTCAAAAGCCGAATTAAGGCATTATTAAGCCCTGATAAAATTGCTACATGTTTATATTATACTTATGGCACATTCATTCAAAGATGACATAGCATTGTTTCAAGTTTATAATATTGTTTTGTATTATTATGATTTAAAAACTTCCTTCCTCCCTAACTAATCTAACCTAACTCCCTTCCTTTGATGTCCAAGTAGACCAGACAGGCATCGCCAATTAGCTCGGTAAGTACAAGTTCCATCAACCTTTCAAACGTTTCTGGAGCAATTGCACAACCCAAACGGCATTACTTTAAATTGCCACAGATCCTTTTCCGTCGAGAAAGTAGTTTTCTCCTTATTCTTAGGGTAAATTTCAACTTGCCAGTAGCCACTTTTTAGATCCAGCGTGCTAAACACTAACGTCGTTCAAACGGCGGTAGCCAACACAAAACCGCATGCTGCCGTCCTTCTTCTTTACCAGCACCACGGGTGAACACCATGGACTAGATGAAGGTTCAATAACACCATTGTTACGGCCTCTAGTTACCCGGGCAAAGGTCGTGGAACTCGGGCCCATCAGGAGTTCCACTCGACGAGCAACAGGAGGTCGGCCTTAATGGCTTGTGGAATATTACACGTTAGCGGTAAAAGGGGGACCAAACAAAAACTTACCTATTTCTTCGAAGTAGGGTCTACCTTAGGAAGATTCAGGTGTAAGTGTGGGTGTGCTTGACTGTGTTGTGGTGGGATTGTGTTAAATTATGTAACCTGACTTCCTGCTGGTTGCAGGACCGCCGACCCCAAGGCTTCACCTCTATTCTTTATATCGAAGTGGCAGTCCGTCACAAAAATTTAAGAATCTAGTAAATTACACTCGTTTCTCACTTGTTAATTGGAGACAAGCCAATTGTCATTAGGTTAATCCAATAAAGTCCAACAAGATTTAACCGAACGCGCGTCACATACAAACTCGACCTTTGTGAAAAAAGCAATATCACCGGACCGCGCGGCAAACTACTCAGGTTCGCGAAGTATATACGTTAAGGCAGAGGTGCGACTAAACTATTAACACAACGGGCAACTACCCAGATCCACGCTCTGCGATAAGTGAAGCGCAAAACCCGACGCCGGCGCAGCCGGGCGCCGCACCAGACTGCACCCCCCCGCGCCTCCGCCGTCAGGCGCGCCTCCCGCTCGACCCGAGCGCCGACTCAGGCCTAAACAAGCCCCCGTCCCGGACATGAGGATCTAGGTCCGCGAGTAAATTGGCAAACGGGATAGGGTAGAGACGGCACGTTGCAAAACCGAATCTCCAACCAAAACCTCGGCCACCCTAGGGATCCCATCCGGTCCATACGACAACTTGACAATGCGCCCACGGCGCCAATACAAGGGCGAGGCGTTAGGTTCTTTAACTAACACGAGGTCTCCAACCCGAGGGGGGTCCGTCTTGTCAGACCACTTAACGCGCTGCTGCAAAAGATGTAGGTACTCCAGAGACCATCGGTGCCAAAAGCTCTGAGTTATTTGTTGCAGCATGTCAAATCTGCTCAGCCGCGAAGAGACTATTTCCCGGAAGGGGTACTCGGGCAGGGCGTTAAGCGGCTGGCCTATCAGGAAGTGGCCAGTGGTTAGAACCTCTAAATCATTCGGATCGGACGAGAGGGGACAGAGGGGCCGAGAGTTGAGGACTGCTTCAATTTTACAGAATACGGTGGCAAGCTCTTCAAATGTCAAAATAGTTTCGCCAATAACGCGACGGAGATGCGTCTTTGCAATCTTCACCACCGCCTCAAAAATACCGCCCCAGTGTGGGCAAGCCGGAGGGTCGAATTTCCACTGGATGCCCTTCTTGGACATCGCAGTAGTTAAATAGGTCCTGTTGCTAGACAGAAATTCAACGACCTCCTTCAAATACCTATCAGTACCCTTATAATTAGTTCCGCAATCCGACCGGATCAGGTCCGGTAAACCGCGACGCGATACGAAGCGACCCAGTGTGGACAAAAAGGCCTCCGTGCTAAGGGCACTTACAAGTTCTAAGTGAACAGCCTTAGTGGAGAGGCACACGAAAACGCACAGATAGGCCTTATGAGCACGCGCGTTACGAAGGTTAGAGGACTTGACGAGGAAGGGGCCAGCGAAGTCAGTTCCGACTCCCGCGAATGGTCGGATGGCTCTGACGCGGTCGGGTGGTAAGTCGCCCATCATCGGCTGTGATATGGGCGCCTTCAACTTATAACAAGATATGCACTTAAAGATGACGCTCCGAATGGTGCGTCGACCCGCCAAAATCCAAAACTCCCGCTGCAAAATGGCCGAAAGAGCGTTGCACCCAGCGTGGGCATTCTGAACATGGTAGTGAGTTACCAGCAACCGAACCAAGGCGCCGTCCTTGGGGAGCAGTAGAGGGTGTCGAGCCTCGTACGGCAGTTGAGAATTTTTCAAACGTCCGCCCACGCGAAGCATCCCCGAGTCATCCAGGAAGAGGTTCAGGCGGGCCAGCGCACCCTTGACAACTAAGCCCCGCTTCAAGGTATCAATCACGAGCTCGAAATGCTCCGCTTGGATCATACGGGTCCAATGCATCAAGGCTTCGCGCCGCTCGCTAGGGGACAAGGCGGAATCCGATATTCGGTTAGATGGGTCTCTCGAGTTGCGGACAAATCGACGCAACCAAGCCGTTACTCCCAAGAGCTTGTCGAGAGAGCTGTACCGTTCTAGTAAGGAGAGGTCACGAGTGGGCTTATCCTTGACCGCTCCTACTCGGGCTCGTAGGCCAGGCAATTCAATTGGTTCAGAGTATTTGTTCTGGGGCCAGAACGCCTGAGACTCAGCTAACCAGCCGGGCCCCCACCACAGCGGGTGATCAACCAAGTAGGAGGCCTCACAGCCACGAGAAGCACAGTCTGCTGGATTCAACTCCCCTGGGACATGTCTCCACGTTAGACAAGTGACAGAATTCTGGATTTGGGACACGCGGTTCGACACGAAGACCTCAAGATTGTGAGGTGCCGCTCGGAGCCAACAAAGTACTATCTCACTGTCCGACCAAGCGTAGACGTCCGTAATGTCGATTACCGACTTCAAGGAGGAGTGAACGTGGTTGAGCAGTCGCGTGAGAAGAGCAGCTCCAGACAGTTCCAACTTAGGGATAGTTAAGCGGGACCTAATGGGAGCCACTTTGCTTTTAGCAAGTACGAGATGGACGGAAGTATGGCCAGAAGAGCTCACCGTCCGCAAATATACAACAGCAGCGTAACCCTTCTCAGAGGCGTCGCAAAATCCGTGCAGGGTAACCCTGCATTTCCCTGGAGGGAGGAAGCACCTTGACATGGAGACCCGGTCGATGTCTGGAAGGGAGGACACAATTGAGAGCCACTCTCGCAAGAGAGCACCGCTTATAGGGTCGTCCCAACCCAACCCGGATATCCAGAGTTTTTGAAGGAAACACTTAGCCAAAAAGATGACCGGAGTAATCCAACCATTAGGATCGAAGGTGCGAGCTACAGTTGACAACACAGAGCGCTTGGTCCATGATTTAGGGGGGGGATCGATCTTGACTCGATACGTGAAGGTATCCTGAACAGGCTGATATTGAATGCCAAGCACAGTCAACAAATTAGGATTGTCAGGGTGCTCGAATAGATGAGGGTCTTGTTGATCCTCTCCTGGGAGGTCCTTCAAAATATGAGGGGAGTTCGACAACCATTTGCGCAGCTCATAACCTCCCGACTTCAGGATGGCAATCAATTCGTCTCGCAATACGAGGGCCTCCTCGACGGTGGAGGCACCCGTACAAATATCGTCCATGTAGACCGAGGTCTCCAAAATAGAAGCCCCCCGAGCGTATCTTAGGCGCTCTCTCTCAGCTAGTTCGAGGAGGGTTCGCATGGCGACATACGGGCTGGATCGGAGTCCATAGGTGGTGGTGTTCAACTCGAACACTTGTATCGGATCGCTGGGCTTCTCGCGCCACAGGATCAGCTGATATCGACGGTCATCACGGTGGACCACTGATTGTCGAAACATCATCCGAATGTCGGCTACAAAAACAACTTGATGCCGACGGAAGTGGGTCAAAATGTCGGATATGTCCCTGATCAATTTAGGACCAGAGTGGAGACACTGGTTCAGGGACACCCCATTGGACGAGGGGGCGGAGCCGTCGAAAACCACCCGAATCTTACTCCCAGGGGACTTCGAAACCGCGTGGTGGGGGAGGAAGTAGTGTTCATGTGATCGCCAGTCGAAATGAGAAGGTGACATGTGACCCAGCTCTTGATATTCGCGCATGAACTCGACATACTTGTCGCGAAAGGCTGTGTCGCGACGCATACGGCGCTCCATAGAAAGCAACCTCTTTTCGGCCATGGTCCGAGATTGGCCCAAAGGAGGCCGTGAGTCAAGAAAGGGTAAGCGGGTGACAAAGCGACCGTCGACACGGCGGCCGGTATTGTTCTGGTAGAACAACTCGCACTCACGGTCCAGAGGGTTGACTCGAGGCGCGTGTGGCGGCTCCTCAATTTCCCAGAACCGCTGGACGACGTCCGAAAGAGACACGCCCGCCACTGGGAGCGGGTCGGCTGCCTGATGCGGTGGAGACCACAGAACCGGTCCAAAGAAACTGTGCCCAAATACAGTGGACACGGCTGACAAGCCATCGGGCTGTAGGGCTCGTATCTCGCCTAACAGGATGAACCCCAGCACGTCGGCCCCCAGCAACAAATCTATCGGCCCAGGTTGGGACCATTGAGGGTCTGCCGGTCTCAAGCCAGACGTACAACAAACCGCGCTATCATTTATACGGGCATTAGGGAGAAAGCCTACAATATCATCGAGGACATTTACCTTAACTAAGATGTGGAGGTGTTCGCTTGCAGGACCAAACACCAGCCTTGCTTGTCCCCTAGGAGCAGGAGGCTCTGCACCTCCAATACCTACCATTGGACATGATTTGGAGCTCCAGGGGAGCCCTAGTCTTCCCACTAACCGAGTGGAGGCCACACAGCGTTGTGAACCTGAATCCAATAGAGCGCGAACAGTTAAGCAGTCGCCACTCGGGTTGTACACCTTCACGGCGGCCGTCGGCAATAGAACAGTTTGACAGGTGGACTGCGGACGGCTTAAAGGATCAGTGAAGGCGGCCGTGGTGGGAGCTAGGGCGGCAGTTTCCTAGCAGGAGCTGCCTTCGTCGGACCGGCACTCAAGCCGGGGGTCCGGAAAGCGGAATTCCGGCGGCATCTCAATGACCCGTGGATGAAAATCGCAGAACGGGCCGACCTGGGGGGCTTCTGGGAACCTTGGCCTGGAGGCCCTGGACAGCTTCGAGGTCTCAGGGAGCCCGTAGTAGCGGGACCGACCAAAGGGAGGGGGGGGGTGGTACTCCAGTCGCGGCCTCTCTGCTAATGGGGGTGAGAAGGATCTCGCTGATCGCTGAGTGGCCGCGAAGTCCCTCTCGACCCTCCGAGGGGGGGTGACGAACCCCCCGCCCCTGGGGGAACGACCCCCCGACTGGTCGTGAGGGGAACCCCCTCCGAACCCAGGGGCAGGGTCGTCGGTAGGAGAGCGACGAGCGTCACCTGTCAGAGGGGGTGGCTGGGCGCCCCCGCCCGTGGGGGATGAGGGCCCAGCCGAGCCCCGGGAGAAAGAGCCGTTCGCGCCCAGGCACAAAACGGCGTGGTGCTTGCCCTGGCAGTGCGGACAGGGCCGCTGGTGCGGGCAGTCTCGTTGGAGGTGCCGCTCTAAACATGAATAGCACCAGCGGCGCTCCCTGGCGATGGTTCGTCTCGCTGAGGCAGGCTTGCCTAATAATTTAGGGCACGACGTCACCTGGTGTTCTGCTGCTCTACAATAGGAGCAGGGGGGCTCCTTCCTGGCCACTAGGCCACTATAAGATGATAGGAGGGGGCGCCCTCCCGCAGGAGCACCACTAGGTCTGAGGGGGGTTGCCAACAACTTGGCCGGGGGGTTTCGCCTTTCCCTGGTCACGGTTCGGTTAGCAGTCCGCAGATCTCCGGCGGTGCCCGCTGCGTTTTCAATCTGCCGGCACTGCTCCTCCAAGAACCGCAGCAGATCCCTGAAGGGAGGAATATAGGAGGCGCCGTCTCCGCCGTACCTCTCCTCAAAATGGAGTCGAAGATCGAGAGGTAGGCGGGACAGCACAATATGGAGCAACAAAAAGGACCATTCGTCCACCGGCAAATCCAGCCGTCTCAACGAGTTGCAGGCCACCAAGACCGGATTTACGACGTCCGGTCGTAGTCGGGCCCGGTCCTTTAGCAACGGGAGGTTTAACAGAAGTTTGACGTGCTCGTCCGCAATTCGCCGTACGTTGGCATACCTTCCGGCAAGGAGGTCCCGAGCGTTCAGGTAGGCGTCGTCCGACACCTTCAAATGGCCGACGACGCCCAAGGCCTCCCCCTCTAATGAGGCCAGGAGATACGCCATCTTCTGGCTTGGTGTTAAATCCCTCCGGGCATCCACTAGGCTGTCAAAAAGTCCCACAAATGTTAACCACTCGGAGAGGACCCCGGAGAACCTTGGCAGGTCCAGAGTGGGAAGTCGTCCCAACAGCTCCGGGTGAGTGGGCTGCTTCCGAGGGGACTCGAGCAGGACACCCAGCCGAGCTTCACGCGCGTCACTAGCCTGCTTGGCCCCTGCCTCAATCAGGTCATCCGTGAGAGCAAAAAATTGCTCATAGTCGGAAAGACAGGAGTCTAGGACTCCCTGTTCCGCTCCCGAAGCCATAATCTCGGAGCATGCCTCCTCCACTACGGCCCTTCGGGCCGTGACTTGCTCGAGCCGCTTCTCCAAGCTATGGATTCTATCGGGTCTCCCTATCAAGCTGTGAGCATTCGCAGCCCAGCGCAGTTCCGCTTGTAAGCGAAGCGTCGGTGACCGGTGTGAAGGCATCATTACAAGGTACGATTATCACCGAATTAAACTTAGTACAAATTACTTTACACAATTAGTTTAATTATCACAATAAAAATAATACAATACAAAATACTATTTATCCAATCAGTAAATTATACTACGCAATTAATTTAATTCAAACAAATTACTATTCCACGAGTAATAACTACAGTCGGTTTACGAGACAACGCTGATTGATAATTATTACATATACAATATTTGCAATTGCCACGCTTATGTAGCAACGGTAATTATAAACCCTACTCGACGCGTGTACCTAAACCTAAGGTAAATACCTAAACAGTCCGCTTACGCCCGGCCGCGGGCGTGGCACAATTCTACCTACCACTAACAAAGTAAGCGACCGAATAAAGTAAATAAAACTCAAAAAATACGGTTACTACACGGTTCTATACACCGATCCTATCCGCTAACAAATAACACGCGAACAAAACAAAATTATTAATACGTATTGCAACAAACGTTACGTATTGAGCTGGGAGTGGTTTCAAAACCCATCAGGAAAACCACGCCCTGCTACCAAATGTTACGGCCTCTAGTTACCCGGGCAAAGGTCGTGGAACTCGGGCCCATCAGGAGTTCCACTCGACGAGCAACAGGAGGTCGGCCTTAATGGCTTGTGGAATATTACACGTTAGCGGTAAAAGGGGGACCAAACAAAAACTTACCTATTTCTTCGAAGTAGGGTCTACCTTAGGAAGATTCAGGTGTAAGTGTGGGTGTGCTTGACTGTGTTGTGGTGGGATTGTGTTAAATTATGTAACCTGACTTCCTGCTGGTTGCAGGACCGCCGACCCCAAGGCTTCACCTCTATTCTTTATATCGAAGTGGCAGTCCGTCACAAAAATTTAAGAATCTAGTAAATTACACTCGTTTCTCACTTGTTAATTGGAGACAAGCCAATTGTCATTAGGTTAATCCAATAAAGTCCAACAAGATTTAACCGAACGCGCGTCACATACAAACTCGACCTTTGTGAAAAAAGCAATATCACCGGACCGCGCGGCAAACTACTCAGGTTCGCGAAGTATATACGTTAAGGCAGAGGTGCGACTAAACTATTAAACAACGGGCAACTACCCAGATCCACGCTCTGCGATAAGTGAAGCGCAAAACCCGACGCCGGCGCAGCCGGGCGCCACACCAGACTGCACCCCCCCGCGCCTCCGCCGTCAGGCGCGCCTCCCGCTCGACCCGAGCGCCGACTCAGGCCTAAACAACCATCCTTCACCATTCCCTCAATCATGGTTTTGCACTTCCTTTTCACGTGCTACCGGCAATCTTCTTGGACGCTGACGGATAGGCAATTCTTCTCCTGTTTATTTTGTGTTAAATTAAGCTAGTCTTCCCTATGTCAGCATCGTTTGACGAGAATACATCGGCGTATTTGAATAACAACTTCTTCGCCTTGACCATTTCGTTCGGGGAGAGAAAGCTGCGACGGTCTTCTAAAAGTGTGGTCACTCTTGTATGTGCATGCTTGCTGAGAGTCCCACTCGATAGATATTGACACCGACGCAACCAATCCACTTCCTCACGATTATCAACCAGTGTGCCTTTTTCTATAGTCTGTTCCTGGTCACAAAGGTTCAGCACACGTACTACTGAGATGTCAGTGGTTCTGACCAAGGTTCGAGCTACTTTCCATGGAAGGTCGTTGTTTACCCTTTCCACGAGTACACAACGGTAAGTTTGCCCAGGGTTCCGAGGAAGACTAACCGGCACAATCGTTTCCGATCTCGGCGGAAGAACAATCTTCTTAAGGCTGTACATGTACACGTTCCCTGGTAACGGCCCTTCCACAAAAAGTTCCTCCTGTACACATTACAAAACACCTTGCTTAACATTGATCTCACAACAATTATTTCTCAAAGTCTGGGCCCAGGATGCAGTCGTCCATTATATCAGCCACGATGACATTCGGAATATTCCAGCAAATACCGGCCCCCGATCGACCAGGTGCTGAAAGTTCGAGTGTGGAGCTTTCCAGAAAGCTTAGTTCTTCTATTCGATACTAGATGGCGCTGTTTGTTGAAAGTTCAATTCAACAATATTATTCTGTAATAAGTCGCAATCTTAATAGGCTGTGGTAGCTCAGATGGTTAGCGCTCGCTGTAAAGTCACATTACGCGAGTAACCCGGGTTCGATCCCCGCCGGCACCAATGAAATTGTTAATTGCAATTGTAAGTGCTTTACCACGTGCCGGGCGGTAAAGAAAATATCGTGAAGAAAGCTGCATGTCTGAGAAGTAAAATAAAAATATTTCGAAGACATTTGAAGTTCGACAACAACGAGACTTCAAGACACAGTAAGTTCATTCTGCGTAGATCGGACCATAAATAATAATTAAAAAGCTGAAGGTACTCCGGGTTTACATTGACATCGAACGTCAATCAACTCAGCCCCCCGCATGAAGTTTAGAGAACAGGAGAACGATCGCCGTAGAAAATAGTGTGCCAGAAATATGGACCCCATAAGTGGGGCGCTGCGATCACTGAATTCGGTCAATAAAAGTCATTTTCAGTCTATTTTTCCGATCAGATGCTAAACCACTTGCACATCCACGTACAATAAAATATTTCTCCATTTTTAGGGTTCCGTAGTTAACTAGGAACCCTTATAGTTTCGCCATGTCTGTCTGTCCGTCTGTCCGTCCTCGCTTAATCTCTGTGACCGTTAGCACTAGAAAGCTGAAATTTGGTACCAATATGTGTATCAATCACGCCGACAAAGTGGTAAAATAAAAATTGGAAAAAAATGTTTTATTAGGGTAGCCCCCCTATATGTAAAGTGGGAAGTGATTTTTTTTTAATTTCAACTCTATCGTGTGATATATTGTTGGAAAGGTATTTAAAAATGAACAGGGGTTTACTAAAATCATTTTTCGATCATGTCAATAATTTCGGAAATAATCGCTCCAAAAGTAAAAAACAATGTGTCTAACTTTTGAACCATAAGTTTAGAAAATATGATGATGTTTAAAAAATCTAAAAAGTAGAACTTTATAAGGACTTTCTAGGAAAATCATTTTGAACTTGGATGGAAACAACAGTACCCACTACGAGGAGCAGTTGCAGGAGCGCGGAGCGCTGCTGGAGCGCGAACATAATGGATACCCACCTTTAAACTCATAAGTGGGAACACTTATTGTGACGGGTGGGAAACTACGGAACCCTACACTGAGCGTGGCCCGACACGCTCTTGACCGGTTTTTATTTAATGTTTCTTTTTGTCAAAAATTACAAAATTACGGAGCATGAAAATTTTCTCACCAATGCCGCGGAGAAAATGTGTACATTATTCAAATAACTTCATCTACTTGTACTCATAAACAGCTAACTTCGCAGTCACTACTCACCGACGTCAGCGCCGCTATAAATTCTATAATTTTCAAGGACAGGCGGGCTATGCTTTAGTACGTAGTGATCGTTCTCCTGTTCTCTAACCTTCATGGTCCGCTGTGACCATGGGTGCTGGAAAGCACCCGAAACGTCGGGAATTAAAAATCTTATAAATTAAACGCGATAAAATCCGTAACAGTATTTTTAATCAATTTAAGTCGCATTTGAGACTGAAATAAAATAAAACCGTAAAGAAAAGTCAATGAACAATGTTTCATACAGGGTGGGCCAGAAAGAATTGCGAATTTGAAAAAATCATTAAAAAAAAAACTAAGTACAATTCACATACAAATTTTTATTTCTACAAAAATTTACATCTGGGAAATTTATTTCTTAAAAATAACATCATCCAGATGTGCACCATCGCGCTGCAAACGTTCTTCGAATCTGAACCTCAAATTGGTAAAAACTCGCTGGCACATTGCACGGGGAATATCTGCTGTAATAGTGGAGACGCACGGTCCACTATTAACAGACTCCGAGTGGTTTTAAGGTGGAGAAATGAAACGACTGTTTATGTAAGTCCAACTGGAGTATGAATATAGAATGGGCTGTGGACTGGAATGAAATATATTTGCATCTTGCTTATATTTATATGGCCGGCTCACAATTGGTTTACCAATGGTAACAATTTTTTATTTTTCCTAGCCAATTATAATACTTATATTATGACCAATGAAAATTAGCCAAAATATACAACTATTATGTACGTTTCGTTTCCCGGCGTGAGACTTGTGTCATCATCATTCTCTAAACCATTTCCCATTATCTGGGGTCGGCGCAGTAAACCTTCTTGTTCCATTCCTCTCTATCAGCCGTCATTTCCATACTTACTCCTTTCATTCTCATATCACTCTTCACACGGCGTGAGACTTGTGTGTTGTTCACGAAGCTACGTCGCTGGACCGGGCTATAAAAGACATGCAGATCGGTGCGCGCGCGTAGTCGGTGAGCGGCGGTGGCGTGGAATACAGCTCCGGAACAGCAAGAAGAAGCGAGCTGCGGCGTTGAAGAAACGGCTCCCCATTGGTCGACGGATACGTGACGATAGCGGCGTGTGAAGTCGATGTGGCGCTGAATGATATTTGCTACTGCTTCTTGTTTCTTTATAAGAACGTCAAATTATCTATATGCAGTCCGCAGTATCTCAGTAGCCAGGGATAATGTTTTTTTATCTTCGCCTTCCGCGTTATGGTAGCAGCAGAGTATATATTATTTATTCCCGTTTAGGGTTGATTAGTCTGGCTGCTACATCACTCTCCCCCTAGCGAAAGCGTACCTGAAGCTTGACGACTCGCTCGTATTTAGTAGTTTTTAAAATAGGTTTCAACTGGGTTGATGTAGATGATGGAGTTTCAAGCTTCCTCGCTGGTGGTTTTGATGATGATGATGAATCCTCGGTAGTATCCTCGTTAATAATATAGGCAGGCTTTAGTCGGTCGATCGAAATAATCGTAGATTTCCTTCCGGGTATTTGTAGTTTAAAAGTCTTGCTATTTCTCTCTAATACTTTATACGGGCCATCGTAGGTAGGTTGAAATTGTTTTTTCATTGCGTCGTTTCTTACAAAAACTTGATTGCATGTTTTCAAATCTTGGTGAATGAATACTGATTTATTATTTCTGTGTGATTGCATTTCGACCATAAGGCTTTGTTGATTGATTCTCGAAGTTGAGTTACGAAATCGTAATCCATTTCTTGTTTGTTTGACGCTGCTGAACTGAAGAAGTCACATGGCAGTCTTATGCTGCAGCCGTAGGTTAGCTGAGCGGCACTAAGACTAGTGTCTGCACGCGGTGTTGCTCGTAGTCCGAGTAGCACTGTAGGTAGCTCATCAATCCATTTTGTATGTTGAGATAAACGAGTTTTGAGTGCGGTTTTTAATGTACGATGCCATCGTTCGATTATTCCGTTTGACTGAGGATGGTATGCTGTTGTACGTGCCTTCTGTATTCCCATAGTTTGAAGAAGTTTGAGGAATAGGTTGCTTTCGAAATTTCTTCCTTGATCCGTTGTGATGGTTTTAGGTGATCCGAAACGAGTAATCCAATTTTCATAAATTATCTTCGCGACGGATTCGGCTGAAGTATCATCGGTAGGTATTGCTTCTGGCCATCTTGTTGTTCTGTCGATCATTGTTACGAGGTAACGATGTCCTTGCGGTGAAGTAGGTAATGGTCCGACGTGTCAACGTGCAGGTGTTCGAATCTCTCCGTGGTTGGAAATGTAGCTAGGCTACTTGATGTATGCCTTTGTACTTTGCATTTCTGGCATTGAATGCATTGCTTCGCCCAGTTGCCAACATCCACTTGCATTGAAGGCCAAAAAAATTTTTCAGTGATGAGTTTTCTTGTTGTTCTAACACCTGGATGACTGATGTTGTGCAGTGCATTGAAGACTTCGCGACGTCATTCTTCTGGTAGGTATGGTCGCATGGTTGTCGTTGAGGCTTCACAGTATATAGGTAGATGCGTCATTGGCATTGTAACTTGCTTGATGGACAAGTTACCTTGCTTCGATAGATGTTTTATGTTGTCACTATCTCTGTCTTGTGCTGCGGCGATCTTATGATAGTCGATTGATGTAGAGCACGTTACACTGTCGATTGGTACGCGACTGAGTGCGTCGGCGACTATGTTGTCCTTTCCACTGATGTGACGTATGTCGGTAGTGAATTCACTTATGAAAATAAGTTGTCTTGCTCTTCGTGGTGTTTCCGATAGTGATGGTTTCTTTGAAAGTACATATGTTAATGGCTTGTGGTCGGTAAAAACGATCAGGTTTTGACCCTCGAACGTTTTTCTGAAGTGCTTGATAGCCATGTAAATAGCGAGTAGCTCTCGGTCGAATGTACTGTAGTTACGTTGAGTAATGGAGAACTTCTTCGAAAAATAGCCAAGTGGTTGCCATTTCCCACTGCTGTATTGTTGGAGAACGGCTCCTGCTGAGAGATCGGAGGCGTCGCTGAAGATAGCAAGGGTTGCTTCGTTTGATGGGTGAGCGAGTAAAGCTGCATTTTGGATCGCAACTTTACAAGCTTCAAATGCCTTCGTAGCTTCATCGTTCCATTCAATTGACGTTTTATCTTTTTTCTTCGTGTTGTGAAGGTAGGCGTGAAGTGGTGCTTGGATTTCAGCGGCTTTAGGTATGTGTTCTCTGTAAAAATTTATCATCCCAAGAAAACGCCTTAGCTCTTCGATAGTTTTAGGTTTTGCATAATCGATGATTGCTCTGACTTTTTCGGCAGGCGGTTTGATTCCTTCCTTGCTGACGGTGAAACCAAGAAATTGAACTTCTTGCTGTCCAAATATGCATTTCGAAGGGTTGATTGTGATTCCATTGTCTTCTAATCGCTGTAGCACGGTGCGTAGGTGGGTTTCGTGCGTTTCTTTATCGGGGCTTGCAACAAGGAGATCATCAATAAATGCGAAAACGAAATCCAGTCCATGAAGTACTTCGTGTATGAATCTTTGGAAAGTTTGACCTCCGTTCTTTAATCCTGGGATCATTCTTGGGAATTCGAATAATCCCATTGGGGTAATTATTGCTGTCTTCTCTATGTCTTCATCGCGTACTCTTATTTGTTGGTAAGCTCGGTTGAGATCGATGGTGGAGAATATAGTCTTGTCTGATAGTTGATGAGTGAAATCTCTGACTCGCGGTATTGGGTAGCGGTCAGGAGTGGTAATAGAATTCAGTCTTCTGTAATCTCCACAAACTCGCAATTCTCCGTTCTTCTTCGGTACAATGTGAAGTGGTGATGACCAAGGGCTTTTGCTTGGACGGCATATTCCTTGCTCAATCATGTTTTCGAATTCCTTTCGAACTTGCTCGTATAGGTGTGGTGCGATTGGACGTGCACGGCAATGAAGTGGTGGTCCATTGGTGTCGATGAAATGCTCAACGTCGTTCTTCGGTGTTAATTTCATTGAAGTTATTCTTGTGATACCAGGGTATTCTTCGAGGATCTTGTGATACGGTTGTTGAACATCTATGCTTCTTATTGTAGGCAGATTGGTTGCTTGGACAAAAGACTGAGATGCAAGATTGGTTTTCCCGTCGATAATTCTTCTATTTTTGATGTCGACGATCAACTGATGATGTTGAAGAAAATCAGCACCGATGATTGGTTTGCTGACTTTAGCGACGATAAATCTCCATTTGAATGGTCGGCGTAGATTTAAATCAAGTTCCATTGTTTTTTCTCCATATGTAGGAATTACCGTATTGTTTGCTGCATAGAGTTGAAAATCCAGTGGCTTCAACTTCTGTCCTCGCTTCGGCGGTAACACTGAGATATTTGCTCCGGTGTCGATAAGGAAAGTAAGTTTGCTTTTTTTATCGTTGACGAAAAGACGGTAGGACTTTGCTGTTACGCTGGATCCCATCGCATTGAGCGTATTAGTTAGTTCGAGCGCCTTCGTATTTTCATTTTTGAATGTACACGGTTCTGTGCATTTTCTTGCCTCGAACCCGAAACGTCGATGATAGTAGCAGTAAGGGGATCTTGATGTTGAGCTTATTCGACTTCTACTTGCAGAGCGGTTGCGACGAAAAAGTGGTCTTCGTTGTTGCTGATTGCGCTGGTTGTACTGTTGCTGGTAACTGGTGTGATGCTGGGAAGCTTTGAGTGCAGCGACTTCGTGTGATAACTTCCGAATTTCTTCGAAAATTGATGTATATGTGTTTGCCTCTTGCTCCATAATGACGGCTTGATTAACTGATTTTATAAATATTGAAGTCTTCCTTCTTGGTGTTCGCCACAGGTTTCCTTCGCGGTGTTCGTCGGGTCACCACTGTAATAGTGGTACGTCGCAGGGTGTTCCTTCTTGGTGCTCGTACGGGATCTTCCCTCTCGGTGTTCGTACGGGGTCACCACTGTAATAGTGGAGATGCACGGTCCACTATTAACAGACTCCGAGTGGTTTTAAGGTGGAGAAATGAAACGACTGTTTATGTAAGTCCAACTGGAGTATGAATATAGTATGGGAGAATGGATGAATGAGCTGTGGACTGGAATGAAATATATTTGCGTCTTGCTTATATTTATATGGCCGGCTCACAATTGGTTTACCAATGGTAACAATTTTTTATTTTTCCTAGCCAATTATAATACTTATATTATGACCAATGAAAATTAGCCAAAATATACAACTATTATGTACGTTTCGTTTCCCGGCGTGAGACTTGTGTGTTGTTCACGAAGCTACGTCGCTGGACCGGGGTATAAAAGACATGCAGATCGGTGCGCGCGCGTAGTCGGTGAGCGGCGGCGGCGTGGAATACAGCTCCGGAACAGCAAGAAGAAGCGAGCTGCGGCGTTGACGAAACGGCTCCCCATTGGTCGACGGATACGTGACGATAGCGGCGTGTGAAGTCGATGTGGCGCTGAATGATATTTGCGGCTGCTTCTTGTTTCTTTATAAGAACGTCAAATTATCTATATGCAGTCCGCAGTATCTCAGTAGCCAGGGATAGTTAGAAAATAAATGTTTTTTTATCTTCGCCTTCCGCGTTATGGTAGCAGCAGAGTATATATTATTTATTCCCGTTTAGGGTTGATTAGTCTGGCTGCTACATCTGCCATTTCTTTCCGGATATTGGTCTTCAACTGGTCAATTGTGGCTGGGTTATTGGAGTAGACTCTACTTTTTAGCTATCCCCACAAAAAAAGTCCAGTGGTGTAAGATCCGGACTTCTAGGAGGCCATTCAATGTCACCTCGGCCCGATATCAGTTTCTCACCAAACATCTCGTTTACGATCGTCAAAGAGGCATTAGCTGTGTGGCATGTCGCGCCATCTTGTTGAAACCATGTCGCACGATTATAGGCTTCAAACTGTTGCAGTTGTGGAAAGAAAAAATCCCTTAACATGGCTATGTATCGGTCAGAATTTACAGTGACAGATTGGCCTTGTCGATTTTCGAAGAAGTGGGGTCCGATAATTCCGTGCGCTGACATGGCCGCCCAAACGGTTACTTTCGGCGAATGTAGAGGCTTTTGATGTTTTGCACGTGGGTTCTCTGCAGCCCAGTAACGGCAATTCTGTTTATTCACCTGCCCATTTATGTGAAAATGGGCTTCGTCGGAGAACAGAATATTGTTGAAACTCCGAAAGCGTTCCAGCATCGTTTCAACAAAAGCTCTCCTTAAAATTGGATCATTTGGCTGTAATTCCTGCACAAGTTGAAAGTTGAGCAAAGATGTTCTGGATACCACAAGTTCGGCTGAACGCTTTCGAGTCGATAGAACAGGATTACGTTGAACTGAAGCTGTAACTTGTTCAATTGTGTCTTTCGTTCTTGTTGACCTTGGGCGTCCCGCAGGCTTCTGTTTGAGAGTCGAACCAGTAGCTTCGAACTTTCTGACCCACGATCGAATCACGCTTTCCTTCGGACACTGATTTAGGTCATGTAATCCAAACTCACGTCGAAATAAACGCCGAACAATAGCGCACGAATCGTGATTTTTTTTTATAATAATGTTTAATGTGAAGTGATCCATCGCGACTAAATTTCCGAGAACCGAGCTACTTAACCCCACCACCCGCGCAGTCCCCACTCTAAAGCTTCAAACGCAAGAGTGTTTTTAAAATTGTACTCCTTTCTGGCCCACCCGTTACTTTTCAGGATTACGACTGTCTATAATCAGTGTAAACGTTATTTTAACCTTAATGTAAATTATAAATCAATTGTGGGAGTAATCAAAAGTTTATTGATTATATATAAAAAATCAAATATTATGTGTGTAACACGATTATATACACTTCTGTATCTATATTTATTTACATTTAAAAACATTAGGCTACTTTTGTAACAGACAACCGTGTGTCCTTCGATTACTTATAAATTACAGCGTGCTCCTACATCAAATTTGCGTCCCACGTTCACTCCCAACAGTGGTGCTGCTAGAACCAGCTAGAACTAGTTGCCGCTAGATATTAATAACACCATAAGCGTAATAGCGCCATGGCGGCTACTTACACGCGCTATACGCTATGGAAAGATAGCGCGCTATAATACATTGCAGGCTAATTTGAATCTTGATATATAAATTTATTCAAATTAAGCTTCATGGCTTTATTATTGCCTACATAATTATATGAGAAGCAACAATATAAAAAAAGTAAAAGAATGGGACCGAAAGGAGTAGTACAAACTAGCACACTGCTTTATTTCAATGTATATTTAGTTTCGGTTTTCTGTACGGTGAGGCTTAGTTTGTAGCTTGAGCGAGATCAAAGATCGTTCAGTTTCGGGCAAACGTTTGGAGTTAGATCCTTCGACGAGTGTAATTTAGTGCCACCATAACACCAATTACATCTATTTGACATGCGTAGAGACCATCGAATTCCTAAGCAATTATGATTGTAAAACTTGTCCTAAGAAGATATGCGCCCTGTGCGGCATGGCGATTACAGGAAAATAATGAATTAAGGAAGGTTAAGATATAATAGGTGTAATGAATTAATAAATCTTCTGTTCACAAATAAAAGCTTTTCTGTTTTAGTTAATATATTATGTATCCCATGTCCATACCTCAGTCGTAATACCTCAGTGTTAATTACGAATTAATAAACTATCGAACTACACTTCCATGGTAGTTTCCAGTTGCTGTCAATCTTTCTTCATCATAAATTGTTATTTTTGTTAATTGTTTGCACGTTCATGTATGTATTTAACCAAAAGCATTAGACAAAACGTACCTATCGCTGTCCAGTGTATAGACAAACTTATTCTATTTTCATTCTCGTCATATAAAATTACAAGATAACAATGTATTATAGTGAAACTAAACGTTTTGGTGGGGCCGAACTTTAGTTAGCGAGTCTTACTTTTTGTAACTATTTTTCATAATAAAATTGATTTATTAGTAGATCACTGTCAATTTCTGTAAATTGTTACAAATTGTAAATTGTTGAGGAAAAATGCCTCGTAATTACCGCTGAGGAGTTCTTACCTCCATCTTTAAACTATGCATCAGATCTCTATGAAGTTTACATGAGATCAATGTGATAATATAACCTTCGTAAAGGAAGATTTTTTTGAGATCGGTTCAGCTTTGACGAAATTATGGAGTAATATTGAAAATTTTTCAATAGGCGACTATTCCGAAGAAGGGTTAATACCAGTCATAAAAGGTGGAAGAAACCTCTTCAACAAGCGTAAAACTGTCCAAATACGGCAACACAAGGTGCGCGCTGCTGTGGAATCACAACCTTTTGGTGGGCTTTATATGGGCTAATTCCGAAAAATCAAGTGATCAAAACGTAATTGAATTTTTTAAAATTGTTATTTTTGTAGCGGGATGAAAGGTGGGGTGAAAAGTAAATTCAAACCTGTCGAAAGTAGAAAAGGATCATTTTACCGAATTTTCGAAATTACGTCCGGGTTATATCGGAATTATACCTTATCCAGAAAAAATATGTAAAATTTTGAATTGATTGTATTTACGCAACGCATGACTTTATTAAGATGAATAACAAATTAATTAGAATATTTATTTCAATAAATAAAAGTGACATGCTTTGATTGTAAATTTGTAAAGATTTTTTTAAAATAATTATTAACCTTTTGAGCGCCACGCTAAAAACGTATTATAAATAAATAAATAAATATTAAAAAACCAACAAAATCACTTGATTTTCTTGGTTTTTTAATATTTATTTATTTTGTTGGTTTTTAATATTTATTAATATTTATTGTTTTTTAATGCAATAAATGAGTCTTTATAATCTGGTATATTTTATTAAATCTTGTGCTGTCTTCCACTCTTTTTATATATGTACTTTGTACATAAATAAAAAACAAACAATAACAA
The DNA here is from genome assembly GCA_036936625.1 of Parnassius smintheus behrii. Taxonomy (NCBI): domain Eukaryota; kingdom Metazoa; phylum Arthropoda; class Insecta; order Lepidoptera; family Papilionidae; genus Parnassius; species Parnassius smintheus. Next base: position 44,641,980 of record JAUPFT010000011.1, on the reverse strand, counting down.
TAAAATAGTAGTAAACCACAGCACTACTTTCCATCGTGATGACGTCACTGTCACGACTGGACGACAAGGGCGTAGCTGACCTTCCTTTTAGAAATTTTCTTAGAGATGTAGCTGTGTCGCACGTTGTGTATCGATTTAGAAATCGATCTAACCAAAATATACAGAGATAGATTCAAAATATTTTATGTGTCGGGGGAGGCGTAGGCCAAGTGAAACACAGAAGAAAAGTCTTACCCTCTTATGACAGTGGGGATTTGATATGATGCTGATGCTATCAGAGGATTTTGAGATTAAGAAAGAAAATCGCACAACACAAAATGAAATATTTCTCTTCATACCTTAATAAAAAAAAACACATTTATTTATATATTAATATTTGTAATTTTATATTTGATATATTATATTTGTAATTTTATATTATTAAAATAAAAAGAATCATCATCATCGACGTTCCAAAATTCGAATGAGTACTAAGGATTGTTCATGTTGCACTGCACTACTTTTCCCGTTAATCACTTATGACGTCATCAGGGTGTCGTCTATCCTTGACCACGGCGCCCAATGAACTGCGAAGATGATTTTGATGAACATTTTTTGATTTTGACAATGCATCTGTGTTTCCACGTTATTTCCCGCTGCAGTGTCCGATAGTAAGGTCGTATTCCTGCAGCTGCTGGACGGTACTGTTAGCCGCACTACCCTTTCGAGATAAACTCAAACTCAAACATTTTATTGCGTTCATGTGGTTACATAAATAGTTCTTAAGTTGGATATATTAAAACCAAACATGATACCTGATAGGGCGTAGCAATATTATATTATACTATGTTATATATCAATTTATTCTTATCAATTTAGAAAGACTAATTTTATTTTATTTACTTAAACTACTTACTTAAACTACTACATTACTTTTAGGTTTAATAAACATTTTGCAATATTTACAACGATGTTAAAGAGGTACACATATTCAAATTAAACAATTACTATTTTTCACCGGAAAAACTCTGACAACGAATCATTGAGTTACAATACCTAGGTATAGGTATAGGTATAGGTATTGTAACTCAATGCAACGAATAGAAACTTTTTTCAATTAAATATTTTTTAAGCTCTCTTTGAAATTTATACAACGATTCTTCTTTTTGTAGACATTTGGGAATTTTATTATAAATTTTTACACACATACCATGGGGTCCTGATATGCGTAGTATCCTCTTAGTAGTCTGTGGTCCTGATTTAACTGTTTGTAATTTTGTGATAGGTGGAGCTAATTTTATACTAGGACGTAAAAAATGAGCCGGGAGTATATTGAAAAAAGGTGCATATTGTTTTTAACAAATGTGCATACTTCTAGTATATATATATATATATATATATATATATATATATATATATATATATATATATATATATATATATATATATATATATATATAGATGTAATTGTTAATATTTTTAGTGAAATAAAGTAGGGTTTACAGCTGTCAGTGCTGTCTATGTTTGTAATTATTCGGATACATTTTTTTTGTAAAATAAACAATTTATTTACGTCTGTGCTGTTTCCCCACAGTAAAATGCCGTACTTGAGCCATGCATGGGCATAAGCATAGTACGCACACGTGGCTGTTCTTGAATCTGTAACTTTTTTAAGTTCGTATAGTGCATACGAGAAACGGGAAAGTTTAGATGATACTTTCTTTATGTGTTCTTTCCAATTTATACCTAAATCTATGTTTATACCTAATAATGTATATGAATCAACACATTCTAGTTTAATATCGTTGTAAGAATAATTTATAGATAGGGGGCATTTTTGATACGGCTTAAATTGTATTATCTTAGTTTTTGTGTAATTTATGACGAGATTGTGATTTTTTTACCATTTAGAGATATCTGTAAGTACACTATCTAGACAGTTGTTAAGATTGTTGTTAGTATTATTGTCGAAAGGTATGACTACAGAAAGATCGCCGGCAAACAAGGTACAGGGGGCTTTGACTATTTTCGGCAAATCATTAATATAAATTAAAAATAATAAACAACCGAGAACACTACCCTGTGGTATTGATTTAGTGACCGGTGCAAATTGAGACCTGACTTTAATCACATTTCCACTGGCTAGGTTATGGTGTTCTATCTCTACACACTGCTTTCGATTGGTCAGGTATGATTCGAACCAGTTGTATGTTGGGCCTCTTACTCCTATTCCGTATAACTTCCGTAAAAGTATGTCAAATCGAACTCGATCATAGGCTTTGGTCATGTCCAGTAAAATACCGATCGCGTATTTCTTTTTATTAAATAAATTTATTATTTCATTGACATATTTGTATACTGCTGTAGTTGTTGATCTATTTTTGCGAAAGCCATATTGACTTTCATTTAATATATTGAACTTTTCGCAGTAACAGTATAGTCTATTAGCCATAACGGATTCAAATATTTTTGAAAATGTTGGAAGAATAGCAATAGGGCGATAGTTGTTACAGTCAGTTTTAGAGCCTTTTTTATAGAGTGGTTTAATTATTGAAATTTTTAGTTGGTCAGGAACTTTACTTTCTGTAAACGATTGATTTATCAGGAATGTCATAACTGGGGCTAGTTCTTCGGCGCATTTCCTAATTAGACAAGGCGGTAAGTCATCATGACCGAAGCTACGCTTGTTTTTTAAATTACGTATACATTTTATAATTTCTTGATTAGTAGCGGGTTGTAAAAAGAATGAATTCTTTACGGGATGAAGGACAGGCTGAACAATTGCACCTGTTGTGCCAAAAGTATTGTTATCATTACCAACCGACAAAAAGAAATTATTGAAACACTCAACTATTTGAACAGGGTCCGCAATTATACTATTTTGGACATTCAGTTCTATGTTCTTTTTATTTTGTGTAAGCTTATTAGTTTGTTCCTTTACAACATTCCACATTGATTTTATTACGTTATCAGAATTCTTTATTCTTTTAATATTATAGTTCTTTTTTGAAATATTTACAGTTTTTTTTAAGTATTTTTGAGTAATTTTTATAATACTTGTTTAGTACCGGATTTTTTGTTTGAGAAGATAATTTTTTTAAGAGTCTTTTATTTTTGCACGATGTTTTGATTCCATTGGTTAACCATGGCTTTTTTCTTTATGCTTATTATTTTTATGAGAATTTTTGGTATAGTTTCATTTAATATATGATTAATTTTATTACAAAATGAGTTATAATTTTCATTAATGTTTTTATCAATAGTAATTATTTTGCTAAAGTTTACTTCTCTTAATTTAGCTTTGAAATGTTGGATATTTTTTTCACTAAAGATTCTTTTTTCTAGAATCCACGTATTACGCACGAGTATGTTTCTTTCTTTTATTGGTATATTTACTATAACTCCTTTGTGGTCAGAGAGACTCAACTCTACAACATTAATTACGACTTGTTCGACATCAAAAGTGAATGTTAAATCTAGGTATGAGGATGTAGTCTCTGTTACCCTCGTTGGTTCTTGAACATGTTGATAGAAATTATAACTACGCATTAAATTTAAAAGTCTTATAGTCGATATACTTTGTTTTAACACATCTACGTTAAAGTCTCCACCTATTACAACGTTTGTTTTAGAATTTTTTTGCTGAATTCGTTGTAAGAGCTTTTCTAATACACTGTAAAAGGTATCGGGCATTCTGTTACTATTTGGCCAGTATACATTTATGACCAATAAATTTGAAACTGGTATTTCTATTCCACATATTTCAATTATAGGTTCTACGGACATAGCGTTTAAATAGTTTCGTTCAATATAATCTATATCATCTTTAACTAGTATACGAACACCTCCTCCTAATGAATTAGATCGACTGAAATGGGATGCCAGCATATAACCCAAATGTATATTTTGTACGTGGTAGAGCCATGCTGCAATTATATTAGTAGTATAGTTGTAGCACGAATGGGTCGGCTCGACCGGGGAAGGACCACGCTCTCACAGAATACCAGCGTGAAATAGTAGCTTAATGCTGCTATATTTCGTATGGTGAGTGTAGAGAACCGGAGACCCTTTTTACTGGAAATGAGGCATTCCATCTCAGTCCTCACGGGTGACAACGCATCTGCATTTTGATTTGTAATGGAAGATAGATGTAGATGTCTATGGGCCGCAGCAACCACTTACCATCAGGTGGACTGTGTGCTCGTTTGTCACCCTATTCTATAAAAAAAAAAAAAACCCTGTACTTTGAGTAGGTCAAGTTTTGCAGCACTGATCCAGGTTTCAGATAGACATATAGCGTGTACATTTTTATCTTCATCTGTCCAAGCTTCCAACAAATGCCGTTTGTTATTAAAACTTTGTATGTTTTGGTAAATAATCCTTATTTTATTATCGAAAAAACATATTTTTTAGAGGTGGCGAGGCAGGTATTGGTTCATTTTGATCATTCTGCAATTCTGTCATGGGTTCTAATATTTTATTATAACCATAATCTTCAATTTCACACATAAGTGCATTAATGTCTTTGAATATGGTTTGCATTCCGTAGTTATTTATGATACCTGTGTGTTTTTTAAACATCGTATAATCATATTCTAGGTTCAGGTTGGAATCAATAAGGTGTGCATACTCATGTGTCATTACATCCAGATGTAGTAAATTATTAAAAACTACTACTCGCCAGTTAAATAAATTTCGGAATCTACGGTGTCTAAAGGTAGGTAGACACAAAATGGTGTTTGTGTGTGTAATTTCTGATAAAGTATGTCGAATATATGTTATTAATTCAAAGTAATTTATAGTGGATTTGAAATCTTGACACCTATTAGTAATATGCAGTAGTCTTCCATTGTATAATCCATAAGTTTGGTCTTTAGTCCCATCATAAGTGGTTTTATTCCGTATCCAGTCAGAAGATAATGGCAGATGTCAAAATCTCCATGCAAAAATCGTTGCGCGATGGATCTTGTTTTAGTAAACTTGTTAGTACTTAGCATACATATCTTCTTTTTGTTCTCCTGAGATATTTTAGAATTATTTAATGTGTTCTCTTGTTGGCTTGTTACGTCGCGTAATGGTGATTTGTTCATACTGTTAATAGTACCTGGTTGACCGAGCTTTGCTCGGTATTTTTCGCTCGATTTTTTTTAATTCGTGTGTTTTGGAAATTATATTTAGACACAAATTACATACTGAAATATAAATAATATTTTTTGATCTTAGCGACATAACAGAAAAAACGGAACTGGTTATTTGAATAAAAAATCATGGGTGCAATTATTTTAATTTAAATTTTCGTGTTTTTAAAAAATACTAAAAAAGGGCTCGAAAAAATAGATTTTCTCAAAAAAGGAAGGAACTTGAAAAAAAAATTAAAAAAGTCGGTCGGTCGGTCTGGGCTCGAACCGGGGTTTTACGATTCTGTGACCGCCCATTATACCAATTAAGCTATATATAATCATTAAAAATCTGTCAAAATTTACCTTCTTATTCGTTCTTATATCATCATTCATCGTCATTATTATAACGATATTGTAGCAGTTTTTCATTGCCTAAAAACACGGACAAAAAGACATTTTCTAAAAATAAATCCTAGCTAGATCGATTTTTTATCCCCGAAACTCCCTGGACACTAAATTTTATGGAAATCGTTGGAGCCGTTTCCGAGATCCCGATTATATATATATATATATATATATATATATATATATATATATATATATATATATATATATAAGAATTGCTCTATGATCCCGATAATATATGTTCTATGGGCAGCTGTACACATCATCGTTGGAGCCACACGCAAGTGTGAGTAACGATCCAAGAGCAAGTCTTATCCGACACTATTCCGATGATATCCCGGACGTCAGTCTAAGCGAGATTAGAATGGCTCTCCAGCACCTTAAAAACGGCAGGGCCCCAGGCGAGGATGGAATTACAGCGGAGCTTCTGAAAGCGGGTGGAACACCGGTACTTGAAGTCCTTCAGAAGCTCTTCAATTCCGTCCTCCATGGTGGCACTACTCCAGAGGCGTTGAGCAGAAGTGCGGTGGTCTTGTTCTTTAAGAAAGGCGACAACGCTCTCTTGAAGAACTACAGACCGATTTCACTTCTGAGCCGCGTTTACGTGCTGTTTGCGAGAGTCCTTACGAATCGTCTCGCACGCAGACTCGACGCCTTCCAGCCTCCCAAACAAGCCGGTTTCCGAAAAGGCTTCAGTACCATAGACCACATACATACCCTGCGGCAGATTGTACAGAAGACTGAAGAGTACAATATCTGCCACTTTGCCTGGCGTATGTGGAATATGAGAAAGCCTTTGATTCCGTCGAAATTTGGGCGGTGCTGCAGTCCCTTCAGCGGTGCCAAGTTGACTGTCGGTATATCGAAGTGCTAAAGTGTTTGTACAGTAGGGCTACGATGCCTATCCGAGTATAGAACCAGAGCTCGAAACCTATCCAACTGCAGAGAGGTGTAAGACAGGATGACGTTATATCCCCGAAACTCTTCACCGCTGCATTGGAAGACGTTTTCAAGCTACTGGACTGGAAAGGATACGGTATTAATATCAATGGCGAGTACATCACTCACCTTCGATTTGCCGACGATATAGTCCTTATGTCAGAATCGCTGGAGGACCTAAGCACTATGCTCAATGACCTCAATGGTGTCTCCCAACGGATAGGCCTTAAGATGAACATGGACAAAACAAAGACCATGTTTAATTTCATGTCACACCTATGCCGGTAGTTGTTGGGAGCACTATGTTCGAAGTTGTTGACGAGTACTTTTACCTGGGACAAATAGTCCGACTAGGTAAGTCCAACTTTGATCGAGAGGTCAATCGACGGATTCAACTCGGCTGGGCAGCGTTCGGGAAATTACGACATATCTTCTCGTCAGATATTCCTCAAAACCTGAAAACCTCAATTTCTAAAAACTAGATTGTACAACCAGTGCGTGTTGCCAGTGATGACTTACGGATCTGAGACGTGGTCCTTTACTGCTGGCCGTATGAGGACGCTCAAGGAGGGCTATGCTCGGAGTTTCTCTGCGTGATAGACTTAGAAATAAAGATATCCGCAGTAGAACCAGACTAACTAACGTTGTCCAACGGATTAATAGGCTGAAGTGGCATTGAGCTGGCCATATAGCTCGAAGAACCGAAAACCGATGGGGAAGCAAGGTTTTCGAGTGGCAGCCTCGTACCGGTAGACGAAGCGCGTATCGGCCCCCCACTAGATGGAGTGACGACCTGGTAAGATATGCAGGAAGTCGATGGATGCAGGTGGCTCAGGACCGTGCTTTGTGGCATTACTTGGGGGAGGCCTATGTTCAGCAGTGGACTTGTGAAGGGCTGTAATGATGATGAATAGGATACAATAAACTATTTGTTTGAGATATAGATTCTAATATTACTAATAGTTCTGTGGAATTAACAATGGCTTGATGTAGAACGTGAAGTTTTAGTAAATGCTAATGCCGTTTCTATTTCGCTTAAAATTGAGTATTTAGTTCTAAAATTATTGACAAACATGTTAAACGTACTTAAACATATGTGGAGTATATGCTGTTATCGTCTTTAGTAATTATATATTTTACAATTCTTTTTATACGTTTCATTCGTACATTAACAATTTTCATATTTTCCTGTAGAGACTCAGTACTATTTATACGAGAGTCAAGCATCTCCGAGATTATTGTTATTTTCTTATTAGTGTGCGTTTGTTGGGTCTTTAATTGAGATATGAGATTGTCGTATTTTACTGCATCATTGTGGTCTAAGTTTCCTGTAAGTGCTTTGATAACAGAACCTAATGGATTAATAAGACCGCGCTTGAAACGTATCGAAGGTATGAGCTGTTTAAACTTTTCTACAGCTAAGTTACTTAAATAATTTACTTGTGTGTTCATATTTTGGAATTCATTTACGTATGGCTTATGGATGTCTACTAAACTGCTAAATTCTTTATATTTATTGATATTAAAGCTTAAATCATCTTTTATGCTACTAAAGTCTAACTGCTTAACTATAACCCACTTATCTACTTCCTTGTATGCTAGTCTTTGCTTTACGGGTAACATGTCTGGATTATGCTCAATCGTTAGAAGTTGAAGGCCTTGGGTCCGGATCATCAGATTCAGGTTCACGAAGATCGCCAACAACCTGTGGAGGGTGTTTTACATTTTTGATGTGCACTTTAGTCTTTCTTTTCCCTATCGTTACAGGTATTATGTTTCTTTCAATATCACCTTGCACTTTCGCCTTTTGATACCCAGGCTTATCCTTACTTTTCTTTATGTTAATATCTTTAATAAAAACCGTATCACCTTCTTTAAAGTCAATTCTAGATTCCCCGCTTTTCTTTTTCCTAAACTTTTCTTTATCTGTATGGACTTTTCCGGAAATATACCTATATAAGTATTTGGTTCGTCTGGCGTGGTCTTTAATGAGTTGCTGTGTATATATGCCTTTTCAAAATCTACGTCGAATATTTTACCAGAATCGGTATGACCAAATGGTACTTCAAAGGGTGTTAATCCTGTCGTTGAATGAATAGTATTATTATATGCCATGACTAAATATGCCATGACATGACGTTTGTGCATTTATGTTCATATTTTGCAAGTCTGTATATCCTATACCTTTAAAAGAGCAATTCTTATATATATATATATATATATATATATATATATATATATATATATATATATATATATATATATATATATATATATAAGAATTGTAATGCATCTTTCTTAAAGAGTTCTATAATAACTTTCGTAAATAATTTTCTATGCTCAGCGTTCTCGAAATAAATAAAGTATTGACTCTTAAATGTTATATATTACTTTAAAAATTGTTTTATTAATTCTTCGTTTTCTAGTGACACTAGAGCAGCTGCGCAGGTCTCCGCCGTGATGTCCACCATGGGGTATGCCTCAGGCCATCGCGTGAATCGGTCGATGACGGTAAGGCAATATCTGTAACCAGAAGACAGAGTTAAGGGCCCTACGATGTCGAGGTGGATATGGGAAAATCTCGACGAAGGAGTGAGGAAAGATGAAGGTGGGAATATAGGCTATTTTGCTCTTTTGGCATGACAAGCATTGCCTTGACCACTCTCTACAATCTTTGCGTATCCCTGGCCATACGTATGTTTATGAGACCAATCGCACAGTAGCTGATCTTCCTGGATGGTGTAAGCTGTGCAGTGTCTCAAAAACTTGTTTTCTGAACTGAGGAGTAATGTAAGGTCGTGGCGGTTGCACAGAAGTGTCGCAATAGACAGGTAAATTACCGTTTAAAGTGTTGATCCTTTTTAGTTGCAGGACAAAGCCATGAAGGAGTAGATTTTGCAGTTCAGGATCTTAGTCCTGAGCTCGTGCAAGATCATCGTAGTCCACAGATGTAGTGATCTCCTCGACTCTAGAAAGTGCGTCAGTTACTAAGTTTTCCTTATCAGGTAGGTATCTCAGGTCTGTTGTAAACTGAGCAATGTAGTCGAGGTGTCTGAACTGCCTAGGAGTGCATTTGTCTTAGCTTTTTGAGAAAGCGAAGGTGAGAGGCTTATGGTCGGTGAATATTGTAAATATTCTGGCCTCAACCATGCAATACCACGGAAAGTACGGAATACTGGAAGTACTTGATGGCTTCGTAAACAGCCAACAGCTCCCTGTCGTAGGGGCTGCACTTCCTCTGTGCGTTGCTGAGCTTATGAGAGTAGAAAGCAAGTAGTTGCCAATCCTTACCTTTCCGTTGTTGAAGGACGGCGCCTACGGCAGTTTCAGATGCGTCTGTCACTATTGCTAGTTCTGCAGCTGGGTCGGGATGAGCAAGAAGAGTTGCTTGAGATAATGACTCCTCACAGTCTTCGAATGCTCGAAGTAATTGCGGAGTCATGTCTATCGGATGAGATCCTTTGATTTTTGAGCCACTGAAAATGTCATTCAGTAGTGCTTGAAGTTGGGCTGCGTTGCGAATAAAGCGACGGTAAAAGTTAAGCATGCCTAAGAAACGTCTTAGTTCTTTGGCGATTTTTGGAACGGGGTATTGCCTGATAGTTTCGACTTTGGACTCAAGTGGTTTAGTATCTGCTGACACGTGGTATCCCAGGAACGTGACTTCTGGTTGGCCAAGTGTACACTTGGCAGTGTTTACCACTACGCCGTACTGCTTTAGGCGTTTGAAGAGTTGCCGCAGATGGTTCTTGTTCTCTTGGATTGATGACGAAAATACTAAGATGTCATCTATGTATCCGTAGCAGAAATCGAGTCCTTGCAACACCTCGTCAATGAACCTCCGGAAGGTTTGTGCTGCGTTTCTTAAGCCATAGTTCATGAACGGGAATTCGTACAATCCAAATAGAGTCGTGATTGCCATTTTCGTGATGTCATCTGGATTGACAGCAATCTGATTGTACGCCTTGACTAAGCCAATGGTAGAAAAGATAGAACAGCCTGTAAGTTGATGTGAGAAGTCGTGGATATGACGGATGGGATATCGATCAGGTATAGTTCTATTGTTCAGTGCTCTGTAGTCTCCACATGGTCTCCAACTATCATCTTTTTTTCTTACCATGTGCAACGGAGAAGACCAAGCGCTTTCCGATGGTCTGGCTATGCCGCTGGAGAGCAGGTCTGACAACTACTGCTTCGCAGCTTGCATGCGAAGTGGGTCCAGCCGTCGAGGCTTACTGGCTACTGGAGGTCCTGGAGTCGTCCTGATGTGGTGCAGAGTGTGTGTTTGTGGTGCAATATTTGCATGGTAAGTGCATACCTGGAGGGCGAGTTATCTCGGGGAATTCACGCAGTATTTGGTGAAAGCGTTGACCGAGAGAGTAGTGACATTGTCAACTAATCGTTGATTTCTACAGTCGACGAGTAAATTGTAGTGGCCGAGGAAGTCAACTCCGATCATCGGTCGTGTCACGTGTCACATCGGCTATTGTGAAATTCCATGTGAAATTTCGTCTCAATCCTAGATTGAGGTATAGCGTCATCGGTCCGTAGGTGTGTATGACTGTGTTGTTAGCTGCTATGAGGTCATACCTGGATTTATAGCAGGGCGTCTTGACTGCTGACCGGGGAAAAACACACAGGTCTGAACCAGTGTCCAAGAGGAACTGCATTTTTGATGTCCGATCAGAGATGAATAAACGGCCTGTTGAAGAGGGGTAGTCGCTGGCCATTACTTGCAACCCCCCTGTAAGTTTTCCGCCATGTATGTGCTTCCTTGAGTTGGATCGCGATCTTGAGTGTGAGCGGGAACGTTGTTGCCTGTTAAGTTGAGTAGTGAGAAGTGCTACTTGCCTCGTTAGGTCACTTATCTGCCTGGTCATAGTGTCACGGTTTTCCGGCGTCCTAGTAGATGTGCTGGCAACTTGAGGGCTCACCGGTGCGATCTCGTACACCCTGTCTGCGAGTTCAGCTAGTTTCTCCAACGATGAATCTGTTATGTGTAAACGAGTCGACCATAATGTTTTAATGACGTCTGATGCTGCAGATGCTCCGGCTAGATTCTGCAGATGGCGTAAGAACTGCGATGGTTTCCGATCTCCAAGCTCTTCGTGGTTTAGCAATTGCTGGAGGCGCTTCTCCTGCGATACTGTAAGACGACGTATTAGTTCCGTTTTCAATGTTAGGTACTTATCGGTTCTAGGTGGGTTAGTAATAATATCCTTAACTTCCCTAGCGTATGGTGGTTCTAGTTGCGCGGCTACGTAGTAGAATTTTGTCTCGTCATTCGTGATCCTGGACAATAGGAAATGGCCTTCAATTTGCGCGAACCATAAGGCAGGCTCATCGGCCAGGAATTGGGGTACTCTAACACCAACTCTCAAAATTTCTGCGGGAGTCAAATTATTCTGATTGGTGACGTTGACTACACTCGGTTCGTCCGTCATATCACAATATCAAAATAAAAATAAATAATGAAACGCTCACCTTGTTGACTTGGACCACACCCCATACTTTGTTATCATCACGTTGTTTTGAAGCTAAATCGTTGCTGCCGTACGATGCGTAGCTCAATTTACCGTTATTTCGGCTTTTTCGACGGGTCACCAAATGTGAGACCGATGTGGAGACCACGCCCAATGTTTTGTTCGAATACGTTATATTGTAAACTAACGAATACTAATGGAGGATAGGAATAAGAATTAACTGAATCGCATGAAGTAATGTTATTTCTATGTAACAAACAACTTTTACTACAAACAAATTTACAAGATTACAATTTACACCTTGTTTAATTTATGCTGGGAATTGAAGCGGGTACCGGTAGACTGGTGCAAAGCCGTGATAGTCCCAGTATATAAAGGAAAAGGGTCGCAGCAGGACTGTAAAAACTACCGTGGCATCAGCCTTCTTAGCATTGTGGGAAAACTGCTAAGGTACTGATTGAGAGGGTCATGAAAGAAACTGATGGAAAAATTTGGGATGTGCAAGCGGGATTTAGAAAGGGAATGGGATGTACAGATCAAGTCTTTTCCATGCGCATGATCGCGGAGAAGTTTTTGGCCAAAAACCAAAAGGTTTTTTGTGCGTTCATGGACTTGGAAAAGGCCTATGACAGAGTGAATAGGGATGTGCTATGGCAAACACTGAACTCATTTGGGTTGAGCGCTGGCTTGATACAGGCATTGGAGTCCCTTTATAGGGACTCTAGTGCTTGTGTTAGGGTCTACTTGGACTGGTTTGACATCCATAAAGGTGTCAGACAGGGCTGTGTGGCTTCTCCGTGGCTGTTCAACCTATTTATGGACAGTTGTTTGCAAAATTTGAAACTTGAAGAATGCGGATTAAGAATGAGCGAGTTAACCGTCAAATGCCTTTTGTACGCCGATAATCAAGTTATCCTTGCGTCGTCGGCGGCCGAGTTGCAAATGATGGTTACATTAACCCGGCGAGAATGTGGTGAAAATAATTACATGGAGGTTGCGGAGGGTATCTATGATCCTGTATTTTAATTGCATTGTTTTCGAAATTGTTTGAATTTTTTTGTAACTTTTACATAATAATGAAAGGAAATAGACATTTCTTTTACCACGTAAATAAAAATAAACATCAATATTGGTACAAAACTTCGTTAATATTCACACTTTTATAATACTTAAAAATCAAACAAGTTTTTTAACACTTACGTACATAAAACAACGTAACATAAAATAGAAGTAAAAAAAACAAACTAACTAAGATAATTTGGTAATCAACAATAAGATCAATCAGTTTCACATAAAATAAAATAAAAAAAACTTATAGTTACTCAATATTATTGTCAGTTATTGCAGCACATTCGTGGCAAAAAGAAACTGTGTGTTCTGGACAAATGTACTTATGACAATCTTCGAAGACATTGCTCGTTTTTCGATGTCTGGCGTAAGGACACACTTGGCACCTTTTTCGTACACCTGGGACCCTTACAGGCGTCTCCTGAGCAGATTCTCCACCAAATTCTCTCATTCTTTTACGTAGCTGGCTGGACAACTGAGGTATTTCTTTTCGAGCACTCATATGTTCGGCTACCATCATACGGCCCAAAGTTTTAATAAAATTACGGCGTTTTTGGGTCGAATTTGTATTACATTTGAATACAAAATTTGCATTGATCCCTGCCATATTCAAAATTGCATAGAACACAGTAAGAGGCCATTTTTTGGAGTTGAGGCTTACATCATAAGTTGCGGACAACTCTTCTGCAACGTCCACTCCTCGTTTAGTGGGTTTTTTCTCTCTCCAGTAGTTTCGTCAATATCAGCGTCGCGATGGAGACTTGACATGAGCAGAACAACTTTTTTCTTCTTTGGTATGTAGGATACCAGAGTTATGTCTTTTTGAAAGCCAAACTTCGATGAATAAACATCTGCATCACGATCGCTCGTTTTCAAGAACTTGTTTGGGAGTACTCTCTTGTTTTTCCGCACTGTGCCCACGGAAGTCAGCTTGTGCTCGTTGAGTAGATGTGACACAAGTTCATAACTGGTAAACCAATTGCCAAAAGTAACATTCCGCCCAGTTTTTGAAATGGGCAGCACTAGACGATTCACCACGTCAAAAGGTTTATTGCTTACGGAAAATGGTCCTTTCCTGCATAAATTTCGAGGTTGAAAATGTAAAAATTTTGCGCGTCAACCATTGCTAAGATCTTTATGCCATATTTTGCAGGCTTAGATGGTATGTATTGTCTAAATTTGCACCTTCCTCTAAATGCCAGCAACATTTCGTCAATGGTGACATATTCGCCCAAGACGTATGATTTCTTACAGTTCTCAACGAACAGCTCGAATATTTCACGTATAGGAGCTAAGTTATCCAATAGTTTTCTTTCTTCACGCGTAGATTTATCATCAAAACGGAGACAGCTCTGAATAAAATGAAATCGTTGACGTGACATTGTCAACCGGAATATTTCGACTCCTGTACCATCGGAAGCCCACAGATCTGCAGTATTTTGCCTTCCAGAGAGATAAAATCCGGCAATATACAATAAACCGATGAAAGCCTTCAATTCACTCATTTCTAATTCTATCATGAAGTGAGGAATGTTTTCACGACTAGCATTTCTCTCTCGAATTTGTAGATTTGTGTAAGTAAGGATAATGGAAATCATATTTTCGGGACAAAACAAGCTCCAGCATTCAAGTTCTGACTGTGCTAATCTTGCTTCTGCGCTCACACCAGGTGTTTGTCTGATAATATTTTCTGAGCGCGTCTTAACTTGCCGTGAAGGCGGATTTTTGAACCACTTGGAGCAAACTTTACCAGTATAAAACGAATCCCTCACCTGGGCATCAAATTCCTCTTCTTCAAGCAGAATTTGATTCTGGTTTCGCAAGCTCGATATCGGAACGTCATCTTCGCTGTCATATTCACTGCTTATGTTCTGCTCAGTATCACTACCGCAACTGCGTACACTCAAATGATCTTCATTTTCACTGCTTTCTAACAGGAACTCATTTTCGCTGTCTGATTCCATCAATTTTCTGACGACGAAATGAGTCGGCAAGAAAATCGAAATTCTTGCCGACTCATTTTAATCAAAAATACCTACAAACACAACAATATTCAAATAAAACAAAAATAAAAAATCGTAAAAAAAATGTTACGTCGCGATTGTCGCGGGGTCATATTCACCCTTACTCGCTTTGCGCACGTCCAACTCCCATCGTAGGTGACGGCCGACTAAATAGAGGCATGCGGGGTGCGCTGTGGTCTATTCGTGACAGCTACTGAGACATTCGAAAGCGTGCGCCCGCGCGAAATATAAAATCTAGCCGATTTAAATTTGTTAGGGTCAAACTGACCCCTCCACATTCTCGCCGGGTTAATGAACAGATCATTAAAAGAAAGGGGCATGAAAGTGAACGCAATTAAGACGAAGGTTATGGTTTTTGAAAGAGAAGAAATTAAAACGATTTGTGAAATAAGAATAGAAGGGGAGTTGATCGAGCAAGTAGATGAGTTTGTATTATTGGGCTGCGTATTTAACAGGGATGGGAGATATGATAAGGATATAGAACGACGAGTGAATGCAGGAAATAGAGTAAATGGGGCCCTGCACTCTATTGTGAAGAGTCAAAATGTGTCGAAGGCACGTATGGCAATTCACAATGCTGTGTTGGTCCCTACTTTAACGTATGGTAGTGAAAGTTGGGTGTGGCAGAAGAAGCACGAGAGTAGAATGAACGCAGTAGAAATGCGGTCGTTAAGGAGTATGTTAGGGCTGAATCTTAATGACAGGGTAAGAAATTGTGTAATATGAGAAGAGTGTGGTTTGCAAGATGATGTTGTAACCAGGATTAAGAAAGGAATGCTTCGGTGGTTTGGTCATGTGGAAAGAATGAATGAGGAAAGAGTGACAGAAAATTTATGTTGCAGAAGTGAATGGCAGAGTCGGAATAGGACGTCCTAGGCGAAAATTTATCGACCAAATTGGCGATTTATTGAAAACGGGCCATATTAGGAGTACCCTTAACCGACGAGCATGTATGCGGAGGTGTATGGATGTGAAGGAGGCGAGAGAGGTGTGTCAGGATCGTGCCAAATAGAAGTCTATAGTCTCTGCCTACCCCTCTGGGTGACAGGCGTGAGTGTTTATGTTTATGTATGTAAATTTACAAGATGAAATTAGCTACGAGAACAATGTAAGTTAATTAATATAAGTAGCGCGTCGCGTCCTGTTGCTATGCCGGTTGCAGGCGAAATGAACGTCGCACATTCTCGCGCTCCGATGAAGAATAAAGAAGAGAAAAAAAAATAAAGTTGGGCGTTATAACGTGCAACAGATAATATATTTCATTATATATTTGTAATCTTACAACACATTAGAATAATGAACCATTGACTGTTATAATATATTCATTATCGTTAGAAAACGTCATCTGTTTACGTTTACGGTCCAGCCGTCGGCTGAGACGCGGCACCTCAATGGGAGTCAATAAAATACTACATTCATTATGCCACAAGGATTGCGTATAGCTTACACTAATTTAAACTCTAAGCTAACTTAATAAGAGCTTATTTTACTAACACTAAATTGTAACGGTAAACAAAAATATATTATTTCCTTCGTTGCTAGCTGTTGCCTGTTGTTCCTGTTATTTAATTTTTGGCTGTTGTAATATATTAGTGTCCAATTAACTGTCTAGCTGAGATGACAATGACACTGTTATCTGTTAAATTATATACCTACGTAATGTTTTGATAGCAGGTCCCCATATTACGTGAAAAAGCTATGGTTGTTTTTGTTTATTTTTCGTTAAGTTTTATTCCTAAACTAATTTTGAATATTTATGTAATAAAGATAGGATTTAGCGTGTTGTATGTAAAAGTAAAAGTAAAAATAGTAGCTTAATGCTGCTGTATTTCGTATGGTGAGTGTAGAGAACCGGAGACCCTTTTTACTGGAAATGAGGCATTCCATCTCAGTCCTCATGGGTGACAACGCATCTGCATTTTGATTTGTAATGGAAGATAGATGTAGATGTATATGGGCCGCAGCAACCACTTACCATCAGGTGGTGTATCAGGTGGGTAAAAAAAAAAAAAAGTGTATAGTAACGTAGCGTCAGCATAGCGCAGCCATTTGGAACTATTTTATAGTCCAAAGTGTGGACGAAAAAAAAGCAGTGTGCAATTAAAAAAACTTTATCTTTCAAAAGTACAATTACAAAAGCTTCACCTTAAGCAAAGACACGTAGGAGTGTATGAAGAGTTTGCCGTTCGGATTTAATATCGGATAGAGGCACAAGGCTTACGTCGTCAAAAGTAAACCAAATAATGTTTTTAAAATAGTATTTGAAAAAATGTAAATAATTGTAGATAACTAAAACTTTGACCACAGTGTAAATAATGTGAAAATCCAATCAAAATGTACATAATATCAATGCGCTTCTAAGTACGCCTGAATGAGTTATTTTTCTTAAAATGTTTGAAAATATGAGTAAATAATTATAACAGATACAATAATTACACAGCTTAACATACATTCAGAGAGTTCTAAGCTTGTGAAAAGTAGGAAGGGAAGTTCTTTGAACTTAACATACATATTTTAAATGATTCTCTTTTAAAACATGAAACACTCAAATTATGCTAATACAACTTAAAAATATTTTTTTTTGTCTTCGTATAATACTTATATTCATTTAATATTTATAATATTTATAATCGTTATAATCTTTCATCATAATATTTATAATCGTTATAACAACATACAACAAAACGCTAACACAGCCGACAACTGAACTGAACTAACCGCTTATACAATGTAATATTTGAAACTGTTATAATATATTATGATAGTTTAAAACAACAGTTAGAAAAATATATTACAACATAACGAATTAGAAAAATATAACAGTTTCGCCCACCTTTAGTCTTATCTAATCGATGACTCGTATTGTTCCCTAATAGTGGCGTGATATAAGCGTGTGGCTTAATCTTCATGCGCGTGGCGGATTTGCGTAGGTCTAAGTGAAGAGAGTTACGCCACAATATCATTAAAAAAAGAAAATAACGAAATTATTATTTCTATATATATTTTTATTATGATTTGCGTCATGAAGGTTAGAGAACAGGAGAACGATCACTACGTACTAAAGCATAGCCCGCCTGTCCTTGAAAATTGTAGAATACATAGCAGCGCTGACGTCGGTGAGTAGTGACTGCGAAGTTAGCTGTTTATGAGTACAAGTAGGTGAAGTTAGTTGAATATTGTACAAATTTTCATTTCATTTTTTGGTAGCAAATTTTCATGCTCCGTAATTTTATAATTTTTGACATAAAGAAACATTAAAAAATGGAGAAATATTTTTATGTGCAAGTGGTTGAGCATCTGATCGGAAAAATAGACTGAAAATGACTTTTATTGACTGCACTTAGTGATCGCAGCGCCTCACTGATGGTGTCCGTATTTCTGGGACACTATTATCAACGGCGATCGTTCTCCTGTTCTCTGACCTTCATGATTGGCGTTTTATGTTTGTGACACAGTGTAGCCATATATACAGATTTCTCCGTATTTATATTTTCGGTGTGTGATACAGATTAGCACTGGATACAGGAGTTTTCTAACTCTATTGATTGGATTACCATAATATTCAACTTAAAACAGAACAAAGCAAAATATATGACTAGATACCGCGGTAAACACATTATTGCATGATTCAATTTTTGCTTAATTTATTTTTTTCACTGCGTAATTGGTTACTAAGGCAGCATTACAAGTGTATTATAAAATATGTACAGTGGATGACCTTTTTAGCGTCTGTAAAAAAATAGAGTGTTATATGTGAATGTCACTGATATTTTACAAAAAATAAAAACAAAAACTTTGTATTAAGCGTTTGTTTTTTTGATCAATTACTTTGCCCTTTGCCATTTAGCTTGTGACCCTGCCAAGTGACAAGGTCAAATATTCCTACTAAATTTATTGTTTTATTGCCGTTCGTGAAGTAGGATGGATATGATTTGAAATTCGATAGATTTTAATGATTTATTTATTTTATAGAAAATTTTTGTTTCTATTTTTTGTTATATGTCAATATCATAGGATAGCCTTCTACTCCGTTCACACGTTACAGCCTATTTTTTCCAGACGGTAAAAAAGGTCACCAGTATATAACATATGTATGATTGAAAATAATAAAGTTATTATTAGTTCGTTTGTTGCAAATGTTTGAGTTTTAATATGTTGTTCGTTTAAATTAATGGTCTCAATTTTGCTACATAACATTTTTAGTTTATATTTTTATTTAATAACGATAATCAAACCTTATCACGTTTGCAGTCGTTCCTTGTTTTTTAAAAGAAGCAATGATGATGACGGTCAATAATTATGTTTTTGTTTATTTGATTATACAGATTTTAAGTTTAAATGGCATACAGATTTAATACAGATTTTAGCAGTTTCTAATACAGATAAAAGGTTCAAGTCATCTGGCAACACTAGTGTGACATGAGTTGAAAATGACGGTTGACGTTTGTCATTTGTCAATGTGAATTGCGAATGAAAATGAATGTTGATGTTGTTCAATGTTGTTGCAGTAGTAAATGGGAGTACGTTATCATAAAATTTGTTATTTATTTTGGTATTAATATTTAATAAAATGTGCAGTTAGTTTAAATATAAATAATGGCAGCTGCAAATGAGGATGAAATATTAGAAGGTTTTCTGTGTCCTATTTGTAAAGCAGATTTAAAATCTGCTACACAGTTAACGAATCACTTTGAGAGTTTACATCAGGAAGAACAGGACGTCCTTAAATCTTTAAAAGACATATTTGGAAAAGCGAAAAAAATAATATTAAATAATGAAGATAGTGATTTGAAAGAAACATTTGATCGGGCGTTAAAATTTAATTCCCAGGAATACTATTATCCTAGCGAAGAACAAGTAATAGGCGTGTCACGTTGTTCGACGGACTATTTCAAGGGTGTCAGATCGGCGAGACTAGAAAGATACGCAACTGAAACGAATAAGCTGCTTATTCGATTAGATAAGCTTGTTTGTAATATGCCCAGTGAGCCAAATCAAAGAAAAGCACATGAACAGGAAGTGAGTAATTTTAGTGACAATCTTCATAGTCGTTAATGCTTGCAACATTAAATTTAATAGTTTTAGAATGTTTTACATGGTTTCTCTATTTTAATCACATTTTTCTAGATGTGTATTTCATGCCTTATTATGATGAAAACTAAATATAGATTATATTTTATTAATTAAAATTATAATTCAATCACAACAAAATCATCTAAGAAAATATAGATTTATCAATTATAGGAATTGATAAATCTATATTTTCCTAGATGATTTTAATGTAGTTGTATTTAATTAGAAGTTTTGGTTAAACTTTCCAATATGGACCATCGATTTCAAAGCCCATATTTTTTTTGTAGATAGTACTCACTAAAAGAAAGCGTTTTGCAAAGTTTTAGGTTGCGGAAACTTACGGTTCATGAGATATATTTTTTAAAACTTTTCATACAAATTGGCAAATAACACGCAATTACACCAATTACAAAATGAATTTGACAAATCATTGATGTCAAACGTCAATTAGTGTAGGGTTCCGAATATTTTGAAAGTATCGATACGTACTCGATACCGTACCGTACCTCGATACCAAGTAGTATCACTACTACTTGGTATTGAGTACATTTCGTTAATTTTGGAGACTAGGGGGGGTAAGAAGCCGGGAAGTTGTGCTCCGGCGCTCCGTGGCAGCTCCGGCGCTGCGGGATGAGCAGTGCCCGCCCGCCGTAGGGAAGTGCAGGCACCGAGATCGCCGTAGCGGCTGAGGCTGGTCGCCGAAGGCGACCAAAAAGCCGAAGCTGCGAAGACGGCTCCCTCCGCGCCTCCGGGCTCTTATATACACTCTAGGGGTAGGGCAGACAAGACCACGTGGATAGTGGGGTGCTCTGATTCGGTTTTGGGTACTTTTTGAATATTAAATAAGTAAGTCAATAAGTAAGTAAACACTTTATTGTAGTAAGAATTAGATAATACAGAAAGTTGCAAACAATAAAATAAAAATACAAAAGCTGTACTAATTAAGAGATACAAACAAGTTGCAAACAATGAAATACAAGTACTAAGGCGGAACTTAAATAGAGTAAACTTTATTCTACTTTGTATACATATATAATTGCACTTATCAGCTCTTCCTATGCATCTAATGAGTTTGTCATAATTTTTCGTCTCCAAAATTAACGAAATGTACTCGATACCAAGCAGTATTGATACTTTTGATACGATACTTGGTATAGAGTAGGTATCGATACTTTCAAAATAATCGGAACCCTTCACTAACTGACGTTTAACATCAATCATTTGTCAAATTTATTTTGTAATTGCGTGTTATTTACCAATTTGTACGAAAAGTTTAAAAAATATATCTCATGAACCGTAAGTTTCCGCAACCTAAAACTTTGCAAAACGCTTTCTTTTAGTGAGTTCTATCTACAAAAAAAAATATGGGCTTTGAAATCGATGGTCCATATTGGAAAGTTTAGCCGAAGTTTTCTATATTCATTTTGCCGTAATATTTTAACTCTACTATATTCCCTTCTTGATTCCAGGTTGTACCGTGGTTGGATGGATCTTCAGTGAAACTTTGTCCCAATTGTGCAAGAGCTTTCAATCTCACTAGGAGAAAGCATCATTGTCGTCTTTGTGGTTCTATATTGTGCCATGACTGTTCAGTTTTTCTTGATATAAATATAGCAAGTAAGTACTATAGTGCAGAGCTTATTGCAGGATTTCATGTTTAATTAAAAAAATACACAATAACATATATCTATAAAAAAAGCGCATATCCGTTTTATTAACCATTCAACCGTTGAAGCCGCGTAAATTATTCTCACTCCACTTATCCACATATTTAACCTATCCCTCACTGCCTCTGTGGTCACCTCAGCTGGGGGCACTTGTTATAAACATTTATGTTTCTCACAACCTTTTGTTTATGTTTAAAGAGGTTTTAGTCACAGTTATTTAAAGCCCATAAGATTTTCCATAAGTAGAAACAATAACCATAACATTTAAATGTTTATTTTATTTTGTACAGCTCTTTGTTTCTAAATCTTGATAAAGTGTACTTACTGATGATAAATTTTATTTTATGAATGAAACATCGTAAATTTTTATTTTATTTTTATGTCCTTACAATCAATACAACATATTCTTCCTAAATGAACCGAAATTATGCATGTAATAATTATAATAATTCTACTTTTTCACTTGCAAACATTTGCTAAAAATTCGACAATAGACATTTTGCACGCGCTTTGTACACTCATTTTCAAAACCTTTTTGTGTGTATATTTTATATCGTCTTCCTTTATTTTTCTTATACAATCATATAAATATAACATTTAGCAATTCCTAGTAAAAGTATTTACTATGGTATTCCAATAAGAAATATACTATTATTATCTTATTAGAATCTTATTAGAAATCTTGACCATTATGAATTGTTCGCATAGAGGTTTTTTATTTCTACTTTTTTATCAATTAAAACATAAAAAGTTACTGTTGTTGTAACTTAAATCATTCAAAAACATTACGTAGTAAAGATTAATAACATTACTTAGAGTTTTTTTGAAAGAAAATCCAACTAAAATCACAATCACAAAACTTCAACGATTACGCAACTAACTGCACCGGCACGCAAAAGCGAATGGCTGTTATATTTGATTTTGTCTATGTAACCGAGTGAATATAATGCTTCAAAATATTCTTTAGTTCGTTCAGAATCAAATAAAATAGTGTTCAATCGAAAATATACTGTATTTTTATATCAATTAATGACGAAAATAGCAGCACGTAATGCGGACATGTATACATGTCCTCTGTACTCAGCGGTCACAAAACGTGGACATGTCAACATGTCCACGGGACCTTAAGGGTCACTTATCACTTTCATTTTTACAACTGCACAAGACATTCAACAAAAATGATTACTAATGAAAAACTACTAGTATATGTATGTACTAATGTAGAGCACATTCAAATAAAAAATATTCACGAAAGTCTCAAAAAATTCAGTATTTAACCCTGTCCATCCTGTTAGCAATTATGAAATCCCTGAATTTAACATTGTCAGTTCTTCAATGTAACATTGTCAGTTCTTCAATGGTTCAGTTCCTATCTTCGGGGACACCGGCAACACAAACGTGTTGATAATAAATTCTCCAATTGGTGTAACATTGTTGCTGGTGTTCCTCAAGGCGGTGTTTTATCTCCGTTGCTTTTTCTGTGTTTATCAATGCACTTGTTTCCGTAATAAATTTCAGCAAGTATCACCTGTATGCAGATGATGTCCAGCTGTATCAGCATTTTAGTTTAAATAACCTAAATTTATCTGTTGACAGAATGAATTCTGATCTTGCTGCAGTTCATCAGTGGGCAAGATGTCATGGGCTAATATTAAATCCTGCCAAAACACAGGTTATAATCATAGGGAGCAGAAAAATTACATGTTGACTTGACTATCAACATCTACCTAAGGTCACTAAACAGTGTAGATTTAGAATATGTTAGGCAGGTTAAGAACCTTGGCTTAATTTTGGCTGACGATTTAAGTTGGATACTACAGGTTAGGAACTATGCATTCATTAAAGCTCTGGCGAAAATTTATTCCACAGACGGCCAAGGTTACGCTAGTCAACTTTCTGTTGCTCCCTATTTTTGATTATGCTGATATTGCCTATCCAGATATAACTGAGGAGCTGCTTAGCAAACTCGACCGTCTGCTCAATCTGTGCATACGCTATATTTTTGGCCTGCGCAAGTTTGATCATATATCACAATTTCGCTCAAGACTTAAGTGGCATGCACAGTGTGTGTGTGTGTGTGTGTGTGTGTGTGTGTGTGTGTGTGTGTGTGTGTGTGTGTGTGTGTGTGTGTGTGTGTGTGTGTGTGTGTGTGTGTGTGTGTGTGTGTGTGTGTGTAAGTGTATATATGTATAAATTAACGTATACAAAATATAATACGTTTTGGATAGTATGAATAAATAAGTTAGTTTTTTTTTCTCTCGTGGCTCTACCCATAGCTCTCGTTGGCAGAGAATGCCTTTTCGGCATTAAGTTCGACTTTATACCAAATTGTTTTGTTTGAGTGCAATAAAGAATTTTCTATCTATCTATTTAATTTTGTTAAAACAAAGTTGCTGAAATTAAAAATAAAGGATGAAAATAAAAATGGTAAAATAAAAAAATAAAAATGGCTGATGGTAAGTGGATGCTGTGGCCCATAGACATCTACATTTTTAACCTTGATTAAGAATCAAAATGCAGATGCGTTGTCACCCTTGAGGAATGCCCCAATTTCAGTAAAACAGGTCTTCGGTTCTCTACACACCATAGAAAACACAGCAGCATTAAGCTGCTATTTTACGCTGGCATTTTATAAGAGCGTGGTCATTCTCCGGTGGAGCCAACCCATTCCTGCTGCAACCATTATAGCTGTGGCATGGCTCTACCACATATAAAAAATTAAAATCTCAAGCTGAATTATTATATGAAAAGTTTTGGAACTGTCGTAGTGATACATATTTTCTAAAGATAATTGCTTCTCAATTGATTTGATGTACAATTACATGAGAAATAACGCATTAGAACCGAAAACTTATCACATGTTTGATCAAGTCACCATGGACAGCTAATGCAAGAATTTTTGTGGGGACCACAGTCACCGTGGATGTTTGAGTCGTTACTTGGAGAAACCATTAATTAGGCTGAAAAATTGTATGAATTCTGCATAAACTTCTAGTAGGTATGCTAAGGTAGATAAATAGACTCTACTTCATTTGTTTGCTTATTATATTTTGTAGTTGACTTGTGAATCACTTAGTTATTGTTTAGGTGTTTAGGAATGTGATAATAAAAACTTCAGTTTATTATGTGCACAATGCTTATAGACTTTAAGTTGACTTTGCCTTACAGGACCTGCTAGTCAAACAACTATATGACGTAATAATAAAAGAAAAACTGATCAATGTTTAACAAATTATTAAAGTAGGGAAAAAAAGTATTATTAACAACATTTTTGAAAATTGAATTAATGTGCTACAAATATCCCTGTAATTCATATGTATTCATTTATGAATTTCAGTATTGCGTAATTTGGCATATTTATGCTTATATTTATTAAGTAGGTAAGGACATAAGTATCCTACTGTATATAAATATCTAGAACTTTGAATATCTAGAATTTTAAATTCCATGAAGCTGTTAATTGGTGCTTGGCCAAGAGCGAGCGTATATTATTATTAGGTATTCGGCAAAGCCACTATTAGTGCCATCTCTGATAAAAATCAATTATTTATCTAAGATAAACAAAAGAACATTTGTTTTTAAAATAAATGTCTTATTAAAGGCAAAACAACATAAAAGGTGCTAATTACTATGCAAAATTTATAAAAGTTAAGCTAAAGGTTTTAAAGGTCAACAATCTGATAATGATTTCAGTCTGTTTATACTTTTTTAATTATCTTTGAAAAATATCTCAATTTTCAGAATCAATAGTTGATCCATCTTTACCTCAAGCTTCAACACAATCAGATCAAGAAGTAACTGAAAAAAATGGCTTAAGGCTCTGCGAGCACTGTTTTAATCTCATAGAGCTGAGGAAGCAAATCCAGGATAGTCGAAATGCAAAGACTGTTCTAGTGACAGCATATGAGCAAATGCGGAGTTTGATGGATCAGGCTAGGCCCGCTGTTGCAATGTATGAAAAGGTGGATTCATATTTAATTAAAAAAAGCATTTGTTTTACTATTAACATTAAATTTATTTAATTTAGCTATTATTTTTCGAAATTATACATTTTTATGAATAAAAATTTATAAAAATATTGGTTTTATATACACATAAATTTTGTACTTTATTTGCTTAGATATATCTTTAAAAATATATTTTTATGTTATAGTTAAAACTTTCTTGGTCAAAACTTTTGACTATATTTTATTAAGAGTTTTGATTAAAAAATGGAGGTTTTGAATAAAAAAAACTGTTAAAAAAGTCAGATCAAGACTGGTAGTAAAAAAAAACATGTGTGCAGATCACACGTGGTAGAAGTGAAACATTCAAATGCTATGAAATATAAATATTTCATGACATATGATTTATTTAATACAATAATTTTCAACCACAAGAGCGGTATAAAATATAAGTTTAATTTTATAGCAAAAAAATACTAAAATCTAGACATGTAGAGCCTAAATTATAATGTAATAAATCAAAAGAATATTCAAATTTTTTCTTTCAAGTAAAATTGGAATAGCGCCTTCTACTTCATTCTATTGGTGAAGTCATTTTCAACCGACGAAAAAACGGAGGAGGTTTTCAATTCGACGCGTATATATTTTTTTATGTATGACCTCGCATAACTTTTTACAGAGTCGTGCGATTTTGATAATACTTTTTCAGTGGATAGGATATACCTTGAAATTGGTCTCATATAAATATGGAAATTTTTTTTTATCCTAAGGGTGGGAAAATAGGGGTGTTATTACATATTACTTCGGTTTTGATAATTCTTATTTTATTGGATAGGGTATATCTCGAAATTGGTCCCATATAAATTTAGAAAAAAAAATACCTGAAGTGTGGGAAAATAGGGGTGATTTATTACAGAGAAGTCCGATTTGGATAATTTTTTTTATTGGATAGGGTTATACCTCGAAATTGGTCTACCACATAAAAATATAAAATAAACATTTAACAAAAAAATTATACCGTCGATAAAACTGGAAAGAAAAAAATAATAAACCTTTTTCTTTTACCTCAATTCTGAGCGGACGTGCGGAGAGCGTATTTTTTGAAATGTTGATATTTATCGCTGAAGATTTCATGTTACATTGTTAATTTGATTTGGTTATTTCTTTAAATTTAAGGTAATGGTGCAAGCCATAATTAATGCCCTTAGCGCTATCTAGTGTCGGGTAGCAGAGTGAGAGCCTTCTAGAAAATGGCATCCTAGAACTTTCCACCTCCAGCGCCATCTACTATCGAGTGGCAGAACTAGGAGGGAACTTTCTACACTTAGTCGGTTGGGGCAGGTATGTGCTCGAACGTTCGGGATCTTTTAGTGGAAAAGGTCCTATATAAAGGCGATTAGGACCGCGACCGGGGCAGTATTGAATTGGCGACGCAAGCGAAGACTTCGGAGCGAATTAAAGTGAACTAAAGTGTTAAGTGTGATTAATTACTGGTGTGTGTTAAGTTTTAATAGGTGTTTAGTAATTGAAGTGTCAATTTTGGTAATTCAATCGGCAGTTTTTATTGTCACGAACCCTAAGATCGTAACAATTGGTGTCAGAAGTGGGATAAAATCATGCCGATTTTACCGAAGGACGACACGGAGGGTGTCCGTATCCGAAGTCAACGCCAGCAGGAGACGGACCAGAGACGATTTGGTGGTGCAACGCCGCAGACGTCGGAGGGCCAGCTGCCGGCCACAGAGACCGGCCCGTCAGTAGCTCCTACATCTGCAGCACCTGACTTTGGTGCTCTGATGGTGATGCTGCAGGAGCAGACTCGCCGACAGGAGGAACAGGCCCGTAGTTTGGAAGAGCAGCTCAAACGCGATAAGGAGGAGCTGATGTTCCTCATGAAGGACATTCACGCTACTTTCAGGAAAGAGATAAGGGAGGTAAAGGATAAGGTTGCTCAACATGACAACCGCCTGTCGGAAGCTGAAACCCGAAACGACCAAGTAAACAATCGGGTTGATAATGTAATGGCTGACATGAAGAAATCAGTGGAAGAACTCGAACTTGGGGATGGAACTACAGCTCCCGTAGTAGCTACTACGCTGCTAACTGTTCTGGAAGCTCTCGGTGAGGAAGTAACTTATTAGCAGCTCCTTGAGGCATTGGAGGTGAGATATGGCGACGCTCACCTGGAAAACGTCTTTCGTGCGCAGCCTAAAGATCGCGTGCAACGCATCAATGAAAACCTGCAGCAGTGGGCTCTTGAGGTGGAAAAGCTGGTGCGAAGAGCATACCGGTCTGTACCTGCGCTCATTGAAGGTAGCCTGGTGCAGACATTCATCAACGGCATCCGCGACCTTGAAGTCAGAGCTGCTGGGAGGCTCGGACACCACGAGACGCTTAAGGACGCCTTGGCCCATGCACTGGAGGTGGGAGCCGTGCGGCAGGATCAACGTTCCCATCGCGTCGGGGAGGTTGCAGCAGCTACAGTTCGCGACCACAATAAAGGATACAGCCCTACTTGCTATGGCTGTGGGGAAAGGGGCCATCTTTGATCCAGCTGCCCTAAGCGAACCATAAAAAGGGAAGGTAAACGATCTCGGGAGGGTAGTGCGGCCAACAGCACCGCCCAGCAGCAGCACGGAAAACCAAGGATCTCGATCTCACAAACCCATGATGAGAACAGTCTAATCTAGTCTTATCAATGGCGATATGATATCAAGGGTGAGGTCAACGGAATGCCGTGTAAACTGACCGTAGACACAGGAGCCTCTCGTACGGTTGTTAGTTCCCAACTTATAAGTCAGTTCCTTTGGGACTCCACATACAACCAAAAACGCATTAATTTGGTAACAGCCACCAGTCAGCGTATACCCGTCCGTGGAGAGGAGATGGAGTTGAAGCTAGGCAACATGATCTACCTGCATAATGTCATCGTGGCTGGACGACTGCATCCTGGGCCTAGACTATGAGGAATAATTATTGTGAGATCGACGTTAAGCAAGGTGTTTTGAAAGATGTTAGAAATTGTACCGGTTAATCTTCCTCGGAACCCTGGGCAAGCTCACCGTTGTGTACTCGTGGAAGGGGTAAACAATGACCTTCAATGAAAATTAGCTCGAACTTTGGTCAGAACCACTGACATCTCAGAAGTACGCGCGCTACACCCTTGTGACCTGGAACAGATTATAGAAAAAGGTTGATACTTGTGAGGAAGTGGATTGGTTGCGTCGGTGACAATATCTATTCAGTGTGACCCCCAGTAAGGATGCACAAACGAGAGTGACCACACTTTTAAAAGACTGTCGCAGCGTTCTATCCCCGAATGAAATGGTCAAGGCGAAGAAGTTGTTACTCAAATACGCCGATGTATTCTCGTCAAACGATGCTGACATAGGGAAGACTGGCTTAGTTCAACACAAAATAAACACAGGAGAAGAATTGCCTATCCGTCAGCGGCCAATAATATTGCCGGTACCACGTGAAAAGGAAGTTTAACCATGATTGAGGGAATGGAAGGAAGGACGGCAGCATGTGGTTTTGTGTTGACTACCGCCGTCTGAACGACGTTACAAAGAAGGACAGCTATCCCTTACCAATAATTGATGACACGCTGGACATGCTTACAGGAGTAAAGTGGTTTAGCACGCTGGATCTAAAAAGTAGCTACTGGCAAGTTGAAATTGACCCTAAGGATAAGGAGAAAACCGCGTTTTCGACGGGAAAGGGTCTGTGGCAATTTAAATTGCCGTAGGCCGTACGTTTGAGGAACACCTTCAAAACCTGAAACGCGTGTACATGAAGATTCGGAGTGCCAACCTCAAGTTGAGTCCGAAGAAATGCTCACTATTCAAACGGCAAGTAAATTTTTTGGAGTATGTAGTGTCGGAAGAAGGTATCCGCATGGATCCAGAGAAAATCGCCGCTGTTAGGGATTGGCCGGATCCATAAGACAAGACACAGGTTAGAGCATTTTTATGTTTTTGCTCCTATTATCGGCGATTTGTGGAGAACTTTGCAGATATAGTCAAACCTCTGTACAAGCTAACCGAGGAGAAGCGGCATTACTGCTGGGATGAAAGTTGCGATATCGCATTCCAGGAGATCAAGGACCGTCTGTGCAAAACACCTATTTATAGTTGACATAGACGCAAGTGATACATGACTTGACGGTGTGTTGTCTCACCGGAATGGTGATCGAGAGTTTGTGATAGCGTACTTCAGCAAGTCGTTGTCAAAACCGGAAAGGAACTATTGTGTCACAAGACGCTCAATTCATGGCTCAATTGATGGCTGTGGTAAAGTCGTTGTAGCATTTTAGCAAATATCTTGTGGGGCGGAAACTTTCACTTACGAACTGACCATGCTGCACTAAAATGGCTATTGCAGGTCAAAAATCTAGAAGGACGAGTTGTGAGGTGGATTGAACTATTGCAGGAATACGACTTTGTAATTGAACATCGAAGCGGGAAATCTCATGGCAACGCAGATGTATTGTCAAGAAGACCTTGCTCTGAAGATTGCAAGCATTGTACTAGGCAAGAGGGTAAGGAAGTGGTATCTTTGAGGATGCTTAGGACAGACCACCTCAGCAACGAGTGGAAGGACAGCTTACAACATGCACAGCATGAAGATCCGGACATCAAGCCGATTCTGGAATGGATAAAGGCCAGTGCTCCCAAGCCCAAGTGGAGTGACGTCTCAGCGATGAGTTTGACCACTAAAAGCTATTGGGCCCAGTGGGACAGCTTGCTGCTTCAGGATGGAGTTCTGTGTCGTAAATGGGAAAACGTTCGGGGAGACAGCTGTCATTTGCAAATGGTTGTCCCTAAAGCTAAAGTTTGTTGATTGTTCAGGAGGCCATCTGGGAGTTAAACGAACTCTACTGAAGATCCGAGTCTCAAATATTCCATGAAACTTGCCGAGTTATGGGTACTCATAGAACAAGAACGACTTCTTACCACCCGCAATCTGATGGAATGGTGGAACGATTAATTCAGACATTGTAGAGGTACCTAGCAAAAGTTGTAGACAATCTGCAACGAGATTGGTACAAGCACATACAACTCTTTTTGTTGTCATATCGAAGCGCTGTTCACGAAAGTACATCAGTGTCACCAGCTTTCGCAAACTTTGGAAGAGAATTACGGCTGCCTAAGCTCGTATCAGTAATCTAGTGATCTTTGTTCATTAATCGCTTGCCGCCGACTTAAAATTACTTAGGTATACTTACATTAGTTTCAGTACTTAGTTATTAAGGTTGATTAAAAACTCAAAATAATTACAAAAATATATAGTAGGTACACTTACATTACTTTAAGAATTTAGTACCTTAATAGTTAAAAGAAAAAGGTTTATTTTTTTTTCTTTTCAGTTTTTTCGACAGTTAATTATTTTTGTTAAAAAGTTTTTATCGAACAACAATTGATTGTGTGTGGTGGTACGTAAAATAGACGCTAGATGGCCTGAACACGATTAATTTAATATAATATGCTATCTCATTTCTTCGCAGACTAAACCTTATAGATGTACATGTTTGTCTCTTTTTAGGTTCGCTTTCTTCTTTCATTGAGATTTAAATCACAGCGATTCTAAACAAGCTTTTACTTCGAACAATTAATATATTAATATAAACTAATTTTTTAAGCCTTACTGAATCTACTAGTTGTCAGCCTCACTTCAACCTGTGGTCGCTGCAGTCCACAATCAAAAACACTTCCAACTTCCAAATTTTCTTCAAATTAAATTTACGAAAAAAGAAAACTTCCAAAGTGGAATATAGTTCTGACTATAACATATACATAGAAATATATTAAATTTAAGAAATATTTTTCATATTTAGAATCATTCTTAGTTTCCCACCAAAATTTTGATGCATTATTTTTAATATTTAGATGTGTCAAAGTCTTTTTGATGGCGAGACAACGTACAACTTATCGGATGTGAATGCATTGCGCGGTCGCATTGGCAAGCTGGCAGAGGGCATTGACCTACTGAGCAAGCAGATTGCTGGCTTTCCCGCGGACCAAGGAACAAGGCAGGCAAAACTACAGAGTTCTATAAGACAAGCTGCGGCACATTTTATTAAGGTATGTATTGTATTTATATATTTAATATTTTCGTGCCTGGGAAAGCACGTAAAGCCGTTGTTTCTGCCTCTGAACTCTCTCCAGTTATGTCTGATTACTGTTCCATCGGACTATGCGAGTGAGGGAATAGAGAGTGCATCGATGTTGCGTAGACACTCGGTCGCAATAATCAGTATTTAAAGAGAGTCTCATTGTTGGAAAACTAATGTACTTGCGAAGCAAAACGGCGGCTTTGCAGGGCAGGGGGCGGGACGAATTTGAGCCAGCGAACTCCACTATATCTGCCATACAATACATGCGGTTAACGTGAGCGTGTTTTATAGTTCTTATAACTATTTTAAGTGGCGTTTTAAAAAAATATAATATTATCTATAATGGTTAATTACTGTTATAGTTATATGAGTTACTAAGTAAAGTTTAGTTCAAATGACGGCCATTATTTTATGATAAAATTGTTTATTCGAATGCAAACAAGCTATATATAATACCCGACATAGTTAAATTTAACAATCGAAAACTGAAACATCTATCAAAAGACAGTGTCACGAAAATATTCGGCAGTGCAACACTTGAAAATGTATTTTTTCTTGTAGTAATAAAAATGATCTTGTTCATTAAATGTTTTAAACTTGCCCGAGCGTCACGAGCTTATCGTTCGCGACAGTAAAAACTGCCGATTGAACTACCAAAATTGACACCCGAATTACCGAACACCATTCAAAACCTAAATCACACCAATAATTAATCACACCCAACACTTTAGTCCACTTTATTTCGCTCCGAAAGCTTCGCTCGTATCGCCAATTCAACACTGCCCGATCTTTTTCCACCGAAACATCCAGAATATTCCAGAAAGTTCGAGTGTGAGGCTTTCTAGAAAGCTTAGTTCCTCTGTTCGATAATAGATGGAGCTAGTGTCATCAACTGTGGCGCGCAACAGTATGTACGTAATGTTAATTAATGATAATTAATATTATAATGTCCAAAATTATTTTATTCCCAATTTTGTGACAACCCCTAGCATATCTGTGATGACGGCGTAAATAGTAAATACCTACATCATAGGCGTTTCACAACTGTTAGCTCTTTAAACTGTGCTGTAATCCTAATCTGCACAGATGGCTGGTCTATTGAAGTGTGAAATTCGGTTTGGATAATATAATTAATATTACTGTATCCTACCTAGCTTGCCTCCAGTTTTATTGCACAGGCAGAGTGAGTGTCCATAATATGTCCTTGTGCCAGTAAAATACTTATATTAGTATTACGGCGGCTCTTTACGTTGGCCAACACAGTGGCGAAGATATTGGCCGTGAGTTTGTGACGGCATCCACACGTTGGAAGGTCGTTCAGTATCAGTTTGCTACGGTTCAGGCCAATGTGCGGACGAATTTATTTTATTTTAGACGATGGCTCCGTGGCGCAGTAGCTTAGCAATGAGTGGCTGCGTCGGGGACCGCGGGTTTGAATCCCGCACTGAACAAGTTTGTATGTCCTACAAATAATTGTTTCGGGTCTGGATGTGTGTCCTTGTGCAATTTATGTTTGTAAGCTGCCTCCGGGATACAGGAGAAAATCCAAGTGTGGGGTTAACGTTTTTATAAAATAATTATAAAAGAATACTGGATATTAATGGGGCTGTAAATAAATATACGATATACGATTAGCTTTATTTATTTTTTACATGCATCATAAACTGGAATAAATACCATTAATTAGAACTTTACATATTTTAAAGTTAAAGGATTTATAATCGATTCTAATGTTTTAAAATTGGGTTTTGATTTTAAAGTTTAGCAAAACATGTACTTGCTTTTCTATCAGACATTTCATGTATATAAAAACACCTTATAATTTACTTGGTAATTTAATTATTTTTTAGAAAGACAAAAACAATAACAATAAATATAATTAACACTGACTTAATAATAGGTACTAATTATAACTTAGAACATAAATGAAAAACTCATGACAAGGAAAGTGGCTCAGGACCATGCTTTGCGGCAGTCTGTGATCTGATGATGATGATTCGAAAACTTGCACGATTAAATTATAAGAAATTAACGTTTTTTTATAGGATAGGGTGACAAACGAGCACACAGTTCACCTGATGGTAAGTGGTTGCTGTGGCCCACAGACATCTACATCTATCCTCGAATACGAATCAAAATGCAGATGCGTTGTCACCCGTGAGGACTAAGATGAAATACCTCGTTTCCTTTAAAAAGTGCTTCATTTTTTTCATTTTGAAATTGTTCTCGTAATAATGTGATTGTAAATAAATTTTCATTTTTTTGATAAATAGCTTATCGATTAAAACAAACGCTTAAAAATAATTAAATGGCGCTAGTTAAAGTAGTAGGAATGTTTAAAGTTGAAATTGGCACTAAAAGGCTGGTAATTGGGGCATCCAACCTACAAAGCGTGAATATGAAATTTTAATCAGATGCGTGTAATCACTATGGGAGCTTATAGCAAACTAAACTCGCGGCCAACGTGTGGACGCGGCGACCAAACTCTGCCAACAATCCTTTTATCTTTTGTAAAAAACCGACACCACACGGATCTCGCGCCAACTTGTGGGCCATCGAAATTTTTCACCATGATTGAAATCGATAGTTAGTGGAGCGTATTACGAAGCACCTTGGATTAAAAGACTGTAATTTGAGATAGACTACATTTTTAACTAAAAAATGGCACATATCCTATTCTGTTTTGTTATCTATAATATTGCCAAGTTTCATCATTACCCGTTCAGTAGTTTTTAAGTGATTGAATAACAAACATACAAAAAACTTTCACATTTATAGTATTAGTAGTGTAATAGGAAACTAGTAGGATTTTAATGGCAAAGTAGGGAAAGAAATTTTATAATTTTTCCCGATATTTTGCGGAGGACAAAAAATCTTAGCGTGTCCCATATGAATTATTCCATTAAAGGGAATGAATTGCCAGATTTTCTTGTAGTAAAAAAATATTTTTTATCATTTACAGGAAGAACTCCTATCACTACGTAAATTACCTACAGAAGCGCAGATAGACGAAGTTCGCAGAGAACGGTACGAGCGGGCGCAAAAGCAGGTTCAGATGGAAAGGGAGAGGATGGAGAGAGAAAGAGATTGGAGAGGAGAAGAGGCTGGCTCGAGCGGGAGCCGAGTAGAGAATAATCCAGAAGTAGACGATAATAATCCTCTTATAGAGCAAATGAATATCATCCGCGGGTATATAAAAGAGGCGAGAAAAGAGCTTAAATTTGAAGAGGTATGATAATTTTATTTTTTCGTGTGGTAGGCTACCGATAGATAGCGGTATAGCCTTGTTTATACCAGGCGTAAAACACCCACACCGATGACAAAATTGCGAAACGTCATCATCGAAAATTTGTTTACTGGAAACGAGGCGTTCTATCTTAGTCCTCAGGAGTGACAACACATCTGCATTTTTATTCTTAATCGAGAATAGATGTTGATTATTTTGAGTCACAGCATCCACTTCATCATCACGCGACTGTGTGTTCGTTTTTCACCCTTTTTCTAGCAATAACATATTTTTGCAGTTTTTTTTTATTGAAAAGTTAATTATTTTTTCACGTCACAGAACTCAGAATTTTACTGTTTAGTGATAATCTGTTTTTTCTTGTAATTCATGTGCTGCGTCAAAGTCCACTGTTGGATACAGATCTCTCCCGTTGATGGATTGGCGATGCAGTACCAGACGACTTGCGTATTTGACGCTGCTCCCTGTCGCCGGTGTCAATATTTTAAATCTAGTATATAAGATGGGTGGTTCTAATAACAACATAATAATGAAAAAATCCGTTTGTCAATCAGCGTGGCAACTATTGTAAATATCCTCCCTACAAAGTAATCTATGAGGGAAGCTTATGTTCATATGGGTACTTCTGATAGGCTGTAAAGGTAACTATTAAAAGTCACGGTTACTCCATCATCTGTCAGATTTTCGGTGGCCATAAGCATTTTCTGGTTTTTCCATAGTCACCTCTTACTACGCCCATGGGACGTTATAGTATTATGTTTATGATTTTTTTTCTTACACCGTTACCACAAGCCGTACCTCAACCGCATCACGACCACACCTCAACACTTGACTGAGAGTTAATGCTCCTGTTTGGAACACAATATGTTAAGTACACACTGCAGACTTTCAGCTTCCACTTCGCTCTGATATCAGAGTTAACCGTGTCCGCGCGTTGCTGTTTTCGGCGACTGGTTGTCTTCACTTATAACAAGAACTGGTGTTTTCCTTGTTCAGTAATTAGGTATATATACAGCGATTAAACAATAAACGCACCCACAATTCCTGAATCTATCGTGTGAGAAGTATGGATATGTTTTTAGTTTTCATATTTTTATATTTTTTTAATGTTTGATTGCAGGTTGCCATTTTGGAGGCAAATCTTAAAGAACTGAAGAAGGAGTATCAACTGCAAATGCTCTCAAACAAGTCCTAGTCATTCCTTATTCTGATAAGTAATTCATAAATGTAAGCTTTATAAAATATTACTAATGTAATTTATGTTTAATGTTGAGATAGTTTCGTTATTTAAAATTTGTACCTATCTCTCATAGAAATAAGGTAAATAATTAAATAAAAAGTGTTTAAAATGTTTTATTTCATTATTTTTCTTGTTTACTTAATAATAACAAATTATTAAAGACACTGAATTTTAAACTTAAAATTTTATTTTTCTTTAATAAATATGATGGTATTGGTGGGAACTTCAACGGCGGCGGATTTGTTCTCCTGTTTTATCGTTTAAATAATGGTTTTAAATGAATTTTGATACGTGATGCGTATAATGACTTGTATATTGTAATAAAAATCTGTGTTTTTTATTCCATAATTTTTCTTAAAAAAAAAAGAAAACGTCCAGCGTGGTTTCATGCTGGCTTTACCCAGGACAAAGTTTTTTGGTAAAAGTAAAAAATGGCACAGGCAAGATTTATGTACTTCTATATTGAATAAAAATTCTATTCTATTCTATTTTATATTGCCTGCTCAGGTCAACTATTAATAGAAACAACGAAGCAAGTGTTCAGTTATCGATATAAACCTAACATAATTGGCTTGAGCTGTCGCTGAGATTTCCCAAAAAACTGCAATGTGATGCATCAACAATTTGCGGAATTGTTTTTCAAAAAATGAAATTTTTTTACATGGTAGAACCACGCTGTAGCTACATTATGGTTGTAACACGAATGGGTCGGCTCGACCGGGTTAGGACCACAAACTAATAAGTAGTGCTACCGCAGGTAGTACCACGCTCTCAGAGAATACCTGAATGAAAAACGCATCTGCATTTCGATTCTTAATAATTGGGGATAAATGTACACACAATCAAAATCTGATATATTTTTAAAAATTTTATTTTATCAAGAAAAATTATTTACACTGTATAAAATAAAAATTGAGTAATTCGATCCTAATGTAGTTGCAACAGAAATTGAAAGATGAGATTGAAAGAAAAAGAGTGTTTAATCAAACTTATACAACAATTTATTAGTAGAAGGTTTTTAATCAAATATAACTCCTCCCATGGCTCGAATACACGCAGAGATCCTTTTGGGCATGCTGTGGATCAAGTTATCCAGCATTTCTTGCGGTAACCTGTCCCATTCTTGAATAGCGGCTTCCCTGATATCTGGCATTGTTTGGGGCGGTGGCTGACGTTCCAAACAGCTCGCTTAAGAGCATCGCACGCGTGCTCTATTGGGTTTGAGTCAGGCGAGCCGGTAAGCCAGTGCCCTACGATGTATTCTCGGAGAGTGGCATTGACTCGTTGTGCTCGATGTGCGGGCGCATTATCATTGTCCAGTACGAATCGATGACAATGAAAGATGGTTTGCTCGGAATCACAGAAATCTAAATAATAAGGCACAATTACGCCTACACAATTCTCTAGGATTAATAAAATAAAGATTAAACTATAAATTATTGCGATATTTTATAAAAACGCAAAATCTCGGGAAGCGTAGCCACTCGAGCCAATAATTAACGTGTGCGAAAAACAGAGATGACATTGCGCGCTCACTCCCACTTGGGTATAGTGCAGCGCAACGCACGTATCGATAACTTTCTATTAAGCGTCGTTGGTCGTCCAGGAGTCTCACACCAAGAGATAAATAATTAATTGAAAGTGTCGTCTTTTAGACGTTTTATAATTAGAGAAAAGGGCATACAATAAAACGTTAAGAATAAGTATATCCTAGACGCTTTTAGTCTAAGCTTTAGCTTCTAGACATTTTATAATTAGAGAAAAAGGGGTACAATAAAACGTTAAGGATAAGTATATCCATTTATCTTTAATATCCGAATCTTTTGGAAACCTGAAATGCTATTAAGCATTGTATAAAATAAACAGATGTATAAATAAAATGAATACAACATTATACAAACAGCAAACGAATAAATATATGTATGGGTGACATATTTAGCATTTTTTATTAGTTTTAAAGATCTGTAACGGAGTTTCTGTTGTTTGTTATTTTTCAGTTACCCGGCTGCTTACAGTTTGAATTTAGTCTACTATTCTTACAATATCATATAATATATTAAAAGCTGCATAAAAATTTATCAAGTAATTTAAAAGAACTAACAGATAATCGCTGCTAAACGGTGGTATAAAATATTCAGAAAGAAAAAAAATAGAGAAGGTGTAAATAAATATTTAACGAAAAATCACATTTCATTCCCATTTCGGTAAAACTAGGTAAGCCAAACATAATAAATTATCGATACAAAATAGTAGTGTCACGTCACTGACTGGCGCTCGACTCCTGCGGTCGTGTTCTTGGAATATACGTAAGGGACTATATTGTTTATTTCCCATAGTATAAATCCGTCGCATTTAGTATCGCAGTCATAGACATGAACTAGCTTTAGAATCAATGGATATTGAAATGTGAAAACAATGACATTTTCAGAAACAATCGTAGTACTGGATGTGAATAATTTTATTTAAGTATATTTCATTTAAAAACAACATTATTTAAAACACTGAGTACTCACTTATGAAATGTTATCCCTTAATTTTAAAATTTACAAATTGTGGAAGAATTTCCGCACTTGGATATGCTGCAAAACACCATTTTTACGTCTCTTCGTCCGCAACAACACTGTTGACCAAAACAAATACTCTTCGCGCACTTGTGGCCTACGAGTCACATGTGCGTCGACACGGTCACGCGCTTTTACTACTTATTGCCTTATTATTCTATAGATTTCTGTGCTCGGAATGGTCTGACAATTTCATCAATAGCGACTGTTATGTACCTACCTGCCGTCATGGGGCCACAATACGGGATCGAAGGCTTTCTAGCTCCAATAATAATTCCACCCCGAAAGGACACCGATTTCCCGCCTTGCTGAAAGATTCCAATGGCAGTTCTTTGCTTTTCAGAATCTCTAGGTCCTCTCCAGACACGGTCACGTCAGATGAGTTAGATGAGATGCCGAAGCCTGACCCACTGCAATCTCGGTCAGTGGCGTTGCCGTGAATTTGGAGGTGTTCGCCAAGACCTCCGCGCTCGTAGTCCAGCCTGGTGTAAGCAATTCCGCATGGTCTGAGTGTTAAGTTCAAGTCCAGAGGTGGCTCGCACTTCTGCTTTTATTGTAATGGCATTGTTTGATGGTTCACGGGCTGCCAGCATTCTGATATAGCGCTTCTGAGCAGCAATTGGAACAGTTGGGTGAACATCGGGGATATAGTATTGGATACAGCAACTCTGTGTGCTATTTCTCTCGTGGAATGTCCTTCTCCCCTAAAAGTTACAATTCTTGCTTGTAAAACTTCTGATAATCCTCTTGGAATTTATTCAATCACAACTTTCCTCGAAAAAAATATTTTTAATCCGTTAAAATTGACTAAGTCAGAATTCTGAATGAGCGTAAGCTTGGATTGAATTTCTTTTTCTATGGAAAAACAATTGAATTTTTTTATTGTTTTATATTCTAATTATACGACACTGGCCAAAACTAGGAGTCCAGTCCATAAAAAAAAGTCTGGGTGTTGCCAATACGAAAAAAATATTTTTAATCCGTTAAAATTGACTAAGTCAGAATTCTGAATGAGCGTAAGCTTGGATTGAATTTCTTTTTCTATGGAAAAACAATTGAATTTTTTTTTATTGTTTTATATTCTAATTATACGACACTGGCCAAAACTAGGAGTCCAGTCCATAAAAAAAAGTCTGGGTGTTGCCAATACGTGCATAAAATGCGTTGAAAGTTTCACCTTTTTTTGTGCACTTGATCAATAGTATTCCTTTGGAATGGCAACACACTATGACCATGATTTTACAGACCGATGGAGTGACTGATCTTCTTGTGGGGTTCGGTTGGGTCTGATCCCTTTTTATGCCATTGCATAGACTCCAGTTTATTCTCAGGGTCATTGTGGTGCACTCACGTTTCATCTCCTGTAACTATTCTATCGAAACACTTGTCGAGTAGGGTCAACCCCCTAGCTCAATCAACCCCCAGCTTTTGAAGCGCAGTGAGCATTCGTGGCACCCATCTTGCACCGACTTATGTGAGGTTGAGATAGTCATGCAATACGGTGTATATGGTACCAACGGATAGGTTAGTCATTTCTGCTAACATCTTAATTCTTACCCGTGCAAAGTTCTAATACAAGTTTTTCAATAAATTTCCATTTTAGTCTCGATGGTTTCAATATGTCTCATCCAAGTCACGAAACATTCTCGAAAATCTCGTTTATATTCTGTTACTGTAAAAACGTTCGTTTGGAAAGACAACTCTTGTTTTCAACTAGAAAACTGCACGCGTTCTACGTTTACGTCTAGGTATATTTTAGCTCAAATTTTTTGTAAAGATTATAACAATTAGTTTTGGCTTCGATTGCTTCTTAATAAAATTATTAACACAAAATATACCCAGACGGATTTCGTTTGTAATCATATTCAAGCAAATTTATTCCAGAAAAATTCGAATATAATCTTTGAATTTTTAGTCTTCTTAGTTCTTTATGAAAAAAAAAAACAAAAATCCATCAATCCATCAAAAAGCATTATTTGTAGGCTATTTCTAAACCGAAAAAAAAATTGAGTGATTATCTAATTCATAAGTTAGTTAATAGGACCTCTACAAAAATTTCCTTGTACAAGTCTTTAGTCGCTTCCAGCCCCGAATACTGTAGCCAGGTCTGCTCTACATTTTATGACATTTATATGAAACGCATAGAGCGTAACCAGAAGCGTTTTTTGTGGCATCTTTCGTGCCAAACTTACAAAATAAAGGATCTACCCTCATACGAAGACCGACTGACGTATTTTAAAATAAGTAGTCTGCAACAGCGGCGGCTTTTGCTGGATTTCATGTTGCTACACAAAATCGTCAATGGAACCGTAGACTGTCCACATCTACTAAGTGCAATAAATTTCAATGTACCTTTTAAGCTAGTGCGTGTCAGCCGATACGTCGCCTTTTCAGTTGAAGGCAGTAAAACTAATTTGGGTCACCACGCCTCAATAAACAGGTTACAGAGGCAATATATCCAGCTCTGCAGGACATGTGACGTTGATATTTTTGCTGATAAGTCTCAAAAATTCAGTTCAGTCCTTTACTGTTAACTAACATTCAGGTTGAGTTTTAAGTTTGTAGTTGTAAGTTTTAAGAAACATATTCGTTGTCCACATTGCATGCCGTGGTAACCTTTAATTAAGACGACACTTAGATATAAACCTTCCTGTAATTTGTAGTATTTACATTGTGTTCGTGTACGTCTTGTTGGTTGTCCTAAATAATTAAATGAAAAAAATAATTTGAGCGCTCTACATCACCACTTGCCATTCGGTGGGATTGTAGCTAAGCGCTGGCTAGAATAGTAAAAAAAAAAGTGTGCTAATAGCACAGCTATCTAAATATTGGGTTTAAGTAGCTAAGGCTTAGCACGCACTGCGATTTAACGCACGCGTTTAACCGCACATCTAAAACCGCAAAAAAAATATAGTTAAAAAAAAGTATAGTTTTCTATACAAGCGCACGCATTAGCGACTTTTTCAGTGACTGATTTTAAAAACGTAACTTGCTACATTTCGATCGCGGTTTGTAAACGCGCGATTTTTATGTGTTTCATAGTAATAGTATGGCAGCGCACGCACAGCGGTTAACCGCTTCGGTTGCGACTAGACGAGCGCAGAGAGGACAGTCGTTTTTGCGGTACTAATTAGTAAAAAGCAAAAGTATCCTTTCAGATGTCTTTTATCTGTTAGTGGATGTACCTAGTACTTATGGCAGCGCCGTTGTTTACATTTTCTATTTTTTAATTTAAAAACCAAAGCCACAAAACACGCTACTCGCCCGAAATCCATAGTGGTACTGAAGTAAAAATAAGCAAAACTCCAGCCGCATTACGTGGTTGTATGCGGTTTTGCGTTTTCAGCTATTCCTAAACCGCTCGCGTTTAACCACAGTGCGTGCTAAGCCTAAGTGCCCCCCGCTGTACACGTACGGGCTTATAATGTACTATGGTGAAAAGCTATGCAACTTACCAAAGAATTAAGAGTACATAGAGCTCTTAGCAGATAATGTTTAGTCTTTCACAAGCTGTTTAACGATTGAAAATTAGTTTTTAATTGTTTATTTCATTTTTGCATATGGTGTCACATAAAAGGCATATAAGAACCTACAAGCTTAAATAATTCAATATATGAAATATAATATGTAAACAATAGATTACTGCTGAGGTTCTTTTTTTTAAATTACTTATTATTAATCATTTCAAAATTATTTTGCATATCGTTCTGTATACTTCTCCATTTTTTCCAACTGTTTCAATAATTGAGGTCTCGTACAAAGCGCTTTCCTGATGGCTTCATCTAATATTTTCCGCTGATAAAACGGTGGGATTGGGGTGTCCTCCAAATGGAATGTGTGCATTCTTCCTAATGTATCACCAACAAACACATTGTCTCCTGATTTCGAAAATTTTACAAATGTTAGTACTACGTTACCTGGGAACGTGTATTCGGCACAGGGAATATGATTTTTTCGACGAATGTCCCATACGGACAGGACGTTACCACTTATAGATACTATGACAGTAGAGTTTATAGGACAAAAGACTGCGTCGTATACAGCGGCGGGGCAATTTAATGTCATAATAACGTCATCTATACCATCGAGCCAGAATCTAATCGCATTGTCGGCGCCGCAAGACATCGCTAATGTCTCCATGAAGGGCGAGAACGATATGTTGTAAACAGGACCTGTGTGCGCCTTAAAGACATCGATATGTTGATTTAGATAATGAGTGGAACATTTGTGTATACAGCCTTCGTCGGTACCTACTAAATAAATATGATCTATTCTAGGATGCCATCTTATACACAGTGCAGCGGGATGTCTTATGATGGGCACGTCTACGTTCAGGCAGGGCTTCGTGGTTTGTAATCCTTTCATCTTTCCTTCAACTGTTGATATACGTATCATAGGTGAACAAATAAAATCATGTGTTTTGGTGTTTCTAAATCGATTTATTCTACCATCTTGACATGTGGCTATTACGTATTGACAGGCATCAATCGAGCGCCAGATTACATGCCATATCGGTTCAAAACAAGGGTTCGTTTCGCGTTTACTTTTTGCGATAATCCTATTAGTATGAGATGTTACGTCTAATATCAGAACGTCACCATTGTCGAAGCCACATGCCAACCAGTTAGGGTTTTTATTTGAGAATTCTACA
The DNA here is from genome assembly GCA_036936625.1 of Parnassius smintheus behrii. Lineage (NCBI taxonomy): Eukaryota > Metazoa > Arthropoda > Insecta > Lepidoptera > Papilionidae > Parnassius > Parnassius smintheus. Next base: position 44,598,467 of record JAUPFT010000011.1, on the reverse strand, counting down.
GAAGTCAGTGGATTCTCGAATCTGTAGAGCCTTTCGGGTACGCATGGGTTTTTCGTGCACCAAATGCTAACCAAACCGTTGAAATTTTCAGCATAGCCTAATTTTCCGTGTGCTATTGCTAGTATGTTATCATTTTTTGGATTAAACGATATACTAGTTATAGGACGACCTGCAGTATCATTGCATTCTAGCGTCCAAAGGGGTTTCATTGAGTAAATGTATATAAGATCCAGGGATAGTGGGTCGAAACGTGCGAGCCCACGAAATTTTTTCTGAGCATCGGAATATTTTAACGTAGCAAGTACTCTTTCTGTCAATAGAACAGCATCTAAAAACTCAGGCGTGCAGCATATTTCTTCGAAACATTTACCCTTTATCTCAGTTACATCAGAGGTTAAAATTTTCCTTCTCTTTCGCAGTAGTTTCGGATCCACTGATTGATACATAACCATTTCATCTGGTTCATCGTCTACTGTTGTTTCATTTAGTTTTGCGTAAGTATCGTGCATATCCCACAAGGATGCAAAAGCTGTAGCATTTTTTTTCTGTGGTCTCTTCGCCAGCGTGTGCCTTGATTGCGTTATACATTCTTTTGTTTGGGTCTCCTCCGTAACCATTTTCCGGTTTCTTCCTTTACCAACAGTTATGTACTGATAGAAATTATTCTGTTCTTCTACTGCATTTCCTTCCAGTGTTCCTTTTTCGTAAGAGAAACTCGGTAACTCATAGAGGAAGTGAGTTTCCGTCTCTTTAAGAGTGACAAATATCTCTTCTGGGTACCACATAACAGGTTTTGTTTTTGTTAAATAAAATGCAGAAGGTGCTATTTCTAAATCAATGTCGCCAGAAGCGAACCCTTCAGCAGTGTTCTTTGTGTAATCGATACAAATGTCGTCAAGGGAGATAGTCGTTGTGTAAACTTTCATAGCCATTTCAACTGTGGACTTAGACTTAGATTTGGATATTTTAAGACCTATTTCGCTTTTAAGTCCAGACTTGATTTCGAATGCGGCGTGAGTGTATGTCTCATCCATTGTTATATAATCTGGATCCACGATGTTATCCGGTGTTACATCTATTCCATCAATAACTACACGATACGTTTGCCTTTTATCCATTACAGTGAAAGTAACCTTGCTCACTTTGGTAAGAGTGGAATGGCTTGATTCGTTCAAGCCAGTTTCTTCATCAGAAGTTGCTAATTTTTGTGATTGTATATGTACGGAATTCCATGATGACTCGTTTTTTAACATTGTTACAGATAAAGACGCTAACTTTGCTAAAAATAAATAATAAAGCGTTATCACTTTGGCATATGTCATTAATTCAATATGAATTCAATATTATTATGTTTTGTTGAATGATTTTAAAAGTAATTGACTGTAAAAAAGTTTATATATATATATATATATATATATATATATATATATATATATATATATATATATATATATATATATATATATATACAGTAGAACCTTGATAATAACTTTTAAATGTTACATACGTCCTTTATTATAGGTTTAATGTTACATTTATACAAGTTTATTTTATTCTACATAAAAAAGTCGGCATTTTTTGGTTTGAAACTATTCCCACTTTCTATATCAATTTTATTTTCAATATTAAATAAAGAAGAAACAATACCATCCTCTGTGTTTCTGCATTGCTATATAAAAGATCGTAAAAAATCTTTATAAAAGTTAATCCCCTTCAAAGGTGTTCCCTTCCGCTCAGAGTCCAAAACCTCTTTTACTACAACTTAAACGAATAATTTGGGTGTCGCACCTCAGTAAATCAAAGTTGTAACGAAGGCGACCTTTGCAACTTCAATCATCTATCAATGAGTCATTTTAAATGAATATGCAAACAATAAAGGTTCTCTGTAGACTATTGTTACTTCTTACACGGGTTTATAAAATGGCTTCAAGTGTCAACAATACATCAAGTTCTAAGTACAGTAACTTAATTGTATCATTAACTTTTTATAAATATAACGAACCTCTATAAGTACAAATATAAAACAACAAAACTCCTTAACTCCCTTAGTAAGTAAAAACCTCAATAACTCAAATTATTGTTTTAACATGTGTGTGCGTGTGTGCGTGTGTGCGCGCGCGTGTGTGTGTGTGCATGTGTGCGTGTGTGCGTGCGTGTGAGCGTGCGTGCGGGTTGCGTGCGTGCGTGCGTGTGTGTGTGTGTGTGTGTGTGTGTGTGTGTGTGTGTGTGTGTGTGTGTTTGTACGTAAACGTGTAAACATCTAGCATCGTCCTGCATGAAACCACGTGTCGATCAGTTCCATATGGTTTGTTTGAGGCCATAAGAAAATGGTTATCATCGCTCTGTAGCGATCGCCGATGACGGTGACCGCCTCACCACTGTTATTTTCGAAAAAATACGGACCAATGACGCTGCCGGCCCAAAATCTACCAAACGGTAACGTTATGAGGATGCATTATCACCTGGTGAACCTCGCGTGGGTTGGTGTCGTCCCATATACGGCAATTGTGATGTGATTTATGAGCAATAACGTTTTTGCTTGCCTATCGACCCTTACGAATGTATGCGTGCGCCGTAAAATCAGTTAAAATAATGCATCACCACGCATTTTGAATTTAAAAGATAAAAAGTACAAAATACTTGACTTTTTTTAAAAAAAATTCTTCACCATTTCCCTATATTACTTATTCTGTACCTTCACTGCAAATTTGGCCGGTTATTGTAAAATAACCCCGTATATACGAATATTTGCTATAGATGCGAGGCTTGGCAAGCGGGTTGACTGATTTTTTTTATTCACCTGTTATCAGGAAGATGCTACTGCAAATTACCTGCTACAGTTTTCCTCTGCCGCGTCCTACGACATCCACGGGATGATATGGTTTAGTGGATATTCTTACATCGCTTCTATACGGTACGGTTCCTTTTGCTATCCGATATCTAAAATTTTGTCAATTGATACGAATTAATTAATGCTTGCCGAGACCTACCCGTATCTCTTAGACTTTGTAAAAATGTGCCTTCTGAGTAAAAAAACTCTGTTGCACTACATCCAACTAACACCTCTATCGTAATTATGCAGTGAATATACGAGTATGTTTTATTAGATCTTAAGGGAACGTTTTATGCTCCTTTCGTTAAAAAAATATTTCAGTTTTCAGCAGTTAGTTATTATAATATTTCATATTACTCTGTTTAAATTTATTTTACTATTTATAAAATTGCTTTATTTTCTGTTTTTTACTTGCTTGATTTTTACTTTAATTGGAGTGATGTATATTTTGAGCCTCAATATTGAGCAGTATGTTTCGTCCGTAATGAAAAGAAAGTTTAGCATCTCTAGTAGTGTGCCAAATAAAACTTCCCACATATAACAACATATCTATTTTATTACACAATATAAAAGTAAATTCTATAAATTTTCGGTTGTTTGAACATAAAAATAATGAATGCGAAAAGAGTGACAAAACAAATCCGAGTGGCAGAGTCAGCAAGAAACATCCTAGACAGAAGTTATCGATTAAATTGGCGATATTAAAGATGGGCCAAATTAAGAGTACTGAAGAGCATGTATGCGTAAATATATGCATGCATTTACATTTTACGTAATAGAGCTGCGTTGCAGCTATACTATGGTTGTAGCACGAATGGGTCGGCTCGACCGGGGCAGGATGACGCTCTCACAGAATACCAGCGTATAATAGCAGTGTAATGCTACTATGTATAATGTTTCGTATAGTGAGTTTAGAGACTGGGAGATCCTTTTTACTGGAATCCAGGCACTCTATCTTAGTCCTCGGGGGTGACAACGCATTTGCATTTTGATTCCTAATTGAGGATAAATGTGGACGTCTATGGGCCATAGCGTCCACTTACCGTCGGACAGTGTGCTCGTTTGTCACCCAATGCTATAAAAAATTTAAATAAAAACAAGAGAGGTATGTCAGGATCAAGCCAAAAGGAAGCTCTCTAGCAGGTACCTAAGTAGTCTCTGCCTACCCCTGTGGGTGATCGGTGTGAGATTTTATGTATTTTGGTATGTACAATTCTATCTACCCTTTGTATCATTCGAACATTAACAGGAGTTTGAAGAGAGTATTATATAAAGGTTGGTACCTATAAGTTCAACATTATTGTTTATTAAAGTGCAGTCACGTAAAAACAAAGTATGCAACAGAGCGCTGCCGGATGTAAGCTTCGCGGAGCACGACGCCCGCTGTGCGCTATGCTACACTTTGTGCACTTGGTGTGTCTAAAAGCTCTAGCAATAAGATAAGACTTAATGTATATAAGGTGTAATTGTATTGTACTGTTTGAATAATTACCGTTAACGTTATAAGCTATTAGAGTTCACTGCTAAACATAGGTCTCACCCGTAGAATACTATAGTACATACATAATAGAACGGTGGAGTGGGCGGAGCCCGTGTAGCCACTAACATGTCCCTAACACGTCAATTCACACCTATAAATGACAACTCAATGAATCGTTTCCAATTTTCGTGTCAAGCGTCGCTGCATGAAAATTATTTAAAAAATGGCAAATTATGCAATAATTAAGTGTTGAAAGAACAGCGGGTAATGGAATTTCAATTAAAGGAGACAAATTCTACAACCAGTAAGTCAAAACTATTTATATTTTGTGTATATTAGAAACACAAATAAAGAAATATTTATGTATCAAAACCATTAATCAAAAGTCTAAAATATGTTTGTAGTAGTGACAACTGATAATACGACGTAATTGCTTGAATGTGTGCTTCCCGGCGACGCCAATCCTCCTACACAATAAGGCTGACAGCCATTATATTGTATATTATGGTCTCACTATGGTCTCACCCGAAGATTGCCTCATACGGGGGTATTTGCCACAGTTGCCACGCTTGGTATGCGGGATGGCAACCGCGGTTATTTTAAGACGTTATTTAGAAAACGCTGAGCGCATCTCCTAAGTCCTGATATGTTCCCCTCTCTCGCCTCTTACGACACCTACGGAGTGATATGAGGTAGCGGTAGTGGATATTTTTATACCGCCAATACACGGTAAGTTTGAATAATTAAATATGCAAAAGACTAATTTTCAACGAAAATACTATTTTATAATGATATAAACTATACAATACATAAAATTGCTTCCTATATTGTACAACTATAATGCTACAACAATTTGCTTTAAGGTCTATTTTGGGATTTCCAGCTTCGGATAATTTAATACCTAAATAACCAAAAAGCTCGGCGTTGGGATAGCCAAACGGCTTGCTAAGAACGGCGATATCAAGAAATCTTTAACGTATGGATGTTATCGTACGTATGTGGCGAATTCTACTCAAAACTCAGGTACGATAACAACATGAGTTATGGAAAGCAAAAATACGAATAATTTATAACTTTAAAATAGTTTACAACCATCCCTGGATGTCGGTTAAAATACTTTTTTTACATGCGTAAGGGCGAGTTATGTCGGACTCGTTCCGATTAAAACCCCATGGGTGGAACATCCATATTTGTAAGAGCCTTACCGTAAGGCCAATTCCTGTGAACGCTTTCGCACACATCCACGATCCTACCAGCGCCGCCCGCCCCATTGCAGCCCCTTCTCGGGATAGGACTCCTGCCTTCTTCTCCTTTTCACGTAAGGCGCATCAGATCACAAGACGAGTCTTATTCACCACCACCCTCCGTGTCCGATGCGAAGAGGCCATTGGGCTATGGAAAGCAAGCACTCTATAGTACCAATCTTCCTGCCCCAGCGTGGCTGACCTGAGCTATAGGTCCGAAATCTATTTACTTGCCTATTTAGTTTGCTATTTACTTGTATATATATATATATATATATATATATATATATATATATATATATATATATATATATATATATATATATATATATATATACTTGGTTACTTACTTGCCTATTTACCAGAGGGGAGAGCCGTGGTAGATGGTTAACGTCGCTGTAAATATAACAGAACGCGAGTAACCCGGGTTCAATCCCCGCCGGCACCAATAAAATTGTTAATTGCAATTTTAGGTGCTGATTTACCACGTGATCGGCGGTGAAGGAAAACATCGTGAGGAAACTTGCATGTCTGAGAATAAGAAAAAAAATATTTCGAAGACTTGTGAAGTTCGCTAACACGCATTGGGGCAGCGCGTCGGACACTTCCTTGCCCTAAAACTCTCTCAGAAAGGAGGGGAGGTCTGTGCCCAGCATTGGGACCTATATAGGCTGTAAGTTTTACTTTATTATTTACCAGATTATTTACTAGCTTAACTGTGTACTTGATTATGTATTTACTTTTCTTCTTACTTAACTAATACTTTAATGTTTACTTGACTATTTGCTTGCCTATTCACTTAAATTTATACTTGATTATTAACTTGACTAGATTATTTAAATGAGTACTTATTTAAATGAGTATATGCATAAATAAACTTATGCGTAAAACTCCGATATTAATATATTTATAATGATCAATATATCGAAAATCCACTATTTAAAAAAATATCAACAGTTTTATTTGAACTGATCAGTTGGAATGATCAGTTGAACTGACCGTGTGTGGCGACCATAACAAAGGTATTATCTAAGTGTATTAACGTAATTTGGACTTTAGGCAAATTAGGACATTATAGTTTTGTTGAAATTTTAATACTGAACGGTTCTTTGCAGGTTGTGTGATTACACTCAGAACCCAATAAGGACACAAAGCAGTGATTAAGGATTTTTTTTAAATTTGTTTCGGTATTTGTCCGTAATCCTTAGTCATCGCATCGGTCTGAGGACTAAAACGCCCGACCATTATTCAGAGGGAGCGGGTGATCCTCACCTCACCATATTTGTCGTGCAACTTTGAGTATACGGTTACGAGTAGACGGTGCAGGCGCAACGAAGCTGAACATAATAATATTCCAAGTACGATAAGCCGTCTGACGCCGTTTCCGTACAATTTAGTATTTAAATCTACATTGGAGGCACTCAGCGAGAATATTGTACGAAAATTAAAGTGTCGGTTTTACTTTTCCTATCTAAATAACTGATTTTGCATCATACCTATGACAAGTGCTTTATTTATTATTTACGAGTAGTTATCATGGAAGCAAATGTGCCGTAAGTTTTTGTCTGAGCGTGGCCAGCACACACACAAATACGGAAGCTAAAAGAATTACCCTTTTGTTATTTTCAAATATATTATGATGGCTCATAACCTACTAAGGAAAGCCTTTTCTCAATATAATGTATAATTAAAGAAAAGCCTCCTAAAGAACTAACGTAACAACCGTTATATTATCCTATACCTTATGATGTTCGGTAGATCCGGTAGGGTACCTTATTATCTTCACTACTGTACATTGATTTTTCGAGATATCTTAAAAGTTACAAGAGCATTTCTTGAAAATGTTGCATATTCTTTCCATGCCAGGCATGCTAATTGGTGTGTGGAAATGTGCCAAACTATTGAAAGAGTCATATTTGAACATAATTGGTTTAATTCGCAGAGTGAGTAAGCATTTCCATCGCCCTTTGTTAGCGGAGTTCGGACGCCGCCATCTGCGCAGCCAGCTGTGACGGAGCCGAGCAACACTCTGCATTTGAGGCGCGGGCGCGTGCCAGGATACACCTGACTGGGGCAACAACCTGGCCATGAAGAGGATCCTGCATAGACTCAAACAGAGTGAGTCCTTTTTATTTATATACTCTGAATAGGTTACGGTAAAATCTATAATAATCAGAGACAACTTTTGGTCTCGTTCATGCAAAACTGTTTCTGTCCAACAACTTGGTTTATTAACAGTCTCGGGCTTAAGCTATTGCTTAAGAAGAGTGCTTCTGACGAAAGTAGTGAATAGGCCGCGGCTTCACAGTCTTCGCGAAACCTGTTGTCAAATTTCCTACTGTACATTTTAATTCGCATGTTTCCGCGGGATGAAAGTAGTGAAACAGATTCAGTATAATTTTAATCAGATTATTTAGCTTTAAGAAGTATTATAGTATATAAATTAATAAAGACATAATTGATTTTATACAGTAATCAGTATTGCAATGAATGTAATTACTTTATAAAAATTGGGTTGAAATTTTTATTAAAGACATTTTACTTTATATGTACTTATTTTATTATAATATAATTATAATGGTATTTACTTAATTGAACAAAGAGAAGAAACCGAGAACCTTTTGTCCCCAACGGTTGTCGGTTCTTCGAGCTATATGGCCGGCCCATTGCCACTTTCATCTATTACTACCTATAAAATACACTGGTGAACACAGGTCTACCTTATGGATTGCCTCGCAGAGGGAATTGCCATAATGAGAGGTACAGGACGTTAGGATGAATAAATACACATTACTTTTTTATATAGAATAAGGGTGACAAACGAGCGCAACGTCTACCTGATGGTAAGTGGATACTGTGTCCCATAGACATCTTAATTTATTCTCGATTAAGAAGCTAAAACGCAGATGCGTTTTCACCCGTGAGGACTAAGATGAAATGTCTCGTTTCCAGTAAAAAAATGGTCTCCGGATCTCTATACTCACCATACGAAACACAGCAGTATAAACTGCTATTTTACGCCGGTATTTCTGTGAGAGCGTGGTCCTTCTCCGGTCGAGCCGAGCCATTCGTGCTACAACCATAATATAGCTGCAACGTGACTCTACCACGTATGCACTTTTGCCTTATTTTTTTATTTGAAGTGTGAAATAAAGACGAAGTTCACCTGATGGTAAGTGCCAACTGTAACCCGTGGACACCTGCAATTAACTTCAAACAAAAAAGGATACAGATGCGTTGTCACCTCTGAGGACTAAGTTGTTATGCTTGACGGCATGTAGTTATTTTGCCTCTCTATAAGCTTTAGACGGGAACACAGCAATACGGACGCTGCTAATAGTACAGTGAAACCTGGTTAAGTGGGACCTGGATAGATAAGAAACCTCTACTATTGAGAACTACAGTGAGGTCCTGGCACTTTTTCATCGAATTATCTCTGTTAATGGAACTTTTCGAAGGTGATTAAATGAGATTTAATTTCTAGGATTTTTTCGATGTTTACCTTTATAGTTGCGACTCTGGAGCACAATTCTCTTATAAGTGAGACAATTTATCAGGTTGGGACAGGTTTACTGTATTTAATTGTATTATTATAATAATTACATACCTACACTTAATTCATTACACTTAAAATACGCATTATTTTCATTATCATTTTCACCTTTATAAATAAAATAGCGGTACATTTCGACTTCTATATGCAGGGGCCTCTGTAAATGAGACAACTAAATTTTAAACCTGTCTAATTGGAAAACTGGATAAATGAAAACCTCTTTAAATGGTACAAAATCTTTGGTCCCTTGAGATACCAATTAATCAGGTTTCACTGTATAAATAGGGTGGGACCTATACAGACGGACTCCAGGGCAAAAATGGGGTCCTAACCTCTAAATGAAAGTTAACCTGTACCCTAGAACGGTGTCAAAACCGACCAAAAATTCTGAACCCAAATTCCACAGGCAAATAACAGGGACCAGCATTATCAATAGGAGGACATGAGTTATTTTTCAACCGACTTCAAAAAGAAGGAGGTACTCAATTCGACTTTTTTTTTTTTGGGTTATCTGGGAACTTTTTTCTGGGTAAACCGATTTTGATGATTCTTTTTTTATTTGAAAGCTGGTGCTTCTCGTAATTTTTTTATCAAGATCTGACTAGTGGTTTTTGAATTATCCATACTAATGTGTATTTAATTCAATTCGAATATATTGATGATGTTCTCATTTTATTTATATTGAAGTCGGTTGTACAAAATTTTTAAATTTACCGCTTATTTAACGAATCATTCCAATTATATTGTGCTTCTGTGATTAGATTTTGTGAAGAACGCCTCTTAAATTAAACTTTAAACTTAGATTACTAATTGTTGACTTAACATTCCATTGAAACCTGTTCTTTGATCATATCAGATTATAGCTACGAGGAAAATACAGCATAATTGCATACATACCTATTACAATGAGGATTTTGTTTAAACTTATTTATAATTTAGTGTTTTGAATTTCATTGTAATTGTTGCTATATTTGTTTATTGTTAGTATATTAATTAAGTAAAAAAAGACTCAATAAACGATATCACATAAAAATGTGCGGGTTACGGGCCTAGATGTAAGCCTGCGATGTACTCAAGTGTAAGATAGAGTTATTTAAAATGGAATGGTTTAAAAAATTACATACTGCTAGGGTTAGATAGGCGGTAGGGATACATTCTAACCTAGGAATCAGTCTGGGTACATATTTCATCTAATATTTTCCCTAGATAGCTATACTTCCCCAAATTTTCAAATTTACCGTGTAGTGGTGGTGTATGAATATCCACTAGATATCCCATATTATCCCATATTATCCCGAGAGCGTCGTAAGAGGCGACAGAGGGAAACAAATCAAAAATGGGTTGCAGCGTCTTTCTAAAAACGATTAAAAATGAAAACCGCGGTTGCCAACCCGCTTGCCAAGCGTGGCAACTATGGCAGATATCCACCTATGAGGCAATATATGGGGGAGGCCAATTTTCAGCTGTGGACTTTAATAGGCTATGACGTAAACGTATTTTAGTCACTATACATCAGTTTTTTGAGATGTTAGTGCTGGTAGCTTTTTAGCTTTCACATATTTATCTTTCAGCTGTTTAAACAGCAGTTATATCCACTATTTTGTGGATTGTAGAGTCAGTGAAATTAATTGAAGGTGTCTATGGGCTACAACAGCAACTTACCATATGGCGGGAAACTGACTTGTAGGCTTCGTAAAGCCGGACATTCAGAATACCGTTTCGGGATTCGGTTTCGGAGTTCGATTTACGATTCCGAACGCAGCAAATCTATATAAAATCAAGACCTATCACACGTACAGTTGTTTTCCGTTCGAAATTATGCGGGAAAAACGGTAATCCGAATGTCATATACATTGCCCACCTAAAAACTTACGAACAAAAAGGGAACGAAAACGGAATTCCGAATGTATGTGGCCAGTCTAACTATGATGAAATTAAGAAAAAAAAGCTTTACAGACTTTTATTTATACTCCTATATTTTACTTATTTTATAACCAAAATTTATTATTATAATACACCAGGGCGGCATTTGTTACGTTGGAAGTAAATTCTGTCAATTTATTTTCCTTAAAATTTCTCTTTCATAAAAGCTATCTGGCTGGTAACGACCGATTACTACCTACGTAACTACGTATCCTTTACCGTTTAGCAAAAAGTTTGAAAAAGCCTTTTATAAGCCAATCGCATCACAGCGCATCAGGCGCTATCTTAGAGCACAGTTAATTTCGCTGAGTGCCGACGCCCACATTTCGATAAAAGAATACGCGAGTGTAATAGAGCGTTGCCACACGACGCGGTGCGGTGCGGTTGCATTGAATGGCAGGTGCAGCGTTGTACTACACCACAACTTTGCTATAATAGCAGATTTACTAAGGATTAGATGTTAAAAAACACTGTAGACAATGAAACGATATAGGAATGTATTATTCTGAATGATACATCTATTATTCTTCCCCTTCTAGCGATAAGACTACTGAATACTGACTGACTAGACGTGATTCAAAGATTCTAAGTTACTCAAGCTCTCTTCTCCACCTCTAATTTTATTAAGGTGTTTTCCAGGGTTCCCCAAGGCAACTTCTGTCAGCTATCTGCTTCATCTCTGCACAGGGAGTACCATAGAATACTATAATACATACATACGGGAGAACTACTCCCTGACCCATGCCACAAAGCGGAAAGAAGATCTTTTAGGTACTCTTTTTGAGTCCAACTCGAGTTTCGATCGTCATCGAGAGTCGAGTTGAAGTACATAACAGTTGGGCTGAAAAGTTCGTATCGTTTTATAGAAAAACACATTTTTTTTGGCAAAATTCGATTTTATTATTCAACATAGTTGCCATCGAGGGCGATACACCGATTATAGCGATCTTCCAACTTTTCAATACCATTTTTGTTGTACGATTTGTGTTTAGCCTCAAAATAGGCCTTTGTTTCGGCGATTACTTCCTCATCGGCTTTAAATTTCTTTCCAGCGAGCATTCTCTTGAGATCAGAGAACAGGAAAAAGTCGCTGGGGGCCAAATCTGGAGAATACGGTGGATGCGGAAGCAATTCAAAGCCCAATTCATGCAATTTTGCCATCGTTTTCATCGATTTGTGACACGGCGCATTGTCTTGATGAAACAACACTTTCTTCTTCTTCAAATGGGGCCGTTTTTTCGCGATTTCGTCCTTCAAATGCTCCAATAACGCTATATAATAGTCGCTGTTGACGGTTTTTCCCTTTCCAAGATAGTCGATGAAAATTATTCCATGTGCATCCCAAAATACGGACGCCATAACCTTACCGGCCGACTGTTGAGTTTTTCCACGCTTTGGATTCGGTTCATCGCGTGCAGTCCATTCAGATGACTGCCGACTGGACTCCGGAGTGTAGTGGTGGATCCATGTTTCATCGATTGTCACATATCGACGCAAAAATTCACTTCTATTGCGGTTGAACAGCTCCAAACATTGCTCTGAAGCATCGACACGTTCTTGTTTTTGGTCGATTGTGAGCTCGCGCGGCACCCACTTTGCACATAGCTTTCGCATACCCAAATATTCATGAACGATATGTCCAACACGTTCCTTTGATATCTTTAGAGTGCCAGCTATACAAATCAACCTCAATTTACGATCTTCCAAAATTATTTTGTGGATTTTTTTTATGTTTTCGTCCGTAACAGCCTCTTTTGGACGTCCACTGCGTTCATCGTCTTCGGTGCTCATATGGCCTGTACGGAATTTGGCAAACCACTTACGAATGGTTGCTTCGCCCGGCGCAGAGTCCGGATAACACTCATCAAGCCACTTTTTGGTATCAGCAGCACTTTTTTTCATCAAAAAATAGTGTTTCATTAAAACACGAAATTCCTTTTTATCCATTTTTTTTTCAAAATAACAAAAGTTGCTTCACTCAAAATGCTGTATCTCACAAACTAATAATCAGACAGCTGTCAAATTTATACACGTTTCTTTTGAAGGTTGGGTCTACCTAAAAATGATATGGATTTTATTCTAGTGGCGCCATCTCATAGAGACGATACGAACTTTTCAGCCCAACCAATACCACTGACATTCCCGCGGTGTGATTACTCCATGCAGGATAGCTAGCTATAGATAAGAAGCGGTTTACACAGCGTTCAATGTGCAAAGCACTCCTCCCCTTGGACGTCAACAGGTTGAGGGGACCTGATGGGGTCCTTCTTATTGCGCTAAAGACGGGTGCTCTAGAGTTAACCTTGGTTCTTACACATCTTTTCCGGTTCCTACTCCCTAGGCAAAATCCTGAACTTATGGGATGATCAGACCCGTCCAACTACAGGCTTATCACCATCGTCTCCCTCTTCTCCAAAATAATTGAATCCATTATAAACTGCCAGCTCATAAGGCACCTTGAGGACCACCACCTGATTAGTGACCGCCAATGCAGTCCCTAATCAGCCGCCAGTGCGGTCACTAATCAGATAGTTCTAATTCTCCCTTAATTTACCTGACTCATAATGAGCGGAAGCAGTAGAGTCTAAGAGGAAGACCATGGTCGTTACTTTGGACATAGTGAAGCCCTTCAAAGAACTCTATGCCTCACTTGACTTGATTTTGTTATTATCTTGAAACCTGAAAAGGTCTTAATTACGTTGACGCACCGATGTCACACGAACAGTGTAATGTGTGAAGTGGCATCGCTGTTGCTGCAAGACACCGTGTGACGACGCTCTTTGCGTAGTGAACGAATAATATAATATCGGTAATTGCCATCTCCTTTTTAATAAGTTAAATATAATGAGCCCTGTGACGCGTTTTCGTGATATATGGATTCCAAGAAAATCCCTTCGATAGCGGTTACACTAATTTAATGGTAAACGGTTTAAAAAAATTACGTGCTATTTTATAACTTATTTATTATTCGTTAGTTATTAACGTATCCGTATTTTGCTAAGGGTCAATAACGTGTATTAATATTCACTTTACTTGTTTTTTATTTTGTAAAATCGAAAAAGCAAGAAAATTGAAGACGAAGCGTAGCAATTTCGGAATTGTTTTGGCGGGCTGTCAGCGTGACAGGACGAGCGAGTGTCCCGAGCGGCGCAGGCTACGGGTCAAGAGGTCGCGCGCGCAGACGCGCTCCGCCCTCTAATTGCCGCGCCCCACGCAAATAAATAATTTTTATTCACCGTGCCGAGATCATGCTCCCTCTTGACCTCAAATTGCTGCGCGTGAAACTCTTTTTTGTGAAATTATAATCGGTTACCCCGATACCCGACGTGCGATGTGAATTCCTCGCGGATGCCCAAAAATAAGACGCGAAGCGATGATTTCGCTTTTGTGATACCATCGCTACGTCGAATTTTTAATGATACGTTCTGTACTCACCACAATTGTTATAAATTTATAATTAAATTTAAATGCGCTGGTATAATTATGAATATTTATGAAATTAACATGTTGATTGAAATTTGTTAAGTAATTAAAATTCACTATTTGACAATTGTTATTATATTGATATATGTTGAATAGGAATTTTAACAGTCATTGACTATTCACAGTGCACACATAGCATACATAATTACTTACTATAATTGTCATCGTCTTATAACCTTATGTTAGTTTTTTTTATAGAATAAAACATAGTTTTTTTTACAGAATAAGGGTGACCAACGAGCACCTAATGGTAAGTGGATGCTGTGGCTCATAGACTATCTACATTTATGCTCGATTAAGAATCAAAACGCAGATGTTTGTCACCCCTGAGGACTAAGATGGAATGTCTCGTCTCCAGTAAAAAAGGGTATCCCAATCTCTACATATTCATATATACGAAATACAGTAGTATTAAGCTGCTATTTTACGCTGATATTCTGTGAGCGCCTGCTCCTTCCCTGATCGAGCCGATCCATTCGTGATTCAACCATAATATAGCTGCAGCTTGGCTCTACCACGATTAAAAGATGTATGGTTTATTAAACCAGATTCATATGGTCTATCAAAAACCCATATCTTCTGTTTATTTTCCCCTGTCGTCTAATACGACACCCACGGCATGGTTGACTGAGAGAGAATGTCTAATGGCATTATGTACGCCCTTTGTAATCCTTTTATTAAGGGGACAGAGTAAGTCAGCTCAAATTCTAATTTCGTCCCCACTTGCCCGCGCGTCGTATGCTATGCAATGATGTATTATATATAGACACGTCATGAACGAACATCGCGGCGCTTAAAAACGGCAAAAATACTAGAACTACTTATACGCGTGAAGAAAGAGAAAGAAAATAAGACACCGTACGGCGGGATGCCTGTTGCTTGACTACTAGCCGCATGCGCCGACCGCCATTAGACGGCGTCGTCGAATAAAATGAAATGAAAATAGGTAGTTTTGTGGACTTAACTTACGCATGAAATGACACATTTTTGTCTAACTTTTGGGGTATAATTTGTACATCGTCTGAAAACACACGACGGCATGTTTTCTTTATGTTTTGCACAGGTTTACACACACGAATCACGATATAATAAATTAAAAACAAACGTAGCGTCGCGCGACAGGTTGGTGCGTGACTAAGCGCGATGTGGCCAATTGGCTTCATTTCATGTTGCCATTTTAGAGTGCGGACAACGTATCTATAAGTTTATACATCATTGATGCTATGTACCGACATGTTTGTAATCACTAATACTGTAAGTAGGAAGGTCGTTAGACACTTATTTCATTAGGTTTATCATATTTATGCCTGTTTCTTAACGCCAAGCCAGTCGCTTCTTATTTTTATTACGGTTATTTCCCATTTTAATTTTACGTCGTCCTGTTGCGTAATGTATATTCTGATCGTAAGCGACACAACCTCTCCGTTCAAAGGCCGAAGTGAAGTGACCGTGCGGCAGGAATCACGCTTCAAAAGGCCGATAGTTTGGTAATTTCTTTTTACAGTGAAAATAATGGTATTTAATAAATAAATAAAATAGTATGCAGTTTCATGATCTTATTTAATGTATTTTATGAATAACAGCGGTTTATTGTTTATTTTAGAGGTAACTTTGGATTTTTTTTTTGTGTTACGGATCGCCGTAACGCCGTTCGAAAAATGAATAAAACGCGTTGTTCACTGTTTATATAGGAGGCAAGCGGCGGTGAGGAGGAACTTGTACTTTTTCTTCTTGTAGTGCCTTTTCGGTGGCTGGAGAGCGACTGCCGACCCTACTTTTTTTTTTTTTTTTTGCGCCCGAAGCAAATATGGGCAACCCTCCGGAAAGCGGGGGAGGGAGGTTGGGAATGCTCATAGCATACCACGCAGCCGGCTGCGTGGTTATGTGGCGACTTTTACCCACTAAACCCAACCTTTTAGGAATTGGCTTAACGATCTGACTAGAGATCTCTAAGCCGTATACGAACGCGACCCTCCTTGGCAGAAAGGAGGGCGCAGCCGACCCTACCGGCCGGCCCGTCTTTTATATGATTCGGCCGCTGCTGGCCAGCGGACCCTTGCCTCACCCCCGCGCCTTTCTTTATTTCTTTAAAATTCTTATTTTTTAACAATCATACTTAACTATATAATATTCTTACATCTATTTCTTATACTATTATGTACACAATAATCATCTTACATTCTAAAAGGTTTTTTAACTTTATAATTCACAATTTTTAAGCTGAGAACCCTGCCCCGCACCTCAGCACTATAAATATAAAACGTCGTGTCGCCCTACGCGTAGCTTCATTTGCTCCGCAGCCGCGTCACGATAACATGCCCTATAGATGTTACAATTATCTTTTTTACTAGAAAGGTAATTTATATGAATACCATTCATATAAATTACCTTTCTATATGTAAGAAAAGTAATACATAATAAAGGTGATATGCAACAAAGGTAAATTAACTATAAGAATACAATTTATATTTTAAGCTCTATGCTAACTCTCGTTATTTATTCGATGCCTTTATTGGGAGAGTTATTGCATAGTTACAACATCATTCTTTTATATTATCGAATATAAGTTGTACATATTTAACAAATTAAATACAATAATTAAGACTACGGCTGCTTTTCCGTGTTGTTGTATGCACCCTCGCTAGTTGTCGAACCCAGCCGGACGCGACCCCCGTGGCTCCGCCCACCGCCCCTGAGTTGCTCAACCCGTGCTCGTTGTACTAAGCAGGTATCCCGTCGTTTTGCGTCGTGCATATTCTCCCGCCGTCGCCACGCTGCGATCCTTCTGGTAGCACGACGATCTTCTTTGTTGGTCTGCGTAGTGTATGCCCACTGCTAGTGGTTACGTCCACTACTCGTACCTCTCCGTCGACGCCAGGATATATATACGTTGCTTATTTTTCCCCTGGGCCAGATGTTGCGCGGTAGATTGGAGTCACAAATGATGACCAGGTCTCCAATCTTCGGCGATGCGCCTATGCTGCTGGGCTCCCGCCGGTGTTGGAGTAGGGGCAGGTATTCCTTCACCCATCTTCGCCAAAACACGTCGGCTAGGGCTTGAGCTCGTTTCCACTGCTGGCGGGCCGTCACGTCGCTCTCGCTGAAGTGTCCCGGTGCAGGTACGTGTGAGTTGGGACCGATGAGGATGTGATTCGGCGTGATTGCTTCCGGGTCTCCTGGGTCAACTGAGACGTGTGTAAGAGGTCTTGAATTGACCGTGTTTTCGACCTCGGCGAGCAGGGTCACCAGTGTCTCGTCACTGGGATAGCGTTCGTTGAGGGTGACGCGTAGGGCTTCTTTCACGGAGCGAACCATTCGCTCCCAGGCGCCGCCCATGAATGGTGCTGACGGTGGTATGTACTTCCACACAATTTGTTGACATGTGCTTTCGTTCTCGAGGGCTGCGAGTGCTGCTTCGGCCAGCTCCTTGTCTGCTGCCTTGAAACACGTAGCGTTGTCACTCCAGATTTCTTTGGGGCATCCTCTTCTGCTCATGAAACGCCTAAGCGCTGACACAGCTGAGTCGGCGCTTAACGAGTGGGCCACCTCTATATGTATTGCTTGTGACGTCATGCAGGTAAATAACGCGCCATAGCGTTTTTCACGATGTCGTCCCACTGTTATTTCTATTGGCCCGAAGTAGTCCAGTCCGGTGTATGTGAACGGACGTGCGTGATGAGCGAGGCGTGCGGACGGCAGGTTTCCTGTAGACGGTGATGCAGGCTTGGCTTTTCTTAGACGGCACGGTAGGCAGCCTTTGATGACAGTTTTTACTACTGGACGTATTTTTCTTATGTACAATCTCTGTCTTAATTCGTTCACGACTGTTTCCACGCCTCCGTGATGCAACCTCTCGTGTACGTGTGCTATGTACAGACGAGTGTATGCGTGCTTCCCGTCTAGTACGGGAGGATCGTACGTGTCCTCCTCTACTTCTGATGCTGCTTTTATTCGACCTCTGAGGCGTAGGGTCCCCTCTTCGTCGACGTATGTGCTCAGGTGGCCTAGTTTGTCGTCGCCTCCTGGAACACTTCCGTTGGCGATCCTCTTGAGCTCCTTCGTGAAGCTTTCCCGCTGACTGGCTTGCACCCACAGTTGTTCGGCTCTTACATGATAAGCGGCTGGTATTCCTACACGCGATGAGACAGTAGGTGTTGCCCTTTTCTCCTTGGTGGGGGTGTTGCGTCGGTTTGTTCTTTGCTAGCCAGGGTCGCTATCTAGTCTTGCTTTGTTGCGTTTACGCCCAGCCTTCACCACGTGCTTGTTTGGTCTGCACATGTCGATGAATAGGAGGACTCTCGCTGTCGCTCTTATGAGGCGAATCCATTTTGAAAATCTTTCTATTTGTGGCAGATGTGTTGTTGGCGAGTCTTCACTTTTAACTGTGATGTTACATATTTCTCGTTCTTCCCCAGTGTCGTATTGCGTTGTTTTCTCTTCATGCGGCCATTCGGCCGGTGGACGTTGTAGTAACGGGGGCCCTCGGAACCACCGGTGCGACTCGTCGAACCTTTCTGGTGTGGTTCGGGTCGCGTCATCTGCCACGTTTTCTTTGGACGGTAGCCAACGCCATTCGTTCTTTTTGGTCGTATCTTCTATCTCCGCCAGGCGATGAGCGACGAAAGCTTTGTACGCGCGGGGCTCCGACCTTATCCACACTAGTGCAGTACGAGAGTCGCACCAGTATGTCTTGCCCGTTATATCGTCATCGTGCTCACTGATCACGGTCTGCGCAAGACGAGCTCCCAGTAGTGCCGCTTGTAACTCGAGCCGTGGTATGGAGATTGGTTTTAGTGGTGTCACGCGGCTCTTGGCGGCGGCCAATGATATGTTAACGCTGCCGTCTGCTCGCTCCGTTCTCCAATACACGGCGGCTGCGTAGGCCTCCTCGCTTGCGTCGACGAAGGTGTGTAGTTGCCGCGCCGACACTGGGTTGTAATCGTAGCATCGTGGTATCCTCAGTTGTTCTAGGGCGTGAAGTGAAGTAATCCAGCCTTCCCATTTTTCTTTTAACTCTATTGGCAGAGGGTCGTCCCATTCTGCCTTGTAACGCCATGTGTCTTGGAATATTCTCTTCGCTGGGGTAGTCACTGGTGATATTAACCCCAGCGGGTCAAATAATGCCATTATTATGCTCAGCGCTTCGCGTTTAGTTGGCAAGCGTTGTTTTTCTTTTACGTCGATCGGCATCTTCATATTGTCTGTATTAAATCCAATATGATCACTTTGTACATGCCAGAGCAGGCCGAGCGTCTTCTCAGTTTCTTTTCCGCCCAGGCGCACGGTCGCGTCGTGTTGTTTATGCTCTGTCGTTATTTCTTCTTCTATTGGCTGTGCCTCTTCCCTTTGATGTAGTCTGCCGCAGAAGGTGACCGTCGACGTCAATGAGCTATGACAGCCATGCAGAACCCAGCCCAGGTTGGTGTATGAGGCGACTGGTTGATCTCGACGACCCACGCGCAGTTTTCTAGACACTATGAGGTGCCAGTTATCTTGCCCGATTAGTGTTTTCGGTGAGGCGCGTTCGTAGGTGATATCCTCTTTGATATCCAGCAGATGTTGGCAATTCTCCAAGTGATTTTCATTCACGGATTCTGGCGCGAAGTCCAACCGCTCTACCGTACGCGCTGCTTCTATGTTGTGTTCCTCTTGCGCGTGCTTTCCTCTTATTTTAAGGCTGACGATCTTGCTCTTCTCATGCTTCACCTCCGAGCCAACCCCTTGTATCCACATTGCGTGGGCTGGACCGACCGAGGCATCGACTAAGGTGACTGTGCTTCCTTCATCCAATAATGCGTATGTTTCGACGCAGCTTAGCGGCCCCTTTATTGTTACGGGCGCAATCTTTAGGTAAGCACGGCGGTGTTTGTATGGTCGAGTTGTTGTGATGACCTCCTTTGCCGATGTTGCGGTTTCCATAGCGGGTTCTTTTTCAGTTTCTGCTTTTCTGTCGTGATGCAGCAATTTATGGTGTTTCATCATGCATCCGTCTTTTCCGCACGGTGTGGCTTTACACAGCAATCGGCGATGTTTGCCTCGTAGACAGCGGTAGCAGATATTATACTTCTTTGCTACTTCCCATCTGTCATTTGTGGACAGAGCGGCGTATGACTTGCAATCGGGCAGTTTGTGTTCTTGTTTGCATTGAGGGCAGCGTTCTTCATATTGTTTCTTGCTTGTGGCGAAGGTACGTTCTATTTTTCTCGGCCTTCGCTCTCTCGGTTCGTTGTCCTCCGTGATAAATTCCGGCAAGGCATACGCGCTGCATTTATCCGCTTCTTCGTTTAAGAAGATTGATATTTTCTTAAGCTCTGGGATATCCTCTTTCTTTCTGGCTGCATAGTCGTACCATTTGCTTCTCAATATGGGCGTGAGTTTGTCTGTGATAACTCGCGTCATCTCCGGACTATGCAGATAGTGTGCTTTCTTGAGCGCTTCCACGGTGCCCACTACGTTTGCTATGCGATTGGCGAATATGCATAGCTCCCTGGGATTGTCCGTGACTTTGTTCAGCAGCTTCAGCTTCTCTATTTCTAAGTGAATTAATGCTTCTGGTCGTCCGAATCTCCTTTCCAAAGCTTCTATTATTATTCTGGGGTCTGATTGGCTTATAAGTAGGCAGCTTGCGGCCTCTTTTGCTATCCCTTTTAAGCTTCGGCGTATTCTCGCTATGTTTTCGTTCACCGTGAAGTACTTTGAAGATTCTTCGTACGTTGTTTTGAAGCTGAGCCATTCTTTGCTGCTACCATTGAATGTGGGCAGCTCTTGCAAATATTTCGGCGGCTCCCTTGTGCTTCTCACTGCTTGTGATAAAGCAGCGGCTAAGGTAGCGACGTCGATTTGTTGCTGCGCCTGTACATAGTCTTTCTGCGGCGCGGTATGTTGTGGAACGTATTGCGGTGCATACTGTTGGAGTACGGGTGGTGCGATCTGCGGTGCTGGTTGCGGTGCGGGCTGCGGCGCGGGTTGCGGCGCGGGTTGCGGCGCGGGTTGCGGCGCGGGTTGCGATGTAGGTTTTTCTTGCAACCATGTACTAATGCGCACTGATGCTAAGTCGTCTTCTATTTCTTCCTCTTCGTCCTCGGTTGATCCGACTTCTGCTTGTAGTCGCTGCACATGTATCTCCTGCAATTCCATTCTTGCTTGCAATCGGGCCTGCTCGAGCTTGAGTTCGGCCAACCGCTCTTTTGCCTCTAACTCCGCGAGGAGTCTCTTGCGTGAGACTACGGAGCGGCGTGACCTAGTCTCGCCCAGCTTTAGTGTGCGCTGCGACCTTTGATCACTTTTTTGCTGGGTTTCTTCCGTTGCAGTCGTTTCATCGGTCGCAGAGGTAGTGGTTGTACCGCTGACCGTTGTAGTTTCGCTAGTGGTGTTTGATGAGCCACTAGCGGCTGAGTCGCCCCCGGAGGCCTCTTCCGTGGCCCCTTGGGTTATCTGTTCATCCTTGCGACGCTTCGATGATTCTCCGCTGTTACTACGCGTATTCACCATTTTTCTTCACAATAATATTTTTTCGTTCTTGCGGTTTGCTTCTTAATTCGGCTCTTCGAAGGACCATTAATGTTACGGATCGCCGTAACGCCGTTCGAAAAATGAATAAAACGCGTTGTTCACTGTTTATATAGGAGGCAAGCGGCGGTGAGGAGGAACTTGTACTTTTTTTTCTTGTAGTGCCTTTTCGGTGGCTGGAGAGCGACTGCCGACCCTACCGGCCGGCCCGTCTTTTATATGATTCGGCCGCTGCTGGCCAGCGGACCCTTGCCTCACCCCCGCGCCTTTCTTTATTTCTTTAAAATTCTTATTTTTTAACAATCATACTTAACTATATAATATTCTTACATCTATTTCTTATACTATTATGTACACAATAATCATCTTACATTCTAAAAGGTTTTTAACTTTATAATTCACAATTTTTAAGCTGAGAACCCTGCCCCGCACCTCAGCACTATAAATATAAAACGTCGTGTCGCCCTACGCGTAGCTTCATTTGCTCCGCAGCCGCGTCACGATAACATGCCCTATAGACGAAGGTAAATTAACTATAAGAATACAATTTATATTTTAAGCTCTATGCTAACTCTCGTTATTTATTCGATGCCTTTATTGGGAGAGTTATTGCATAGTTACAACATCATTCTTTTATATTATCGAATATAAGTTGTACATATTTAACAAATTAAATACAATAATTAAGACTACGGCTGCTTTTCCGTGTTGTTGTATGCACCCTCGCTAGTTGTCGAACCTAGCCGGACGCGACCCCCGTGGCTCCGCCCACCGCCCCTGAGTTGCTCAACCCGTGCTCGTTGTACTAAGCAGGTATCCCGTCGTTTTGCGTCGTGCATATTTTGTATCGAGAAAATTTTACGAAATCGTGTTTTCGTCTAACATAATCCTTAACATTAATCCTCAACTTTACCATATATTTATTTCAAAATTAATGCTGCAATATTTTCGGCATAACGAAGGATCTTGCTAAACCATTTGAGATTATATTTCCCCTTAAGGTGCAATAAAGTGTAAATAAATAAATAAATGTAGGGCAGTGGATTCTATAACCCCACCATTACACGGCAAAATACCCACAGTAAAATAAATATGTTAACGATTTTATTTACTTCAATAAAAACTATCAATGAAATTCAAATATTATCTTATTGCCGGTTGTTCCTGTTGAAAAATTTCTGCTACTTAAATTATTACACTTAATGCTAAAATGTAACACCATATAGGTATCTGTATTGAAAATAGAAGTCTTTGGATGAAAAGCATATAATAAACAAGCGTAGACCATTGTCCGAGCATCGGCTATCTGACTACATTCTTTTGAAATTGCACAGCGTATAAGAAGAGATAACGACCCATCAACCTGCGGAATATTTTGCAATCCACGTTGCATACACGTATCATTGTTGAAACAGAATATAAATAAATAGAAAGGACCGGACAAACTTATCTGATTACTTGTTATCATAATAAAAGTAGATCTATCGTATAATAAACCGTAGAATTTCCTATTAATTTGAGTAGGCTTCGTTTTCCTTCAGTACTATAGCCATATTTGTTTAGTAAATAATGATACAATCGATAGAATTTATGTTATTACGAACCTATTGATAAACCCATTGTTTTATTCCTGTCTGGCGACGTCAGCAGTGTAATATCAAAGTTATTGGCTGTAATTGGAAATAATTGGGATTAGATACAGGGGCGTCCATAAATTACGTGAGATGTTTAAGGGGGGAGGAGGTCGAGTCAAATCTCATTTAATCTTACGTTGGAGAGGGGGGGGGGGTATCGTCAAATAACACGCAATTTTTTCCGATTGAAACAAAAAAATTATACTATTTTGGTCCATTTAATCCAGATTGTACATGCTTAAGATTTAATCTTAAGCGTATATCGTAATACGATTAACCACTACTGAAATGTCAGATTATTAAACCAATTAGCCAAACCTATGGTCAAGCCAAAGAGTATAGTAGGTTAGGCTAAAGACAATTATTTTTAATGAAGGAAAATATAACTTAGAGTTATTACCATATTCTTATCCAAAATTAAAAATTATCAACAATTAAAATATCGAATTATTTGTATGACGGTCACGTGAGCGGTAGAGAAACGGCGATTGTAAGACGTTGTTGATAAATAAAAAGTTTAATGAAATAGTACAGTAAAAATAGAATTAAAACTTGCACTAAATTTCCGATCCAATTTTATTTTTTATCACTTACTCAGCATAAAATCACAAAATGCTGAAAGATCCAGGTGGCGCATCAAGCGCCATCTTGAAAAAAAGTGTTTTCAGCCGATAGGTATCTCGAAAACTATGCAATTTAAGGCAAAAGTTATAGAAACCATTATTGTAGAAAATAAAATTTCGCATCTTTTGTTTACAGTAAACTTTTTGTAAAACTTACAATTTACGATTTATGGCCCATTTAATGAACCGGTTTTTCTATCGCGGCCAAAAAGTCTTGAAATGTTAGATTAATCAATAAAATGAATAAATCTATTTTTAAAGATCAGTTTATTTCTTAAAACTTTTGTTTAAAAATTTTTTTTCTAATGTCCATACTTTTTGAGTTATAGGACGTTTAATGTTTTTTTCTTCTTTTTACAATAACATTCCAACACGTTTACGTAAGAAATCCACATTTTGAAAAATCTCACGTGAGATTGGGGGATGGGGGAGGGGGTTGAATAAAATCTCACGACATCTCACCAGGGAGGGACAGAAAATTAAAAAAAAACACCTCTCGTAATTTATAGACCTAACTGTAAGACCGGAAGCGTATTCTCAAATGAGCGCTAATTTAGGATGTCATTAAAATATCACTCAGAAAACCATAAAATCAATATAAACTTTTATTATGCATGGTAAAAACAAGTTCTCAACATGTATATATATTAGCGAGGTAAAAACAAGTTCTCAAATGGTGTTAAAATTATAACAATAATTGGGGTAATTAATAATCACAGCAGATAGGGTAATTTCAGCCTTGCATTATTTCGTTATAATCCTTTTCAAGTCTACTGCTGAATATAGGCAGGCCACAAAACTCGGTCCTAAGCCCAAAAGCCTAAAATCCATCGAAATAAATAAATATCGAAGATGAAATTTTAGGCATCTTATGCCTGATCCTGATGTAAATTTTTGTTTATTTTATGTACCTAGTTAAAAGTGAAAAAGTACCAAAAAGGCATTATAAACTGGCACTCGATTTCTACGAGTATGTCCATATTAGACTATTTCTATGAGATGTCACCGCAACAGGTGGCTGTGTCGAATTGCTGGTCGGTGCCTGTGATTATCTCTTCGTCACGGATGCTGCCATTTTCTGCGTTGTTATGAAAGCGTTCCACTAACCTCTACAAAATTTCGCTTTCAATTGGCTAATTTAGCTGTAGCGAATACAAGTGGCAGTCTAAAAAACTAGAACTTATAGTCTTAGCGAACTCGTTTCTTACGCTGGTAATTTTAGATAAAAGTGAAACATATTTCGCTTATATCTAACTGCACTTTCATTTTTATATGAGTTTTTGTGTACTTATATTTTTTGTGAAAAGTCGTAGATTAAAAACAAAATAGATTGAAAAAAAGTGATTCAAAAAAATTATTAAACGGCTACCGAAACAGAAATAGTGCAGCAGACTCTTTCCTGTTTATGAACATTAATTATTTTACTGAACACAATTATTATTAAACATAAACGTAAACACTCACGCCTGTCACCCAGAGGGGTAGGCAGAGACTACAGACTTCCATTTGACACGATCCTGACACAAATCTCTCGCCTCCTTCACATCCATATACCTACGCATACATGCTCGTCGGTTAAGGGTACTCCTATTTTGGCCCGTCTTCAATAAATCGCCAACTTGGTCGATAAATTTTCGCCTAGGACGTCCCTTTCCGACTCTGCCATTCACTTCTGCAACATAAATTTTCTTTGTCACTGTTTCCTCATTCATTCTTTCCACATGACCAAACCACCGAAGCATTCCTTTCTTAATCCTGGTCACAACATCATCTTGCAAACCACACTCTTCTCTTATCACACAATTCATATTTCAGATTCACCCTAACATACTCCTAACGACCGCATTTCTACTGCGTTCATTCTACTCTCGTGATTCTTCTGCCACACCCAACTTTCACTGCCATACGTTAAAGTAGGGAACAACACAGCATTGTGAATTGCCATACGTGCCTTTTTCGACACATTTTGACTCTTCACAATAGAGTGTAGGGCCCCATTTACTCTATTTCCCGCATTCACTCGTCGTTCTATATCCTTATCACATCTCCCATCCCTGCTAAATACGCAACCCAGACATACAAACTCATCTACTTGCTCGATCAACTCCCCAAGTAACATTTTTTCCGAGCCTAGGTTGTAAAAAATGCCTTTAGGGTTTAAAAAGGTTTTAAAAAGGTTAATGCTTTGCTATCTGGTCATATCAAGTATTTGTGAATGATTATTAATCCCTAACACTAATTGTTTATTATTACAACCTGACAAGAGTTTAAATTAACGTTATTTTGACTTGTGTTTCAAGAGCATGTAGACCTAGGATCATAAAGTTGTTATTTACTCCTTATTAAGTTCTAAAAAGGCTAGCATTTTACTTAAGTAAGATGCAAAGGTAAAATTTTTAACTTTCATATTACCATAAGGTTGTAGATTGATGAAATCGCTTATAAGTAATTTCTAAAACATAATTCAAATCTTTAGGCTGTATTAGAGTTGTCTGTGTAAACAAATTAGGACCGTGTGATAAAAACCCAAACCAGTAAGCTGTTCTTAAGAGTTGAAGGTATGATTTAAGTCCTACAAGAATATTTTAAAGCTTTACAGACGTTCTCAGAGAATGTCAGTTGCGTCCGCGACTTCAAAGCAACAATTGTCTTGATCCAGGATGGACCGACACAGAGTGATACAAAAAACGAAGAGGAAAAGTTAAACGTAAATTGCGTAAAAATTTCTTAAGAATAATTAGTACACCGGTAACGTAAAAGTCAGTGCAATTTTTTTTTAGTTTCCTATTTTCGGAAATCTTACCTTATAACCCTGTACCTGTTGAAAATATTTTCAAAAGCCATTAGGTTGTTGTATGCAATGCATTCCGTATCAGGTTTCAAACCCTAAGTTAGTATAATTACTTATTTTTTTACAGGAGTGACGAATTCTCAACATGGCTGTCATAATTGCTCTATAGAGGAAGAGTATACACCCGTGTCCCACACTAATTACTATTAGTGTGGAACACGGCTAAATTCTAGTTAACGAAGAATGGTTCATTGCTATGCAACACTGGTTGAGGGCTGTTGAACTTTAAGTTTGTCTGCAGTTGGCTCTGTGGCGTCATTTTGTGATTCAACATTGGACATTTTTAAGATTTTTAGGCGTACTTAGTGAAACGGGCTTTAAGGTCACCTGGAAACGTTGTTTAGAATTTTTTATGA
Organism: Parnassius smintheus behrii; assembly: GCA_036936625.1. Classification (NCBI taxonomy): domain Eukaryota; kingdom Metazoa; phylum Arthropoda; class Insecta; order Lepidoptera; family Papilionidae; genus Parnassius; species Parnassius smintheus. The sequence continues at coordinate 44,570,978 of JAUPFT010000011.1, read as the reverse complement.
TTGCTTTCATACAATTATCATTATCTAGCTGACCTAAAGTACTGTCAGCATTTTGTATTACTGAGAATCTGATGAATATGCGTAAAAAATTTGTATGCAACCTTTTCATTTTTGTCTATAGAGTTGCCACTCCAAGATACCAATGTTAAAAACTCTATGGAAAAAAATATTTTTCCCGAGATCTATCAATCAAAAAGATCAATTATCTTGTAGCAAATATTGGCCCCTTTGGTTCGTAATCCAGGAGAGCATGATTGAGAGACATGATTTTAAAATATTTGCTACGGAATTCCGGATTCTTTAATTTATCCTCCAGCTCAAAAAGCTGCTCCTCTATTTTGAGTGGAGGAAAACGTTCTTGCAAGGAATTCTATTGATTGATTGTAACTTTTACTGTGTATAATTTGTTTAATAGAACTTCATGCTTCACAAGCTGCTGCATTCTTTTTTTCTGATTCCTCTGCATATCTTGCAGTATTTCTATTATTTTACCTTGGTTTTTAACCACTTCGTCGATAGCATTTATTTAGGATATACAGTCCGCCTGAAAATATAAAAACAGTTATTTTCACTCAGTGACTTCGCGCCATCCCCGCGCGGATAACTAGTTTAGTGGTAGTAGTAGGTGTAGATTAATTTTTATCGCCTTTCATGTCATTTCTAATTAAAACCAAAAATCAATGAATCATTAAATTGATTCGGTACTTACTATGTATATACTATACTTACCAGGTATGTAGTTTGTTTCTTTATTTAAAAGGAGGAAAGTTATGATATATTTCACAAGAACTCCTTGTGAAATCCCTTTCCGTCGTTCATCTACCTACAAAACACTAAAAGTAACAAAACCAAAATTCTAACTTACTTTCATTCGAAGAACAACCTGTAGTAGTTCGCACACTTTTGTAACCATCGATCGAACGCAAGTCGGGCTACAACCAAAACTTAAAAGCAACTAATTGTGCTCAGCGGTTGTTTTTGCGACTGGTAAGTCTTGAAATACTCCTGGCGATAATCTTTAAGTTGTGAAAACAGCTTTATCGTTTTAAGTAGGTCCGCCAGATTACCTTTAGCTCTTATTTTGGCAAACATTGAGAGCTTTAAGCTTTTGCAGTTTTAAAAAAGTTAATTTTAATTCCTTAGAGTAATTTCCTCACGTCAGCCATATTTTTTCACGAAAATTTAAAAAATGTAATAAAAAATCAATTTTTTAATAGATTAAGGAGCGTGTGCGTTTTAGCTTATTCACAATTTAAAGTGTATGCTTTTTATTAAATAGAAGTTTTATTTATAATGCTACTTTACACCAACTTCCGCATTTTATGTTTCTTATTTCATTAAAATATCTCCAAAAATTGTAACTTTCGAAAGGCCCGTATATTATATAGCACTATTATCTTAAACTATCACGATAAAGTGCCAGTCGCACTACATTTGTCCAGAAAACAAGAAGTTAATTGCATAATATTTTTATGAATATCATTTATCTCGCCATTTTGAAACTTGGTACAATGACAGGGAATGGCGACACTTAAATCCACGATTAGAGTTTTGTGTCAAAATATTTTACTTACACAGAAACATTCTAAGACCAAGACTCCTTGAGAAGCATTTATGCCCAACCATGAAAAAGCTTATAGGTTGTCAAAGAGTTACAGCCAAGATTACTTTAGAACTTAGAAGCTACTTTGCTAGGTTGTATTAACGTTAAATTAAGGTTATGAAGGTTATATTTGGGTTCTGTGTAAGTAGTTAGATAGGTTCTGGATTTGAGCTGTAGGTTTTGCTATAGCTCTCAGAAAGGTTGTAAAACGTGGGCCTTTTTTGCACACAGGAGGTTAATATAAGGTTATTAAAACGTCATTGAGTCTGTTAAGACTTACGAGTGGATTTCCATATAAAGGTTCTAGAACCTTTTCAAAACCTTTCTAAAACCTAAAATGTTACTTGGGTCCCCTTCTATTCTTATTTCACATATCGTCCTACTTTCTTCTCTTTCAAAAACCATAACTTTCGTCTTACTTGCGTTCACTTTCATACCTTTTTCTTTTAATGATCTGTTCATTAATGTAACAATTATTATTAGATAGAATATTTTATCGATCGATTCGTTCACCAAGTTACTATACGTATATCTAGTACGCCAATACAGTTATTATTTACGGTTTTATTACCTCGGAATTTTATTACCTCGGCTACTTTTAACCACCGCAAATTGCTATTAACTTTTGATGTAGTAAAATGTATTATTTGCGTAAAGATAAATCTACTTATAACTATATGATCAAAAGAGTATCAAAAGTGAATAAAAAGAAGTCTCGTTATTTGAATTAGAACTTACAAGTAAGCAACGCATGTTTCTGTTGCTGTTTTAAGAGAAACTCTTACACATACGTAGCTATCACCCTAAAATTAGGAATATTTTGAACAGAAAGTCACAGATGACGTTTTAATATGCAGTGTGATAGACCGACTATAATACTAAAAAGGAAAACCGACTTCGAATAACTAAAAGAAATAATTTTCACATAAATAGCTTCTGAAGTCAGTGGTAAGGCATAGAGACATAGAGACATAGAGAGAGAGAGAGAGAGAGAGAGAGAGAGACAGAGAAAGAGAATTAGAGAAATTAGAGAGAGAGAGAAGCCCAGAATTCTCAAGATTCTGCTTTTACTTTTTACTAACTTAAATATTTTGATCCTTTTGAGACATCACAATATCAAAGTAACAGCTAGAACCTCGCCTGAATCGTTTCATTAAACAACTCGCTCCTAATTTACCCTAGTGAGAAAAAAATTCTACAAATTTATAAGGACCTACTTAATTAAAGTGCAGATTTACTACGTGCTTGGCGGTGAAGGAAAATTATGTGAAGAAACCTGCATGACTAAGAAATAGAATATTTTGAGAAAATGTAAAGTCCGCCATACACGTGTGCGTGATGGATTAATTGCTCCATAGCCCCATCAGAAATGAGATTAGCCCTTTGCTCAGCTATAGGAAGTGTCTTAGTCACCCATCCTACAGCCCTGACTTAGCTCCTTGTGATTTCTTTTTGCTCCCAAGAGTTGAAGAAAAAAAAAGGCAAGTTTTTTCAAGCGCCGAAGAAGCCGTGGCTGCCTACGAAGAAGCGATTTCCGACCTGTCAGATCAAGACTGGCAAAAGTGTTTTCAGAGTTGGTTTAGGCAAATGGAACTTTAAACGGAAACGGAATATTTTGAAAAGATGTAAAATAAATATTAATAGTACCCAGAAAACTTTTTGTATATCTCCAAAACTTGTTGAGTGTCCTACGTACTTAAGAGTGACAAAGCACACATGTACCATTCAATATTTTGATGTTGGTTAAAGGTAGCCGTTAGCTATTCGTACTTCCCCTCCCGGGGACTATTTTATAGTTATATGTCGTTTTAATAATATATAAAAACCACTGCGACTTGAAACAGACTTATCAATCTCTCGCCTTCGCTCGTTCGACCTTGTTTTGGTCTCAATTTTTGTGGTTATGATGACGGCCGTGATGATTATGGTTATGTGAAAAATAAACTTTTCAGACATAAATAACATATTCTTTTTCCAATGTACCATTAGGTGAAAATATTAGAAATGTTTTTTAATATTAGGCGAAATTGTCTAAATTCATACCTGATTTTTTTTAATAAAAAGCATGAATGATGTTTCAAGTTTTAAAAGACATTCAAAGGAATTTTGTACCCTTTATTTTCGTTCTATTATATCAGTTTTCTATAATATTTTTAGATTATTTTTCTCGGAAATTCTTTTTACTGGACTCGTATAAAGTAAATCCATAAGCTCTATGGTGCAGTGGCTTAAAAATTAGTTGCAGTGCTGGGGGCCGCAGGTTCGAATCACGCCCGGGACAAGTATTTTTTGGTCTACAAATAATTGTTCCGGGTCTGGATGTTTGTCCTTGTGCAATTTACGTTTGAAAACTGCCTCCACAATACAGGAGAAAATCTTAGTGTGGTTTTTAATTTAAAAAATAGTGACGAGACGTCGCGTGCATGATGCAACCGGAGGCGTGGCGTGATTAGGACTTCAGTGATGCCCTGCGCACTGCAATTTTACCCTTTGCCAGTTGTGTTGCGTGCGTTGTACTTACGTATTGTATTCACTGTCAGGAAGTAGACGGTCAGCAAATATGCTATTCTATATTGTAAATATCGTATTAAACTAATTTAAGAAATTTTCGGTTGGCTACTCTGTTTAGACCGCACTCTCACAGAATTTGCCTGATTTGAAACAGAAACAGAAACTTATTTTATTCAATATGGATTATAAATAATACTTATTGAAAGTCACTTTTTTTCATTACACACATTCGCAAAAAACCTCTGTCCTGGGAAGAACCAACAAGAAACCCAGCGGGACTATTTTTTTTAAATTAAGAGCTTATAATCACGTATTTTACAATTAACAACACAAAATGAATTAGAAATAGCTTGGTAGCGATCACCTTTCCCAAGGGCATTTATCATCCATTTGCTTGCAGATAACTAGCTTTTGTCTGCAAGCAAATGGATGATGTCCGTCCAAGTACAGGGCAGTTAAACAAAACCAATCCAGTTGCATCGCGGAGTGAGACAGGGGGATGTTATATCCCCTAAACTGTTTACAAATGCACTGGAAGATGTGTTTAAGACGTTAGACCGGAAAGGACGCGGTATTAACGTTAAAGGTGAGTACATCTCACACTTACGCTTTGCTGATGATATCGTCGTCATGGCAGAATCGCTGCAGGAACATCAGAATATACTGAACAGACTAAATGAATCCTCCCAACGTGTTGGTCTGTGTATGAATCTGAACAAGACAAAAGTTATGTTCAACGATTACGTCATGCCAGTTCCAATTACTGTTGATGGTGAAATTCTCGAAGTTGTCCAGGAATATACCTACCTCGGGCAGATATTGCAATTAGGTAAGAGTAACTTCGAGAAGGAAGCCGATCGGAGGATTCAGTTGGGCTGGGCAGCATTTAGAAAGCTCCGTCGGGTTTTACGTCACCCATACCACAAAGTCTGAAGACAAAAGTCTTCAACCAGCGCGTTCTGCCATACTCACTTATGGTGCCGAAACGTGGACACTGACGATACATCTGCTCCAAAAGCTTAAAGTCGCTCAGCGAGCAATGGAAAGAGCTATGCTCGGAGTTTCTCTGGTAGACAAAATTCGAAACGAAGAAATGCGCCGGAGAACCAAGGTTACTGACATAGCTTTCCGTGTTTGTAAGCTGAAGTGGCAATGGGCTGGTCATATCTGTCGCAGAGGTGACAACCGGTGGAGTAGACGTGTTATGGAGTGGAGACCGCGTCTAGGTAAACGTAGTGTGGGACGCCCCCTGACCAGATGGAGCGACGATCTGCGCAAGGTGGCTGGTAGAAACTGGATGCGTGTAGCCGAAGATCGGGCTAAGTGGCGCGCCTTGGGAGAGCCCTATGTCCAGCTGTGGACTGCCGCAGGCTGATGATGATGATGATGATGATGATGAACTAGACCAGGTTTGCGTGCTTCGTGCCCTATGAGCTGTTGCAGAGTCCTGTTGGAATATCCAATGTCTGTTTTTAAATTTTTTTTTTTTGTTTTTTGTTTGAGAAAGAGGTTCCACTATGTTTGTCAGGACGGTATTTTGGTACATCTGGGCACTGTATTTTACACCCTTTTCACAGAAAAACGCAATTAAGCCTGAACATGAGACTGCAAGCCAACGAACGTGGTAGAGCCATGCTGCAGTTATATTAGTAGTATAGTTGTTGCACGAATGGGTCGGCTCGACCGGGGAAGGACCACGCTCTCACAGAATACCAGCGTGAAATAGTAGCTTAATGCTGCTGTATTTCGTATGGTGAGTGTAGAGAACCGGTGACCCTTTTTACTAGAAACGAGGCATTCCATCTCAGTCCTCACGGGTGACAACGCATCTGCATTTTGATCTTTAATGGAGGATAGATGTAGATGTCTATGGGCCGCAGCAACCACTTACCATCAGGTGGACTGTGTGCTCGTCTGTCACCCTATTCTATAAAAAAAAAACCATGAGTGACGAAGGATAATGTGCTCGTTGAACCTTCGAAATACGCGTGCTGGCTTCTTCACTGCTGTGGGCATACACCTTATCATTTTGTTTATTATAACTTTCTTCCATGTTAAAAATTTTTTCATCCGAAAACAAAATTTCGCGGTATTTTTTCCCGCGTACCGCCGTAACAAAGCGTGGGATTTATCCAGCCTATTTCTTTAAAACGCTCGTTCGAAAAATGTCCGGTTTTCTTACGATAAGCTCGCAGTCCTAGGTCTTCATTGATCACTCTTTTAACCTTGGTTCTGCTAAGGCCCATCTGAAGAGCTAAGATTTTTGTTTACGAACAGGATTTCGTTAGATTCGCGCCTTTACTGCTTTGATGATCGCGGGTGTCCTAACTGTACGAGGTCGGCCGGTCCTCTTACGATCTTTGAAACTTGAATCTTCAGTGAATCGTTTGATAGTGCGATAAACAAATCATAGGGTTATTTTCAATTTTTGTAGAATATTGAAAATCTCTTTTGGCGCGTAACCACAGCGGTGCAACGCGATAACCGCTGCTCTATCTTCTTTCTTCGACCACTCCATATTTGAAAATGAATGAAAATTAATATCTTTTTTATTTTCGGCAAGCGCAAACGTTATATTTTTTAAAATTGGTAAAGTTCATCCAGCCAGTATTCAAAAATTTAAAATAATATGGTTTTGACCGAACTTATGACCCGGCTAAGTTTTTGGCGTTGGACTATTCAGAAAATATTTAAAATTTAAGCAATTTAGAAAGAAATAAAAGTTCAGTCTAATTACTAACTCAACTTTTATTAAATCAGAGGCCATAATATGTTAACTTTCCGAGGAACTGTTTGTCTGGAGATTTCGTGTTTGTCGGGAGTCTGGAGATCATTTAAAATGTCAGGAGAATCCAGACGAATCCCGATCATCTGGCAACCCTCGTAACGAGGTATCCTCTCTTAGTTCCCGGAGGTTGACCACGCATCACCTATTTTTTTAACTTCCCGGTGGGAAGTTATTGTAATGGGTCCGATTTTGCGAATTGGAAATTTTAACATATCTCCACGTTTCAAGGTCTTTAGAGTCGAATAGTATGGTTTTTAAGAGGATGTCCGTGTGTGCATGTACGTATGTATGTATGTTCGGATTCAATTTTCGCCTCGTGTATCTCGAGAACAAAGAGTGATATTGATATGGGACCAGTTTCATTGAACGCAAATTTTGAGCAAAATCGGTCAAGTCGTTTTTTGTGCCGAATGAAAAATAGTATAAAATATTAAAACATATGATATTATTTTATTCTTTCCACTGGGAAATTAGTCGTGTGAACCTTTCGGGTCGCACCTAGATCGCTTTTTATATTTTATCGGGGGCCGCAGCATCCACCTACCATCGAGTGAACGGTGTGCTCGGTTCTCATAGTTACTATCACTTGTATAAAGCTAAAATAAAGTGAAGTAAATGCTAACGTGTTGGTTAAATAGTTACTTTAACAATAAAAAAACTTAGCAAGGTAAGTTCTTAATTTTTCTGCAGTCGATAACCGCAACCGGCGAAGTTCGTTCTCACGGCACAATTATCGGTTCCTGCACTTACCCCTAATTTTATCCCGCCCGCCTGTCTGCCTACCAGTCCAGACTCCGGCTGCTCTTAATTTCGTATCTATCGTTTTAACATTGTATTTTGTTACGAGTATAACAAAACGTTAAGTGGAAAAATACGTAAATTAATTTAGGTTAGGTGATAAAGTTTTTAAAAACAGTTATTGTGTTTTAATTTGTTAGTAATAAATCTGCAAAATAGGTCAAATAACAAGAAATAACCACGCAAACGCAAAGGCGACTAGCTTTTGAATATTGGTCGCGTGCTAAGAGTATAATAACTGTTCTATGCAGGAAGTTGCGTGTGGTGACGCGTGGCGCTCTTATAAAAAGCCTACCAGTCAATGCATTGAGTAAAGATGAAAGTATAAAGATTTTTAAGAGATATAATATTTTTTGTTTGTTTTTTTTTCTATGTACTGTTTCTGGGAATTCAGTTTTTGTTACTTCTTTATCACGAACAAAGTCGGGAAAAGAACATATCAAAAATAATCAAATACGAACATCAAAATAAGGAATACTAGTATTTACCGAATGAATATATTTTTTATAATACTTTATGTGTTCCTAATTGTTTCATTGGGTTGATTTCAAATTCTTATAAATTGATAAACTAACTTGATTTTCAATAGTTCTTTTTGTTTTTCCGTCTTATTCTAAACTATGTTTAAAATTTGAAGTCTGTAGCTCATCGGGAAGTAAGTTAAAAATCCATTTCTAAATTCGACCCGAACACACATCACGAAAGCGTGTAATTAAAAAAAACGTGGTTTTATTTCTTATTCATGACTTTATTGTTAGAACGTAATAATAATGTTAGTCGATTAATATTTATTCCATGAGTCACTCATCTGTTATGGGAATTAGAAAAAAAATGCGTAGGAAGGCGTTGGCAAAGCGGGTCACCGCCCACGGCGATAAGAACGAATTTTCGCATGTCACCACGTTTTTTTTTAAACTAATAATAAAAAAGTCATTGAGTAGCTCGTCGACATTTCGAGTAAACATATCAATTCACCATCTAGGGCTTCACTACCGCTTACCACCAGTTAAGCACTGGCTTATAAATAATAAGCAAAACAAATTACGTGTATTGAAATGGGAGCTAGATCACTAGATAATGTGGTTTGGCGCTCCGTAAATAATACTTACCTAAGGTTATAAATTATTAAGTGTTTATTTGTTTATTTTGATAGATATACCATCGACAATATCAATAAACATTACTACAATCAAAATACCACATTTTTAGATAAAGCATTCGTCTTTACAGGTGTATACATCATTATAGGAGAAAAAAAAAACTAAACAACATATAAACTCTAAAACAAAGAGAAATCAAACTAACCAATCAAAGTAAAACACCACATCCAGTAATACCAACAATAAATAATAATTTTGAATAATGTTAGTGCAAGTTACAGACAAAAAGGAAGGAAAGAAAGAAATTTAATTAAAGTTGGTAAGAATTACCTTGCCATATCCGCTCAATAAAAATAAAATGATGTATCTTACCTAGTTTGAACAGCGTTTTGTTTAATTTAATTTTACTTTTTATTTTATTGAGCGGATATGGGCGAAGTAATTCTTACCAACTTTAATATAATTGATTTCCGCAAAATAACGCCTGATTCTATTAATTTAGAAATTTAATTACTTAAAAATATAAGTGTGTACATTTAGCTCTATCTGCATAGTAAGAATATCAGAGACTCATATGTGCGCCATGTACCCAGATCAGTCGCCTCTGACGTCGCCGCTACTCTAAACGAGGTAGAGGACGTCAAAGTGTCTACGCACTCAGCAGTCCACAGAAGGGCTTTACCTCCCTCCCAAGTAAACAAAGTTATAACGTACGTGAGGGTAATACGGTCACTGGTCACCTTAAGCTTTGTTGCTCTATAAAACCAAAACTAAGAGGAGGCCAGAGACAAAAACACAAAGTCGTATACTGTAAATAATATATGTAAAGAAAAAACAAACAAACAAGCATTACCAATATTAGGGACACTTCGAAAAATCACCTTATAATAACTAACTACACTACACCATACTAAAATCGCCCAAAATATGTACTATAATGTAAATTGTCAAAATGGCGTCGATAAAGCAGCGCCCTTTCGACCCTTTATTATTTGATTGACCGATGGAAAGCTATCGTATCACACAGTCACCAGTCATCTATGCAAACAAGACTGTAGTTTTTGAGTTATAAGAAAGTGACATTACCCTGACGTACTATATTATATCGTGCCATCGCCTCTAAATATTCCACAAGGCTCTTAATCCGACGGAATATGTAGAGAAGAGCCATTGGGATACAGCACGTATCAAGAGTACGAACACAGTTATCTCACTCAGCTATAAAGTCATCATATATTATACTCGTACGTGTCATACAAAAGTGTTTATTAATTATTAATTTAAAAATTATAATAGGCAGTTTCACGTTTAAATGCCTGCCTAATTATTACGCTTAACCTCAACTATTGGAGGCGTTCCCTCAAAAGTAACGATAGGCTCGAATAGAGTATAATTTTTTGATTATGATCTTCGTTATAAGAAACGTGAGCTGTACTTTAAATTCTTGGTAGGTGATTAAGAACATACTTGATTTTATGTTAAAAAAACAACATTAAAAGATTATTTTTCATTTCGTCGCTGCGCGTGCAGAAATCGCTATGTGTTTTTTTTCATTTTTTTGTTTTTGATGCCATTCTGATCTTTAGGTCAATACTCATAGGCTACAAAAACAGATTTTTGTGTAAGATTCACGTATACAAAGTTACGAAAAATAGCCATGTGAGGTTCATACATTCAATGCGCGTCTAATATCAATATGTGCTTTAAATCACATAGCTAAAAAAGTTCATCGTAGTAGTAGACTTATGAATTGCGCCCGATATGTGATCCCCTGCACATAGCGATATTTTTCCTGACAAGTTCGGACCAGTTCAGTCGTGTAAAGCGCTCGTCGAGCGTCACATAACTGAGAATGTCTATTAGGTTAGTCAGTGTCATTCGAACTGTTCAACAAATCACACAGAAAAATTAGTGCAAGTTATACCTATAATTGTAAATTTAATAACTTTTTGGGATCGTTGATGAACAAATATATAAATATACCTACCAAGTAAGTACCTACATTTTTTCATTTACTAATAAATTCCTCTTAGGATTGCTTTTGGTTTTAGTTTGCTAAGATTGTGGTGACGTATTTGGAAAGTTTTTCCTGTTTAAACTATTTTTCATTAAAAATGTGTATTACTTTTCTTACATAACCAATATAAATTTACTATGGAAAACCAATCTTTTACGCATTGCTTTCAAAAAGCATTTTTTATGAACAATAACTAATATTTCCCTAACTAAAATGTGACTTAACATCTTAATGTAATGCTTTACTATGGTACAAGAATTTGAATGAATGAAATTTTTGTCTAAATATCTTAATATTAATTTTGCTATTGCTTACTAAGGCTTTATATTTTACCGCTTTTTAGGAACTGAACATGCCAAGATTTTGGAGAAGTAAACAGCTTGTATCGTTATGCGTAGAAGATCAACAGCAATCGATACACCATTTAGCAATGGAGCTAGAAGAAGAATCATCTTCAATATTATTTCCATCACCTCCACCTCCAGCTCCATCGATAATTATTCAAGCTGTTGACGAAGGTGAACACGCCGACGTTGGCATGAGTACTTTTACTGACCTCACAAATATGATTTGTACTACAAATGCGGAATTAGCTTCAGGGAGTACAGGTACAACTCAAAGTTTAATAACTACTACTACTGCTGCTAATATCAGCATAACATCTGATTCCTGCTTAGAAATACGAAATGATAACGAGGCAAACATTACTAACACACCAGTTCCTGCTAACGTTATGCTGCAGTTGAATGAACAAACTGGATATTTTGAACCGCTCTTTGAAAAAGAAAATATTTGCACTTCCATCCCACAAAATGATGAAGAAGTGGCTTTTAGTGAGAACAAAAAAAGAAAGAAGGCTCAAAAATTAAGGCTTTTAGGCATGACTTATACAGGGCAACAAGTTGTTAGAGAAGAAGATAAAATTAGAACACAAGAAGTTACGAAACCAAATAGAAAAATGAGAGAAAAGCCTTGTGAACATGGAACGGCTAAAATTTCCGAAAGAAGTTTTGCCTGCGCTGCTATATCCGATAATATGCGCGCAGATATATTTCATTATTTTTGGCAACTCCCTACATGGGATGCTAAGAAAGCCTACGTAAACGGCCTTATCCAACCAAGGCAGATTGTTCGCCGTAGGAATGTCTCCGCAGATGTTAATAAAAAGAATTGCGGGTTTGATTGCTATTTACCGGGGCTTGACGGTATTAAAATACGTGTTTGCAAGCAGTTATTTTTAGCCACATTAGACTTAAAAAAAGATGTTCTACAGTTGTGGATAAGGTCGAAGTTCGACATTGATGTAACAGATAGTGGAGCGATTAACATAGTCAGAAGAGTAGCTGCTGATAGTTCTAATCGGGCTGGTACCAGGGTTCTTAGGTCTGAGTCAGTTATGAAATGGCTTGAAATAATACCAAAGGTACCCAGCCATTACTGCCGAAGCAACACTAGTCGTGTTTATGTGGAAGCCTCTTTCGAGTCAATGACACATATGCATACGGTCTACACAGCTTGGTGCCAAGAGAACAACTATTCTGCAGTACAAAGAAAACGGTTTCAGGAAATTTTAAAAGATAACAAAATTTCAATTTTTAAGCCACGGAAAGATCAATGCGATCTGTGTGTTGGGCACAAAGAGGGAAACATTGCTGAAGCTATGTATACACTACACATAACGAAGAAAGAGGAAGCCTACTCTGCTAAGTCTAATGCTATTCAGGAAATGTCCGACGATGTTGTGGTTGTATCAATGGATATGCAAAGCGTGCTGCTGTCTCCTAAACTTCACGTTTCTGAGCAATATTATAAAATGAAGTTAGCTCTGCATAATTATACGTTTTATGTAAAAAATACTAAGGATGTATATTTATACGTTTGGCATGAAGGAGAGGGAGGAATAACAGCGAATAATATTACGAGCTGCATCATAAACTTTTTAGAAGAGTATTGTGGAAACAAAAAGAAAGTAATTCTTATTTCTGACGGCTGTGCGTATCAAAATAAAAATAAAGTTTTATGCAGTGCCTTAGCTAATTTAAGTGCTGTGAAAGAGCTTACCATTGAACAAATTATATTAGAGAAAGGGCATACAATGATGGAAGTGGACAGCGTCCATTCCACTCTGGAAAAAAAGTTTAAGGCACCAATTTTTACACCAATGGATTATGTGTCCAGGATGAGACAATGTAGGCCCTCGCAGCCCTACGTTGTTCATTATCTAGATTTCAATTTCTTTAAAAACTATGAAGAAGTGCCTGGCAATTTTACCACAATAAGACCAGGCAGAAGGACTGGTGATGCCACTGTTAATGATATCAGAGGACTTCTTTACGTCAATGGTGAAGTGCAATATAAAGTGCGCCATTCTGATGAATGGGAAGCTTTACCACAAAGGAGAATTAATAGTAGAGAACCAGTAGCACCCGCAAAATTATATAACAGCCCCATCAACATAGATGTAACCAAATATAATCATCTACAAGGTCTGAAGCAGTACATGCATCGTGACTATCATTGTTTTTATGATAATTTAAGTCATTAATTTACCTAACACATTTTTGAAGTTTATTTTTCATTCATTACCTAACTACTTTATAAAAAAATACTTATTTTACAATATCCGCTGTAGCAAAATATATATATATATATATATATATATATATATATATATATATATATATATATACATATATATATATATATATATATATATATATATATATATATTTTGCTACAGCGGATATTTGTTTATTGTGTCATTTCTTACTATGTGTCTGACAATTATCTAAATAAATATTATTTTGATATAAAAAATGGTGTTTTATATAATAGCTATGTGAAAAAAAACAGCACATATATAGTAGGCGATACGACTTCCATTTGTCGCTATGTGCTCTGTGGACAGTTAGCGGATATTTATGACTCTAATTATAAACGCTATGTGTAGAAATAATCGAATTCTTTTTTTTCTAGCCTTTTAATAAGGTATTTGACAAAGATAGAAACGTTAAAATATGTAAATTGTGCTATTACTATTGCCATACAAAAAGTATTATAATGACTCACACACAACTTGATATAATCAGTTTTTTGTCTCTCCTGAAAAGTAGGGTAAAAACACATAGCGAAAAATGCACGCGCAACGACGATTTGTCATTAGATTAAATATTTAAATATTGTGTATAGGTATTAATAATAATTGTAAGCAATAATTACACAATATTCATTAGGTATTAGATACTCTCATTTACCGCACCAATAATCTTATTTTCTTATATATTACGAAACGGCTCGAATGATTTTGATGAATTCTTTGTGTGTATAAAAACTCAATTGGACCCGGTAGGTGGCGCTTTTCGAGTATATATATATATATACCTATATATATATATATATATATATATATATATATATATATATATATATATATATATATATATTGAATGGCACCCTCATATTATATACTTCCCAAATCCGATTATAAATCTAATCCCTCCTACATAATTTTACGAACTAGATTTGAAATCAGATCTTTCATAAATAAATCATTTTCTGCGTTGCATTCCTAACTACTTTTTTAGATCTTGACCTTGATGGATATGACAATTACAAAATAATAAAATTATGTTAAACGTAATGACTTATGATCCACCACATTTAAGTACAATCACGTAATAGAACTTATGACTCTAACAAATAATATTAACGATGACAAAAAATGTACTCAAAATAATGATTTCGCTCTTAAAGGGATATAGGTGGTAAAATTCGAATCTGACGAAACCAAATAATCATGATTTATATTGTTAGGTCAATAAAAATAAAATTAATAATATTTTTTTTATGTTGAAAACTGTAAAGAAACAAAAAAAAAATTATAAAAAAGTACAAGATCCGTTTCGCGTGCACCTCGCTGTCACGGTGAGACGTACGTTACGCACGTTTTCGGCGATCGTGAGCGATGCATCCCTCGCATTCCTGCCTTCCTGGGACACAACATTCCCGCCATAGCGATCTGCTCGTGCCCGTTTAACATATTGTCCTTTATTTTCACGCTTCAAAAGGTATGGAACGCAGTGTAATAAATAAGACATTCTTTAACCCTTTAATGTGTTTTCATTCAGTAAAGTATTTTATTTTATTATACATGGAATTACAAGTCCGTTTGAGTATTTTTGCCACTAATCAGCAGTGAGCTGAAACTGCTGTGTTCCGATTTTGAGGGCAAAACAGCCAGAACCTAAAACAGAAGACTAAAACACACTGAAAAAATGTTTTTACGACATTTATAAACTGTTACCACTTAATTATTAATAACTTCATCCAAATTTGTTAATTATTTATAACAGAAATCGTAATAATATTGTCTTATTATTATAATTTCTGTATTTGTAATGGAAAAGATATCGGAGTAGTACAAGTATTTATTACACTTTGCACCCATTCGTCACGCTCACTTGTGTAAAAAAAAATTAAACGTTTTCTAATCTTTTCGCATTTTCGCATAGTCGGTGTCCTATTAGGTATATTAAACCGTCCATAGAATATCCAGCAAGTCAAAAAAAATTAGGGTGGTTAGCATAATTTCATGTTTAAAGAAAGTATTTGAAATTTCTATTGAATACGTATAATGTTACCAATTGTTGAAACGTGTAATACCTATAATATTAAGTGTAAACTTCGAGTAATTTATGTGGGCGGAATTAAAAAAAAGTAACTATTTTGTCCTATATTATAATATAAAATTAATAAATGCCAACACTGGTCAACCCAACACAAACATATTTGCTGTTTTACAGTGTCGTAAATCTTTAATGTTACTGGTACCTATTATAAAAATATTAATTGATTTTTCTTATAATAACGGTGAATAGAGTTGCTTCCCATTGACAGTTCGAGCAAAGTGGACTAGGAGATTTTATGTCTGGTAAAAATACGAAATTTTCATTATGTTACATTATACTGCCATATATCGGAAACCACAATATCCTCCGAACTTTACCATGAGTTGCCGCGATTCCCACGGGATGAAGTGGAATAATAATTTCTCTTACGCCGCTACTTCTTATATTAAATTCAATTCTTCTACGATTTTCGATAGTTATAATATTTAAATACAAAGTCTTAAATAATTTTCTTAAAATACCATAATCCCGTGCATTATTTAACAGCAGTTCAGCATTTAACTTACAAAAATATTATGCAACGAAATCATCATATCCAATGTATATGGCTCGCAAAGAAAAAGGATTCTATTGCGTCATTATTAAATTATTTTCTCAAACAACGCACTATAGATACATTGAGGGCAAAAAATAACGAAAAATAAACACAGGTGCCTAATGTGACCTACGAACCGTGGGGATCTAATTCAGGAACGAGGGAAGTGTTAAGAATAACGGAAAACACAAGGTTTATGTTTACTCTCCTAATTGTGTTTAGCACCTGACAATTTACTTTCGTTATTTCTGTATTTACAGAGAGTTACACTTTGATGTGCATACTAGCTATTAGCTTTTCATATTAGCATGCGTGGTAGAGCCACGCTGCATTATGGTTGTAGCATGAATGGGTCGGCTCGAGCATGGACGGATCACGTTCTGACAGAATACCAGCGTAAATTTATATATATATATATATATATATATATATATATATATATATATATATACATATAAAGTTATATGGATTGATTATGTACCTTTAAATGAAGAACCACCATGCATATGCATTATGCATTTGGATGAACATTTGTTTTTTGTTAATATTTTACTCACAAAGTAAATCAAGATCGGTTTCATCATCTTTACCTAACTGTGAACGAAGCCCAGTTACAGCACATTTAGCCATCATCGAATTTATCAGTCATAGTTTACAAATAAATTTCACAAACTCGTATAACTGAAGGTGGAGATGGAGTGCGCCAATGTTTGTATTGGAGTGGGCTAGCAAATTTGTTGTGAACCTAAACAATAAGCTTAAAGTAAAAAGTAAAGTTACAGCCTATATACGTCCCACCGCTGGGCACAGGCTTCCCCTCATTTCTGAGAGGGTTTTAGGGCAAGGAAGTGTCCGCCGCTCTGCCCCAATGCGTGTTGGCGAACGTCACATGTCTTCGAAGTATTTTTTTTCTTATTCCTCAGACATTAAGGTTCACTCACGATGCTTTCCTTCACCGCCGAGCACGTGGTAAATCAGCACTTAAAATTGCAATTAACAACTTCATTGGTGCCGGCTGGGATCGAACCCGGGTTACTCGCGTTCTGTTATATTTACAGCGAGCGTTAACCATCTGAGCTACCACGTCTCAAACAATAAGCTTACACCTTCCAAATACTATCAAAATTTCGTGATTTTTTAAAGCAGAAACTAATCTAATGATTAACACGACGTTAACTCTTCACCATTTCAGCCAATCAAAGTCCACTGCTGAACATAGGTCTCCCAAAGATTGCATCAGGGGGGGGGGGACTCTTGCCATAGTTGCCACGCTTGGCAGGCTGATTATCAACCGCAGTTTTTTTATTTTCTAGTTGTAGTTGTGAAGACGCTGCTGCCCATCTCCTTGTACGTTTCCCTCAGTAGCCTCCTACGGGACTCACAGCACGATACGGGCTAGTGGATATTATTACACCGCCACGAAACGTTAACGCTTATAAAGTTGACTATAAGCATCTGAAAACAAAGGGGAATCGTACTTTTCTACAAGCAGTGGTGTTGAGAAGTTATGACTCCTCGCATGGCATGAGATACTCAGTTGAAACAATTTTAACTTCGCACAGCATTTACGGACAGGAATCGAGCGCTGAGAGAGCACGCCTTCTCAAATGCTTCATTCTTTGCTCATGCTTCGATTCGAGGACCGTTGGGGTAAGATTTAGCAGCACTAACCCATCAGCGTCTCCGGAAGTTAAGCTGAGTTTCAGTGAGTCAGACCATATCTAACTTCGTAAGTTTGTCTTGGAGAGAAATTCCAACAAGACGTAATATATCAATCTATATCTATATCTATTCTATATCTAGGTCTATACTTATAATAATAATTATTATAAATCTGTAAAATAATTGTATGTTCACGATTCACGCGAAAACTACCACACTGGTTGCCATGAGATTTTGTATGTAGGCAGTAAATAACTGTGTGTAAACATATAGGCAGTGCTTTTTATCGGAAGATTAAAAAAGCGGCCAAGAGTGTGTCGGGCCACGCTCAGTGTAGGGTTCCGTAGTTTCCCGTCCGTCACAGTAAGTGTTCCCACTTATGAGTTTGTACAAAAACTGTTGTTTCCATCCAAGTTCAAAATAATTTTCCTAGAAAGTCCTTTTAAAGTTCTACTTTCCAGATTTTTTTCATGCTTTCTAAACTTATGGTTCAAAAGTTAGAGGGGGGGGGGGACACATTGTTTTTTACTTTTGGAGCGATTATTTCCGAAATTATTGACAATATCAAAAAATGATTTTAGTAAACCCCTATTCATTTTTAAATACCTTTCCAACAATATATCACACGTTAGAGTTGAAATTAAAAAAAAAATCACTTCCCACTTTACATATAGGGGGGCTACCCTAATAAAACATTTTTTTTCCAATTTTTATTTTACCACTTTGTGGGCGTGATTGATACACATATTGGTACCAAATTTCAGCTTTCTAGTGCTAACGGTCACAGAGATTAAGCGAGGACGGACAGACGGACAGACGGACTTGGCGAAACTATAAGGGTTCCTAGTTGACTACGGAACCCTAAAAAGGGTGATGTTTTTCCTTTTTTATGTTTGTAATTATGGCTGCTGATGGTTCTATTAGTCCTAAAGATGATTTAGTTTAACGTATAATAAATCTATAGAAAAGTGTGTGTATAGGATATTGAAACTCATCGCGCCACCAACCAGATAGGGCAGAATAACGTCTGCCGGGTCAGCTAGTTTCAAATAACTTTGCTTTGCTTTGATTATACAAGTGAAACTAATTCTACTGGACTGTTTTTTTATATTTTCATCTTACTGCAGCTTTTGAAACATCAAATAGACTTTTCCTAGACATATAGTTATTGAATGTCGTATTTTTATTTTATATAACCAACAGGTTATTGCATATAAGTGTAATTGAATGCACATATTAATTATGGGCAGGGCCTCTCCTGTTGCAGGAAGGATTTGTCTTTACGTCACGCTTGTAAGGGGGTTTACCATCGCAGTACTAGATGTCTCGCACCTTTTTTATAGAATGGGGTGCTAAACGAGTACAAAGACCACCTGATGGTAAGTGGATGCTGTGGCCCATAGACATCTACATTTATCTTCGATTAAGAATCAAAACGCAGATGCGTTGTCACCCCTGAGGACTAAGATGGAATGTCTCGTTTCCTGTAAAAAGGGTCTCTTCTCTACACTCACCATAGATATGAAACACAGCAGCGTTAAACTATTTTACGCTAGTATTCTGTGAGATCGTGGTCCATCCCTGGTCGAGCCGACCCATTCGTGCTACAGCCATAATATAGCTGCAGCGTAGCGCGATCACGTAATACTTTGTTTCTTTTGACTATCGCCGCGCCTGTCTCTTATCCACAAACTAATAAGAGCTCATATCTAAGTAATGTCTAACTCATCATAATGCGGGCTTTTTGCTATTATTTATTCTGTGGTTTAGTCGGTGCGAGTAAGACATAATTAGGCGCAGGCATTTCCCCATGTAACAAAAAAGGTATATCCCTAATGACGTAACAACCCCAAAAATTAACCTTTTTTCAATTAAAGGTTACAAAAATGTATTATTTAATATGAAGATGTATAGTGAACATGTATGAAAGCCACAAAGACGAATGGTAACAGTTCGAAGCGTGCAATCGGGCAATGGTAATGACTCCGAAACACTCGTCCGTCTAAATTAGGCGAGCTACAAACGTAGGGATAATGAAACTCTCGTGACCGCGGACTAGGATCGCCATCTCCCGATAGGTACTAATCCTACCTAAATGCTAGCTAACACTAAAAGTTTTACATAGCCTTTGTTACAAATGACCTGGAAATAGTAATATTCTATAAAGATTTTGTAACTGACTGATCTAATGTAGTAATGGCTGTGTAGTGGAGAGGTAATAATATCCTCTACCCCATATCATCCCGTGGGTGTCGTAAGAGACGACAGAGGGAATTAAACCAGGAGAAGGGCAGCAACGCCTTCTTATACGGTGGTAGAGCCATGCTGCAGTTATATTAGTAGTATAGTTGTAGCACGAATGGGTCGGCTCGACCGGGGAAGGACCACGCTCTCACAGAATACCAGCGTAAAATATTAACTTAATGCTGCTGTGTTTCGTATGGTGAGTGTAGAGAACCGGAGACCTTTTTTACTGGAAACGAGGCATTCCATCTTAGTCCTCACGGGAGACAACGCATCTGCATTTTGATTCGTAATCGAGGACAGATGTGGATGATAGATGTGTATGGGCCACAGCAACCACTTACCATCAGGTGGACTGTGTGCTCGTTTGTCACCCTATTCTAAGAAATAGTAACAACTAAAAAATATAAAACTGCAGTTGGCAACCCGCCCGCCTAACTATGGCAATATCCCCCCTACGAGGCAATCGATGGGGGCCAATGTTCAGGAGTGGACTTTTGATAGGCTATAACGGAAAAGATCTAATGTTACAGTTAGGATTTAATAGCGCTTAATTTGTTTCATTTTATCTTTAAGTACCCGGTTGACCGAGCTTTACTCGGTATTTTTCGCTCGGTTTTTTTTTTAATTCGTGTGTTTTGGAAATTATATTTAGATACAAATTACATACTGATGAAATACGAATAATATTTTTTGATCGTAGCGACATAATAGGAAAAACTGAACTGGTTATTTGATTAAAAAATCATGAGTGCAATTAGTTTAATTTAAATTTTCGTGTTTTTAAAAATACTAAAAAAAGGGCTCGAAAAAGTAGATTTTCTCAAAAAAGAAAGGAACTTGAAAAAAAAATTAAAAAAAGTCGGTCGGCCGGTCTGGGCTCGAACCATGGTATTACGATTTTGTGACTGCCCAATATACCAATTAAGCTATTTGTAATCATTAATAAACTGTCAAAATTTACTTTCTTATTCTAACGATATTATAGCAGTTTTTCATTGCCTAAAAACACGGACAAAAAGACATTTTTTAAAAATAAATCCTAGCTAGATCGATTTATTGCCCCCGAAACTCCCTGCACACAAAATTTTATGAAAATCGTTGGGGCCGTTTCCGAGATTCCGATTATATATTTATATATATACAAGAATTGCTCATTTAAAGGTATAGGATATCTAGTCTAGTGGATACTATAAACGATGCTAGAAGAGTACTAAGCAATTGAAATTTATTACTCTAAGAATTTTTTTTAATCTTCAAAAATATTAAAGCAGAATGATGCGGTTTTCTTGAATGAGTCTTAAAAATAATAATGTGGCTTTTAAATACACTTTTACCGTGTTACTGTGTAGAGGCGGTGTGAGAATATCCACTACCCGATAACACGGAATAAATAACAGTACTACGTACTAAGTTGCACTCCTTTGATGTTGACTGCTTGCCGACGACTAATTATTATTACTTTGCATCTTTTCCCCTTCCTACGTCAAGGCGGACTTTCCGTGGTTACTAAGGGCTGTCAATAAAGAGTAAAAAAATCCATTGTGAAATGTTAATTAAGTTACTTAGGGGACGTACCTATTCTGACTATGATCGACTAACCATATTTTCGCACCTATGTGAGTTCTGCGATGCCCAATGCATGCAACTTGCAAGGCCATTAGTCGAGAATCGCGATGCTTGGCTCGTAAAAAATAGGTAGATAGTGTAAACAACAAATAAACCTGAAATACGATTCCTAACAAAAATGTGATCATATCCTATGTCTATAATATCATCCCGTGGATGTCGTAAAAGGCGACAGAAGGGACCGATGGGAGAGATGACCAGCAACCTCTTCGTAACAACAGTTAGAAATATAAATTAAAGTGCGGTTGTCGATCCGTCTTTGCGCCGTATATGGCTTAGAGATCTCTAGTTAGACCGTTAAGCCAGTCCCTAAAAGGTGGGGTTTAGTGGGTAAAAGTCTCCACATAACCACGCAGCCGGCTGCGTGGTATGCTATGAGCATTCCCCACCTCCCGCCCCCGCTTTCCGGAGGGTTGCCCATATTTGCTTCGGGCGCAAAAAAAATCGATCCGTCTGCCAAGCGTGGCAACTATGGCAAGAGAGACATGAGACAATCTTCGGGGAGGCCTATGTTCAGCAGTGGACTTCAATAGGATGTATGGGTAATACACTTTTAGCAATTAAGTTCCTATAGTATAAAGTAAAAAAAAAAATAATAATATGATAAATGATGCTAACATAGCATTTAAATTTTAAGCTTAAAACATACTATTTTGAATGGGAATCCAACGCATGTGCCTACATGTACATTATCCTTTTTACTTTGGTAGTCTTTATCCTGAAAATTAACACAACAATGGAGACCCTACAGCTGACCGGTGTGGACGCGGATCGTGTCCCGGGGCGTATTCGGCGCGTTCGATGCGTTCGCGGTGCCGTGAGAATGTTGCTATGTCGTTAGGGTCATATTTTGTTGACGACCGCTTATGGAAGTATACCTGCCAGTGTGTTCGGTCATGAGTTTGAATCCCATCTTCATGTCTAATTGAGGAGGCTTTAGCCGTAGCGTTATAGATGTTTATGGTTAAACCAACGATTTAATAGCTAGGTCTGTGTTTTTTATAGAATAAGGGTGACAAACGAGCACTTAGTCAACAGTAAGTGAATACCGTGGCCCATATTCATCTACAGCTATCCTCGATTTTTTTTATAGGATAGGGTGACAAAATAGCACACAGTCTAACTGATGGTAAGTGGTTGCTGGGGCCCATAGATATCTACAGTCTACACCTATCCTCGATGACAAATCAAAATGCAGATGCGTTGTCACCCGTGAGCACTAAGTTGAAATGCCTCGTTTCCAGTAAAAAGGGACTCCGGTTCTCTACACTCACCATACGAAACACAGCAGCATTAAACTGCTATTTTACGCTTGTATTCTGTGAGATCGTGGTCCTTCCTCGCCAGTTGTAGCGCGAATGGGTCGGGTGAACTATACTACTAATATAACTGCAGCGTGGCTCTACCACGTAGAAATTTGATTAAGAACCAAAATGCAGATGCGTTGGCTCCCCTGAGAACTAAGATGAAAGGCCTCGTTTCCAGTAAAAAGGGTCTCTTCTCTACACTCACCATACGAAACACGGCAGCATTAAGCTGCTATTTTACGCAGGTATTCTGTGAGAGCGTGGTCCTTCCCCAGTCGAGCCGACCCATTCGTGCTACAACCATAATATACTCGTAGATGCAGAGTGGTTTTACCACGTAAACGCAGCGGGTCGGCAACCACATTTTTTTATTTTCAAGTTGTTATTAGGGAAACGCTGATGGCTGGCGCCCATTGCCTGGTTGGTTTCCCTCTGTCGTCTACCAGAGACGATACGGTGAAGTGGATACTCTTCCATCGCCAACACACGGTAGTATGAGAAAAAATATTTTACTAGTAACAGAACCAAAGAAATATAAAAAATATATCTATGAACAGAACAGTGATCCTTTCTTTCGCTCTGAGGTGCGAAAGAAAGGATCACTTTTTAGCATTTCCTGGTGTTGCGGTTGATCATGGGCGGCGGTAGTCACTTAACATCATGTGAGCCGCATGCTCGTTTGCCCCTTCTTCTATATAAAAAAAAGGTGCGCAAAATTAGTTCAATTACGTTTTGTGAAGAAATCCGTAGAGTTCATGAATACACTCTCGCAGTTATGGTGTAAAAACGTAAATATGCCCGCAATGCGTTTTAAATATTTCATTGCGTCTTTGTTTACTCGTATTATTAAAGTTATATGTTTGAGTTAAATATAAATATAATATAATTTTAATAAAATATATTTTACGATATAGAGCCGTGGTAGCTCAGATGGTTAGTGCTCGTTGTAAATTTCACAGTACGCGAGCAAACCGGGTTCGATCCCCGCCGGCACCAATGAAATTGTTAATTGCAATTTTAAGTGCGGATTTACCACGTGCTCGGCGGTGAAGGAAAACATCGTGAGGAAACCTGCATGTCAGAGAAATAAGAAAAAAAATATATTTCGAAGACATGTGAAGTTCGCCAACACGCATTGGGGAAGCGCGGCGGACAATCCCTTGCCCTAATACCCTCTCAGAAATGAGCAGAGGCCTGTGCCCAGCAGTGGGACGTATATAGGCTGTAACTTTACTTTACTTTATGGTTGATATTAATTATTTCTAAAAAATAAATACAAAAAATTCAATAAATAAGTGATAGTTTTTTACACTAATCTCAAAAAATAAATGTTTATCAGGCAATCCACGAAACATTAATCACGCTACACGCCCATATTTACCACACTTAAGAAAGAAGATTCTATATTTCTGAAAAACCATTAATTTATTGACATTTTTTTACCGTAATATTTTTTTATATAGGATAGGGTGACAAACGAGCACACAGTCCACCTGATGGTAAGTGGTTACTGTGGCCCATAGACATCTACATCTATCCTCGATTACGAATCAAAATGCAGATGCGTTGTCACCCGTGAGGACTAAGATGGAATGCCTCGTTTCCAGTAAAAAGGGTCTCCGGTTCTCTACACTCACCATACGAAATACAGCAGCATTAAGCTACTATTTCACGCTGGTATTCTGTGAGAGCGTGGTCCTTCCCCGGTCGAGCCGACCCATTCGTGCTACAACTATACTACTAAATATAACTGCAGCATGGCTCTACCACGTATAAAATCTGGTGTCCACCATTTTGTTGGGGACATACCACGCATTCCAACCAAACGGTTTTCTTCGTACATAGGCCTCCTCCAAGTAACGTTACCACTCCATCTAGTGGGGGGTCGCCTTACACTACGCATACCGGTACGAGGCTGCCACTCGAGAACCTTTTTTCATTATTACTACACTACGTGAGGGTACTATGGTCACCCGGTTAATATTGTCACTAAAATCTCTTAACTGAAAATCTTACAGCCTTGTTTGCATAGATGATGCTGTGATGCGATAGCTCTTCATCGGTTAGTCAAATGATAAAAGGTCGAAAGGGCGCTGCTTTATCGACGCCATTTTGACAGTTGTCAATATAGTAACTATTTTATTCGATTTCAATATGGTGTAGTGTAGTTAGTTTTTTAAGTGGACTTTTCGGAGTGTTCCTAATTTTTGTCAGAGATTGCTTACTATTTTTTATTTATATATAAGTTATAGTATACGACTTTGTGTTTTGTCGCTGCCCTTCTCCTAGTTTTGGTTTTATAGGGCGGTAAAGCTTAAGCTGACCATATTACTCTCACGTACCTTATTAATTATTTTAGGTACTACTAAAATAATTTTATAATGATTGATTGAAAGATTCCTTATCACATTGTAGTAACCTGAGTATACAATTAACCGGTTAAACTTTGGTTTAATTTTTTTCATAGGCTCGTTCAACTCAATGTACATTTTTTGAAACAGAAACAGAAACAGAAACTTTTTCATTCAATGTAGATTATAACAAATACTTATTGAAAGTCACTTTTTTCATTTACTACTGGTTCGCAAAAAAAACCTCTGTCCTGGGAAGAACCAGCAAGAAACCCAGCGGGACTATTTTTTTTCCAATAATAGCTTACAATCATGTTTACAATTAGCAACACAAGACAAATTAGAAATAGCTTGGTAGCGATCACCCTTCCCAGGGGTTATTATCATCCATAAATTCCTTAATATTATAATAACCCTTTTTATACAAACTTAGTTTAATAACATTTTTGAACTTTGTGTATGATAAATTTTGTATATTTTCTGGGATTTTGTTGTAAAAGCGTATACATTGCCCCAAGAATGAATTACTGACTCGGTGGAGTCGAGTAACTGGTACCACTAGCTTGTGTCTGTTCCTAGTATTTACAGAATGAATATCACCTATTTTCGCAAAACTACTTTTATTTTTGTGTACGTACATTACATTTTCATAAATGTATTGAGAGGCCTGAGTTAAAATATTAATTTCCTTAAATTTTTGTCTCAGTAACTCTTTTGGTTTTAAATTATATATTGCTATAATGACCCTCTTCTGTAAAATAAATATAATTTCAGTGTCAGTCGCGCGTGTCCCCATAGCAAAATACCATACGACATAATGCTATGGAAATAACTAAAGTAAACTATTCTAGCTGTTTCAACATTGGTAGGAGTTCTAATCTTTTTTACAGCTAATGCTGCAGAACTAAGTCTGCTAGCTAGTTTTGATATATGGGGGAGCCATTAAAGCTTTGTGTCCCGTGTGATTCCAAGAAAAATGGTGGTATCAACAAGACTCAGTTCCTCCCCATTTAAAATTACATTAGTATTGACATGTTTAACATTAGGAGTTACAAATTTCATACATTTAGTTTAAGTTCCATTCAAATGCAAATTATTAACATTAAACCAATTAACTAACTTAGCTATAGCATTATTTACTTCGTCGTAATTTAATAAGCTTCGTTTTAATTTGAAAATTAATGAAATATCAGCAGCAAATAATACTATATCATGGTTATCCCCTACTATGTAAGGTAAGTCATTAATATATACAAGAAACAGAAAGGGGCCGAGAATTGAGCCCTGAGGCACGCCCATTTGTATCGACCCAGAAGAACTCATACTTTTAATGACAACTTTTTGCGTTCTGTCACTTAAATATGAAATAATTAATTTAAGAGCATCGCTTCTTACACCGTAGTGTTGAAGTTTCCTGATTAATGTTTTATGGTGAACACAATCGAAGGCTTTGAATAGGTCACAGAACACACCCAAAGCATCCTGTGAATTCTCCCATGCATTAAATATATATTTAATCAGCTCAATACCAGCATCAGTTGTCGAGCGACCCCTTGTGAAACCAAATTGATTTTTTTGAAGTAAATTATTTACATTAAAATTTTTTTACATTTGATCAAGAATAATTTTTTCAAAAATTTTACTAATTGTTGGCAGTACAGAAATAGGTCTAAAATTAGCGGGGTCCAATGTACTAACAGATTTAAATAAAGTTATTACTTTACTATGCTTCATTAAATCAGGAAACACACCAGATTCGATACTAGTATTAAAAATAATAGATAGTTGAGGTGCGATTGTATCTGTTTTAGACGCAATAACTTTAACAGAAATCCCCCACAGATCGGCGGTTCTCTTAATATCAATAGTCTTAAAATATTTTACAATATCTTTTGATGACACTTTATGAAATGTAAAATTCTTTGCACACACATTTACATTTTGTTGAAGTAATGATTCGGCGACGGCAGGAGAAGAATTCAATGACTTAGTGGTTAAGATCGGAATATCAGTAAAATATTTCTCAAAAACGATTGCCACGTCCTGATCTGATTTAGTTAATTTATTGTTAAAAATTAACTGGTAGTTTGAATTGCGAGAGTTGACCTTACCAGTTTCACTATTAATTATGCTCCGTCATTTTAATTTTATTAGAAGCAGTCTTTATTTTGTTGCTCAAATACAATGATTTGGCTAAGGAGCACACTCTTAAATATTTTGGAATATTTTTTTACATATTCCCTAGATTCGACGCTAGGATTATGTGACCTTTCATTGTAAAGTTCATATAACCTTTGTCTACTCTTATGGACTCCTACTGTCGCCCATTCATTAAATGCCTTGCGATTGTTCAAGGAGAATGTTTTAGAAGTAAAAATATTATTAAATTCATTGCAAATGAGCTTAAATAATGTTCCCTACAACAAAATTTGGATTATTTTGGTATGAAAGTAATGGAAGTTTTTTACTATGTTACTTCTAAACTTCTCCAAGCGATGTGCATTTACTGGAACAGACACTACTTTTTTATCTACTTGCTTTTTGTGAACATAAGGTAATGAAACTAATTGTCCACAGTGATCAGAGCTCAATTTTTGAATTATACATTTATTGAACGGCTTAACATTTGTAAAAATGTTATCTATGCATGTTGCACTAGATTTAGCAATACGTGTTGGCTCCAAAAATAAATTAAAAAGACCATAAGATTTAAACAATGATCTAAATTTAATATTGGTTTGCAATTAATTTTTTCATTCACTAACGTTTACGGTTTTATTAAACCTTAACTAACTGTTGGCAACTTGTTATACCTAGTTTAAGCCAAGATTAATTCGAATATACGAGTAAGGTACAAACTTCACACAAGTTTTGTGTAGATTATGTTATTATTTACTAAATAATATAAATACACTAAATTTATTTAATTTTTTTTGCATTTTCATTTACTTTACTTCTCAACCCTTTCAGAAGTGAGAGGATGCCCAGCGCTGAGTATATTTAAATAAACTTGCTGACTAGACTACATTTTGATTATACTAACTACCTATTTCATGAAAAAAATCAGCCTACGCTTTTACTTAACTTAAGTTTAGCCAGTCAATCATGTATTTAAGTGCAGTAACATTAGCTAGTTTTGATATTCGATATCGATTTTATTCCCTTAGATATGATGTTCATACATTAAAATGTAGAATCTTGAAAGTAGTGAACTACAACAGTATTTTAGGAACGTAGATGATTATAATGCAAATTAGATACAACATATCATTTATAGTGCAATTCAAGCTAGTTTTACGACACGGTCTGGTATTATATCACAATCCTTTCATTTTACTAGAAGAGTGGGCAGCGTGTTACTCGATAGGTTATCAGCTTCGGTCTGCTGTCGCTTTCAGTGTCTCAGTATACCACACCAGTGCTTGGCGCGAACTCGCACAAGTCGGGTGCAACGTAAAGTATTTTGGCGCGCGTGCGCACTTTACACATCGTAACATTCTTTTCGTCACATATCGTTGCTATTATTTGTGACTAATTATACATTGATTTACCTGTGATAATGAATCTTTATTTATTAAATGCGTTTTATACTTAGCTATTATTTATTTTGTTAAGTGAAGACTGTGTTCATAACATTTTCAAAAAGTTTGCACTAGCACCAATACTTAAATGAATGTAACTAAAGTGTGAGAAAATTTTTAACCTAAACACCTACTGCTAGGTATAGGTCCCGAACTTTCATTAGAGCAGATACATAAAATATTGTGTATTTTGACTGACGATCTGAAGAAGAACAAGAAGGTGCGAAACGATTGGACCTGAGGTGATCGCAAATTAGCCTGCTCTATTACAAAATAAATATTTATTGAGTAAGTAGTTATAAAAAGTATAAAAACTGTTAAGAATTAAACACATATGAAACTCTACCGAAATTTCAAATAATGTAAATGAAAAAAAAAGAACTTATTTTTCGTAAATATCTATCTATCATCTAAAATCTAAATGTTCAATCCGAATATTTTTATTTATATATGAAAATAAAACCTCTGCACCAACGTAACGATGAAAGAAAAGAAATGAAATACGTTTAATTTTTCGACGTGAGGAAGTAAAATTTTGTTTATCAATTTTTTTTTCTTTAAATTTACTATCATTTATATGGTTTTTTCTATCATTTATATGATTTATATGACAGAAGAAGAAACAGCGAAAGAAACTCCTCAGGTATCGTCTCTTTTGTCATTTGATAAAGTTAATATAACAAAAGCATAGTAGGTAAATATCATAGTAAGTACATATTATAATAGATATGATGCATCATCGGCCTGTGGCAGTTCCCTGCTGGATGGACACAGGCATAGGCGCGCCACTAAGCTCGGTCTTCGGCTACACACCTCCAGTTTCTACCAGCCACCTTACGCAGATCATGGCTCCCTCTAGTCAAGAGCATTCCACACTACGACACGATAAGATAAATATGATAGCCAGCTAATAGTATTCTGTGATAATAATGTTTTTTGTTATGGCTCTACCCACGGCTTTCAACACACTAGAAAGTTTAGCCAGCAGAGGAAGTCATTTCGGTATTGGCCTTTGCGCTACTATTTATAAAAACTTATTTTTTATGAATAAATTTCAATCTAATATTTTGCATGTAGATGACGTTAGACGAACGAAATTTATTTTTTTACTTCAAAAAGATTTTTCTTATGATTTCAATTCACTGCAGTTTTTTTTTGCGTAAAAAGGCAGCTGACGTTTTTATGCAAAATGTAGTTGCGAGGAAGTTGGGTTATAACTAGCAACTGAATACTAAATATACTGAAAAATAAAAAATATATCGTAATATAGCTTAGCTCAGAATGAGGCCCTAAAATCGATATATTCTGATTCGATATATTTTGATTAAAATTCGATATATTCCATTTTACGGTGCCAATACCATAGAAGATATATTTTGAATTTTCATGCGCCGAAAAATCGCGATGTTTCTCACATTTGTGTAAACAATGGTTTTAATATAAACTTTTGGGATAAATATGGCCGTTAATAGTTTTTCTAGTTAATGAATATGCGTATCCAATTACAATCGAATTCAAATGTTTACAATTCAGTGGTTTTCTTGCCTATTACCAAATTTCTATAAAAATACAACCCAAGGAATCGTATTGTCTGGAGACACTGTTGATGGCGTGACATGCGTCTTTAAAAAAATAATAGCTGGAAAATATAGCTGTGATTGAAGACATTATCATCATAATTGTTTATAAATAATTTATTATCCTTATGGCGATTATTCAGCAATATTTTCAGTTCGCTATTCGCAGTTTTGGATTTCAGTTCGCGCTGTTATCCTCTTTGAAAACGGTTATTGGTATATTATTGAATTTCGCCGTAGTTTCTTAACTGATCGGTGGTTTTCAGTTAACTAAAAACGTATCTAATCAATATCGAAATAACTAGGTTATTTGCAAGCGTCTAAGGCTAACTAAACTCTCCAAAACACAGCGTGGGCGAGTGAAAGAGAAATTTATGATTTCCAAATGTAATTTAATAACTGTCCAGTATCATCAGTATAACTTAAACTTGAACAATAATAACGTCCTCTAGACCGAATTTCGGTCACTGCGGCCAGCCTCAACGAATACTAGCCATCGGCCAAGGACAGGATTATAGTGCCCAAGTGTGTGTTACTCTCGTAATCTGATGGGACGGTAAACCGACACGACCGGAGAGAGATCAGGCGCGGGATCAACGGCTTTACATGCTTACCGATGCACGGGGGTGAAACACTACCTGACTCCGGGCAACCATTGAGAATTTCTTGGCGGAAAAACTCAATAATTGATTTTTTGGCCCGACCCGTGATTCGAACCCAGCACCTCATGATCATCAGTTGCACTACTATAACCACTAGACCAACGAGGCAGTCATTTAATATATCATATATAAACATATTTTTTCAAATAATTTATTTATGTTGTGTAACGTTTTACAAAGTTAAATATTTGTAACGAGCTTGCTCATTTGGTGTTAAATGGGCACATGTCTTCGCATTTTCACTATTCATTTCACTAAGGGCTCTTGTCTATATTTTTTTATTGCTATTCATTAAATTTTAAGAGTCATATGTAAGTTTTTCGTTGGAATACATTGATATCATGTATTAAATCCAAATGGAATATATTTCAGGCTTTAATTGAATTCAGTTTTTCTTCTGTCCTGTAAAATTTACTAAAATTTACTTACTGGCATACGTGACAAGTGCCTTTTAGTACTTGGTCATTCTTTAACAATAACACTATGAGTATAAAAGGTAAGGTGACCAAGAAATTTTAAAGTAGGTAAAATTAACGAATCTTTAATTTTCATTTTCGAGTTAGCAAAAGAAACAACAAAAAAAACTGAGTTTATTATAGTGGTTTTTCGATAACTGAACTACTTGCCAAAAATACCACTAATATTTAAGTTCTACGCAGACTTAGTTTATTAATCTGTGGCCACGGGTAAAAGGTAAAAGCAAGTAATATAATACTTATATAATAAATAAAGGCTTTCGTTACCAAAACTGACAAACAACCAAACTTATGAATGCGACCATACTGTTTTGATTTAAATAAAAACGTTTGTTCTCAGAAGTATCTCCCAAGGATCCTCCTCCTCCATACCAAGATGAAATACATGGAAATGAAGATGAACGCAGGACATCCTACCAACAGGTTGCGGTAAGTAATACACGAACCTTCTTGTGGAATGCTAGGTGTAAATAAATTATTAAAAGACACGGGTAAAGACCGAGATGTAGCAAACGTAGATGTTTTCTTTCATTAAGTACCTAAGAAAATATTCACATTTTAATTTTGAGTATTAACAAAGTAGAAAAGATTTACCATCAGGACTGTAAGTTTGTCACATATTTTTTTTTTAAATTAATAGAACATTTGAAATTATTTCTTTAAAAAATTATGGTTGACAAACAAGCACAGGTTCGCCTGTTGGGTGCTGTGGCCCAAAGACATCTACATCTTTCCTTGATTAATAATTAAAATGCAGATGTCACCCTTGAGCAACGGCGTCGCCAGCCAATGGTCTAGGGGGGAGGGGGAGGGGGCAAGTTCATATACATGTAGAGGATGGGCAAATATAGCTACATGAAGCTTTACACTTCTATTCAATTTCATTACAAATTTCAATGTGAGAAGCTCCACGAGCTCTTGACTGGACTGTACAATAAATAAGACTGATCACTTCGCTTTTCATTAATTTTTTTTGAGTCTCTACGAGTGGGGGGGGGCAGCTACCCCTCCCTGCCTGCCTAGCCCATAAGGATTCAGATGGAAAGTCTCGTTGAATGTGGATTCATCATACAAAACATAGAAGCATTAAGTTGCTATATTATGCAAGTATTCTGTGAGAGCGTGGTCCTTCACCGGTCGAGGCGGCCCATTCATGTGACAACCATAATAAAGCGTAGTCAGCGAGTCAGCGTAGCTCTAGCATCTACTTTTATTGTTTGTGTTTATGTATTACGTATGGAAGGATCATTAAATCATCTCGCTAAATAACATAATAATAGTGCTGTCAGACCGGCTTCGCGCCGATTAATTCCGATTTCATGCAATAAATTATAATTGGTCGATGTTTTGTAAATACTTATGTGTTAGTTTCTAGGTGAAACGTTGTTTTCTTATGAATGAAACAACTATTAAAATTTGTTAAAATAAATTATAAACGTAAAAAAATCAATATATAATTTATTATTCATATTGTGTTCTACTAGTTGGAGTGACGATCTGGTAAGATATTTTGGAAGTTGATAAATGCAGGTGATTCAGGATCGTGCTTTGTGGCATTACTTGAAGGAGGCCTAAGTTCAGCAGTGGACTTGTGAAGGGCTGTAATGATGATGAAGAAATGATGAGGATATACATAACAGCGTAAAATATACTACCTGCCTCAGAATGCCTTCCTTGGTTTAAAATTCGTATGTATTTTGAATGTTCCCGTATCCCTTAACTTTAAACGAACCTTTCTGTTATAGCGTTCCATTATTCAAACTTTCACTTGAGACTCTATATCAAAGCCTGCATAAAGGTTGTTGCTTACCGGTAAAGTTGCTCGTGATCAGAATTGTAATGGACGACACATACGGTCAGTTCAACTGATCATTCCAACTGATCAGTTCAAACTAGGACTTGATGTTTTTTAAATATCGGATTTTAAACAAAGTAAACGCATGTTGCCATAGGGCAACTCAGTGCCGTATTCTTTAAACCGAATTTATATTTTCAATTGCAATGATTTGTGAAACGAGACATTTTTTTTATATTCTTTGATGAAATACGAATAAAAAAGATTCTGTGACTTTTTACGATATAGTTAATATTTTCAGAGTTATGAATTTTTAAAAGTTTGAAAAATCCCAAATTCTGATACCTACGTTTGACTCGTTAAAATACATATTAAGGAAAAAGAATAAAATATAAATACGAATTATATTCTTTGATTTGATTCTTTAATTTTTAATACAAATAAAAAAGGTCCTATGACTTTTAACGATAAAGTTAATATCTTCGGAGTTATGATTTTTTAAATGTTTGAAAATCCCGAATTCAGACACTTTTGACTGATTAAAAATATATAAAGAAGAAGAATAAGATATGAAAGATATCTGTTTTTATATTCTTTGATGAAATACAAATAAAAGAGGTCCATAATAACAATTTCTTGCAATTGAAAGAGAAATCGATTTAACAAAATGGCACCAATTTTTCCTATGGCAATTGCATTTATATCATCAGTAAGACAATTTGAAGAGAATCGCATAAATAATTGAGGTGCAATAGCTTGCGATACTCAAGCGCCGGTTCCTCCTGACTACACGGAACTTTTTTCTTTTAACATATTCTACTTTGAACCATAAACTAATTATAAACTACTTACGTTATTGATCGAGTTATATTAAAGTAACAAACTATACATCCAAGTAACAGCAAGATGAGACTCCTGTAATTTCGTAGAAAATTTGAGAGGAGTAAAGTGTCCGCCCCGCTGCCTTATTGCGCGAGATTTTACATAATATTATAACGTCCTAAAATATTTTTAATACCTCAACAAGTGATATTTTAATTTTTTATATTTTTAGGATGACTCACCGGTATGCGAGGTTATAGACTTATTGGCGAACTGTACCGTAACAACCAAGTCCGATGAAAATCAAGATTCCAACGTTGAATACGCAGAAGTCGAAGATATGGGCCTGTGGCACTCCACGCCGCTGCCGAATCGGCACAAGTCCAAGATATCCCTCACTTGGGTCCTCAAGGATAACATGGAGACGGCTAAAGCGTTGCGCGATGACAGATTAAAAAACAAATCGGGCTACTTAGAGAAGAACTGCAATCAAATAAATGAAAGAGAACGCTTTGTTACTACGTATAAGACGCACGTGAACAGAGTTGTTGGTCGCAATGAACATTACCATAACCTCAGGTTTAGAAACGCATGTGAAGAGTTCAATGGCCGAGAATCTTGCTCAGATACTAGCGTTGGAACCGAAGAATATGTGAGGAAGAAACACCGGCATCGTCACAGAAGAAAAAAGAAGGGTGCCAAGTTTGGATACGATATCAGAGATTTGGACAGTTTCTTAAGTGCGGTATGTAGACGTAGTTAAGTACAGCCTAAATACTAATCTTATTACTGAGCACAGGTCTCCCCTCATTTCTAAGAGGGTAATGATGTATTAGATCCGCCGCGCTGCGCTACTCTAGTGCATGTCGGCGGACTTCTTTATATTATATTGGAAATATTTTAATTTACCATACATAAAGGTCTCCGCACAATTCCACAATGTTCTTCTATACAGCCGAGTACATTGTCAAATCAGCATAAATGTTTACCTATACTTACATTAACGCCTGTTACCCATAGTATGCACACACACAATCCTTACAAAACTCTTTCGATTCTCTCACATGGTGTATCTACGCATACTGTTACGGTTACAATATTTTTAATTCCACTGCTGAATATATGCCTCCCTATAGATTGCGCCATAGGACATTTTTGCCACAGTTGCCACGCTTACATGACTTTCATTTGGATCCTCTTCAGCGTGCCACCGATTCAGTCGATAAACTTACATCAAGGGCGTCCCTTGTCGACTCAGCTACTCAGTTCAGGAACATAAATTTGCTTTGTCACTCTTCCCTCATTCTTTCTTTCTTCATGTCCAAACTACAGAGGCATTCCTTTTTTTAATCCTGGTCACAACATCTTGCAAACCAGACTTTTATCTTATCATTTAATTTTATGCCCTATCATTTAGAGACACCCCCTATTTCTACAACTTTATATATTATACTTTCGATTCGACTTCGATTTCAACTTTTCGATTATACTTTCATACTCCTTTTGCCACACCCAATTTTCACAACATTGTGATACAGCATTGTCAATTCTCATACGTGTCTCTTTTGACACATTCTGGGCTTCCACGATAGAGTAAAGAGTCCTGTATTAGGTCTTCGTAGTATATATAACCCTGTCTAGTCCCCATCTCTGATAAGCATATGTCCATCTAAATTCACAAACTCATCCACTAACTCAACCAATTTATCTCTCATTTAATATAGCAATAATAATTTAATTGATACTATACTTATGGTAGTAATTAAAGACAATGTTTATGCCCTCATGTTTTTCACGGTGTATTTCTATTGAACAATTTGCTAGATAGATCTCAGATTTCTTATTACCTTATCGAACTTAAAACGTTTCTGTATATGATCAATGTATTATTCCATCTCCAGACTAAATTTCAACAATTTCATAGTCATAATAATCATAAACACTCACGCCTGTCACCCAGAGGGGTAGGCAGGGACTACAGACTTCCATTTCGCACGATCCTGACTCTCTCCACATCCAAATACCTACGCATACATGCTCGTTGGTTAAGGGTACTCTTAGTTTGTCCCCTTTTCAGTGCAGGTAAAAATGACGTCTTAGAATACTATAATATCTATATATAAATATCAATAGCTGTGTGTCTCGCTAGAACTCGCAACTGATTCTCGAAGGTTTGGATTTACAATTGAACCCGGCAACCCGGCAGGCAGAGCTGTTGGCTAGATCCAGAAATCACCCGTGCGAAGTAGGGGCGGATTGCATAACATGGTATGCATTCTATGGTAAATGTGTTAAATTACGATTTCCACGCTATTGAGAGTGACAACGCAAAACAGTTCGAATTTAAATCACAAAAAATTAAATGTAGTTTGAGTGTAGAATATCATCCATCGATTAATTGATCAACTTTATTAGCAAGTATCCAAACTAAAATATTCTTGTTTCTTAAAAAAAAACAAATAATGTCTTTATAAGCTTTAGAAAATATGTAGGTAAGCACGGCTGGTCCTTTTATATCCTTGAATCATTATCTTTATAGTCTTAGCTCTCGGGAAATAGTTGCTCGGGAAGTCGTTGCTCTTGGATAGGGTAGCACAGGGGAGACCTAAGTAGTAAGTAAGAAGACAGAGGGGTAGGTACTAAACATATATAAAATAAAATATGATATATAATATATCAGATATACAATTTTCTTGAGTTTATAAAAAAGCGTAATTCACAAATAGTATTAGGAAAATTTCCGAATTGTTGTTTGAATAGGATTAACAAACTGCAAAAAGCTGTAAACAATTTCATCATAATATGTTACGTGATCATATATCGTACAAATACTTCGTAACTGACCAACTGGCCAGAAAGAAGCCTTCCTTTACTAAAGAAACCGTACAATAGCGGGCACATGCGTGGGAAGAAATTACCGCAAGTGGTGTAAAGATCGCTATTAACCCACAAAATTTAACAATGTAGGTAATAAAATATTTAGTTATAATATCGAAGTATATTTTTGATTTTATATAGAAATATTTTTAGGGAATATATTATAACGGATACGTTGCGATAAATACGATAAATGAAAAATCTTTTGTTAATAAATTACTTCGAAATGTTTAATAATTGTATTCGTATGCCAACATTAAAAAAGTAAATTTTCAAACAATATAAAAATATAAATTTCAAAATACTGTTTTCTTGTTATTAGATTTACATACTCCGCTATTATACTACCTACTATATCCAGTCTAGGAAATTACGGATATTTAAGAATAAATTGATATTAATCTTAAAATAACAATTGCAAAATTTCTAAATTTTATCTTTTAAGTCAATAACTTAGACTTAAACTACTTAAGTAAATTTAAAGCTACTTAGATAATTTGGAGGTATCGGAGAAAGAAAGTTTTCTATAATTTTATATATAGCGTTGCATTGCCTGCCCTCCTTGCTTCCATTTTTGGAAGTCATGTCAGTGATTTATGTAAGAGAAATTTAAATAATAAAGTAGACCTGTGCTTTGCTGCGGAGACATGGGAAACATGAAGCACGCTCTGTCCCAAAGAGAATGTTTTACTGGAAGTTAACCAAGAGAAGCAGTGGGATTTTTCGAAGGTACGGTAGTGTGCAAGCAAAATTTGTTTCATGATTTCCGTAGTGACCAAGATCAGGCTCGCCTTCTAGTCAAGTCACTGGCAACACATTTACTAACAAGTAAAAAGTTGAATATAATAACCTAGTAGGGAAATTAAATGACTTAAAATAAACTACGTTTTACTTTTTTTTTTATAGGATAGGGTGACAAACGAGCACACAGTCCACCTGATGGTAAGTGGTTGCTGTGGCCCATAGACATCTACATCTATCCTCGATTACGAATCAAAATGCAGATGCGTTGTCACCCGTGAGGACTAAGATGGAATGCCTCGTTTCCAGTCAAAAGGGTCTCCGGTTCTCTACACTCACCATACGAAATACAGCAGCATTAAGCTACTATTTCACGCTGGTATTCTGTGAGAGCGTGGTCCTTCCCCGGTCGAGCCGACCCATTCGTGCTACAACTATACTACTAATATAACTGCAGCATGGCTCTACCACGTATAAAAACTACTACTCTATCTCTAGTAATTTCGTTTTACCAATTCCTCCTCAAATTGGAATGCTATATTAATAATAATAATAATTTAAAACATTACCATTCCGTATGACGAGAACCTTGTAAAAGCCGAAACAGATAAGCAATCAAAATATCTGGACCTGGCTCACGAGGTGACCGACTTGTGGGGTGGTCTGCCGAACGAAATTATTCCTGTAGTCGTCTCTGCAAACGGGCTAATCCCAGTCAGCCTCTCGGATCATCTGAGGCGGCTGGGACTGCGTGGCGGACCGCTCCAGGCTCAAATGCAGAAGGCGGTGCTCCTCGATACCGCCCGCATCGTCCGCCAGTTTCTTTCCTTTCCCCCTAACCCTCGGCCGTTTAGTCTCCCCTGCCGAGGGCCTCCATCTTGTTGGGCTTTTATTTATTTATGTATTTTTATATTTATTTTATGTTATTGATATTTATGTATATTTATCTTTTCATTTTCATTTATAATTATATATTTATAGAAACCAACCAGATGAGAAAACTATATTGATACCTCCCATAATATTAATAATGTCCTCCAGACCGAATTTCGGCCACGGCGGCCTGCCTCAACGGAGTCTAGCCATCGGCGCAGGACATGATTATAGTGCCCAAGTGTAGCACAGGTGCACCCTCATTCCCTCACTCTCATAAACCGATGGGATGGTAAACCGACACGACCGGAGAAAGATCAGGCGTAGGCCCAACGGCTTTACGTGCTTTCCGAGGCACGGGGGTGAGACACCGCCAACTTTGTGACTCCGGGCAACTACTGAGAATTTCTTGACAGAAAAACTCAATAATAGATTTTTCGGCCCGATCCGGGATTTGAACCCAGAACCTCATTGTTCAGCAGTCGCACTACTACAACCACTAGACCAACGGGGAGTCAACAAAGTGTCCTGCTATATTATGTTATAACGGACTGTGCCAATGTATATTTTGTATATGAAAATATAAATTCACTATTTGATTGAAGCTTTTCTTTTAAGTGGATACTTGCCTCTTTCTTAATTCTTAATCAGGCTGCAACAATCCACTGCTGAGCATAGGTCTCACAGCTAATGAGATGGAAGAATTTGAAGTGACGCTTTGCTAACCTGTTAAGCGATTAGCACTTCCAATCACAGATGTCACACGCCGTTAACGTCGCTCCTTGTCCACGCTTTGAATATTTTACATCTAGCGCCTAGCATGTATGTACAAATAGATTTACTGACATCAAACATCAGAGGTCATTGTTTCCGACGATTCCACCAGCGTCGCCTCTTACGAAAGTTACTGAACAAAGTAGGGAGGTGAATTCTCTTACGTCGCCAAATAACGGCAGATATGTCAATTGTCGTCACACACGGTCAGTTCAACTGATCATTCCAACTGATCAGTTCAAACTAAAACTGTAAATTTTTTTTAATTGCATTTTCGATATATCGATATCTGTATTAAGTATATTACGTACATAAAATACATATATAAAAATTAATAATACGTGAGGGTAATACGGTCACCTAAAACTTTACCGCCCTATAAAACCAAAACTATGAGAAGGACAGAGACAAAATACAAAGTCGTATACTATAACTAATATATTAAGAAAAAAATAGCAGCTTTAGCATTAATTAGGAAGATTTCGAAAAATCTACTTAAAAAAAGTACAATGTAGTTAATTAGGTACCATACTCATACTACATACATACTCTACCACGTGGTAGAGCCTTGCTGCAGCTATATTAATTATATGGTTGTAGCACGAATGGGTCGGCTCGACCGGGGAAGGACCACGCTCTCACAGAAGACCAGCGTGAAATAGTAGCTTAATGCTGCTGTATTTCGTATGGTGAGTGTAGAGAACCGGAGACCCTTTTTACTGGAAACGAGGCATTCCATCTTAGTCCTCACGGGAGACAACGCATCTGTATTTGATTTTGTAATCGAGGATAGATGTAGATGTCTATGGGCCGCAGCAACCACTTCCCATCAGGTGGACTGTGTGCTCGTTTGTCACCCTGTTCTATAAAATAAAAAAATAAATAAATAAAATACTAAAATCGACTAAAATATTTAGGCCCATTTCACCCTTTATTATTTGATTGACTGATAAAGCTAGCTATCTTATCAGAAAGCCATCTATGCAAACAAGGCTATAGTTTTTGAGTTATAAGAAAGTGACCATATTAACCGGATGACCACATTACCCTCACGTACTATACTTGTTTGTTCGTATGCGCTGCCGTACCGTTCTTCAGATTGCGGTAAAACTTTGTCAACATATTGCTTGCACCTGCGCGAAAGTTATAGGCATAGTACAAATAATTTATAGTAGTACTTAGTAATTACATTACAGTAAAGTACAATGGGTACCGACAAAGTTATTTGAAACATATAAAACGATTAAAATCTTGTACTGTACTTACGGTCGCACTTCGCAGTACTCTCGAATATGCTTCGCAGATCTAGAATCCGATGTACGAGTATAAGTAATAGGAGTGGATACATTTCAAGGATTGATAGCATCAAAGTAAGTTCATACGATATCTTTGCTATCGTATCCATAGAAACTACCGATCA
Organism: Parnassius smintheus behrii; assembly: GCA_036936625.1. Classification (NCBI taxonomy): domain Eukaryota; kingdom Metazoa; phylum Arthropoda; class Insecta; order Lepidoptera; family Papilionidae; genus Parnassius; species Parnassius smintheus. The sequence goes on along the minus strand of JAUPFT010000011.1, from coordinate 44,530,147 downwards.
GAAGATTACCTGTCCTTATGCAAGCAGCATCATCCGTTACCTCTGACGTAGCGTCGTGAGATTGCTGACATTGTATTTTTATTAAAAATATGTTCTGGTAGTTTTGACTGCTCCGATCTGCTATCACTAATATCACTGAACTGAACGCCTACAGTGAAACTGAACGAAAGCATTACTCTACTTACCAGTTTCATTTTATAATTATGGAAGAAATGCTTTCATATGGCGGTCTAGTAATAATTATTAATAATTATAATAATGTTGCATACATTATTAAAAGCACGATTTTGATTTGTTTAATACTAGCTATGTATCGGCAAGGTGGGCATTAAGTCGAGAGCTTTTTGTGTCGTAACTAATTTCAAAGAAAAAACAATATATATATATATATATATATATATATATATATATATATATATATATATATATATATTTTCTAAAATCGAAACTATCCTTTTGAGTTCGCCATCATCATCATCATCATTACAGCCCTTCACAAGTCCACTGCTGAACATAGGCCTCCCCCAAGTAATGCCACAAAGCACGGTCCTGAGCCACCTGCATCCATCGACTTCCTGCATATCTTACCAGGTCGTCACTCCATCTAGTGGGGGGTCGCCCTACACTACGCCTACCGGTACGAGGCTGCCACTCGAGAACCTTTCTTCCCCATCGGTTATCGGTTCTTCGAGCTATATGGCCGGCCCATTGCCACTTCAGCTTACTAATCCGTTGGGCTATGTCGGTCACTCTGGTTTTACTGCGGATATCCTCATTTCTGAGTCTATCACGCAGAGAAACTCCGAGCATAGCCCTCTCCATAGCTCGCTGAGCGACCTTGAGCGTCCTCATACGGCCAGCAGTGAAGGACCACGTCTCAGATCCATAAGTCATCACTGGCAACACGCACTGGTTGTACAATCTAGTTTTTAGAGATTGAGGTATATCTGACGAGAAGATATGTTGTAATTTCCCGAACGCTGCCCAGCCGAGTTGAATCCGTCGATTGACCTCTCGGTCGAAGTTCGACTTACCTAGTCGGACTATTTGTCCCAGGTAAACGTACTCGTCAACAACTTCGAGCATAGTGCTCCCAACAACTACCGGCATGGGTGTGACATGGACATTAAACATGATCTTTGTTTTGTCCATGTTCATCTTAAGACCTATCCGTTGGGAGGCACTATTGAGGTCATTGAGCATAGTGCTTAAGTCCTCCAGCGATTCTGCTATAAGGACTATATCGTCGGCAAATCGAAGGTGAGTGATGTACTCGCCATTGATGTTAATACCGTATCCTTTCCAGTCCAGTAGCTTGAAAACGTCTTCCAAAGCAGCGGTGAAGAGTTTCGGGGATATAACGTCACCCTGTCTTACACCTCTCTGCAGTTGAATAGGTTTCGAGCTTTGGTTCTGTACTCGGATAGCCATCGTAGCCCTACTGTACAAACACTTCAGCACTTCGATATACCGACAGTCAACTTGGCACCGCTGAAGGGACTGCAGCACCGTCCAAATTTCGACGGAATTAAAGGCTTTTTCATAGTCCATATACGCCGGGCAAAGTGGCAAATTGTACTCTTCAGTCTTCTGTACAATCTGCCGGAGGGTATGTGTGTGGTCTATGGTACTGAAGCCTTTTCGGAAACCGGCTTGTTCGGGAGGCTGGAAGTCGTCGAGTCTGCTTGCGAGACGATTCGTAATGACTCTCGAAAACAGCACGTAGACGCGGCTCAGAAGGGAAATCGGTCTGTAGTTCTTCAAGAGAGCGGTGTCGCCTTTCTTAAAGAACAAGACTACCGCACTTCTGCTACACGCCTCTGGAGTAGTGCCACCACGGAGGACGGAATTGAAGAGCTTCTGAAGGACTTCAAGTACCGGTGTTCCACCCGCTTTCAGAAGCTCCGCTGTAATTCCATCCTCGCCTGGGGCCCTGCCGTTTTTAAGGTGCTGGAGAGCCATTCTAATCTCGCTTAGACTGACGTCCGGGATATCATCGGAATAGTGTCGAATAAGACTTGCTCTTGGATCGTTACTTACACTTGCGTGTGGCTCCAACGATGATGTGTACAGCTGCCCATAGAACCTCTCAATCTCACTCAAAATCTCAGGTGTCCCGGAAACGATGCTGCCACACTCAGTCTTCAGCTTTGACAGTTGGCTCTTACGGGCAGACAGATCTCTGGCAAAGACTTTCTAGCCCTGGTTCCGCTCGATCGCTTCTTTAATACGAGCAGTATTGAAGTTGCGTAAGTCTCGCCGCATGCATTTGGAGATCTGTCTGTTCAGTTGCCTGTATGCTGTCAAATCTGTTGACGATTGCAGCCTCATCGTCAGGAGAGTTTTGTGTTCTTCTGCGGCGGGTCTTGCAGAACTTAGCTACGACCGCATGGACAGTTTCCACGAGCTTGTCATTCATATCGTCCACTGCATTGCAATCTTGTAGGCACTGAAAGCGGTTGTGTAACTCGAGCTGAAAGTTTTCGGGATTCTGGATCAGAGCACGAGGGGGACGGAGCGTTGACTTCATTAGACGAGACCTCTCCAACTTAACGTTTAGGTTCAGTGTGCCTCTAACCATTCGGTGATCGCTGCCAGTTTTCACCCTTGCGATCACTGAGACATCACTGAACAGTTGGCGTCTGGTCGTCATAATGAAGTCAATCTCATTTTTTGTCGAACCGTCGGGGCTCGACCAGGTCCACTTCCTGTGGGGCCGCTTCTGGAAGAAAGAGTTCATCATAAAGAGTCCCTCTTTCTCCATAAAGTCGGCCAGCTGCTGGCCCCTTCGGTTCCGTTGTCCTACTCCAAATTTCCCTAACTTCAGCTCACCGCTTTCTCTTGTGCCTAGTTTTGCGTTGAAGTCTCCCATCAACACCGTGTTGTGGGTTTTGGAGGAATACATGGCTTTGGAAATATCCTCATACATTTCCTCCACCTCCTCATCGGGATGTGCCGAGGTTGGTGCGTAAACCTGTATGACCTTCAGCGAATACCGTTTGGTGATTCTGAGTATCAGGTACGCGACCCTCGTCGACACACTCCCAATCTTTACAACGTTGTTGACGGGAGACTTGTGGACGATAAATCCGACACCCCCTTGGGACAGATGGTCACCCTCCCGGTGATAGAACAAGTTGCCGGATTCGAGAATCACCGTGTCCTCCCCCTCTCTTCGGACCTCGGATAATCCTATAATGCTCCAGCGCAACTTGTCTATCTCTTCTTCCAGCTCCAGGATCTTCTCGTCAGTCCTCAGTGTGCGTGCGTTAAATGTTGCCAGGTCGAGTCGTCGTAGGTGGCAACCGAACCTCCACCGGAGATTCTTAGCACCCCCTGCCCCGCCGTTACCATGGTCGCCACCGTAGCCAGGAATAGCGGGGCCGCCGGGGACTGGGGGCCGTCTATTTGTGTCATTGTTCATGGGGGGTATATTGCCATAGTTGCCACGCTTGGCGAGCGGGTTGGCAACCGTTATATACATATAACGTTGTTATATTTTATTTTATTTAGAACTTATTTACACTTAAAAAAATTAGTCAATTTCGTTTGGGTTCCTGTTTTTGTATTTTGAATATTGGTGGAGCGACGAGCCTAAGGTTACCGAAGTCTAATTCCCCGGTCGAACCTAGATATTAACTAAAGTGGACTGTATATGCGAAATGCTTCTACGCTTCTAATGATTGTGCTCCCTTGAACTCTCGTTTTCCAGGTTTGATTTGACTGTATATATATATATATATATATATATATATATATATATATATATATATATATATATATATATATATATATATGTATATATATATATATATATATATATATATAATAGAGAAGGAGGCTGGGTACTACCACCTGCTTGGGATCCTATAATCAATAAAATTAAAACTAAACCCAAGCATACCACTGCAAGACCTCAGGACATAGTCAGTTCATTTTGCATAGATCGGACCATAAACAATAATTAAAAAAGCTGAAGGTACTCCGGGTTTAACAATGACATCGGGACGTCAGTCATCTCAGTCCCCCGTGACCATGGGTGCTGGAAAGCGCCCGAAACGTCGGGAATTAAAAATAAAAAGTAAAAATAAACGCGATAAAATCCGTAAAAGTAGTTTTCATCATGTGTAGTGTTCGCGTAAATATAAGAAATCATTATATAATTGTCTGATTCACTTATTAATTTTATGCATGTCGTACATTTAAATTAGACTCCATTTTTGATGCTCGTATTTGTGCTACTCATATATCCGTCGCATATATATTTTATACTATTATATTATTGTAGTACGAATGGGTCGGCTCGACCGGGGAAGGACCACGCTAACATCAGCGTAAAATAGTAGCTTAACGCTGCTATGTTTCGTATGGTGAGTGTAGAATCGGAGACCCGTTTTAATGGAATTGAGGCATTCCATCTTAATCCTCACAGGCGACAACGCATCTGCATTTTGATTCGTAATCGAGGATAGATGTGGATGTCTATGGGCCACAGCAATCAGGTGGACTGTGTGCTCGTTTGTCACCCTATCCTATAAAAAAATCCTTTAAACGATGAAAGATTATATTGTTGTATTCCTATTAGTGAGAACCTTTTGTTGGCTTCTTGTAATTAAATATGTCAGTTACTTAAGATTTGTATAAGTTGTTGGTTTTCCATAACATAAAAAATAAAATAAACTAAAACATTACATCATTCAACTTAAATGAATGTATTTTCATACCCAATTAAATAATAAGACTCTTACAAATTTAAAACGATATTTCCACAATTATTCCTTCCGCGCCTGCAGCGCGCTGAGAAAATAATTTTGATTGGAAAACCATAACAGTTAACAAATACAACTTTTAAAAAAAAGTCTCTATATTGATACTCTTACTCATCAAAATAATTTCATGTAATGATTATTACAGCACATTAGCTGGAGACGAAAACAAATATTACCTCAAAGTGACTCTACGCGCCCTAATTTAAATCATTAAACATGAAAGAACACACTTTATAAAAGGAATATTAAACTGTCTGCGCGAAAACGCATGTCGATAGATCATTTCAAGAAAAACGAAAAAGGCTAAATATTTTATTGCGAACAAGTGTCTAACTAATAATGCATCGCAAAACCTTCACATGGGTTAGTGATATGTACATTGATAATTGATACGTGTACATTGTCCGCTTGTAGCATTATGATATCTCCGGCGCAAATAATACGCTAAAAAACTAAGAATTTTCCGAGGGTGTCACCGTGGAGAAACCAACCACCAAAATCACCTCAAATAAAAAAAATTGCATCCATATGTTCTCTGTTTTAATTAAAACTGAATTGTAGAATACTACTGGTGCATTCTATGAATACTACATAATTATTAAAACTAATTTTACGGATTTCGTTGCATTAATTTAACTTTTTTTTAAAATTCTCCCGTTCCTTGTTATACAGCATACATGTAGACCGAGTTATTTGACGTCCTGATGTCATAATTCCATCGGGCTACCATATCAGCTTACAGTATCTCGAAGTCGTGCAGTGCTATGCTTGGCTTTGGATTAAATTTCCATCATCATGGGTGTTTACCCATCCAATTGGCAAACAGCCATTTTTTTCATTGAATTCAAGATGTTCCTTAATTTTTATAACCATATCAAAAAATTAATTTTGAAATCGAATTGGTGTTCTCCTGCAAGAATTTGTGGTTTATCAAATCCAATGTGATGTCGGGAATGCAAAAACAATTTAAAAAGAAACGCAATAAAACTCGTTAAATTAGTCTCCTTCAATGTATCCAAAGCAATCATGATTCGAGTGCAATGGGAGGTTCTCTATATAACTGTAACATAATTCATTTGCCTGTATTTACGAGTACGCTAGTAGACTATACGTACCCATAGCAATCGCTTAGAAAGATTTTAAGCGCACTCGTGAACCTTCATCACCATCATTACTCATTTCTGCAATATTATTGTGACATCGTAATGTAAGATGTACAGCAACAATGGACAACTAAACAAGTCAAACATGCACGCAATTACAGACTATATTTCAGTGGTTCAAAGACTGTAGTTGCTTCTAAAGTACGTTAATTTATGTGACAGCTGTGTTGCTCGTAGCTTTCGTTTTTACAACCTATGCAATGTAGAGAAACTTACATCAAAATTCCCTAGGAGAAATGAGGGAAATGATTACTTGATGAGTTATTTTTACATGCTGATATCTTTCTTAAAATTAAAATACAAAGGATTATTAATAAGTCTTATCTGTATGATTAATTATATTGTCAAAATCATCATCCTCAGCATCTTTAAGACCAATACCGATATTATGATATTTTAGTAGCTGTAACAAATAATAAAAACCATGATAAAAAACTCAGTACATCATTAATCCCTTTTAGTTTTATGTGGGTAGTTTGAGACTAATTTTGTATCTATTTTGTCTCTGAATACTAATTTGCTGTAAATTAATACAAATCACGATGAAGCATGGCTTGTGCTAAAATTAATAATACTATGAACAATACTGTTTTAACATCGCTGACGTCCTAGCTTCCCTGTCATAGGTGTAAAAAATAAACGAAACGACGACAAATGAAAAAAAATAATCACAGACCTAACTTTGATGTTGTTTTATGAAAACTTTTAAAATAACATTATTACCCAAAAGTCAGTATTATAACATATTATGCCAGTGAGTAGATCAGCTGATATATGGTAATGTTATATGTATATAAATAGCTTATAATTAGCCTTTTTGATGACCTCATGAAATATGGTGATTATGGCGAATTTGATTACTGAGGCGCGGTTCCGGAGTCCGCATCCCAGCAGGGCCTAAGTTTTGTTGCAAAAAGCACCAATTTCCGGGTTTTCGCATCCGGATGTATTGTGATTGTTCCCATGTTTCTGAAGTTGCATCCGAACAGATCGCGCTGTATTAAGCGTTACGTCGGATTCGATAAGATTTGGAAGAGAGTGGCTCTCTCTATTTGTCATCATCTATCCCGATGCCCGTACAGGTACTGCCTTGAAATTCTGTAGTGATACTCTTACTCAATCTGGAGTTACGTATAAGGATAAAGTCGGGGTCACCACTGACCGGGGAATGAAATCTCCTACCGGGCGAGGTGTTAAGCCAAGTTTGCGGCAAGCGCTCCGTGTGATGGTAGTCCTGAGCGTATTCGAATACAAAGTCGTTTCTTAAACTGCAACACCGTGATTTAGCTCTCGGTTGTGGCCCGCTGTGTTTACACTATTTTGGCGCGACGATATCGCCACTATAAGAATTACTTTCTATGTCATCATCAGCCCGTAAATATCCATTTCTGGATATGGGTTTCTCCCATTTCAGAGTGGATTGTGTTATGTTATAAGGTACGTGAGGGTAATGTGGTCACTTTAAGGTTTGCCGCCTAGAAAACCTAAACTTGGAGGGGGATAGAGACAGAAACCCAAAGTCGTACTATAACTAATATATTAAGAAAACAGGACAGACAAGCTTTGGCAATATTAGCAATATTTCGATAAATCCACTTAAAAAAAAAACTAACTACACTACACCATACTAAAATCGACAAAAATATTTACTATAATGTGAACTGTCAAAATGGCGTCGTTGAAGCAGCGCGCTTTTGACCGTTTATTATTTGATTGACTGATGAAGAGCTATCGTATCACAAAGCCTTCTAAGCAAACAAGGCTGTAGTTTTTTTATTTATGAGAAAGTGACCATATTAACCGGATGACCATATTATCCTCACTACTATACCACTGTATATCATAAGCTATAACAACTTTTCTGCATACTAAGTATGCCATAGTCGCATCTAACGACATTAACGAAACGATTATTTATAATAGATTCTCTCAAGCTGCCACCACATGGTAAGGATTTTGTCAGTTAAATAAGATATATTCATAGAGTTCTAGTTTACTTTAGTTTAGTTTACGACGGGCTGTTTTCCGCAACTCCACGTCTAAGCGCGTATTTTGCGTGTGGGCAGGAATAATATGCTTATTCGAGCCATGATATCTCCCGAAGAAGCTCAGCAGCCCCTCTATGTTGCAAGCAACTTCGGGGAGCGATCCCGGCGTGCCGAAATGTTTAGCCCTGTATGAAGCGACTTCTGGACATGTCAGCAACACGTGAGCCGCCGTTTCTTCCTCTCCCATGCATGCCCTGCACAGGGGGCTGTCAGTAACACCTATGGTGAACAAATGTTTGTTAAAAGAGCCATGTCCTGTGATAGCACTTGTTACTATCCTGATCTGTGGCTTGTTCAGTCTCATTAGAACCTTGGTTAGACGACTGTTTATTTCAGATAGGGCCTCCCTAGCTTGTCTACAGTCTACTAAATTTTCCAAAGCTGAGCGTGTAAATTATTGAAGTATCTACGTACCGGTGAACGAACGTAGCCAAAGGGGGTTGGTATTATTGGTTCCGGCCCTATAGTTGCTAGGGCCGATCCCCTTCTGGCCAGTTCATCTGCTGCATCGTTGCCTCTAGATCCACTGTGTCCCTTGATCCATTGCAGAGTCACACTGTTGTGCTTACATACCTCATTCAATCGTTGATGGCACTCGTATATCAGTCCCGAGTTCGTCACATTGCAACTCAGAGCTTGTAGTACCGCCATACTGTAGGTCAGTATTCTGATGGAGAAGTCTTCACCTTCCTAGCATCTATTGCTATGGCCGCTTGGATGATACCCATGCATTCAGCCTGGAAGACTGTGTTGTAAAATTTATTATTGTCACCATAAAATGAAGTTCGTCACCAAATTATATGTGTTCGTCCGCATAATTTTTTTCTTATATAAGTAGATATACTACGCGTACAAGTAATAAGATTAGGTACGTTTAAGAATCAATCATCCCATTAGGTTGCGGATTGCAGAAATACAAAGAAAATTTCACCTTTAAAATATCGGAAATGTTCTAACCGCGAAATTGGCTTAAAATTGGAAGCGGCATAAATTACATCATCAAAATACATTATTTTCGCAAGCATTATTAAAGAGTTTATTTCTGCATTTAGAGATGACTGATCGTCTTCATCATTTTATGTAACAATAGTCTCTATGTGAATCAAATACTTGGACCATTTTCGAATAACAGCTTTGGGAGAAGAAAGAGCGATTCATCAGAGTGCTTAATTTATTTATTACTTAACAACGATATATCTTCGTGAGGTTCAATGCGAGTACGTTAATTGCGCCAGTTCGTATCTTGTGATCGTGTGTAATATGATCCTCGTGTTTCTCGACGGACGGGAAAAAAATCGCTTCATAAGGTTCTGATGATTTGTCTTTTGACCTTTACCCGCTGATCTTATACATTTATTTCGTAAGATGAAGAATGCTATCGAATGATATTTCACCTACTTTGGAGCTTGAATAGCCGTTTAGTTTATCGGTGGCAATGATCGAAAGAGCTAACGGATATCTAGGAGGAAGGCTAATTGTTAAAATGATATCGAGCGCTTTCACATTTATGATTTAGTGTTCCGTCCCATCCTTGTTTATTAAAATTAAAAATTTAAATTCTTTTATTATATGATTTAGTGAAGTGGCAAACTTTGATATTTTTATATCAAACTAGTTAGTCGTCTAAGACTATCTACATATTTTATAATTTTTTTCGATCTTTCGATAAATGTGACAAACAGACATTTCAATTTTATATATACTTTAGGTGTAGATACGTTACGTACCTACCTATATAAAGTAGTAAGACCGATATTTAAAAAAAATATTTTTACATGATTTTTTTATATAAAATGACAACAACATACCTAATATCAATGGATAAGAAAGAATATATTTAGGTATTTGACATATTTACAGGTTTTTGATATCTTTTCGTGGCATTTATTTTAGATCAACTTGTATTAAGTATAGGGTCACAAAACCATCCTTTTTTTTACATACCAGGATCCCGGATATGGACAGTTCGATATTACCGGGATTCCGGTATTTTGGATGTTCTCGGGATATTTAGGAAATCTAAAGATATGAGTAGTCGAGCAAAAAAATTAGTAGTATACGTGGGATACTCAATAAGTTTTGAGATATTATATAAAAAGTATTCCAGATACTGTTAATATTTATTTTACATCTTATCAAAAAATTCTCCATCATGCTCTATACAAAGTTCCATTCGCCAAACCAATTCTGTAAACACTTTTGCCAGTCCTTATCTGACAGGTCGGAAATCTCTTCTTCGTAGGCAGCTACGGCTTCCTCGGCGCTTGAATAAAACTTGCCTTTTATTTTTTCTTTGACTCTTGTGAACAAAAAAAATCACAAGGAGCTAAGTCAGGACTGTAGGGTGGGTGACTTAGAGTTTCATCAAGTAAATCAAGTATCATATATAATATAAATATCAAGTAAATGCTTTTGTTCTAAGGAAGGTACGTGAAGAGGCGTTATCGTGATGCAGCATGATTCCCCGAAGCCCGGTCTTTGGTTTCTCTCCCACACAGCTTGAAAAGTTTTGGATAATGCAACTGTAGTATACCATTAAGAGTTGACTAACCTACAATTTTTAAGCATTGACGTGGACAAATGTCCGCTCCGCTAAAAAAACTATCCACCATTTTTTTGCCGACGTTGCGAGGTCTTTGTATTTTTGTCAGTAACAGTCCTCTGAGTAGACTCATACCGATGATTGCCTTCTAATTTCCGGATCATATCGATAGATCCATGTCTCGTCACCAGTAACGCTTTATGAAACACGCTTAGATGCCCCGTTTCAAAACGTAGACGCATTTCATGGCACCAATCCACACGAGTCTGTTTTTCGCTTTCGGAGATCAAACAAGGGATCCATCGACAACAAAGCTTCCTCACTCCAAGATGTTGATATAGGATGGTATGATTGCTCCCCGAACTCCGTATATGTGATTAGTAGGTCTTCTCGCACCAACATTTCAGTAGTCCATACATTTTCAGCCGTTACTGCTGTTTGCGAGGCCCCAGTTCTTTGGTCATCTTTAGGATTAATTTTAACCCTTTTGAAATCAGCAAACCACCTAAAAATTGTTGCGCGTGATGGAGCTGAGTCCACTAATGCCGATTGTAACCGTTGTAAACTTAAATGTTCGGTTAAACCAAATTTAAAATCATATAAGTTCATAGTACGCAAATGTTCACGTTGCGGGAAAATTAACAGAAATGTGTTTTTTTTTTAGAAATTGGCTGAAGGAGTTCTATTTTTAAACAAATTTGCTTTTTAGAAACATATAACACGAGTGCGTTCCATTTTATATATTTCAAGTATCTCAAAGCTTATTGAGTGACCTCTATAGGGTAATGAAAAGGGTGAAAACGTAAACAAAATACACTAGTGTGCGATCAATGTGCTGAATCGCATCTTTATCTGAGGATAGATAAAGGTGTCTGTAGGCCACCGCATCCCACTTACAATAAATAAAAAAAACATTTATGCATAAGGCACTATTTTTTTGTATTACAATATACTAGCGATCCGCCCCGGCTTCTCACGGGTGATTTCTGGATCTCGACAACAGCGCCATCTCGTGTGGGTCCAATTTTGAATCTATATCATTCACGAAACCACTCAAACCCACACAAAAATTTTCATCAAAGTCGTTCGAGTCTTTTTCGAGTTTTAGCGACGGATAGCAATTTATTTTTATATGTGAGGGCGACACTGAGTTTTTAGAACTGGCCACTTGTAAACGATATATTAAAAAATAAGTTCAAATTTTGAAAGTGGAACTCTTTGCCTGTGTGTATGTATTTTATTAATTTGACATTTGTTTACGAATTCACGTCAGCGTGAATTTAACGCGAAAAAAATTAGTACAATGTTTTTTTATGACTTTCTATGTCATTTAAGTCTACAAGAAAGTTATGATAGACTCCGATTGGCCTTTCACGATGAAGCCCCATCTCGTGCAACTGTTTACTACTGGTTTAATGAGTTTAAACGTGGTCGCACTAATCTCACCGATGATCTGCGTGAGGGACGGCCTTCTACGGCGACAACTGAAGATAACATCAGTGTTGTGTGGCGTATGATAGAGACTGACAAAAGAGTGACTTATCAGCAGATGCGAACAAGCTTAGGCATCGGTATGAATCAAGTGCACAAAATCCTCCATGAACGTTTAACGGTCAGGAAGCTTATTTTTTTTAAGGGATAGGGTGACAAACGAGCACACAGTCCACCTGATGGTAAGTAGTTGCTGTGGCCCACTGACATCTACATCTATCCTCGATTACGTATCAAAATGCAGATGCGTTGTCACCCGTGAGGACTAAGATGGAATGCCTCGTTTCCAGTAAAAAGGGTATCCGGTTCTCTACACTCACCATACGAAATAAAGCAGCATTAAGCTACTATTTCACGCTGGTGTTCTGTGAGAGCGTGGTCCTTCCCCGGTCGAGCCGACCCATTCGTGCTACAACTATACTACTAATATAACTGCAGCATGGCTGTACCACCTCATAATTTTACAGACGCCCAAAGGCTCCGTCGCACTCGTCGCAGACTGCCAAGCAAACAATCGACTACTTCATGATGTCAGACGTGGAATTACTGGGCCCTATAGCCCATAACTTGCACCTTGCGATTTTTATTTATTTTTTAAAGAAAACATCGAGGAAAAGGTTTTATGGACGCCGAGGAAGCAGTTGCGTTTCAAAATGCAAAGTGGTTTTCTCAGTGGTTCCATCGGATGCAGAGATGTATTGATGTAAATAACACTATTTTGAAAAGATATAATAAAACTAATAACTTGCTAGTTTGTTCAGTTTTCGATTTTGTAAGAAATTTCAGTATCACCCTCGTATACCTAGAGATAAATAGATTTTAATAGGAATTCAGAAATCTTCATTTCTAGAAAATGTAAAATCTTAATATATAATTATTACAAAATTATATTTACTCACAATAAATTAAGATAATGATTAAAACTAAGTACGTTTATCACCAAATTAAACGCAAACTTGAGAAAATACGAGTATAAGGTACACCATTGCAGTGTACATATCGATATTATGTCCACGCTTAGCATGTAGGTTGCCAACCGCAGATTTCTTATTATTTTGAGTTGTTCATCAAGTATCGATTATCAAGAAGATAATTATGCCCATTTGCAGTTTAATGTCCCTCTGTCGACACTTCATACGACAACCACAGGACGTTATGGGGTAGTTAGTGGATATAAGGATAACCACACTGCCTCTGCATGGTTTAATAACGTTCTTATTGGGTTATTAAACTCCCGGTCAGGATTAATATATTGTGTAGATTTGGAATACTTTAAATTAAGAAATAATAAATCTTCAACAAAAGCAAGTTCAAAGGGTGAAAGTTTGTTACATTACGTACATGGTTATTATAAATAACTATATGAATTATTAACAACACCCTGAAGTGCACGGTGCGACACATAGCTACGGCTATTAAACGAACCTGCCGGTTGACGAACTTCGCTAAATCGATATTTTGTACGATTTTTTTATTATTGAATAAGGGTGATAAACGAACACACAGTCCATCTGGTCCTCGATTAAGAATCAAAATGCAGATGCGTTGTCACCTCTGAGGACTAAGATGGAATGCCTCGTTTCCAGTAAAAAGGGTCTCCTGTTCTCCGCAATCGTCATACGAAACATAGCATTAAGCTGCTATTTTGCGCTGGTATTGCGAGTACGTGGTCCCTCCCCGGTCGACCATTCTTACCACAACCACAATACAGCTGTAGCGTGGCTCTAGCACTTATAAAAAATTAATTATTATCATAAAAATATTTTTTATAATTATTATAATTTGTCGCTTTCAGGCCACCATTGATCGTCCGGGCAACATTCCAGTTGTAATAGCGTTCCCCACTACGCTGTACCAGACGCAGAAGGATTGTCAACGTGAGCTGACGCTACCTCTGGGTACAGTCGTTAACGCTGTGTTCAAGAATCGGCAGTGGGTTTATGCGCAGACGCCACATGGGCACGAGGGCTATGTGTTGTACAGTGCTTGTCTACCTTTAGGAATATTGCCGAATAAGTAAGTGTTATACCATACATAAAGCAAGTAATGGATTAAATCCGTACCTTTTTTACGTTGTAGAGCAACGCTGCAGCTATATTATGGTTGTAGCACAAATGGGTCGGCTCGACCGGAGTAGAACCACGCTCTCACAGAATACAGCTTAATGCTGTTGTGTTTCGTATGACGAGTGTAGAGAAATGAGGCAGTCCATCTTAATCCTCAGGAGTGACAACGCATCTGAATTTTAATATTCACAGTATGCTTTGGTTAATAAAAACATCGTGCTTAAACTTCAGCAGACAGCAGAACAGCAGAACTAAAAAGTTGTTGTTAATGATAAGAGTTCTTCCGGGCCTTAATATAGATGGGTATCCCTCGGGGCTTAATTCTCGGTCCTTTTCTTTTGTGTTAGAGAGGTCACATCTACGCTACAGTCAACGCTCCGTGCTTTAATCCAAATTCCCGAAAACTTTCCTCAAATTACGAATTTGTTTTCAGTGTCTTGAAATTGCTATACAGTGGACGATATAAATAATAAGATGAATACATATATATTTTATACTATTAAACGAGCAATTCTTGTATATAAATATATATATAATCGGGATCTCGGAAACGGCTCCAACGATTTTCATAAAATTTAGTGTCCAGAGAGTTTCGGGGATAAAAAATCGATCTAGCTAGGATTTATTTTTAGAAAATGTCTTTTTGTCCGTGTTTTTAGGCAATGAAAAACTGCTACAATATCGTTAGAATAAGAAGGTAAATTTTGACAAATTGTTAATGATTATAAATAGCTTAATTGGTATAATGGGCGGTCACAGAATCGTAAAACCCCGGTTCGAGCCCAGACTGACCGACCGACTTTTTTAATTTTTTTTCTTAAGTTCCTTTCGTTTTTGAGAAAATCTATTTTTTCGAGCCCTTTTTTTAGTATTTTTTAAAAACACGAAAATTTAAATTAAAGTAATTGCACTCATGATTTTTTATTCAAATAACCAGTTCCGTTTTTTCTGTTATGTCGCTAAGATCAAAAAATATTATTAATATTTCATCAGTATGTAATTTGTATCTAAATATAATTTCCAAAACACACGAATTAAAAAAAATCGAGCGAAAAATACCGAGCAAAGCTCGGTCAACCAGGTACTATATATATATATATATATATATATATATATATATATATATATATATATATATATATATATATATATATATATATATATATATATATCCTATACCTTTAAACGAGCAATTCTTGTATATATGTATATATATATATAATCGGGATCTCGGAAACGGCTCCAACGATTTTCATAAAATTTAGTGTCCAGGGAGTTTCGGGGATAATAAATCGATCTAGCTAAGATTTATTTTTAGAAAATGTCTTTTTGTCCGTGTTTTTAGGCAATTAAAAACTGCTACAATATAGTTAGAATAAGAAGGTAAATTTTGACAGTTTGGTAATGATTATAAATAGCTTATTGGTATAATGGGCGGTCACAAAATCGTAAAACCCCGGTTCGAGCCCAGACCGACCGACCGACTTTTTTATTTTTTTTTTCAAGTTTCTTTCTTTTTTGAGAAAATATATTTTTTTCGAGCCCTTTTTTTAGTATTTTTTAAAAACACGAAAATTTAAATAAAAATAATTGCACTCATGATTTTTTATTCAAATAACCAGTTCCGTTTTTTCTGTTATGTCGCTAAGATCAAAAAATATTATTTATAATTCATCAGTATGTAATTTGTATCTAAATATAATTTCCAAAACACACGAATTAAAAAAATCGAGCGAAAAATACCGAGCAAAGCTCGGTCAACCGGGTACTATATATATATATATATATATATATATATATATATATATATATATATATATATATATATATATATATATATATATATATACGCTTTGCCTGGCGTATGTGGACTATGAAAAAGCCTTTGATTCCGTCGAAATTTGGGCGGTTCTACAGCCCCTTCAGCGGTGCCAAGTTGACTGTCGGTATGTCGAAATGCTGAAGTGTTTGTACAGTAGGGCTACGATGGCTATCCGAGTACAGAACCAGAGTTCGAAACTTATCCAACTGCTGAGAGGTGTAAGACAGGGTGACGTTATATCCCCGAAACTCTTCACCGCTGCGTTGGAAGACGTTTTCAAGCTACTGGACTGGAAAGGATACGGTATTAACATCAATGGCGAGTACATAACTCACCTTCGATTTGCCGACGATATAGTCCTTATGGCAGAATCGCTGGAGAACCTTAGCACTATGCTCAATAACCTTAATGGTGTCTCCCAACGGATAGGTCTTAAGATTAACATGGACAAAACAAAGATCATGTTTAATGTCCATGTCACACCTATGCCGGTAGTTGTTGGAAGCACTATGCTCGAAGTTGTTGACGAGTACGTTTACCTGGGACAAATAGTTCTACTAGGTAAGTCCAACTTCGACCGAGAGGTCAATCGACGGATTCAACTCGGCTGGGCAGCGTTCGGGAAATTACGACACATCTTCTCGTCAGGTATACCTCAATCTCTGAAAACTAAAGTGTACAACCAGTGCGTGTTGCCAGTGATAACTTACGGATCTGAGACGTGGTCCTTCACTGCTGGCCGTATGAGGATGCTCAAGGTCGCTCAGCGAGCTATGGAGAGGGCTATGCTCGGAGTTTCTCTGCGTGATAGACTCAGAAATGGGGATATCCGCAGTAAAACCAGAGTGACCGATATAGCCCAACGGATTAGTAAGCTGATGAAGTGGCAATGGGCCGGCCATATAGCTCGAAGAACCGATAACCGATGGGGAAGAAAGGTTCTCGAGTGGCAGCCTCGTACCGGTAGGCGTAGTGTAGGGCGACCCCCCACTAGATGGAGTAACGACCTGTTAAGACATGCAGGAAGTCGATGGATGCAGGTGGCTCAGGACCGTGCTTTGTGGCATTGCTTGCGGGAGGCCTACGTTCAGCAGTGGACTTGTGGGCTGTAATGATGATATATATATATATATATATATATATATATATATATATATATATATATATATATATATATGACACGAAAATGCAGCTGCAGTCGATAACAGGTATGAGAAAACAGGCAACTGAACAGATAGATCTCCAAATGCATCGCGACAAGACTTATGCATCTAAAATACAGCTTGTATTGAAGAAGCGACTGAGCAAAACCAAAGCTCCTAAGTCTTTGCCAGAGATCTATCTACCTCTTACCAACTGTCACAGTTAACGACCGACAGTGGCAGCATTCTAATTGAGAAACCTGAGATTTTGGTCACGTTAAAGGGATTCTACGCTGCAGCTATACCTTAGATTATAGATTGTTTCTATGATCTAAAAGCTATACACATATCATTGAAACCACACGCAAGTGTGAATAACCAAAACCAAGTCTCTTCCGACGCTATTCCGATGATAACTCGGATGTCAGTCTGCGCGATATTAGAATGTGTCTCTAGCATCTTAAAAACGGCAAGGCCCTAAACGACAATGGAATTACGGCAGAGTTTCTGAAAGTTGTTGGAAAACCAGTACTTTAAGTTTTTCAGAAACTTTTCAATTGCGTCTTCTATGGTGGCACTACTCCAAATGCGTTGAGCAGATGTACGGCGGTCCTGTTCTTCAAGAAAGACATCAACGCTCTCGATTGAAGAACTACACGCCAATTTATGGTGTGTAGTTCTTCAATCGAGATATACGGCCTTAGCCGCGTCTAGGTACTGTTTTCACCGCTGCATTGCTTACATTTTCAAGCTAAAGGACTGGAAAGGATGTGGTTTAACATCCATGGCTAGTACATCACACACCTTCGATTTGCAAACGATATCTTTTCATTATGACCAATGCAATGACCTCAATAGGGTTTCGCAACGGATAAGTCTTAAATGAAAGTTGACAATACAAAGGTCACGTGCAACGTCCATGTCACGCCTATGCCATTGGTTGTTGGGACTACTCCACTGGAAGTTGTTAACGAGTATAATTACCCGACAAATTGCCCAACTGTGTAAGTAATACTCGCCTGGGCAGCAGGGAGATTACTACACATCTATTCGTCACGTGAGTATATCTCAAAGGCCGGTGATTACGCTAGAAAAACCGACAACCGATGGGGAAGAAATGTTCGCAAATGACAACCTCTTATCAGCTCTCCACTAGAGGGAGTGACAACCTGGAAAGTCATGCAGGAACTTGATACATGTAGGCAATGGATTTGTGATTAGCTAGTAACAATGGTGATTATGAACTCAATCATAAACCCACAATTATTGCCATTAGCGTAGACGAAGGATCCCGGGATATCGTTGTAAACACAACTGAGGTCGCTGTCGTTATGCTTTGTCTTAAGCACGCCCTGTCTATGACCACCTTACTTACTACCCCCATCACCCTCGCAGTGTTATCCACAACTTCACCAGCGCCGATCGCGCCTTTAGTGGTCCCTTCTCATGTGAAGATAACTCCTCCCTTATTCATATTGGCAGGGCGTGCCGGACCACAAGACGCACATCTATATTTACATTTATTACACATTCATCAATTCTTCTATTAAATATTTCAGAACTTCGGTGCAGAAGAAAACTCCTTGCTGGGAAAGCAGCACTGATATTTACCCGCAGCCATGTGGCAACCTGACGGACACGGAAAAAGAACAACTTCGCGGTCGGACACGTTCGGAAACACGTACCAAGCCACGCACTCAAAAAATTCTCAAAACTTCCTGCGCGGAAAAGGATTTTGATACGCTTTATTTAAAAACCAAATCTATTTGCTCAAACATCGATAGACTTCATGAGAAGGAGAATTTACAAGTTAATTATGGTGCGAAAAGACAGACGTTATTAGTTGTTAACAGTGATTATGGCGGGAATGTTTTAAATAAAACATTAACTGTGCATAAAGGTGACGTCGTAACGCTAGTGCAAGGTGATGGTAGTGAGACTGATGTGGATTCAGAATGGTTTTATGTAAGAAAAAAAGATGGTAGTGAGGGTTTTATACCGGCTGTCGTGGCCGGTCATGGTTATATTTGATTCCATTTTTGAATTTGTCATAGAGTATTTAAGAAATGTTAAAAAAACAAATCATTGTTTTTAGTTCCAACAAAACATAAATTAATCTGTAAATATAGGTAGTTATCTATGGTAAATTGATTTTACCATGTTTCATAAAAATCTACTAATTATTTAAAATTGCACTATATTTTATAACATATATTTTGTGATGATACTACTCGTAGTGTGTTAACCGTTAGCTTTTTGATTGGTTAACATTTATATATACAATTGTAAATGTTATTACTTATTACAGAGTGGAAATTACAATAATATGTTAAAATAAGTATCACGAAGAAAAAGAATTATAAATTTATAATAGTTAAATGTTACCCACTATTGGATGAAAACCAAAATAAAAATCTGCAAATGAATATAGATGAATATTGTTTATTTTTAGGCAGTAATATGTCATGATATTTACATGAACTATACACCTAATACAGCTGGCACGACCATGGTGCAGCTGTAGGTATTAGGGGTATAGTTGTAGCTCGAATGGATCGGCACGTCCAGGTAAGGACAACGCTCTCACAGAATACCAGCGTAAAATAGCAGCTTAAAGTTGTTGTGTTTCGTATGATGAGTGTAGAGAACCGGAGACCCTTTTTACAGGAAACGAGGCATTCCACCTTAGTCCTCACGGGTGAAAACGCATCCGCGTTTTGATTCGTAATCGAGGATAGATGTAGATGTCTATGGGCCACAGCAACCACTTACCATCCGGCGGACCGTGCGCGTGTTTGTCACCCTAATCCTATATAAAAAAATCATTTATAGAATTTTAACGAATAAGAACCTTAACACGCCTTGAACATCTAAACTCTTGATTTCAAAACTTGTCGCATATTACTTAAAGCAAATAAAACAAGAGGTTTACATCTACAAAGCAGTTCGCTTTAAATCGGAAATGAGTTGAAGCAGGTAAGCGGATTGACAATCAATCAGAAAATATTCAAAATACTATTATATATAGCTCAACAGCGATCAATACATCCGGTCGGAGTACATTTTAACGGAACAAGAACAAAACACCTCCGAATTTAAGCAATATCCGGGAAATGGATTGGAGTTTGTATTGCCGAAATAACAGGTTTTTACCAAATATATGAAGAAATTAGATACGTTATTTGAAACAAAAAAAAAACAATTTTTAAAACTTTTGTCTGTCTGTTTGTTCCGGCTAATCTCCGAAACATCTAAATCCGCGACTTCGCTCGCGAAGAATTCGTTACGATGGAATTTCATGGGTTTTAAGTTTTTTTCCGCGGAACCCTAATTTTTTTCTAAAACAAATGCCAGTGAAAGTTACGCAAAAATCGATCCAGGCATTTTGGAGATAGCCGGAACAGACAGACAACCAAAAATTTTAAAAATTGTTTTTTTTTTTAATTTAATGTACCGTACATCATATGCATTTAGTAAAGAGCTATTATTTTGACATTATAAACAGACAAATTTTATTTATTTGTATAGATATAGATAAAAATAAGTCGTTAGGGTTTTCCATTGACCACAATACCGTACGCTCACTTATCGCGCAGCTACGACTGTCGCCAAAAATCCATCTATGCGGCCCGCCCTGCCTTGCAAAATGGAAAAGACGCAGTACGCAAAAACGCTCACCGCACTGTTGCAGCCCGCCCCGTCTCTAATGGACATCCTCGTGCCTCAGAAAGCACGTAAAGGTCATGCGCCTGATTTCTCCGGTCACGTCCGTAGCGTCCCATCGGACTATGAGAGTGAAGAAATAGCCTGCACCTGTGCTTATGCATACACTCGGGCATATAACCCTATCCTGCGCAATAGGCTAATCTCCGTTCAGATGGCCGCCGTGACCGAAATTCGGCCTGGAGGAAATTAGCTTGACTTTGTATGTCGTAAGGCATGCCGAAAATATCATCACTCAACATGAGTTGTGGTGAAAAAACCATGCTAATTTTCAGTAACGATCAAACCATCAGTTAATACGAAATAATCACTGCATTTACTTATATTGTATGTAAAATGTGAATATCACTGCATTTTAAATTAATACTTATTACCTATATAAATTGTTGCAAAAAGAAAAAAAGAGTAAAGAGTTTTATGTTATACAGTGTTTAACTTTTAGCTTCCTTTCCAAATACTTTTCTTGAGTAATGTTTTATAAATCAAGTAATTATAAGAAAGGTATGAAAATACAAACGAATGTAGGTTTTATACACTGCCTCACGCTTTATGAGCAGCTTCTGCTGGTCTAAGCTCTGAGTATATAGTTTGAAAATTTTCAAACTGTAATTCTGCTATCTTTGTGCTTGCTAAATATATTAAGTGCACATACTGTCTTAGAAGAATATGGTTGATGCACATAAGGAAGCACTCGTACAACGCACAATAATAAAATATTTCGAAGTAATGACGTGAAGTCCGTGAACACGCACTGGAACAGCACGGAAAACAAATTCATCTACAGCCCTATCAGAAGAGAGGCCTGTGCCTAGCAATGAGACGTATCCTCGTTGGTCCTGCGCCTGAACGCTCTCCAGTGGTGTCGGTTTGTCGTCTTATCGGACTATGAGAATAAGGGAATAGTTTACTTATGTTTTCGCACACACTCATACACTGTTAAGTCTTGCCGCCGAGATCGAAATTCGGTCTGGAGGACATTGTTATTATTGTTGCTGTAAGATTATTTTACTCGTTAATTAACAGTGAGAGGCCATCAATAAACTACGTCACACAAATGTTATGGTTTTTTGCCCCCACACCCGTCCTTATGTCCCTATATGGTGACCACTTGTGAAACCCCCTCCCATCTGGTGTGACGTCAAATTTTTTAAATTTTATATTTCAGAATTAATTAAATTAAAATATTAGTTTTCCCATTTTTTTATTTAAATTAAAAATTATCTTTAATAAAATCAAAATAAAGTCAAATATTTTAGATGAATGACAAAAGAAAGGACCAAAAGTTAATAAAAGATACAAAACTTAATCATCTTGATTCCACGGACTTTGGACCTACTCCTTGATATTGTTTATCACTGGCATATAAATTTCGCGTTTTAGTATTTTAGATTTTAACCTGTGACGTTATATAGCTTTTACCCCTGTCCATTGTCACTTTCTGTTGCCCTCCCCACTTAACGTGTGATGTAATTTATGGATGGCCCCTTAATACTCCCTTCAAAATGGGTGGGTAGGTAGATAGATACAGCCTGATTTAGCTGGATTCTACTCAGCAGGCATTGCTTTTTGGACAACAGCTCTGATGATGGTTTTTATTTAATTTCATATTTTCTTGGCCACAGCTGAAGGATATGCCTTATTTGCTATGCATGGATGGTGAATTAGCACTTGCAGTTTAAGATGACTCACATATCTGTCACCTAAATGTTAAACACCATACATTGGGTTGCATCAATTCATGAGTTCTCGCACCATGGGAAATCTCAACAATTTATTGATAATAATAGCAAAAGAAAAAAATATGTGTAAAATCTTAGTGTCAATTTATTAAAAAAGTTTATCTAAAGTGCAAAACCTGGTCTCTGTAATTAAAACTTGTACAAATATCAATTTCGGGACTGGAACCGGCAATAGCCAATAAATTGTTTGGATTAGTCCGCAGTATTGCTGAATAAACTGTGGTAGCAGATACTGGTAACTCTACTTTAACTTCGCCGGAGTAACTCAGTTGATATAAACATTTAGCCGCCCCGCCCGCTACCACACAATCGTCATGAAAGAATGACACGTGTATGCCATGGTCTGGGATGTCGAAGACCGTTACTGCGTCGAGAGATCGTACTTGCCAGAGCGATAATCGAGGACCACCACCGCAAACCTGTGGGAAATAATATTGTTTATAATAGAATGTATCACAACCATAAGTGCCAAAGCATTTTAGTGAAAAAAACAACTTTTTATTTTTTATGTAACAGTATAATATATTGTAAGAAATCAATGTAAATTTACAGCCTATAGACATCTTCACTCCTGGGTACAGGCCTCCTCTTATATCTGACAGTTTTGGGGCTAGGAAATGTCCACCATGCTGCCTCATTGCATATTGGTGGACTTCACACCTCTTTATAATGTGTTTTTTTTTGAAATTTTTAAGGACATGCAGTTTTCCTTACGATTTTATCCTTCACCGCCGAGCATGTGGTAAATCAACATTTAAAACTGCAACTAACAATTTTATTGGTATTGACGGGAATCTAATCTGGGTAACAAATACACCAAAGGAGAGAAAAAATTATATTTATATAAATTGTTTTGTTAAAAACAACCGTGAATGCTCAGTATGTTTTAGGATACAACTTTGACAACAGTTACTGAGTATTTTAGAAGTAAACTTATCGGTAGTAAGTAAATATTTTATTCGAATCAAACTTAATGGCGGTTCGGAAGTTAGCTGCGAGTGCAGGTGCGCGCAGATACAGTCATGTTGGCAAAAATTTAGGCTCAATATAATTATTTTAATAACTGAAAGTTTTGTGTTTTAAGTTCTGTACATATAGTACATAAATGTCAGTTAGCAAGTATGAGGAGGGGTCAAGGAAGAAAAATACAGATGAATTAAGTACCTCATCCTTTTTTGAAGTAGGTTAAAATAAAACAGATTTTATAAATAATATATAAAGTTTTTATTTTCATTTTAAGTTAAGGGCTGTATCCCTTCCATAAAAACGTCTGCTTGTGGAAGGAGCTTCCATGGAAACATCACTTCCTTCGTCTTCGCTGGAATCTGATTCCTCCTCAGGCTCGGTATCTGATTTATCGTCGCTGACATGGATTATAAATTCGTCCGTCAATCTATCAACGACATCGTCACTTTTTTGTACTCTTCCTCTATCTTGATCACTTTTCGGTACAATGCCCCCTATTCATTTTCCCCCATTTTGTTAACTTTTTGCTGGACCAATTCCATGACTGAATTTACGTTCCAGTTAACGTTTTTTTTGCGACGTATTGTTTTATTGCTGCACATGCCATCTCGATGGGGTTTAAATCGGGGTGGTAAAACTAAGTGGTTATTCTCTCCAATATTTTATCGATGTTAAATTTTTTGAAGCGTTCTTTATTCTTTGCAATTAACTTGTATAGTTGTGGCTTCAGCATTGTTTCCTCAAATTCAATATTTTTTTCACGAAGCCATGATTGCATGTCTGCTTTTCTTGAGTTTGAGGTAGGTGCAGGATCTTCTTGTTTGTTGTGATAAGAAGCATTATCTACAACAAATACTGAATTTGCTGGCAAATTTGGAACGAATTGATTCTTGATCCATTTTTCATAATTTTCATAATTCATGTTATCGTGATAGTCGCCGGTTTCTATACCCGCCTTAAACATTAAAAGTGCGTTGGGTACAAAACCGGCTTCAGAACCCGCGTGCACTATTACAACTGTTTGACCCTTCGAAATTTTCTTTTTAACTCCCATTTGTGACCCATCTCCCCAAGCCTTTGACATGCTGTGGGAAGAATCGACATAAGACTCGTCGTTATATATAATGGGTCTGCCTTCCGAGCGATATTTTGTAATACTATGCAGATATTCAATGCGCTGTAAACGAATATTAGACTGCTCTATTAATACTTTTCTCTCATTTTGGGTGTTCTTCCATTGAAACCCTAATTGTTTCAATATTCGGCCTAAGCTGGTTACAGAACCGTTGAAATGTATGTCGTCTTTTAATTTTCTTTGTAATTGTTTAAGTGTTGGCAACTCTTTTTCAGTCACGTAAAAGTTGTGCACGCACCTTTTGATGATACCTTGGTCGAAGCTGTCAATATTCGTCACTCTTTTGACTCCCTTCCTTTTTTTTGCCAGGAGTACGAAAGACGGCTGCCATCTCCGATTCATTTGCTGTTGCAGCTATTCTTTGTACAGTACTTAGTGAGACGCCTGTAGCTGCTGCGGCTCGTTTTTGAACGAGCTTCAGAGGAATTTGGACGCCGTCTTCACTCCCCTTTTTCATAAATTGCACGACATTATACACCATTTTTCTGGCTTGCCTGCGTACAACGTTGTATCGTCCGCGAGGCATATTTAAACAAAGTAATAAAAGTACTTTCCCACAACCAACAACAGTCTAAAACTTAATGTGTGTAACACACAGATGAAAACAAAACAGTCAATAACAATAAAAACTTAACGGAACAAAAACAAACAAAAATACGTAACAAAACAATTAACAAACAGTAACAAATTATGGGCTCAACTGTACGTAAGCAGGAGTGTACATAGCTCAAACACTAAAAGCAAACGCGTCTTTTGAGTGCGTATAAGGCAGAGGGCGCGCGCGGGGATGTGCCCCGCCACCACGTCCCTCTACATCCCGCTGATACCCAAAATATGTTGTTCTGCGCATCGGAACGTACGATGTTCCTAGCCGACATTAAGTTTGAACAAATGTGTAACAAAGGAAAGGTTGGAGGACATGTTAAGTTCACCAAAATACTCCATGCTAAGCAAGCGGATTGGTGGTCCCAGTACCAGACATCTTTAACCTTTGACAATCCCACCTGTCATTAATCAAACATATATATAAGAATGGTAGGTATTTTGTCATATATTGGAATCTTTTTTACTGAATACTTTTCTTACAATGCAACCTCATAAGCTCTCTTAACAATGTTAACTCACAATCCAGTCATCTCCTAAGGTAGCAGATCCAATCCATTTTCCAATATCAGGTCGGGCAACTTTAGCATTGGCATGTGGTTCCAATTTGTTATGCGATTTGCCAGTTCTAGTGTCCCATAACATTACCAAGCCATCTTCACCAGCAGAGATCAATTGTTGTGCTCTAAAAATTAAAAAATAACAGATTGTCAGCCTGATGGTAACTGGTGATTAAGACAAAAAGCGAGAATAAAAAGAGAGGGAGGAATTAAATCATGTCATTCCTGCATGGATTCTCAAAAATGTATCAAGCTCTTAAAGAGTTAAATTAAGTATAGCAATAAAAAAATTACAAAAGACGAAACTTTGTTCTGAGGAAGACCCACAAGGTGTCAGAATAAGTATATGGATTATCATAACAGCGGCCAACAATGTAAGTAGTAGCCTGCCAGTAGTAATGACGGCGATGCTGAGAAGGCCTTCATGTATGACGGCGATGCTGAGAAGGGTTTCATCTAAGAGGGCTTCTATGAGTTAGGTATGGTCCAGAAGGAGGCTGCTGAACAGTGTCAGGAAAGGACAGATCCCACTCAGAGACAACTTCACCAAGACGTATGTCATGGCCCTTTCCTTGATAATGGTGGAACTCCATCTGTCATTCTACCAGTAACAGGGACTCTGGGGTTACAGGCACTAGGAGCGGGGGACCTGACCTCTTAGCAATATAAAAGCTGAGCTCTTCATATTTACATAGTATAAAGGAACAGCATTAAAACTGCTACTAGGTTGGTATATTATGTTAGTGCTGAAATAATAAAACCCCATTGTTTTCTAATCATGTTTCTGCATTGCCAAAAAGTTAAACTAGGTAAAAACTCCAGCTATCCTCTGTTAAATACTTAGGTCTTACCTTGGACAGTAAACTCAACTGGAATAAACACATAGTATATACACATAATATAACTTTCTGGCAATGCAGAAACATGATTGGCAAATGATGGGTACTGACGCCAAAAATTATACTGTGGCTGTACAAAACTGTAATTCGGCCCATGATCACATACGGCACTCTGGTATGACGGACCATAACAAATGAAGTTTCCACTATAAAGGAGCTTCATGGTTATCAGAGACTGGCATGTATGGCTACCACAGGCTGCATAAGAACTACACCAACAGCAGCTTTATAGACTATGCTGAAGCTAACCTCTCTTCATTTACACATACAACAAGAAGCTACTTTAGCTGCCATTAGACTAAAGACCCTAAATCTTTAGAGTAAGAGTAGAGGAGTCCCTCGTAACTTACCAGCTTACAAGCCAAGTACAATATGATCCCAAAACAATTTGTATTCTATAAGAAGTATAAGATACAATTAAATGAAACCGGCCAGCCGGAAGGTTCAAACCTAAAAGAGATTAGTTTTCATAGGAAGGCGAATTCCGACCGACAGCATGGCACTACTACAAGCTCTGAGTTGCATTGTGGTGAACTCGGGCCTATATATGAATGCCATCAAAAATTAAATGAGGTATGTAAACACAAATATGCAACTCTGTTATGGATAAAGGGACACAGTGGATCCAAAAGGCAACGATGCTGCAGACAAACTGGCCAGAAGAGGATCCACTCTGGCCACTATAGGGCTGGAACCAATAATACCAATCCCCTTGGGTAACATTCGTTCACTGATAAGTAGAAACTTCACTAATCTACACGCTCAGCTTAGTTTAGTTTAGTTTACGACGGGCTGTTTTCCGCAACTCCACGTCTAAGCGCGTATTTTGCGTGTGGGCAGGAATAATATGCTTATTCGAGCCATGATATCTCCCCAAGCTCAGCAGTCCCTTGATGTTGCAAGCAACTTCGGGGAGCGATCCCGGTGTGGCGAGATGTTTAGCCTTGTATGAAGCGACTTCTGGACATGTCAGCAACACGTGAGCCGCCGTTTCTTCCTCTCCAATGCATGCCCTTGCACAGGGGGTCAGTAACACCTATGGTGAACAAATGTTTGTTAAAAGAGCGATGTCCTGTGATAGCACTTGTTACTATCCTGATCTGTGGCTTGTTCAGTCACATTAGAACCTTGGTTAGATGACTGTTTATTTCAGGTAGGGCCTCCCTAGCTTGTCTACAGTCTAAAAAATTTTTCCAAAGCTGAGCGTGTAAATTATTGAAGTGTCTACGTACCAGTGAACGAACGTAGCCAAAGGGGATTAGTATTATTGGTTCCGGCCCTATAGTTGCTAGGGCCGATCCCCTTCTGGCCAGTTCATCTGCTGATCGTTGCCTCTAGATCCACTGTGTCCCTTGATCCATTGCAGAGTCACATTGTTAGTGCTTACATACCTCATTCAATCGTTGATGGCACTCGTATATCAGTCCCGAGTTCGTCACATTGCAACTCAGAGCTTGTAGTACCGCTATACTGTCGGTCAGTATTCTGATGGAGAAGTCTTTCACCTTCCTAGCATCTATTGCTATGGCCGCTTGCATTTAGCCTGGAAGACTGTGTTGTGGGTACCCAGCGGTGTGCATATGTGGATATTAAGTTCTTCAGAGAAAGCCCCAGACTGTAAAATAGCATCATGCTATAAGCAGGAGTGCTACCAAGCCTGGGCTGATGCATCAGCGTCCCGGGATGTAAACACCAGCGCTCTAAAAAAGAAGTATAATTCCGCCTCTAGGTCCTTCAAAAGAGTCATTGCCAAGGCAAAGTCAGAGCACATAGGCAGAATTGGCGAGAAACAAGTTCGCCTTCCTTCTGGAACCCGTGCATTCTGGTCTCTCGCCAAGGCTGTCCAGGGGAATTTCTGTCAGCCATCTCTTCCATCTCTGCACAGGGAGGACGACTTACTGGCCCATACCGCAAAGGAGAAAGCCGATCGTCTAGGCTCTTTCTTTGCGTCTAACTCGACTCTCGATGACGGGGGGAATACGCCGCCGACCATCCCGCGGTGTGAGTGCTCCATGCCGGAAGTGCACTTCACACAGCGCTCGGTTCGCAAAGCACTCCTCTCCCTGGACATCCACAAGTCGAGTGGGCCTGACGGAATCCCCCCAATTGTGCTGAGGACGTGTGCTCCAGAGTTGGCACCGGTTTTAACGCGTCTTTTCCGGTACTCCTACTCCCTAGGCGTAGTCCCAAAATCATGGAAGACGGCTTACGTCCACCCGATCTCTAAAAAGGCGATCGCTCTGACCCGTCCAACTACCGGCCAATCGCCATCACCTCCTTGTTCTCCAAAACAATGGAGTCCATTGTAAACAGCCAGCTCATGAGGTACCTTGAAGATCACCAGCTGATTAGTGACCGCCAATACGGTTTTCGCCGTGGTCGGTCAGCTGGTGATCTTCTGGTCTACCTAACTCACAGATGGGCGGAGGCAGTAGAGTTCAAGGGGGAGGCATTGGCCGTTAGTTTGGACATTGCGAAGGCCTTCGATCGGGTTTGGCACAAAGCGCTTCTTTCGAAGCTCCCTTCCTATGGGCTTCCCGAGAAATTGTGCGATTGGATCACCAGCTTTCTTGCAGATCGGAGCATCAAGGTCGTTGTAGACGGTGCAAGCTCAGATTGAAAGCCTATTAATGCTACTGTTCCACAGGACTGCGTGCTATCGCCAACGCTGTTTCTTCTGCATATCAATGACGTGTTGCATACCCGTAACATTCATTGCTATGCAGATGACAGCACTGGTGATGCTCTTTACACCGGCCGAGCCAATATTTCTCGGGAAAACGTCTCCGAGTGCCGGAACAAACTTGTGTCTGAAGTCGAGTCTCTGCTGGACAGAGTCTCGGATTGGGGGCGACTAAATCTAGTCCAGTTTAACCCCCAGAAGACACAAGTTTGCGCGTTAACCGCTAAAAAGAACCCCTTTGTCGTATCCCCTCAGTTTCAAGGCACTCCCCTTGTTGCCTCAGCCAGTATCGGAATCCTCGGCGTCGACATATCGAGTGACGTGCAGTTTCGTGGTCACTTGGAAGGGAAGGCTAAATTGGCCTCTAAAAAGCTTGGCGTGCTCAGCAGAGCGGGACAGTATTTCATGCCGGCACACCGCCTGCAACTTTACAAGGCGCTGGTTCGGCCGCACACGGAATACTGTTCCCATCTCTGGGCTGGGGCTCCCCAGTACCAGCTCCTTCCACTTGACCGCATCCAGCGCAGAGCGGCTCGAATCGTCGACGACCGAGTGCTTTCCAATCGGCTCGATTCACTGGCGCTGCGTGAAATGTTGCATCTCTTTGCGTATTTTATCGCATCTATCACGGGGAGTGCTCTGAGGAATTGTTCGGATTAATCCCAGCCGCCAAATTTCGTGAACGCACTACACGGCAAACGTCCCGATACCATCCACACCATCTGGATGCTTGGCGGTCCACCACTGTACGTTACACAAGGAGTTTTCTTCCACGTACAACCTCTCTGTGGAATAGTTTACCACCGGCGATTTTTCCGGACCGATACGACCTGGGGACCTTCAAGAAAAGAGCTTATTCCTTTCTAAAGGGCCGGCAACGCACCCGCAATTCTCCTGGTGTTGCGGTTGATCATGGGCGGCGGTAGTCACTTAACATCAGGTGAGTCGCATGCTCGTTTGCCCCTTCTTCTATAAAAAAAAAATAAAAAAAAATAAGACCCCACACCTTCATTTGTCTTGGAGCCATCCGTGAAAACTTTGAGCTCTCTTGGACCCAGTCCTTCCAGATAGTCAGTTTCCTTCAATTGTATCCTGTACTTCTTATCAAATACAAATTGTTTTGGGATCCTATCATACTTGGCTTGTAATATAGGAATTTTTGAGTGACACGCTCAGCTTTGGAAAAATCTGGAAGACTGTAGACATGGTAGGGAGGCCCTGAATGAAATAAAAAGTTTGCATAATGATTACTTATATTTACGCAAATACTACACATTGATTAAAACTACTTTTATAGATTTTATCATAAAAGTATAGTCGGGAATAAAAAATAATTAAAATTAAATGCGATAAAATCCATAAAAGTAGTTTTAATCAATCGAAATAAACAGTTGTTTAATGAAGGTTCTAATGAGACTGAACAAGCCACAAATCAGGATAGTAACAAGTGCCAAAACAGGACACGGCTCCTTTAACAAACATTTATTTACCATAGTTGTTACAGATAGTACCCTGAACACGGAGTGTTTGGGGGATGGAAGAAACAGCGGCCCACATGTTGTTGCATACAAGGCTAAACATCTTAGTACGCCGGGATCACTCCCTGAAGTTGCTTACAACATAAAAGGACTGCTGAACTTCTTTGCGAAGATTTCATGGCATGAATTCTTCACAAAGAAGAACATTATTCCTGCCCACATGCAAAATATGCGCTTAGACCTGGAGTTGCTGAAAACAGCCCGTCATAAACTAAATTAAATAAAACCAGTATAGGTTCCTACCTATACCTATCTTATCTATAAAGTCAGATTGACCTAAACTCTTACGAACTCCCCCTGTGACCACGGGTGCTGCAAAGCACCCGAAACGTCGGCATAATAAAAATAAATTAAAGTTGAATTAAACGCAATAAAATCCGTAAATAATAGTTTTATTCAATGTGTAGTGTTCGCATAAATTTAAGAAATCATAATGTAATGTGAATTGTTATAATTTTGTTTTTTGAAAAACCTCATGACTGCTGTCCACTCCGACTCAATCATTGTGTATGAGTCCCATCTTCAGCCAAAAATGGATTGTTTAGGTCTGAGTGATTAAGTTTTTTATGGGTGTGCTCATGTCAATAAAAAAACTACTTGACATATTTGTGTTTCATTATGTGAAATTTTTAGTGAAATTTATCTTTATTGTAATTCAAAATGCATTTCCCACATCCAAAAATCAAGAGTTCAAGGTTCAAGCTTAACGCTGACAAGCTTCCTAAACTGAAAATAAAATTAAAATCAAGTACTGAATATCAATAGCCAACCCTAATTTTTTTATTTTTCTGTACTTTTTTTCTAAATTTTATGTTATTTTATGTACATTTTCATTTTAAAAATGACTAAACACTTCTTATAGACTTACCTTCCATGAACGCTATGTATGTAATCTTTATGACCATCATATTTATTTACCAATTTTCCATCTTCTAAGTCGTACACATATACTTTATTGTCGCCACAACCAGCATAAATTTTATTTTCCTGTTCAGAATACCACAAGCTATTAACATCAGTTTGTTCGAAGCTTGATTGTGAAGTTATTTTTACAACCCACTTAGGTTTACTCAATTTTGAGTGCACAATAGACTTCCAATCCCATCCAGATATTTCATTGACAGTACCAACAATTAAAAAGTTTTCAGTACTTGCTAAACTACATATCTGAGCCCCGTTTCCCAGTAGATGCAAATGTTTGGGTCTATTATAATCAGCAGTTAGTAACTCTATTACTGGATGTAGAATAGAGTCAAGGCTATAAAAAATAATATCGTATGTTATTGTTTTATTTTTATGAAAATTGTATAAAATAATATAATAAAAACCTACTCAAATACCGCAATTTGTCCATAAATATTACCGGCGATTAAATATTTACCACAAGGCGAAAATGTTTGAGATAATACAGTGTTATATATTATTTTATCCAACATAATGATAATTTGATCACTATCCCAAGCTTTATCCACTTAACTACCTGCTTAATAAGTACTAAAAACTACAAATAAATGAATTTATTTTGTAATTACAGATCAATGATCGAAGAAAACAAAAACATAACCTGCGTATCAAGCAAGAATCAGTTTTTTTTATTTAACTGGCTTACGGCTCTGGGTTCTAGCTCTTCTAAGCCTATCATTTCTTTCGGGATCTTCATTTTTACAGATTTTTTCTTCACTATATGCTGATGTGCCAAATTGAGAAGTTTTTGGAAAATTTTGAAGACAGCTTAACCTAGGGGACAGTTGATGACGATAGTCACTCAATTCATAAAGCGCCTAAGCGATCAAAATGACTTGAGGCTTATATCAACATCGAAGCACTTGTTTCGTCGTTTTCTCTAATATTTTACACACGTACACACTTAATTCACAAAATCGCATTACTTTTATGAAATAAAAATCCATTTCAAACCATTATTTAAACGATAAAACAGGAGCAACAATCCGTCAACGGCCAAGTTCCCGTCAAAACTCCTCAGCAGGAATCATTATCAAATCAAGCCAAAACCTTAAAAGATACATGTTAACGGTCAAAGTTTGGAGTGTAAAAGTAAGGAGTACCAACTCCCATAGTAGAATAGTTGGAAAAATGGGCATCTGTAAGCAGTAAATAACAGCTCAAAAACTAAAACTTAGCAGTTGTCGACGGTTTAAGTGTGCTGCTAAACTGCTCAGTACCTCTAAAATCTAAAATAATTTTATTTAGTAAATATAACCTCGACAAAGTCGTCTATCCCACTAATATTTTTCGGGGCGTTCTTTAAAATTTACCCCGTAGCTATAGTGGCGCCACCCTTATTTAACTTACTTCTACACTCCATAGGTCAAAACTTGACTTTGTCAAACTTCACGTTTTCATCAAACAATAGCAAAAAGAAGACGATGGAGTCAAGAATGGTTGAAACTAAAAGATAAATATACCCACGAGAGTTTGCTACGAGAAATATTGCGCACAGAACCTGAAGACTACGCAAACTTACTGCGCACAGACCATAAAACTTTTCAAGAATTACTGACTATACTCCGTCCGCGCATTGAAGAAAAGGACACAGTTATGCGCAAATCTATACCAACTTCTCAAAGGATATCAATAACTTTGAGGTACATGGCTGGCGGCGCCGATTTCGAAGACTTAAAATTTCAAGCCTGCGTTGCACGTCGAATATTGAGCAAAATTATTATTGAAACTTGTGAAGCAATAAATGAAATACTAAGCAACAATGTTCAGGTAAGGTTTTATTTAAATTATACTAATTAAAATGAATAAAAAAATTCAAGTATTTTGCTGTTGTCTCAGCTTCAGTTTCGTTTGTTTTCAAGTCTAGAATATGAATTAACACAGGCTGCTCCATATTAGACAAAGCTTGAGCTTGAGCTTTATTTTGAGTGTGTGAGATAGGAGATTGAATGTACGAAACGGGAGATGGAGTTCGCAGAACGGTAGTTTGAGTGTGAGAGATAGAAGATTGCATGTATGGAACGGGAGATGAAGATTGCCGAACAGTAGATTGAGTGTGAGAGATAAGAGATTGAATGTACAGAACAGAAGATGGAGATGAGGAAATGGAATATTGATTACTCGGATCAATTATTACCGAATGTCTACGAAGATTTCCTTCTTCAACTTCAAAATGTATTTCGTTAATGAACATTTCTGCCTGTCGTCGTTGTTCTGCAGACAGCCTCTCCAGTTTAAAGGCCCAGTTTCTTACCATTGCTTGATATTCATTTTCAGGTTTTTTGAAATGATCCCTGGCTAACGTCAATAAGTCATGTTGCAAGTCCTCTCTATTCTTCTTTTTAGGTTACTCTGAATTTGTAGATGCCAAAGGTTGCGAAGGTGTGTTTGTCCATGGTTAAAGATTGTGATGGTGATGATTCGTGGAAATAAAAACATTATTATAATAAATATTTTTCTATTTCGGGTACCCAGAACAAAAGAAAATTGGAAGATATTGGCACGACGATTTGAAAATGCGTGGAACTTTGATAATTGCATTGGAACTGTAGATGGAAGATATATTACTTTGCAAAAACCCGAGCGTTCTGGTACCTACTTAAGTAAGTTTATAGGAACATACAGCATAGACTTATGAGTATAGCCAATGTAAATTATGTGTTCATTATTGTTGATTTCGGTACAGATGGCAGAGTGTCAGATGGAGGGTTAATTAAAAACACAAAATTTTGGCATTGCTTTGAGAATAATCAGTTGCAGATTCCAAAGCCAGAAGAATTGCCAAACACTAATAAAATGCCTTTTGTGTTTGTAGGCGATGAATCTTTCCAACTACTTCCAAATTATATATTTTATGAAACCTTACAATAATCAAGTGTTAAATGATAACAGAAGGATCTGCAATTATAGATTATGTCGTGCTTGACGAATAATTGAAAATGTATTTGGCATTCTTGCAAGTCGTTTTAAGATTTTCCAAAAACCTATTAAATTATCTCCAAGAAAAGCAAAAATTGTAACAATGGCGTGTTGCCATCTACACAATTTACTAATGAAAAAAAAAACATTCGACATCAGAAAACATCTGGCCGCCGCACGTCAACCAAGTATGGCAAGACAACAAGTTTAGGGTCCCGCGCCTACGTCACAATGACCAAGTGAAGCCGGCCACAGTCGAGCGTACTGCCATCTATTTTTTTTACTATGTGCGAGCAGCTATCCAGGTCTAGGGAAAGATACCAGTATCACTGCGACCTAAAAGATCTATTGTGATTGCTGCTATGGCTATAGTTCACTGCTAAGCCCTATGTCTTCAATGAATAGAAGGAGTTGCTTAGCCGTGAGCAATTTCAAATTCTTCTAGGCAGAGTATGTAGTTTCCCAGATGAGTGTTACGTTTGCACGTAAAGGTTCCGCAATCAGTTAGGATGTGCAGAAGCATTTCTTCCGTTATGAAACAGAACGGACACATCCTTGAGTTGCTTAGTCCCAGGATGAACATGTGCTTTTTAAGACAACATTG
Source organism: Parnassius smintheus behrii (assembly GCA_036936625.1). Classification (NCBI taxonomy): domain Eukaryota; kingdom Metazoa; phylum Arthropoda; class Insecta; order Lepidoptera; family Papilionidae; genus Parnassius; species Parnassius smintheus. Next base: position 44,494,772 of record JAUPFT010000011.1, on the reverse strand, counting down.
TCCAGTTAGGGCTCTTGCCAGAATGCGCAGTTTATTTTAATCCCAGGGCTTCTGAAGCGAATTTAGAATCAAAAACCCGGATTAAGATTTTAGAATGCTTTAAGCCCGGTGTGTCAGACCAGATCTTAAGTGATTTATTGTAATAAAAAGATTCAAGAGGTCAATCGGGCTAGGCTTCTTGAGATTCCACAAAATGACTCAGGTCCAAATTGTGTGCACTTTGGGCCCTCCCGTGCAAGTTTGTTGGCAAATTCGTTGCCTACAATACCCGCGTGACCCGGAACCCATCCTAAAACGACCCTGTTATTACATCCCAGGGCGTTTAAACGGTTCACGCAGTCTCCAACTAGCTTCGAGTTCACTAAGTTTGACCTCAGCGCTAGCGGTGCTGCTTGACTATCAGAGTTTATATAAATTATATGGTTGACGTAGAGTTTTTGTAGATTGATTTCGACACACCGAAGTATGGAGAAAATTTCTGCCTGAAAGATAGAAGTATCTATGTTGGGGAGATAGGTATCTACCCAAATTCATACTAAGTTTGAATTTGGAGCGTTTCCCGTAAATTCCAAAGCCAACGTCGAGGCCCATTTTAGACACATCGGTATACTATATGAGGCTACCGACCTCACGGATAACCTGACCACTCTTCTCTGGAGGGTAATTCCACGAAATACTTTTTATCAAAAGTGTGTATTGGACGCATGATAACTGAGATCGTGCATAAGATCGGTGTTTCGTTAACTGAGTCGAGCATGGATCTCAATCTGTAGGAGAGCAATCTCAGACCGCCCTGGGCATTAATCCTATAAAAACTAGCCCTCGCCTCCTTGTCTAGATAAAGATCAAAGGGCGTTAGGCTTAGAAGTGCATTAAGAGCCGCTCCAGACAATGATCGCATAGCTCCAGTTGCCATTAACCAGGCAGTCCTTTTTAGACTATTTAGTCTGTCCGCAGTCGTCTTTTGGTTGGCCTTGTTACACCAGACAATAGAAGCGTAGGTGAGAGTCGGCTTCACTATGCTGCTGTACAGCCATAGGACCATACTGGGACGCAAGCCCCAGTTGTTCCTGACCAAACGACTGCACGTATCTAAAGTAATTTTTGCCTTATGGCATACGTTGCTAAGGTGAGAGTTCCACGTTAGTTTTTGGTCGATTGTTACGCCCAAGTACTTAACTTCCGTAGCAAATGGTACTTCTTTACCATTAAGTTTTAGTTGAACTAATTTGTCCAACCGTCTCTTTTTGGTAAAGGGTATTATAACAGTTTTATCAGCATTAACTGATAAACTGTTATCCCTACACCAGTTATTTATGGTGTTTAGGGCTCTTTGTATTATTGACGATAAAGTACTTTGGCAAAAGCCCCTCGCAATGATCACAAGGTCATCAGCATAACCCAATGTGTCAATGCGTAGTTCTGCCATTTTGTACAATGGTTGGTCAACCGCAAGAGTCCAAAGAAGGGGTGACAAAACACCTCCTTATGGGCAGCCTCTTGTAGTTGCAACCTCAATCGAAGTTAGAAACGGCGCTATTTTTGCATTTCTGTTTGAGAGCATAGACTTCACCCATCTGATGGTTATGGGATCAACATTTTTAGATGGCAGGCCCCCAATCAGCAGTGATTTGGGGCTACTTTCGAAGGCGCCCTCAATACCTAGAAAGGCACAAAGAGCTATTTCTTTATCCTCCAGTGCTTTTTCGACCCAGTTAGTGACACTGATCAGGGCTGTTGCCGTAGATTTGGCTCTGCGGTAAGCATGCTGGTTGTATTAAGAGATCACGAATGCCTTTAACAATTTTTTTGTAGATAAAATAAAACCTATATCGGGCACGGGAAAGCAAGTAACTTCAAATATTGTCAAATTAACTCAGTCAATGTTTATGGCACCGAGTACACCATACGATATACTTAAAATCACAAGATCACTAAGAAATACTACAAGTGTAGGGCATGATGGGATCTCAACTAAAATTTTAAAGTATGTTGCTTATTACATTTGTGATTATCTCAGCCATATTTTGAATATTTGTACACAGGATCTTATCCCGAAAGTTTAAAAAATTCCATTGTTAAGCCATTGTTTAAAAAAGATGACAAACAAAATATGAACTGCTATAGACCTATTGCGCTTGTGTCTATACTATCAAAAGTTTTTGAAAATATACATATATTTAGAAATTTATAACTTTTTAGAAAAATTAAACATTCTTACAGAAGAGCAAAAAGGATTCCGCCAAAACAAAACCATAAATATGGCTATATTTGATTTTTTAAACAGAGTGATGATGAATGTTGACAAAAAGATACCGGTATGCGCTATCTATTGCGATATGACTCAGGCTTTTGATTATGTTGATATTCTGCTCAGTAAATTGGAAGCCTATGGCATCAGAGGCAATGTATTAAATCTCATGGAATCCTATCTTAAAAATCGAACACAATATACCGAAATTTCTAGAATAAATATCAACACCAAAAAAGAAGAAATATGCATATCAAACAAAGAAATAGTTAAATACGGTGTCCCACAAGGAAGTGTGTTAGGTCCTTTATTGTTCATTATCTACATAAATACTTACTTACTTACTTATCGTCACGCACAATCCCTAACGGGGTAGCCAGAGAGAACAGATCGCCAAGTGTCACGATCCTTACATACCTCTTTCGCTTCTTTCAGGTTCATTAACTTCTTCATACATGCACGTCTAGGTATCCGAGTACTCTTGACCCTCCCCTCTTCGAGCAATTTGCTCACATGGTCTTCGAAAGTTAGTCTCGGTCTACCTCGACACCTTTTAATATTTACTTTCGCTCTATATATTTTCTTCACCATTCGGTCTTCACTCATTCGTTCAACGTGTCCAAACCATTGGAGTACGCCCCTATCAATTTTTGTGATAAGGTCATCTTTCAATCCTGCCATATTGCGAATCTCTTCGTTTCGCTTTCGGTCGGCTATGGTAACGCCACACATTTTACGAAGAGATCGCATCTCCACTGCATTCAACTTGCTTTTATGCTTCTTCTGGCATACCCAGGTTTCGCTGCCATATAACAAAGTCGGTACCAACAATGCGTTATGTATTGCAAGGCGTGCACTCTTCACCACGCCTTGCCTTTTTATTAATGCATTCAGGGCACCATTGACTTTGTTTCCGGCAGCGACACGCCTATCCACATCTAAATCACATCTTCCATCCCGGCTGAAAGCACTCCCCAAGTATACAATTTCATTTACCTGTTCTAGACATTCCTGATTTACCCATATTTCACATTTCGTTCTCTCTTCGTCCTTTTCAAATACCAGAACCTTAGTTTTATTAGCATTCAAACGGAGACCTTTAATTTCACATTCCTCTTTCATACACGTGACTAATGCCTGCAGTTCTGCTTCTGATGGTGCAATAAGCACTGCATCATCAGCATACAGCAGACAATTAACTTTTATGTCACCCAATTTCACACCCAAACAGCTATCTTTCAGCTTCTGTAAACAGCTGTCGAGATACAGTATGAACAGCCAGGAAGACATGACACAACCCTGTTTTACGCCCGCTTGGACGCTAAACATGGGTGACAGGTCATGCCCTACCCGCACACAGGCTTTACAGTCATAGTAGAGTGACTGCACAGCCCTTAACAATCGACCATCCACACCATATCCCGGCAACAGTTCCCACATTTTCTTCCTTATAACCTTATCAAATGCTTTCTCCAGATCCACAAAAGCACAGAAAATCCTCTGGTTAACACTCAGAAGCTTCTCCGTGATCATGCGGAGAGAAAACATTTGATCCGTGCATCCTCTTCCAGGTCTAAATCCGCATTGTGCCTCCCATAAGAATCTTTCCGATTTCTCTTGCATCCTGCGTGTCAAAACCTTCGAATAAACTTTACTTGCTAAACTGGTCAAGCTGATCGCCCGATAGCTCCCGCAGTCAAAATGTGAACCTTTACCTTTATATAAAGGCACAATGACCGCGGATCGCCAATCATCCGGGACATCTCCCGTCCGCCAGCACAAATTGCACAGCAGATGAAAGCTGTCCCAGACGCGAGGCCCACCGTACTTGACCATTTCAGCAGTAACTCTGTCTAGTCCCGCAGCCTTACCACATTTCAAACTTCGAATCGCACGTTCAATCTCTTTCATGCTGATGACCTCAGTGTCATCGAGGTCCGTGTCTGGCGTGCCAGTCACGGCGTCACCCCCGGATCCTTCACTAAGATCATGACACGCATACAATTCTCTATAAAATTCACTCCATCGCTGCATGACGTCCGATTTTTCTGAGAGGACGTCATTGGTTCTCGAAAGCACTTTGTTCATTCTTCTCCGGGACCTTCCAACCTCTTTCCAGAAGAGTTTGGAGTTTTCCCTAAAGTTGTGCGACAACCTCTCGTCCGCTTCTATTCTACACCTTTCACGTACTTCCTCAATCAATGTTTTCGCATGAACTTTCTGCAGCTTATATCTTTCTTTCATCTTCTCTCTCATATGCTCATCGTTACTAGAGGCTAAGTAGTCTAACCATGCTTTTTTCTTCTTTTTTACAGCTTCTTTCACTTCGTCATTCCACCATGCATCTCTTCTTTTACTACTACCTCTTTTTGTCGTACCACATACTTCTTCCGCTGCACTTACCATTCCATCCCTAAGGTTCTGCCATATTCTCTCCACACATTCTTTCCTGCCATCGATGGTGTCAAGCTTTTCGGCTACCCTCGTGTGATATTTGTCCCTAGTATCCGCTTCCTGAAGCTTCCAGCTTCGGATGCGACAGACCGACTGTGGTTCTGTTACTGCCGTCCGGTGGCGCCAACCCGCGAACAAACCCCTAAATCTAGTAATTACTAGATAATGATCCGTTCCCAGGTCAGCACCCCTGAACACTCGTGTATCCATCACCTGTTTTCGCAGTCGGTCATCCACCAGGAACAAATCAATCATACTTCTCTCATTCTTTCTTTCTCTAGTGTACATATGGATCTTCCTGTGATTAAACATAGTGTTTGTCACAAGAAGACCCTTTTCCTTGCATACAGCCAGTATAAGCTTGCCAGCATCATTAACCCTTTTATCTCCAAACTTTCCAAGCACCGACTCGTATCCTGGTCGAGCGATGCCTACCCATCCATTCAAATCACCACATACAACAGTTCTTTCGTTTCCCTTAACCAAATCTAGAACTTCTCTTACATTCTCCCAAAACTCCTCCAGCTCAGCCCTGGACGACGAAGCTACCGGCGCATAAACAGCCAAAAGGAATAACTTCGTCAGTCCCATTTTGAAGCGAACCCAGAGAAGTCTTGAGTTCACAACCTTGTATTCAGTCATAAGATCGACCAACCGGGACGACAACAGCACTCCCACTCCTTGGCAGGCGTTCTCGCTTTCCGGGACTCCGGACCATATAGCTAACGTCCCGCCAGGGAGCTCTTCAATACCACTGTCTTTCCGTTTGGTCTCCGACATACACACCACATCTAATTCTCTTTCTTTCATTATTTCGATCAACTCATTCGTCTTATCTCTCATGCCTCCTCTAACATTCCACGTGCCAACTCTGCACTCCGTCCTCCACCTTCCGCCGTGTCGGGCTGTGCGTGACGGGTGGCGGTCCCCATCGCCGCTTTGCGCGCTGCATTCCACACCAACGGGGACGAGTTGGTGTGCGTCGCCTTGGGGGGACGCCCTAACCCTCGTTCGCATGGGTACGCAGCTGTGTAGAATTGCAGCCCTGAAAAGGGCTGGCAGGGGTCGCGACGAGCACGCTTCTACAATGACCCCCAATCTACATAAATGATTTACCAAAAATTACAAAATATCCAATATCGCTATTTGCCGATGACAGTACGGTAACAATAAACTCCACCAATAAGGATAAATTTGAAAGTGAAATTAATAATACAATTAATTTAATAATAAACTGGTTAAATAATAATAATTTAAAAATTAATCTTCAAAAAACTAAAATTATGTACTTCAGTCAACGCTTAGCAACACCAAATATTAACGTTAATTACCAAGGGACAGAAATCAACCAAGTAGATACAACAAAATTTCTAGGTGTAACCATTGATAAAAGTTTGAACTGGAAAGCGCACACAGAAGAACTAAACAAAAGAATTAGTTCTTCTGCTTATGCGCTCTATAAACTCTCATCGTAAGTATCGATGCGCTTCTCACGGTATACCATGGTATTGTTGATTCCATATTGAGGCATGGCATCATATTCTGGGGAAATTCTACTAATAAGGAAATTATATTTAAGTCCCAAAAAAGGTGCATCAGCTATGTTCGGTCTTATAATTACTGATAGCTGCAAACCATATTTCATTGAGCATAACATTTTGAGCTTACCCTCCTTATTTATATATGAAGTAGCAAAATTCGTTCAAAGTAACCCTAAATTGTTTAACAAACCATCGGACGTCACAATTCGCAATCGCAGGGATAATAGTAGGTTATGCGCAGTTGGTTCAAGAACGGCATTGATGCATAAAAGTATTTTCTGTCTGGCGCCAATAATATACAATAAAATCCCCAAACACATCAAACAATTGCCTACCAGACTTTTTAAGCTACATCTTAAAAAATATTTGATAGCCAAATGTTATTACAGCTTGCCCGATTTCTTAAGTGATTGATTTGTGTGTAGTGAGTGATTTGATTCCTGTCGCACCGTTAGTATCGCTTAGGCTTTTGAAGGGAGAAGTTGTGTTGCTTACGATCAGAATACACATTACGCAACAGGACGACGTAAAATTAAAATGGGAAATAACCGTGATAAAAATAAGAAGCGACTGGGTTGGCGTTAAGAAACAGGCATAAATATGATAAACCTAATGAATTAAGTATCTAACGACCTATCTACTTACAGTATTAGTGATTACAAACATGTCGGTACATAGCATACGACGCGCGGGGAAGTGAGGGCGAAATTAGAATTTGAGCTGACTTACTATATCCCTACTACTTACTATACTATTACCGTTTAGAAGCTCCAATTAAAATATTTTCATTTTTGTATGAAAATAAAAATTGAAGAGATAAATTATTTTTCTTACAGATATTGTTGTTATGGTGTAAATAATATATTCCCCAAAGGTCTTCAGTAAATTAAAAATGACCCTGTATACCCCGCTGCTACCATAACACAGAAGTATAACTAACTATCCCCGGCTACTGAGATACTGCGGGCTGCATATTGATGCGAGATAATTTGACGTTCTAATAAAGAAACAGCCGCACATATCATTCAGCGCCACATCGTCTTCACACGCCGCTATCGTTATCTATCCGTCGACCATTTTAAAGCCGTTTCTTCAACGCCGCAGCTCGCTTCTTCTTGCTGTTCCGGAGCTGTGTCCCACGCCGCCGCCGCTCGCCGACTACGCGCGCGCACTTTTTTTTCTTTTTTTTTTTGCGCCCGAAGCAAATATAGGCAACCCTCCGGAAAGTGGGGGAGGGAGGTTGGGAATGCTCATAGCATACCACGCAGCCGGCTGCGTGGTTATGTGGTGACTTTTACCCACTAAACCCAACCTTTTAGGAACTGGCTTAACGATCTAACTAGAGATCTCTAAGCCGCATACGAACGCGACCCTCCTTGGCAGAAAGGAGGGCGCAAGCGGCGAAAAGCCGCTTAGACGAGTGCCTAACTAAGGCACGCGCGCCGGCCTGCGCAACTTTTATAGCCCAGTCTAGCGACATAGATACGAGAAGATAACACGAGTCTCACGCCGGCAAATGGAACGTACATAATAGTTGTATTTTTAATAATCTTTATGGGTCATAATGTATGTACTGTAATTGGCTAGGCAAATAAAAATTGTTACTATTGGTTAACTAACGACGTAGCCGGACATATAAATATAGGCTGGCTCGACGTAAAATTCATTCCATATTCCATATTCCGCATTCTATATTCAGTACTTGATACACCAGTCGTTTGCACACAAATAGTAGAGGGAGGGGTGGACGGGTGTAGGAGGCGACGATACTCATAAACTTGACATAATTAGTAACATGTGTCGTCAGTCGCCTTTGATGCGCCCGCGACGCTTGTCTTTTCGTTGTGAGATTATTGTGAACGTTACCTTGTTACGATGGCGTACCGATACTCAAATGGTAAGTATACCGAAATGGTACGAATTTTAGCAATTTGCAATGATAACGTTAGTGAAGCCTGCCTTGAATATTCAAGGCGATTTCCCAACTCACGTGCACCGTGCTACGCTACGATGCTAGGCGCTACACAGCGATTGCGAGATTACGGGCAATTCCAGCCTGTATCAATCGATCGTGGTCGTCCACCGCGGCGCACAGTACGTGAGCAGGAAGACATACTGCAGTTTTTTGAAGAAAATCCAGCAGCGAGCACTTATGAAGCAGCCCGACAGTTCAATGTGTCACAATATTACGCATGGAGTGTCATACACAATGAAGGGAAGTACCCCTTTCACCTGCACCGTGTTCATGAACTCAGCGAAGCTGACAAACCTGCGCGAGTTACATTTTGTAATTGATTACTAGCTGCTGAACGAGCTAACATTTTATGGACTGATGAAGCAACATTTGGCAGAATAGGGCTATTTAATACGCACAATGAACACTTGTGGTGCTATGAAAATCCACATGAATCAAGACCACATAGCTTTCAACACCGGTTTAGTGTCAATGCGTGGGCAGGCCTTATTAATACAACTAGTTACTGGGCCCTGTTTTCATAGAAAGAATAAATGGTGAAAGCTGTCACAATTTTCTCACCGACACGCTGCCGGAATTGTTAGAGGATATACCACTTGCATCTCTACGCAATATTTATTATCAACTTGACGGGGCACCGGCGCATTATGCTCGTCAAGTTAAGGAATATGTATTTAAACAGAGAATACCCTGGACGCTGGATCGGACGTGGTGGGCCTTGTGCATGGCCTCCCAGATTGCCAGATATCACACCAATGGATTTTCATTTGTGGGGGCATGTAAAGACATTAGTTTAAACTGGTCGCACACTCGAAACCCGCGACAGAAAAAATAATTTGGGCATTCGATCAAATCAAAATGAATACTCAACTTTTATCTCGTGTCGGTGAACAGTTAACTTTTAGGTGTCACCTATGCATAGAATGTGGAGGTGATTATTTTGAACGCTATGTGCGCGATACTCACCGCCATCCGCATACGAGTATCTCTAATTCTAATGTATAAATTTGTATTTTAATATTTTTATTGAACCCTTTTTACCTAAATATTTTTATTCAATTACTGTTGTAAAATGTGTGTTAATATCTGTATTTAATCATTTTAACAATTTTATTGTAATATTTGTAATTATTTTAACCCGCATCCATTTTTTAAATACAACTTGCATTTAATAAATAAAAAATAGCTAATAATACTCGACAAATAATTTGCACGTGCTGCGAACCGAAAAGGGCAGGCGGCGCCTTTGATGACGCCTGTATCGACATCAATGTATACCTTTGGCTTGGCCTTGGGCAGTGATCGTAACAAACTACTTAATTGTTTATTAAAAATGTCTATAAATTCGTAAACAAATTAATAAAATAATCAAATAGTCAATCAAATTGCTTTATGCAAAAAAGGAGTATATGAAAAATTTATGTAAATTTGTCATAATGATTTCTTATATTTACGCGAACACTATACATTGAAATAATACTAGTTTTTACGGAATTTATCGCGTATATTTAACTTTTTAAATACCCGACGTTTCGAACGCTTTACAGCACTCATGGTCACGGGTGGGACCGAGATGTTCAACGTCCATATGTCATAGTTAACCGCGGTTACCATAGATTAAAATTTTACTTTTGTTCCGATCTATGCAGTATGAACTTATGGTATCTTGAAGTCTTGCAGTTGTATGCTTGGGTTGGGATTTAATTTTATTTATTATAGGATCCCAAGCAGATGGTAGCACCCAGCCATCTTCTCTATTGAAATTAGGATGTTTTTTGATTTCAATAGCCTCGCGAACCATCCTTGGAAGGAATCGGTGTTCTTTAGCCAGGATCTGCGGTCTATCAAATCTGATGTAGTGACGGGGGCGATCCTGTACGTGTTCACAGACTGCAGACTTCCCGGAGCGTCGATTCTTCACATCAGCTATATGTTCTTTAACGCGGGTTTTTATTGATCTTTTAGTTTGTCCTATGTAGGAGAGACCACATTCACAATCAAACTTGTACACTCCTGCATCTTGCAGAGGGACATTACACTTGACCGATGGTAAAAACTGACCAATCTTCTTCAGCGGCTTGAAGTATGTTTTGATGGTAGCGCGCTTCAAGATGTAGCCAATCTTGTCAGTGACTCCTCTAACATACGGCAGTACAGCAGGTACACGCTCGACTGTGGCCGGCTTCACTCGTTCACTGTGACGTAGGCGCGGGACTCGTTGTCATACAGATAGATATTTAAACGGTGATTCTCACCACCATCCTTCACAGCTAACTACCGTGGGTAAATCTTTGTTTCAGAGAGCACGAGGGATCTGTGACAGTAAACACCTGGCTGCAGAGCTGCACCATGTCAAGCAAGTTTTGCTCTTCCTCCTGGATCCTCCGCAAGGTGTACTCGTTTGTAAAACTTAAGTCAATTACATTTTCAAATTTAAATAATCAAAATCAGTGTTGATAATTCGAGAACCTTATATTCTGATTGCCTAGTACGCATCCCCCTTCTGCGGACATACTTTATGTCGTCATTGACCAACCTGCGTATGTGCTTAGCCTATGGCATACGCACTTTTCGGCCATTTTGGCGTTTTAGTCCAACCCACTCAAACGTTTAGTCCAACCCACTCAAACGTGACTCCACCCCTTGCTTGCCATAGGACATTGCTGCCTGTGACTAGGTATTGAAGAATATAACTAAATCCTATTCACTTATAGTCTCCTAATCGTGAGCAAATGGATACCATGAATAAATCGTTGTCAGATACAGAAGTGGAAATTGCACATCAAACAACCCCACTAAACTTTTTAACTGCCCGGAAAAAGTGAAGAAGAGATGAAGATTACACTACGGAATTGGGTAATTTAAAAGAAGAAATGAAGAACATGTTCTTATCGCTTATGAATTCTCAAAATCTTGAATTTCAAAAAAATGCAAGCATTCTCAAAGAAATCCAAAAACCTAACCAAAATATCGAAAATTCTATTACTTTTTTGACAGAACAAAACAAGGAATTTCAAGAAAGGATCTCTAAGCTAGAAGGACAAATTAAGGAGGACAGGAACTATATAGCTGTTTTGGAAGACAAATTCAAATTCAAATTCAAATTTATTTATTTGTGAATACAGGTAATGAGACAGTATAGATTTTATATGTATAATTATGTTATATAAATATGTTCGCTGCATTCGACCCTTAGGTATACAAATATTACAGTTACAATTAAATTATTATATATTATTTCATTTTATTATTTATATTATAATTATATGAGAAAATTCGATGTAATAATTAATTAAAATGGGATATTTACAATAATATATTGTCCAATCAAAAGTCAAATGAATTATATTCTGTGAATGTCATTATAATATGCCTACTGATGCGTCACTTAAATATTCATCTATTGAGTAGTAGCATTTCTCAATTAGAAATGTTCTAAATTCTTTTTTAAATTTATGAATATTTTCCATTTCATGAAACGTAGATGGAACCTTATTATATATTTTAGACAATATACCAAAAACGCTTTTTCTAAGTAAAGCTGTCTTTGATGAAATTGTATGAATTTTATTTTTACGTCGGTTGTTCGTTATTAGATAATCATTAAATATTTCAGGATTAGTTTTTACAAATATTACAACTTCATAAATATACATTGCGGGAAATGTCAATAACTTAAATTTTTTAAATTGTGGTTTACAGCTTTCTGTACTCGATATGCTTGCAATAGCACGCACACACTTTTTTTGTGCTTTAAATATATCTTCGCGCCTTGTGGCATTGCCCCAAAAAATTAGAATAGAGGACATGATATAGATATAGGATAGAGGATAGAGATAGGACATGCAAAAAGATAGACGTAAAACGAATTTGGAAATCAAGAACGTCCTAAGAAAGAACGACGAGAGTAAAACAAACCTTATTGAAATGGTTTTAAGTCTATCCAACACTATCGGCTGCCAAATGGTAAGTTCAGAACACTCCTATCATTGTGGAGACATCATCTCCAATACAAAAAAATGATTTTTTGAAAAAATGTAAGGAGTTCAACAAAAAAAATAACAAATCAAAACTCAGTGCTCATCATTTAGGACTTAAGGCTACAGTCTTTTAAAGTTGACTCACATCGAATCATTAGCGCCACTTTGATTTCTTTTTTTACAGCAAATTATTGTTTCAGAGTAAAATATTGTGATAACACATAAATACCCAGATTATAAGTAATGGCTAAATTTTTTTTTGGTTCATCTATGTGGTCTATGTTAGATAAATCAAACGGTAAATAGAGCTCTCTCGCACCCAACGCAATTTCGAGCTTTGTTCGTGTACCATTATAAGGCAACCGATAATAAAAAGGCGAAATCTATTCAGCGCGTTAATAGCTAAACATCTTCATCTCCAAAATGCGCTGTTTCTTTTTTTCTAAATATCTTTCATTGTCTTAATTAAGAGGTCTCAATTTCGTTAAATTTCGCTGTTTTCGCCTCATAAAAAACTATTTGTTTCATAGCAATAGCTGAAAATATTTATGCTATAATTATTTTTTTCTCAAGGGCAGGTGTTTAATTAGAAAAATATTAAAAAATAATAATTTAAACCACTTTATTTCAAAATTAATAATTATTTCGATCGACCTATAAAATATTGACTTTATAAACAATAATTGCGGGCAATATTCCTTAGTAGCCGCTAGGCGGCTGTAGCGTTCAGACGTCTTGTCTGTGCCAAATTTTTGCACTTCCTCTCGCTCTAACATTCCTCTTTCTCTCTCTTTCCCTAATCTTGGTTGCGCATTGTTACGAATTGAAAGTTTCTCTACTTTATTATTTTTTGCATATAATTCTTTAAGGGTTTATAAATCATTTTGTATTTGTTTTATAACTTTTAATTTCGATATGGACCATAAACGTAAAAAATATGCTTGTACCAGAAAACGAAAATTGAAATCAAACGTTGAAGCAATGAACAGAAATAGAATTCAAAGGTAAGTTTTTTTGTGTTTCATAGTAAAATAGTTAACAACGTGCATATGTGTGAGCACTTGGTTAAATATTAGGTATATAATTAGGTACCTAACCTACATATTATGTAAGTTCTTCAAGGAAATATAGAAGTATTATACATTTTTGGATTGCACGTGATGTTTTGTTTACAAGCGACAGTAGCCTAATGGCAGGGAGCGGACCGCGAACTCAAAAAGGTCGTGGGTTCGAATCCACCATTCGACTACTGGCGTGAACCACTCGTAACACAAGCAATTTAAGCTTACCACGAGTGGTTAATGTCCTTTTTTTTAAAAAAAGTACATTATGTTTTTATAGAAATACTTTTTAATTTAATTTTTAAGTGTCATAAGGAAAATTTCGTCTTTTTGATTTTCAACTAGAGATTTCCTTGTTACTGGTAGCTGCTGATGTCGAGTTAATGACATTTTTAGATACGAAAACTATTCAGTAATACACGTAGACTACAAGTAAACTATTAAGTAATATCCTCAGCATCCCGTAATTTATTGTACGCCCACTATGGCCAATTTTGGATATAATGTGGCGTCAAACTGCTTACGACGTCCAATATACGGACGTCAAATAGGAGACTTAGCGCAATGTTCGCAAATTGTCATGCTGATCACAGAAACGTCAAAATCTAAAAAAATTGGACGTCATTTTTCTTCCTCTTTAGCTTCCTGAGCTAATTGATTCTCGCATGGAACGCTCGATGCCAATCAAAGACCCTCCATACATCATTCAAGCCATTGCGAATAAATTAAAAAAAAGCGCTAAGTCGTCCGTCGATGCTGCTGTACAAGAATAGTAATTCATGCATATAGGTAAATGCTATACAAAGTTACATTATACTTTAATGAGAAACTATAAATATGTGTGATAGTGGACTGTTTGTACTTATATAGAAATTATTTTGAGTTTTTTTTTTTAATCTATTTTAGTATTTAGAACTACTTGACGTACTTGACGGATTTTCGATAGTGTCATCGACTTATTACGAAACCCTCAGTGCACGACTCATTCTAGCACTTGCCAGATTCATTTGAATAATCAATAATACGAGTACATGTTATACAGGTTCTAGATGATTATCTTTTAGAAACCTTTTCAACAAAACAACAAAAATTATACAAACTTAAAATATATTTTTTTTGTGTAACGAATTTTGTAATAAAAGCATGGAACAAAAATAGATACGAGGTAGAAAATCTGTATGTGAAAATTTGTTAGCTAATTATCAATAATCCTGTATATTAGATAAATTGATACTGGAAAATCTTAGTAGAGCAACTTTCCACGCTACGGCCAGAAAGATAACTGCGGTGGCGGTACATGAAGTGGCGGGGCAGGGAGGGTGTAGATGTGTCACCAGAACGCAATTTTTCTGTTTTGCTCTGAAAGACTGGGCTCTTAAGCCTTCAGGTGTAGAAAATAATCCTATCTTTGTATCAGAGCAATTAACAGCTAAGGCTGCCCGACTCTATTTTCTTGCACGCGACCTTAGCAAGACACATTCGTATAAATTTTGTTGGACATCTTACGGGAAGGTTTACTTGAGGAAAGACGATAACTCCAAAATAATACTAATTAAAAATGAATCGCAAATCCAGCAGCTGAAGATAGACACCTGACTAAAAGCCGTTCTACAATATACATGCAATCTCTTCGTTTATATTAGAGTAAGCTCTATCGTGTTTTCGTATATTTATTTTTTGTTTTTAATTGTTCACCGCACAAATGTAAAAAAGCAATCACTCAAACACACTTTCACACATTCATCTTCCAGTAATATAACACAGTCATATCTTAACAAACAGTTCGAGATTACTCAGACTACTGTAACTATTTCTACTTCTCTTAGGTTCCTCTGTCACCCTACCCTCCTGCACATTACGTTGCTATTATACATATATAAAAACTTTTATTATAATCTTTTTATATATACACATCGAACTAATCACTTCGCAATATTACCCTCTACTAAATTATTTATAATATTCAAAAAACTCTTTAACGAAATTGCTAATGCATTTTATTATTTTATAAAAGTAGAATGAATAGTACATTTTCTACTATACAAGACATGGACGATTCAAAAATAGTGAACTCTATTCAATGTGATATACAGGATTTAACAAAATATATAAATGTTTTCAAAAATGACCTAACCTTAATATGCCAAAATATTCGTAGTAATTACAAAAATATTGATGACTTTGAATCTATACTATCGCACCTTAATTTTGAAGTTGATGTTCTTATGCTAACCGAGTGTAGACTTAGCTTAGACAGACCGCTACCCCATTTATCTAACTATACATCACTTGCAACAAAATTTAATCTAAATCAAAATGATGGTGTAGTGGTTTATGTCAAAAATAATCTTAAGGCAACTATGAAAGAGGTGAAATTGGATCATGCTTCCTGTATACATATAAATATTTTTGACCATACAATTTTATGTATTTATCGTTCTCCATCGAATCCAAATGCGACAAACTTTATCAACTCTATTAGTTCTTACTTGGACATTGGTAACGCCAGTTAACAATCTACTTTATCAACATTACATTACATATCGCATTGAGTTCGTCCTAAGTTATATCTACTTTATCAACATGACTAGTGCATATTTTTTGTTTCCTTCCTTCCTTCCCTTTCCTACCGCACGCGCTGCCGCCGAGGTGAAAAAGAGGATCTCGGCGCGCGTCATTATACTAAGTGATATTACGCCATCCGCAACGCACGGCCACCCGTCGCGTCTTATGTACATTAACCGCAAACCGCGCAGGACGAACATTGAGTTCTCCTGTTCACTGTTCACCGCATCAGACATTGTGTCTTTGTAACTCATAAAAGTGTGAGACGCCCCCGTAAGGGCAAAGGTGGAGAGTGTGGGACTTCACGAGACTGTTCCGAGAGTGCGTGTGCGCCGAACCACGTGGCGAGCTCGCTGTATAGCAGACACTCCAGGAGGAAGGCGCGGCAGCCCTCATCAGGTCAGTGCGTGCTATCCCACCTATTTATTTTCCCCTTTGCCGTATGCACCAAAATTACAGTCCACTAAATCTTTATCGAAGATACCTTAAGTTACTGGCGTCTCCATTTTTAATGGTCACTTCTCGCTGGATTGACCTTGACTTTCCGCCCTTATTAGATCGTTATCGTAATAAGCGTTTATATAATTAATTATTTATATTTTAATCCGAATTCGGATTAACCCCGCCCTTATTAGAACACTAGAATAGGTCCTAATAGGTGACATTCATAGTAATTTTAAAACTATATTCATAGAATGAATAAGCATATAATTATCTATATAAATTATTTGTTGTATGTTCACATCACGTCATCAACTTTTAACCACATCTACAGATTATACTGTTAAATTACATTTATTATTTGCACATATATTTAAGCATTATATTCGTTATAAATAACTTCATAATTATTATAAAAGTTAACAATTAAAGTTCATCGTTAACAAAACTAATATTTAATAATTCAACCGCGTAGCGAGGTCGCTTACAGACTACCCGCTTATAATTATATTATTTTTGCCGCATAACTTAAGTTGTAATGCCGCCTAAAAAACAAATAGCATCGAATAATAGCGATTCCTCGGATAATGAGGGCACACCTGATGCTGAGTTGGTTTTATTGTTAGCTAAACGAGATGCTTTATTTGAAATAGTGCAAAAAATATATGATATGTCCTCGGACATCCACACAAACACTTCCACGATGGAGCGTTTTCTTGATGGAAGTTCTAATATTAATGCTTTACGTATTGAGTTTAAACAGGTCTTAGATAATTATAATTCACATTTATTAAAAATAAACCCTATTGCTAAACCTGATTATAACAGCCTCATTGCGTTTGAGTCTCTTTGCGGTAGAATAAATAGGCTTTATTTACAATATTCGCAATCTAATTCACAAAGTACTAGTACACCATCTAAAGCCAGATTCACACTTCCGCCTATCGAACTTATGCCATTTTCGGGTGACATTCGCTCATGGCCTTTATTTTATGCTAGCTTTAAATCAACCGTCCATGACAACACATCGCTTACCGACGCTGAAAAGTTATACTATTTGCTAGGTAAACTAACGGGCAAAGCCCTATCTGTATGCTCAGGTATAACTCCTTGCGCTGAAAATTATAAAATTTTATTGCAAGCACTCGTTGACAAATATGAAGACCGGCGTATGCTAGCATCTACATATATTAATCAGATGTTCGAATTTAAGCCATTGCAATCGGCCACCGCAAATAATTTTGATTTATTTACTGATAACTTTATAAGTGCAGTGCGCGCTTTACAAAACTTAAAGTTAGATAATCTCGCGGACTTAATTGTTCTTCATATCGCGCTTAAGAAGCTGGACCCGGATACCATTCGCTCTTTCGAATATAGTCATAACTCGATGGTACCTACCTTTGATGATTTAGTAAATTTTATTAGAACCCGCTCCAAAGTTTTGCAACGCACCGATTCTAGTACAAATTCTAATAGCGCACCAAACAATCGACGAGGTAACGGTAATAATCGTCGCTGTAATAATACTTCGTCGCCGAAGTATCAGGCGTACGTAAGCACGACGACTAGTTGCTCAAAGTGTCTGTGCGATAATATTGTGCATCAACACCTATTTAAGTGTGCAGACTTTAATAAAATGACGCCGCAGGAACGATTTAAATGCGTAAAGAGTAACAATGCATGTGTGAATGGTCTCAGTTTAAGTCATCGAGTGTCTAGTTGCTCTTCAAATTATAGTTGTCGAGTTTGTAAATTTAAACATCACACATTGTTGCACTTCCACCGCAGAAGCGATAATGCTTCCCCTGCGCTGGCGCGTTCTCCACCGCTTCAGCCAGTTACACTGAAGTCTACAACCCCCGCGCCCGCACACTCGCCACCCCTCACCGCAGGTGCGCGTTCAGACGTCGCGCTGTGTACTTCGTTCAAGAATGTTTCTCAACGTTCACCGCCTCCCGCGCGCGCAAGTCGTTCGCAGAGAACTGTTTTATTATCAACCGCTCAAGTATTTGCTTACGATGCTAAGGGAGAGAAACAAATTATTCGTATATTATTAGACTCCGCGGCTCAAAGCCATTTTATGACTAAAGAGTGCTGTCATCGTTTAGGCGTTCAACAACACGATACCGAATGTACTGTAGTAAAGGGATTCGGTGGAGTTGAAAAAATTGTAAAATCGAAATCGATTGATATTAAAATTTTCTCACGATTCGACTCGAATATTAACTTCAATATTTCAACGCTAGTTGTTGATCAAATCACCGACCTTTTGCCCACCGCTGTGGTAGACACATCTGTCTTATCACACTTCCATGGCATAAGACTCGCTGATGAATGTTATAGCATGCCTAATAAAATTGATGTTTTGATAGGCGCATCCCTTTTCCCGCACTTACTATGTCCAGACGTAATTTATTCGTCTAACGACTTGTCCGGGCCCTCGGCTTTGAATACGGTATTTGGTTACGTTATTATGGGCTCAGTGCCGACACTTCAGGTAAATCATTCTTTAACGTGCTGCTCAGTTCTAGAGTCTCCTATCGTTGACAAATTAGTGCAACGATTTTGGGAGCTTGAACAGCCACCCTCCGCACCGCCCATTCAGTGTCCTTCAGACATTGAATGTGAAGAATTTTATAAATCTACGACATCCCGCGATCCTTTTACTGGTAGATATATTGTTGGCCTGCCATTTAAAGATGACGTTTACTCTCTCGGAGATTCTTATGAAACCTCTCGACGACGATTCATGTGCTTGGAGAGGAAACTTCAAGCCTCGCCTACATTAAGGTTAGCATATGATGACGTCATAAAGGAATACTTAGCTAAAAATTATATATCCCCCGCACCGCCGTATGACTCTCATGAACCCGCTCTAATATATGTCATACCGCATCATGGAGAAGATAAGAAGTCAACGCGTCTGCGCATCGTCCTGGATGCTAGCAGTAAGACTAGCACTGAGCGATCATTAAATGATATTCTGCATTCAGGACCAAATTTGCAAGGCGACTTGTTCAATATAATTTTAACTTTCCGCTTTCATCCAATCGCTATGACAGCCGACTGTCGCCAACAATTTCTGCAAATAGTTGTTCGCGATTATGATCGTCGTTACCAATGCTTCCTATACCGCTTCCGTCCACAAGACCCATTTGTGTTATACCACTTCAATCGCGTGTGCTTCGGTTTAACTTCGAGTCCATACCATGCATTGCGCACGGTAAGACAGCTCATTGATGACGACGGCGCAAAGTATCCACTTGCGAGTCGTATCGCATTTACTTCGCTATATATGGACGACATCGCGTTCTCTATGCCCAGTGAATCCGAGGCCAGTGAGACCTCTCGGCAGCTGATAGACTTATTCAATGGGACCTGATAAAATGGCATAGCAACCGTCGATCTGTTTTAGATGACCTCCCTACTTCCCATAAAATTACAGGAGAAGTAGAGTTCGATAAATCAATGCCACATAAAATACTAGGCTTGCATTGGTCTACCGATAGTGACGCCTTTTATTTTAAGATATCTGTTCCCGCTGATGTGACGTGCACTAAGCGCGCCATCTTATCTACTGTCGCTCGCCTGTGGGACATAATGGGTTTCGTTGCTCCCACAGTCGCGTACGCCAAATTGTTAATAAAGCAGCTTTGGCAACTTAATTTAGATTGGGACGACATACCACCACCGCCAATTATTAAGATGTGGAGGCAATTCTGTGCTGAATTACCAGCTCTTAATGATTTACGTATCCCGCGACATGTTGGTGTATCCAAAAACTGTACTGCGTCACTCCTGGGGTTTTCCGACGCCAGCGAGCACGCATACGGTGCCGTAGTCTACATACATGTAAAGAGCGTCAATGGTAACACCGTCTAGTTGATTTGTGCAAAGACTAAAGTCGCACCGACGAAACCACTATCTATTGCACGCCTTGAGCTTTGTGGAGCGGTTTTACTCTCAAAATTGCTTCGCAGAGTACTCGACAATTATTCTCTTGACCTTGCAATATCAGTCTATGCCTTTGTAGATTCAAAAGTAGCTCTGTACTGGATAAAGAGTTCGCCACACAAGTGGCAGACCTTTGTTGCAAACCGCGTTGTTCAGATTACCGACAATATTCGCGCTAATAACTTTTATCATGTCGCAGGTACTGAGAATCCCGCTGACATACTTTCACGCGGCGTTACGCCAAATAAATTAGTTTCAAACCCCCTGTGGCTCCATGGGCCTCAGTGGACTTCGTTAGATCCATCTCAATGGCCTCTTCGTACTTTAGACAATGAGGTTATTGCAAATATGCCTGAGAAGAAGATTTTGTCGCACACTGTGTGCACATCCGTCTGTAATTCTGCGATTTATGAGCTCGCACTCCGCATCTCTTCTTGGAGTAAACTTCTACGTATACTTGCGTACGTGTGTAAGTTTGCTAAATTATTGCCCCGCCGCAACACTACTGTAGTGACTGCTGATGATCTCAGTTTCTCTGAGGTTATAATCCTCCGCGCCCTGCAAAAACAGCATTTTGCAGTGGAATATTTAAATATTGAAGGTAACAAACCTTGCTCGCCCGCTTTCAATCGTTTAAGGCCTTTTATTGAGAATGGTTTAATCCGCATTGGTGGTCGTCTTTCGAACTCCGCATTAGATTACACGCAAAAACATCCAATTATACTCCCGCGCAGTGATCATGTAGTGAACATGATCATTGACTATTATCATACTAAAAATTTACACGCTGGGCCTGAATTGTTATTGTCATTGCTCCGTCAAAAATTTTGGATACTTTCCGCACGCCGCACTGTGAGAAGCAGAGTCTACAAGTGTAATATATGTTTCCGGCTTAGACCCCGTCCAACTTACCCTTTGATGGCTGATCTTCCCCATAGTCGTGTAAGACAAGCTATTAAGGCATTTACACACACGGGCTGCGATTATGCCGGTCCTATCGCATACACTCCTGTACGTCGTCGTGGTGTACGCAGCGAGAAGGCGTACTTATGTGTTTTCACATGCCTCACGACTCGAGCTGTACATATAGAAATCGCTACAGATCTTAGTAGTTCTAGTTTCCTCGCTGCGCTTAAACGTTTCCTCTCTAGACGAGGGCCGATTCGGTTTTTATATTCGGATAATGGAACGAATTTTAAAGGTGCCGCTTCGTATCTTCGCGATCTCTATAAATTTCTAAACGTTGAATACCGCCCAAAGCTTGAGCAAGAGTGTGCTGAGAATCGTATAACATGGAAGTTCATCTGTCCCAACTCTCCTCATTTTGGAGGCGCCTGGGAGAGTATGATCAAAGTCGTAAAAATGCATCTGTTCCGAGTTATCGGACATCAGTTACTTTCATACGAAGAGCTTAATACTGTTCTTGCGCAAATTGAGTGCTTGCTAAACTCGCGGCCCTTGACAGTATTGAGTTCTGATCCTGCAGAGCCTTCAGCTCTTACTCCGAGTCATTTTTTGAATACCGCACCTTTATTGTCATTACCCGCACCCAAAGTCAAATCTGACTCTACCAGTCTGTTACACAGGCATTCTTTACTGGATAAATTAGTTCAGTCGTTTTGGGACCGGTGGAGGACGGAATACCTTCACGGATTACAAGTTCGTCAGAAGTGGAACACCCCGTCTACGGCTATCGTACCAGGCATGGTTGTAATTGTGATAAATGATAATGAACCGCCCCTTACTTGGCCATTAGCGATTGTCGAGTCTGTTCATCCTTCGAAGGATGGCGTAGTTCGAGTAGTGACCGTGAGAACTACTAAGGGAACATATCTCCGTCCTGTTGCTCGTATTTGCCCTCTCCCAAGACAAAAAATCACGATTATTTTGATTATAATTATTTATCTAAATTAGGAATTAAGTTTATATTTATATATATTAAAAAAGTATTAAACCGCAATATTATATTTATGTATACATTTTCTCGCTTACCAAGTAAGGTTAGTAGATGAGACATGCGCATTGAGCGCATTCTCTCACTTTATATACCGCTTATTTATTTGTTTTCCTTTTACTTTTATATTACGGTTGTCTTTTAAAGGTGACCCTTTAAGGGCGGGAGGAAATGGTAACGCCAGTTAACAATCTACTTTATCAACATTACATTACATATCGCATTGAGTTCGTCCTAAGTTATATCTACTTTATCAACATGACTAGTGCATATTTTTTGTTTCCTTCCTTCCTTCCCTTTCCTACCGCACGCGCTGCCGCCGAGGTGAAAAAGAGGATCTCGGCGCGCGTCATTATACTAAGTGATATTACGCCATCCGGAACGCACGGCCACCCGTCGCGTCTTATGTACATTAACCGCAAACCGCGCAGGACGAACATTGAGTTCTCCTGTTTATGTTTAATATTCACCGCATCAGACATTGTGTCTTTGTAACTCATAAAAGTGTGAGACGCCCCCGTAAGGGCAAAGGTGGAGAGTGTGGGACTTCACGAGACTGTTCCGAGAGTGCGTGTGCGACGAACCACGTGGCGAGCTCGCTGTATAGCAGACACTCCAGGAGGAAGGCGCGGCAGCCCTCATCAGTTCAGTGCGTGCTATCCCACCTATTTATTTTCCCCTTTGCCGTATGCACCAAAATTACAGTCCACTAAATCTTTATCGAAGATACCTTAAGTTACTGGCATCTCCAGACACAATAAAGTCATGTCGTAACATAATAATAACGGGTGATATTAATATAAACCTAATTCCTAAGCAAAACGAAGGATCGAATGAAATTAATAATAGGGATAATTATTTGAATATGTTGTCAACTCATGGAATGCTACCTGGTCACTCTCTACCGACTAGAGGCGCTAGCTATTTAGACCATTTTATGTTAAAATTAGACAAAAGAAAATTTTCTTCGCATATAGCAATCTTAAATACAAGTACTACTGATCATTCAACATTTTTTTTGAAATTAAGTACAATAAAACAAAAGCAAAATGTATCGAAAACAGTAGAATTTGTAGACTACGAAAGAGCGCTTTCAATATTAATGCAGAAGAATATCTCTACATTATTATTTTGTGACGACCCGAATGTAGTTGCCGAAAAACTTATAAAAAGCTTATCTGAATCCTTAACAGAGAGTAAAATTACAAAAAGAAAGCCGACAGAAATAAAATGCAAACGCAACTGAGTTCGGATCCTCACAATGTAATTTTAGTAATAACCTATAAAAGATACAGAAATTACTGTAACAACCTACTAAAAAAACTTAAAAGAAAATTTGAGAGAGAACAATTAAATAAAGCAAATAAGAATACAAAAATACTTTGGAAAACAATTAATGAAATAACAAATCTAAAACCTAATAAGACCATAAATTCTAATTTACTAAATATTAAATTAAGCCCCTATGATTCAGTTAACTATGTTAATGACTATTTTTTAAACATCGGTAGAAAGCTTGCTGAGGATAACCAAAAATATGACACCTCTGCCGGACCTGACAGCCTACATGGGCTTAAATCACATTCATCATCATTTGCCTTATTAGAAACTGATCCACTAGAAATTGAAAATATCTTGTCAGATCTTAAGTCAAATAGTGCACCTGGCTGGGATAATATCTCTACTCAGTTTCTCAAGTATTCTAAATCACTCGTAGTTCCCGTGATAAGTCATTTGACTAATCTCTGCTTCCAAAAGGGTATTTTTCCGTCTTATCTCAAAAAATTTTTAGTGATTCCATTGCACAAGGGATTCCGTTTCTAAAATAATAGAAAAGCTAATAAATAAGCGACTTATCAATTATCTTGAAAGCTTTAATCTTCTTTCAGATAACCAATTTGGGTTTAGACGCGGTAAGTCGACAGAAGATGCAGTTGTAGCACTAACATCTCATATAACTGAACAACTAGATCAAGGCCGTAAATGTTTGGCTATATTTTTGGACCTTAAGAAAGCCTTTGACACTGTTTCTTCTTCGATCCTTGTGCGGAAATTGGAAGCAATCGGTGTAAGGGGCATCCCGCTGAATTTATTCAAGGATTACCTGAGGGAACGTAAGCAACAAGTAAAAATAGGTGACTACATTAGTGAAGAATCACCGCTTACTTTTGGTGTTCCACAGGGAAGTGTGCTAGGTCCTACAATGTTCCTTATTTATATCAATACATTAACTAACATAAATTTACTCGACGGTCGAGTATTTTCCTATGCCGATGACACCGCAATAGTTTTCACGGGAAATAATTGGAACTCGGTATTTAGAAATGCTGAATCTGGTCTATTAATAATTTCGAAATGGCTCCAGAGTAACCTTCTTTCCTTAAATATTGCAAAAACTAAATATGTATGCTTTACGATTAATAATAGAACGCAACCAAATAATAACAATAGTTTAAAAATACATTATTGTGGTATTTCTAATAGTTCTAACTGTAAATGTACAGTTATCGATAAGGTTGCATCTATAAAGTATTTGGGAGTTGTTCTAGACCAACACTTGAACTGGCACTCTCAAGTTGAATATACGAGTAATAGGATACGGAAATTAATTTGGATATTTAGGAAACTAAGACATGTCACCTCTAAAAATTACTAAATCAAATATATATTACATTAGCACAATCCATAATAGGGTACTGTATCTCAGTCTGGGGAGGTGCAGCTAAAACAAAATTATTAGAAATCGAAAGAAGTCAGCGTTATTTACTCAAAGTTATGTATTTTAAACCATTTCGTTTTCCAACTGAAGAACTTTACAAGTTGAGTGAGCTTCTTTCAATAAGACAGATATTTATTCTATCGATAGTTTTACGGACACACAAATCTTTGCCTTTTAACTCAGAAATAATGACGAGAAGAAGAAAAGATAGGGTAGCAGTAACTAGATACGTAAAAACCAAATTTGCTAAGCGTCAGTTCTTATCGCAATCTGCTCATCTCTACAATAGGCTGAACAAAGATTTGGATTTATATCACTTGAACACATACAAATGTAAACAAATAGTTACAAAGTATTTATATACCAAAACATATAACGACACAGAATGTTTATTGCAATATGCTAATTTGGTTTAATTTTATATTTATTATGTTGAAATGTTGAAATAGGTTTTGGTGAACGATAACTGTGACAATTTATACGAAATTACTTATATTCACACTCACACAATATACATATATTTTTACACAAACACACACACAACACACACATGCGCGCGTGCGAACACGCTCTCATGCTTTTTTTATTTTATTAAAATTCAGAATTAATCTATTTCAGGTAATAGGTAAATTGAAAATATTGATTGTTGTTTTGCCTTGTTTTTCACTCTAAACTACTGTTAACATTAATTATTTTTATAAATGTTTTTCCAAATTGTCTTCACAAACACTTTTAAAGATATTTAGTAAAGTAAGGAAGAGCGGGGCCACCTGGCACAAGTATTATTATTACTCAATAGGATGGTCCCAACCTCTGTTTACAGTTACAAACCACTGTGTTGTGAAATAAAGATTTTTGATTTTTGATTTTTTTGATTTGATGTATTCTAAAATTGTTTAGGTACTACAAAATACAGACTTAAAAGGAGTCAGACATGACAATAAAAACTTAAAAGTAGCTTTTATGTAAATGTATTACATTCTGAAAAGAGTAATCTCGCTAAAATCGTTTGTAATTATGCCACCATTATATTCCCAAAAGGTCTTTAGTAAATTAAAAATGACCCTGTATATTATTTATTGCCGATTAGCCTGGCTGCTAAAACAGTCTCATGCTGGAGAGAATTCAAAATAAATTTATTGATTAAAACTAATTTTACGGATTTTATCGCTTTTCATTTATTTTTAACGTCGGGTATTAAAAAAAAAACGTGATTAAATCCGTAAAAGTAGTTTTAATCAATGTATAGTGTTCGCGTAAATATAAGAAATCATTATATCAAAATAAATTTGTTAGATCTCTATATTTCAAACAGTATGGGTAATCCCCATACTTTTTCATCCTTTTTACCTACTTAAATACCCAACCATATTCATTTTAGGTATGTTGGGATACTATGAACTCCACGTTAGGCGGGACCTCGCACTGGTGTCATATATTCTCCAAGTAATAAGAGGAAAGATAGACAATCCTTATTTCTTGGCGGGTATACTTGTATATCCCGGAGCAATACGTGTGGCGAAAGCGGCGACCGCGGCTGCTGGCGGTGCTGCGCGCCCGCACCAACTTGCCGAGGGAGGCACCTTACACTCGCGCCAACAGACTACTTAACCTTATCCATGAGGAGGTTGACATATTCGTATGTTCTGTGAGTGAATTTACAAGGGCTGCATTATTTATCATATGTTATAATAATTAAAATTGTTACTGTTTTTCACTAGCGCATTAGGTCATAAGATCCTGTAATGTTAGTGATAAGTTTGGCTGAATAAATAAATAAATAAAATATTTTTTTTTTTAAATCGTAGTCTTGTTGACTGTAAGTTCCTTGGTTACTTCAGTTTTGTAAAATACGTTAACTATAGTCTTTGCCATGGTGTATAGAGGTAAGGAGGACAATCTCCCATAAGAGAATAGTCGAAAATGTAAAACGGATAAAATAAAATAACAGTTCAAAAACTTTCCACAGCAGCGCTCGAGTAGCTACAGGGTATGATAAATCGCCGTAAAATATGTTGAGAGTGGTTTTGAAAATAAAATTTTGAAAGCAATACAATAATTATTGTAAAAAGAATTATGGTGAAAGTCTGTGCAATAGAAACATTATAAAAGGTTCTTTAAAATTTAGACTGTAGCTACCGTGGCGCCACCCTTATTTAACGCTTTCCTACGGACACTTTTTTGTACAGAATCTCTACTCCTTATTTCTATACTCCATAGTCCTTGCGTTATAGCATGGCATGGAGGTTAGAGAGTAGGAGGACGATCGCTACGTACCGTAGACAGAGAAACCTATAGACTAATGATCGGCGTGGCCTCGAGTGAGAAAGGACGATAACGAATTTTTAGGTTATACAATAATCTTAATGACTTTTAAACACATTTAGATAAATATTTTAATTTTTCTAAGAACTGAACTGAACAAGATTCACTAATCTTAAGCTCACAAAACACTTTTTTCTCACTTATAACAACTTGTAAACTCCTTAAATCGCTACGCTGTTAAAGTTGTTTAGCAAACTGTAGAGTTTGCTAAACAAAAAAACCGGCACGGAGAAAGGGACAAACAATCACACCGCTCTATATCATTTCCATGCAAGACGTATGCATAAATCTATCTTTTTCGTGTGCGAATGCGAAAGAAGGTGTCAATTTGTCTATAGGTTTGTCTGTCTACGCTACGTACGTAGACAGAGAAACCAATAGACTAATGATAAGCGTGGCCTTGAGTGAGATACGACGATAACGTAGTTTTAGGTTATATAATAATCTTTATCACTTTTAAACATATTTGGATAAAATTTAAACGTATATTTATATAGTTCTGTAACGAAATTTAAAATTACAATTGAATTTTATGCGTAATACCAGATAAAATGTACTATACTTACTAGTGAAATGATATACATGTGAGTTTACGTTCATTATCACTTTTACATCCTAAGATACTACATCTAACCATTTTTAAGGTTTTTAATTGTTTTAAGAACTGAACTGAACAAGGTTCACCAATCTTAAGCTCACAAAATACTTTTTTTTTCTCACTTAAACCAACTTGTAAACTCTTTAGATCTTCACGAACTGTCAAAGTTTGTTTCGCAAAGTGAAGTTTGCTAAACAAAAAAAAAACCGGCACGGAGAAAGGGACAAACAATCACATCGCTCTGTCTCATTTCTATGCATGACGTATACATAAATCTATCTTTTTCGTGTGCGAATGCGAAAAAAGGCGTCAATTTGTCTATAGGTTTCTCTTTCTACGGCTACGTACTAAAGCATAGCCTGCCTGTCCCTGAAAATTTGTAGAATTTATAGCGGCGCTGCCGTCGCTGAGTAGTGGCTGGGAAGTTAACTGTTTATGAGTACAAGTATATAAATGAAGTATCTGATCGGAAAAATAGACTGAAAATGACTTTTATTGAGAGAACTCAGTGATCGCCGCACTTATTTTGTCCATATTTCTAGGACACTATTTCCTACAGCGATCGTTCTCTTTCTCTTTAACCTCCATGTAGCATGGTGCGCGTGACAGCTTAGTTTGGCGTGTCTAGAGATGGATCAACGTTAAATCATTCGATACACAAAGCAATGCAAAAATTATCGATTAGCTATCGATATAAAAATTAATACCGAAACATATATTCCTTTATAAACAACAATGCATTTAAAATTAAGTTAAAGTTTAATTTTTTTTGGTTTTAAAAAAAAGTTAAAGTTTAATACAAATTATAACGTAATAGTTACAGTTATTACTGTTCCCGCGACCTCGGTCGCGTGGTATTTATTACGATTAGATTTTATAGATTTCAATTTCTTTTTGCGCAGAATCCCAATTCATTTTCTAAAATAAAAGTAATCTATGTTACTCTTTATAATGTCAGCTATCTGCCAGTATCAACTATAAGCTGGAACAAACAGACCGACAGACAATTTTTAAAAAATGTGTTTGTCTTTTGTGATAAATACAGTGTTAACTTCTTTCATGCGCATTTAGTAAAAGGCTGGTATTTTGAAATTAAAAACAGACACTTCAGTGTATAGATATGTACTAATTTGAAAATAATAATCATTCATATTGATATTTTTAAACAAATAAAATGGCTACCAGCATCTGTAATTTTCAGTACGGTGTTGACTGCGCCGGTAGCTTTTCAAGGTACGCGTACTAGCGCCTTTCTCAATATGTGTATTAGTGTTGCCAGGTCCAATGGGCTAAATATCGGGACGGAAGGTAAAAATCATCGAGAATTTGGTTTTCAAATCTAATGTAATAAAAATAAAAAATAGGTTTTTGGGGCCAAGTATTTTGACAAATTTATAATTATTCTTTTTGCTTAAGCTGACCAACGAATAATTTAAAGTCCATGTTATGGAGTGTCCATCTGCAAGCAGTAAATAACAGTTCAAAAACTGTCAAAAACTCTCCACAACAGCGCTGGAGTAGCTATTGGGATTAAATGAACTTAGCAGTTGTCGACGGTTTGAAGTGTGCTGCTAAACTGCTCAGTAGCTCTAAAGTCTAAAATAATTTTATTTAGTAAATATAACCTCAAAAAAGTCGTGTATTCCACTAATATTTTTCGGTGCGTTCTGTTAAATTTACCCTGTAGTTATAGTGATGCCACCCTTATTTAATGGTTTTTATGGACACTTTTTAATACACACTATGTACTTCTTACTTCTACACTCCATATTCCATGTATTGGAAACACTGCATATTCGTCTATGTGCATTTTTTCTGTAAATCAGAATTTGTTAAACGATTAGTTACAATTCCGATAAATATTTACGTGATTTTTATTTATTCGATTTATTTCAAAACCGATTCTTGATAGTCTGTGGTTTTTCGTTATGGCATGGCATAATTTAGCATGCCACATCACTCTCGTAAGTAGGCGGTACCCATCCATGAAGTACAACAATATCTGTATGACAGTTTATCTAAAAAAAATACGAAACTTTATAAGCGTAAGCTGTCATTCACACCGTGCTACAACGCAAAGACTATAATAAATAAGAATATTAGACTACAGTCCATAAGAGCCCACTACTGAACATAGGCCTCCCCATGGATTGCCTCATAGGGGGATATTGCCAGAGTTAGCAGGTTGGTTGGCAACCGCAGTCATTTATTATTTAGAGCTGTTATCAGGGAGATGCTGTCATGAGTGAGATCACCTGTTTCAATTTCCTTCTGTCGCCTCTTACGACACTCACGGGACGATATGAGGTAGTGGATATTCTTACACCACCACTACACGGTTACCACTACACTACACGATAAAAATAATAATGTAGTTAACATTTCTTATAACCTGTATTTTCGGAATATCAAGAACATTCCGAATTACACCTTTTATTTGATACCCAGACAGGATATTTCAATAATTATTTCATATTTAGGCGTCCTTACATGTTCGCAATAAACTGCCATGTTAGTTTTTATGTGACTTTATGCAACCTTAAATTCACAAAAAGGCCAATGCTTCAAGAGATATCTAATTTATTAATGACGATAAGTAACTTGGAAGATAGGCCTCCCCCAAGATATGCCGTAAAGCACGGTCCTGGGCCACCTACATCCATCGACTTCCTGCCTACCGGTACGAAGCTGCCACTCGAGTACCTTTTTCCCCAACGGCTGTCGGTTCTTCGAGCTATATGGCTGGCCTATTGCCACTTCAGCTTACTAATCCGTCGGGCTATGTCAGTCACTCTAGTCCTACTGCGGGTATCCTCATTTCTAAATTTATCGTTGCAGAGAAACCCCGAGTATGGTTCTCTCCATGGCAAGCTGAGCGACTTTGAGCGTCCTCATACGGCCAGCAGTGAAGGACCACGTCTCGGTTCCATAGGTCATCAATTGCAACACGCACTGGTGGTACAATTTAGTTTTCAGGTTTTGAGGAATATCTGACGAGAAGATGTGTCGTAATTTCCCGAACGCTGCCCAGCCGAGTTGAATCCAGTTGAATCCATTGATTGACCTCTCGGTCGAATTTCGACTTACCTAGCTGGACTATTTATCCCAGGTAAACGTACTCGTCAACAACTTCAAGCATAATGCTCCCAACAACTACCGGCATAGATGTGATATGAACATTAAACATGTTCTTTGTTTTGTCCATGTTCATCTTAAAACCTATCCGTTGGGAGACACCATTGAGGTCATTGAGCATAGTTCTTAGGACCTCCAGCGATTCTGCCATAAGGACTATATCGTCGGCAAATCGAAGGTAAGTGATGTACTCGCCATTGATGTTTATACCGTATCCTTTCCAGTCCAGTAGCTTGAAAACGTCTTCCAATGCAGCAGTGAAGTTTCGGCGATATAACGTCACTCTGCCTTACACCTCTCTGCAGTTGGATAGGTTTCGTACTCTGGTTATGTACTCGGATAGCCATCGTAGTCCTACTGTACAAATACTTTAGCACTTCGATATACCGACAGTCAACTTAGCACCGCTGAAGTCACGGAATCAAAGGCTTTCTCATAGTCCACATACGCTAGACAAAGGACTTCTGTACATTTTTTCAGAATGGATATCGGTCTGTAGTTCTTCAAGAGGGCGTTGTCACCTTTTTTGAAGAACAAGAGCTCCGCACTTCTGCATCACGCCTCGGGAGTAGTGCCTCCATGGAAGACGGAATTAAAGAGTTTCTGAAAGACTTCAAGTACCGGTTTTCCACCCACTTTCAGAAGCACCGCTGTAATTCCATCCTCGCCCGGGGACTTGCCGTTTTTAAGGTGCTGGAGAGCCATTCTAATCTCGCTCAGACTGACGTCCAGGATATCATCGGAATAGTGCCAGATAAGACTTGCTCTTGGATCGATACTCGCACTTGCTTGTGGCTCCAACGATGATGTGTACAGCTGCCCATAGAACCTCTCAATCTCACTAAGAATCTCAGGTGTCCCGGAAACGATGCTGCTACACTCAGTCTTCAGCTTTGACAGTTGGCTCTTACTGGCAGACAGATCTCTGGCAAAGACTTTGGAGCCCTGGTTCCGCTCAATCGCTTCTTCAATACGAGCTGTATTAAAGTTGCGTAAGTCCTGCCGCATGCATGTGGAGATCTGTTCAGTTGCCTGTATTCTGTCAAATTTGTTGACAACTGCAGCTTCATCGCCCATCTGACATCCATGGGATTAAGAGTGTGATCAGAGAGTTTTTTTGTTCTTCTGCGGCGGGTCTTGCAGAACTTAGCTCCGACCGCATGGACAGTTTCCACGAGCTTGTCATTCATATCGTCCACTGTATTGCAGTCTTCTAGGCACTGAAAATTGTTTTGTATTTCGAGCTGAAAGTTTTCGGGACCTTGGATTAGCGCACGAGGGCTACGGGACGTTGACTTCACTAGACGAGACCTCTTCAACTTAACATTTAAGTTCAGTGTGCCTCTAACCATTCGTTGATCGCTGCCAGTTTTCACCCTCGCGTTCACTGAGACATCACGGAACAGTTGGCGTCTGGTCGTCATAATGAAGTCAACCTCATTTTTTGTCGAACCGTCGAGGTCTCGACCAGGTCCACCTCCTGTGGGCCACTTCTCGAAGAAAGAGTTCATCACAAAGAGTCCCTCTTTCTCCATAAAGTCGGCCAGCTGCTAGCCCGTAGGGTTCCGTTGCCCTATTCCAAATTTTGCTACGTCGCCATAGTGGAGTTTAAATATTCATTTACGTTTTATATAATCTGCGTCAAATGAGAAGACAGGAAAATTCTGCAATTGGTATAAATAATTGAAGTTGAGGCAGGAAATGCATGGTGCAGCACTATTTACCTCCCACACACGTAAATAACATGCACATCCGGTTTTTTTAATGTTGGATAGATAAAATGAATGCAATTATACATAGACAACAGTTACAAAATTGCACGAGTTTTTGCGGTAACTGGACCGCCTATGAGTTGTTCCTGTTGTTGTTGAAGTAAATTTTGATACGTAAAAGTTAGATTTTATGTATTAAGTGTCAGCGCATGTTTTTTTTTTAGGAGAGGGGCAAACGAGCATACGTATCACCTGATGTTAAGTGACTAGCGCCGCCCATGAACAACTGCAACATCAGAGGAATTGCTGGTGCGTTGCCAGCCTTTTAGAAAGGAGTAAGCTCTTTTCTTGAAAGTCCCTAGGTCGCATCGGTACGGAAAAATCATAAACTAATCCACAAAGAGGTCGTACGAGGATTCCGATACTGGCTGAGGCTACAAGGGGAACACCTTGAAACTGAGGAGATACCACAAGGGGTTTCTTTTAAGCGGTTATCGCGCCACTTTGTGTCTTCTAAGGGTTAAATTGGACTAGAAATTCCTGAGAAATATTTGCACGGCCGGTACACAGAGCATCACCAGTGCTGTCATCCACATAACAATGAATGTTGCCGGTTTGCAACATATCATTGATATGCAGAAGAAACAGCGTTGGTGATAGCACGGAGCCTTCTGGAACACCAGTATTAATAGTGTTACGAGCTTGAGGTTCGTGACAATAAAAATTGCCGATAGAATTACCTAAATTAACACTTTAATTTACTTTACACAAATTAAAGTTAAAAACACTAATAATTAATTCCGCTCCGAAGCTTCGCTTGTGTCGCCGAGTTCAACTCTGCCTCGAGCGCATCTTGCAGCGCCTATTTATTTAAATTAGCAAAGAAGCATCCCGAACATTCAAGCAAATGCGCGCAAAGGGACGAGTGTGCGAGTGCAGACTTTCCAGAAACTTAGTTCTTCGGATGGCGCTGTCGGTTGAGAGATTTGTGATGTCATTCTCTGCAAAGCTCCCCTCGCTCTCGTTCCTGACACTAGATGGCGCTAGCGTATCGTCGACTTGAGCGCGTAACAATAGGCTTGTAATCGGAGCATGCACCGTCTACAAAGAACTTGATTCTCCGATCTTTAAGAAAGCTGGTGATGTAATTGCACAATTTCTCGGAAAGCCCATAGGAAAGGAGCTTCGAAAGAAGCGCTTTGTGCCAAACTCGATCGAAGGCCTCCGCAATGTCTAAACTAACAGCCAATGCCTCCCACTTGGACTCCACTGCCTCTGCCCATCGATGAGTCAGGTAGACCGGAAAGTCACCAGCTGATTGACCCCGACGAAAACCGTATTGGCGGTCACTAATCAGCTGGTGATCCTCAAGGTACTGCATGAGCTGTCAGTTTATAATGGATTTCATTATTTTGGAGAACTAGGAGGTTATGGCGATAGGCCTGTAGTTTGATGGATCTGAGCGGTCGGCCTTTTTTATCGATCGGGTGGATGGAAGCTGTCTTCCATGATTTTGGGACTACGCCTAAGGAGCATGAGTACCGTAAAAGACGCGTTAGAACCGGTGCGAACTCTGGAGCACACGTCCTCAGCACAATTGGAGGGATTCTGTCAGGCCCACTCGACTTGTGGATGCCCAGGGAGAGGAATGCTTGTGAACTGATTGCCTTGTGAACTAACCTTCCGACATGGAGCACTCACACCACGGGATGGTCGGCGGTGTGCTCCCGCCGTCGTCGAGATTTGAGTTGGACGCAAAGAAAGAGCCTAGCATATAGGCTTTCTCCTTTGCGGCATGGGCTAGTGAGTTGTCCTCCCTGTACAGAGATGGAATAGTTGGCTGACAGAAATTCCCTTGGACAGCCCTGGCGAGAGACCAGAATGCACGGGTTCTAGAAAGAAAGCGAACTAGTTTCTCGCTAATTCTGCCTATTTGCTCTGACTTTGCCTTGGCGTTGACTCTTTTGAAGGACCTGGAGGCAGAATTATACTTCTTTTTTAGGCTGCGGATGTTTACATCCCGGGACGTTGATGCGTCAGCCCAGGCCCGGTAGCACTTCTGTTTATAGCATGATGCTGTTTTACAGGAGCGACTATACTGTGGCTGAGATCTGCCTCCGATGGGCACCACAGAAGAAGGAATAAAAAGTTCTATACCCTGAAGTACCATATCAGCGATAGAATCAGCAACAATTTTGGGATCGCCTGGCGAGAAGCAAACCCGCCCCCAAGGGTAGGATCCAAAGAAAGACCGTATTCTATCCCAATCCGTTGACCTATAATCCGAAACTCATTTCAGCATAGGTGAAACCACACTTAATCTTAATCACCGAAGATCACGATCTCTTCAGAGCGGATTTGCTGTAGCAACGAATCTTGAGCCCATTTGGATGTGGTCGAAAAGTTGGTCCGTTTCGGCATTACCTCTATGGGACCCATAGAGGCACCCGTAGATGCGCGGATGGTCGTCGATGTCTACGCGCAGCCAAAGGATAGACAGGTCCGAACCTTTAAGACTGCCAAGGCATTAAGAACAGATGTCCTCTCTGACGTATACGCAAACTCCAGCCCGAGGCACAAAGGATTGTTCCAGTTTGTACCCCAGGTAGGAGAGATACGAAGCATCAGCCAGAGAGGACACCTGCGTCTCAGTTAGAAAGAGCAGAGCCGGCTTCGACGTCTCGAGATGGTAGTGGACGGCGTTTTAGGTTTGAGTGTAGTCCCTTGATATTGCAAAAATTCACGGATAGCGTGGCAGGGGTCGCCTTGGTCTTGCTGCTCAGCTTGCCCCGAGCAGTTATTGTGTTGAAAAGAATTTTGCCCATTCCCCCTTACAGAATATGCGGGGCAGCCTGAGCACCCACGCTCAGGAGTGGAGTATCTTGGTCATGGATGCTCACCGAGGGATTCTCCCGGGGTGCTTGTAGTCTCACATTTAATTCCGCTACAATGTTGATGGGAGGGGGGGGGGAGGAATTGGGCCTACAGCCACATGCACTCACCAGACGAAACGCGGAAGCAGAGCTTCCTCTTCATGCCGGTATTCTGTGGGGTCGTGGTACCACCCCGGTCAGAGCCGGCCCATATGTGTACATGTGAAATATTATTGGCAACGACAATTCAATTGTTTCGATGTTGATATAAACCTAAATTTATTTTATCCACTTAGGCTATGGAGGGTAGAAGGAAGTAGGATTACCTATGTGTATGAAAAAGTGTCCGTCGAAATGCATTAAATTATGGTGGTGCTATAACAGCAGCAGGATAAATTTTAAAATATTTTTATTTAAAACTAATTTGGACCATTTCAAAAAATTTTATGACAGTTCATACTAAAATTACTAAACGTATTTGAAGTTCACAAAAATAAAATCACTCTGCACGTTTTCTAATAGCAGTTATTATAGGTTACATTTACAAATATATAGCTCACAGTTGCTCAGCGAGTTACGGAGACGGCTATTATCGGGGTTTTCTGCATAATAAACTTAGAAATAAGGATATTCGTAGTTGTACCAGAGTGACTGACATAGCCCAACGGAATCAGTTTTGCATTTGTAGTGAAGTACAGAGTAGTGTGTTTTCCTCGCCTCCACTTGAAAGTGACAGACTTTTTGTTTAGGAATTAATGCAAATGGCCTTTCTGGATGGTTGAATACTCAAAGACAACTGCTACATTCACACTGTATGGTTACACCACACATTTTTATTTAGTAAACGTTGCAACCTACTTTAGCCGGGCGTCGTGTGTATATAAATTTACCTATTTAATTGCAAGCTGACGATCGGCAGTACCTTAACAATCGTCCTTCTGAACACCAACTACTCAAGGAAAGATCTGCCACTCTAACTTTATAATTATTTTACTTTTTTATTAAACTTTTAACTTTGGTGATCTTTTCCTTCTGGCGTGCTCATCAACTAACTACAACTCTTCTAAAAAATGTGTGGCCTTACAAACCATACACACACCATACTATGTATCTAAGCAAGCGCCATTCTAAAATGTTTTTGAACTGTTATTAACACCATACAGCCGGACACTTTTTCATCTTCTCTTCCATATGATATAGTCCTCCTTACCTCTACCCACTATAGCTTAGGTGTCTTATGAACCTGGGTTATTGCTGTCATCAACTATCTGCTGAGTGTCGCTGCCTCCAAAATTTACCTAAAACTTCGCTAAGTGATGCATCAGCATATTATGATGAAAAAAAAATTTTATTCAAAAACATCAGAATAGTCTGTACGGTCTAAAGCCTTTGCCTGTCTTAAGTGGCGAATCGTAATCAAAGCATATTGCACCACCATAGAGTAGACGGGTCGTTATGTCATTTTCAAGAAACGTAACGAAACCAGTGACTTGATCGGCGTCACCTGTTTCAAAACTAGTGATTTTTGTAACTGGCTATTTTTATTCGACTACTGTACACACGAAACGAAGATAAATTTAATCACAATCTGTGTTTGTAGCTATACAGTAACTGTATACTGTTAAATCAATAAATTAACTTCCCTTCATACTTTATTCGGGTTTAGGACTGACTGCATTAAATATATTTATGATTGATTTGCGTTTACTATGACACTAATGTTTTCATAAAATTATTAATGCAGGCATATTTACAAGTCAATTTGATTGTATATACAATGATTATTGATATTTACAGTTTATTTACACTTTTTCAACGTTTTCACTACCATTTGTTTTGCACTTTTATTTACACTGTACTATTAATTTGTTTGTTTGTTTGGCTATTTACACACCGTTTTTAAGTTTTATAATATTATTAACATTTAAATTTTTAAAGTTTTTATACACATTTTTTAGTTTTATTTTAATTTTATGAATAAACGAGTTCATGAATCATGACTCCGTCAAAAATGTTTTAAAAATTATTTTAGTTAAATTCAATGTGACTCGCTTCCCGGAATCGCAAACCGTTGAAATTATTTACAAACAGAGATTACTCTATTTTATTGTCTATGTCTATAGTCTTACGTATGAAAATTAAACGTTCAATAATACTGTCACTTACGATGTTTTGTTTATTGTTGTATGCCACATGTGCCCTTAGCGCTCGAGCGACCGACAGTCGACTCCCGCAATAATCATGGTTAACAGGAATCATAATCACGCATTTACAAAAATCACTACTTGTAACATGACTCGAAACTAGTGATTCGGTTACATGCCGCGTAGCCAGTTACTGTATCTAGTGACGTGAAATAACGCCCACGTCTACCATAGAGAGATTACGAGTTACGACTTTACGCTTACGACAGACCAAATAAAATAAAATAAAATCAAAGCTCTCCAACCAAGATGGACGTGCGTTTTACTAGTAGAAATTCTTGAGCTGCATAAGTGTGGTGAGATATTTATAAATCTGACCTATTTTTATTTCCTACGTGGTGAATGTACATATCTAATTTGTAGAGTTGAAGATCTAGTCGATAAAAGATGTTTTATTTTGTCTACGCATGTTCATTGACTCCGCCGCGTAGATAGAATTTTGCTTATTTTACTAATTAATTAATGTAAATTATGTTATAGAAAATATAACAACAAAATGTATAATGGCATTGGATTAACAACTCCGAGAGGATCAGGAACTAATGGCTATGTTCAAAGAAATTGGGCCACGGTGAGGAAAACCAAGGATTCTGTGAATTATCGGACTGAAGAAGAGATTGCAAAGTTGGATTCATCATCAAACAAGCAGCCTAACCGTGAAATACTTGATCATGAAAGGAAGAGGAAGATTGAAGTAAAATGTGCAGAGCTTGAGGATAGCCTGGAAGAACAGGGGTAAGTTTTTGTGATGTTTTACTTAAACATTGTTTACTTATGTAAACCTCTAGAGGTTATCATAGATCATGAGCAAAAAAGCTTAAGTACTACTTGCACTACTAAAACTAGAGTAACTAGAAATAATAATTATCACATTTTCTTGAAAAAGAGTACAATTAATATTCTCAATAATTAATCATAACTAACTAAATAAAACTCAAATTTTCTATGCATAGTAGTGAATAAAATTACATTATTATTTACTAAATATGAATAGAAGTAATACATTTTATGTTAAAAGGTTCTACATACATAGCTAGATTCAATATATATTAGTCAATTTACAATACGGCCGACGTATCTTGGCGAGTCCGACCTTCGCGCAGAAGGTTGCGCAATAGCTTTTTTAAGGAACAAAATGGTGGCATGAGGCGACGTACGGGGGGCGGTGGTCTAGGCTAGAGATTGACCATAAGTAAACACAATCGACCCTTTAGTCATAAAATATCGCAATCGATTAGTTTTATTTAGAAGTTATTGATTTTTGTTTATATAAGATATTAAACGAAATAGATTTACAAATATAGTGAATTTTGTTGATAATAAACAAGATTTCGACTTAAATAAAAAAAAAACTAAAAACATATTATTTTCTCAGCTGAAAGACATAATGTACTTAAATATCAATTATCTATTAACGTCTTCTTGAGTAACGACTATTTGAGAAAATTTAGAACCTCCTTATAAATTGCAAATAAATATATTTTTATGTCTTAATTTTAATCGATTTGAATAAAAATCGATTAAACAACACCCTCAGGCACGCGTGTTGGACATCCCTTTCTGGTTACTTCGTAAAGCTTCGTGCTTATTCGGCAATGCTCGGTACACGGTAATATTTCTCAGTCACACGTTAGCATTGGTGTCGTGTTCGTGTCGCTATCTCTGTCTTGAGCACAGTCGGTTACAAAAGTTTTCGTTGTTATTGTTGTTTGTTTTTATTAATAGTGTTAAGTTTGTTTTGTTTGTTTTATTTGTTTTATTTGCAAGTGTCAGTTAGCACTTATATTATTCGCCAAACATGCCACCAAAACATAACAGTGTGTTAAATCGCCAGGCGAGAAAAATTATTTACGATTTAACGCAATATATGAAAAAAGAAAAAGAAGAAGGCGTAAAAGATGTCGATAAAGTTTATTTAAGAGTTGCTAACGCAACTGGTGTGTCCCAACGCACAGTACAGCGGATCGCAACTGAAGGCAATATTTCGGGCTTACTTTCAGTATTCCGCACGCCTGGTAAAAAAAGGTCTAGATCAAAACCTATTACTGATATGGATAATTTTGACCAGGGAGTAGTAAAAAGATGCATACACAACTTCCACAAAACTGAAAAAGAAATGCCGACGATAAACAAATTACTAGCGAAACTCAAACGGGATATAAATTTTCAAGGTGGTAAAACGAGCTTAAAGACAATTATCAAATACTTGGGTTTCAAGTGGCGAAAGACCGAAACCAATAGAATGGTTCTTATAGAGAAGACCGACATTCGCCTGAAAAGGATCTTGTACTTGAAGGCAATGAAAAAATACAGGGACGAAGGGCGACCAATTGTATTCACTGACGAGTCGTATGCCCACTCATCACATACAAAAGGTAAGGCGTGGTCAGATGGTTCCGCTCAAGGACTAAAGCGCCCGATATCAAAAGGTCAGCGGATAGTGATGGTACACGCTGGGTCAGAAGCAGGGTTTGTTCCGAACGCGCTACTAATGTTCAAATCTGGCAGCAAAACCGGAGACTATCATGATGACATGAATTTCAAAAATTATGAGAAATGGTTACGGACCCAACTGATTCCAAATTTGAGCCCTAACTCGGTGGTGGTTATCGATAATGCTCCGTACCACAACAAATTAATGGATCCTGCCCCTACATCTAATGACAAGAAGGCAAAAATGGAATCGTGGTTATTAGAAAAGGGTATACCATATGAAAAGGACATGCGTAAACCACAACTTTACGATCTAATAAAAAAAAACAAAGACGTGAATAAAAAATACGTAATAGATGAAATGTTTAAACAAAACAACCACGATGTCCTTCGTTTACCCCCATATCATCCCGATTTAAACCCCATCGAGATGGTGTGGGCTGCCATTAAAGGGCACGTAGCCGCTAAAAACGTCGACTGGAACGTAACCCGGACAATGGAGCTCATACAAGAAAAAGTAAATTTAATGGGTCAGAATGAATGGAGTGCTTTATGCAGAAAAGTGCAAGAGGTCGAACATGACTATAGGAAGAGCGACCATATTATTGACGAAATGACGGATCAATTATTCATCATTAATACAGCTTCAGATTCAGAAAGTGAGTCTGAAAGTGAGAGCGACGATTACGAAGATGAACCTATGCCAAGTACCTCACATGGTACACAAGGGGCCGACGACTTTATGTTAGGAATTTCCCCCCTCAGCGACAGTGATTAAATAATAATAAGTGTAAATAAATAAAAAGTATTAAATGTAAATAATATTGTATGTGTTTGTGATAAAATCTGCCCCTATCGAAAGGTGAGGTATCAAAATTGAATCTTTAATTTATAATGTCTCCAAAGTGTTTTGATATTTTTGGTCACTGTATTAGGGAAATTTTATTTGTACATTGGTATATATAAAAAAATGACAATAACAGTTTTCTTCACGAGTGTTCATGCGCTAAACTTCGCAGAGCCTATATTCAGACTCGCCAAGATACGTCGGCCGTATTGTACAAAGTATATTTGCACATTCAATAAATAAAGTGGTAAAATTAGTCTATAATTTTCGGTTTTTTATGATCTGATATATCAGACCACCATTTTATATTCACAATTATGTGTTGTGGATTATCTGTAATTCTAACCATTCGAGTTCTTCATTTTACATTCCATACAGTTTGTCAATGTTACCATTTGTTGCATAATAAATTCTTGTACCTGCTTAATTCTGTTTTCTCAGATTAAGCTTTATTTTTTATATTAAGAATAAATTATATATATTTTAACTTATCTTTTTTATAAACTTCAAAAAAAAGAGACTTGAGTTCTATAAATTGTAATTTGACTATTTTGAAGACTTCTTTTTATTTGATTGTATATTTACTGTCAATTTTAAAGACTCCTATTATGGAACCTCATTAAAATTTCAATAAAATATGCATGCAATAAATTTGGGATGAAAAGACATTGCTCTGTGCTCTTACATTGTTCGCCCTGGAACCAAGAGCATCGAAAAATTGTGTGATATATTGTCGATCATGGGGGAATAATAGCAGACTAGCTGCAGAAAAGATATATTTCAAAAAAAGTATTAGATTTTGAGGTTATAATAGAACTATTAATATTATGGTTTTTATAATTTAGTGTGATTTTTAAGAAACTGAAAAACAATATCCTGAAACATTTAATAATTTTAAGTACCATCTTCCAAACAAAACCACCAGCAGAGCTGCAATTTACACAAAATAAATTTTCCATTGAATATGCGTAACAAAGATAACATAATCACTATGTTTAAGAGGCAGGACTCCCTTAGTCCTTAGTAAAAGTAAATGTGTGCAAGGTATGAAAGAGTGCCAAACTATTCTACCAACATCAAGAAATGACATTTGTTTTTTCAAATAACAGTGGTGACAACATAGGTGGATTATACTAGTGCTGAAATATCTATCCTCGAATAATTTTATGGATATATTGTTTATCGTAATTTTTGTATAATAAAAGTTAGATCTCAATACTGATTTGTAAGAAATAAAAGTTTTTACATGGGGATTGAGTATAAATACCAATGAGGATAAGAAATCAATGTATTTTACACATACAGCAATTTGTAATTAATAATAATAATAATAATAATGTCTTTATTTATCCTCTCACATAACATAAAGTAAAACAATGTAAATCTAGTAGTACATATACAGAATTCTATTATGTGAGAAGCTGGTGCCTGAAGTAGGCATATATAAGCCTGTAGTACAAGTCACCAGGTTCCCACCCCTCGAATGCTATGACATTGAATGAAAATATTCTAGGAAAACAATAGATAGATAGATAAACAAAGGAATTCTTATATTTTTTAAAATTACAGCGAAAATCCAGGATAAAATACTAATTAAGGGTGTATTATGATATAAAATGTATAAATACATATATGTATGTATAGTACTATATATTTATGTTCGTGTAGTGTAGTGTATAGTATGCGCGTGCACGCGCGCGTGTATGTGTGTGTATGTGTGTGTGTGTGTGTGTGTGTGTGTGTGTGTGTGTGTGTGTGTGTGTGTGTGTGTGTGTGTGTGTGTGATTTTGGGTGTGTGTGTGTGTGCGTACATTATATTTATCTTGATAGGAGCGATTCCGTTAAATCATAATCTAATTTCAGTAGCCAATCATGTATGTTTTTTTTGCAATCATATTTATTTTTAGAATATATAGATAGCTTTTCATTTATTTTATTGTATAAGAATCCACCCATATAGCAAAAGAATTTTTTTGTATATGTCTTCTTTGTTGAAAATGTTGCACAAACTGTGTTTTTACGTCTAACTCCTACAAATTTATGGCGATCATATGTAATTCCACTGTGTTGCTTCAACAAGGTATAGAGAATAAACAGCTGACGTACCGTTAGTACCTGCCAGTGTCGATAAAGAAGTTCAGTTGGATGTCTATAAGAGAAGAATCCGCAAACTTTTAAAATGGCCCTTTGTGATATTTCTACGCGCTTCATACTTGTTTTAGGAGCACCGCCCCACGAGGTGATGCAGTAAGTAAGAAGACTTTGCGCCAGTGCATAGTAGATACGTGTTAAAGCTGTCTTATCTAGCACATGGCGTACATTTTTGAATATGTATATTAATTTTGATAGTCTATTGGATAATACTTCTATATGATTTTTAAATGAAAGGTTGGAATCTATTATTATACCAAGATACTTAATGTTATGGACTAATTCTATTTTGTTACATTTGCATGATTTTATATTAATATTTGAGAGACATTTGTGCGAGATCAGTGGTTTATTGATAATATGATCAAGGCGTTCTTTACGTATTGTGAAAGCAATATATTTGGTTTATTCAGAATTCAAGGTAAGAGAATTACTTTGCAACCATTCATTCATCAAATCAAGCCCCATCTGGGCAGCATCCTGAACAGCTTCCCAGGAATTTGTAGAAAAAAGAAGGCATGTGTCATCAGCATATGATATTATATGTCCATAGGGAAGCTGAATAGAAGTGAGATCGTTTATATAGATGAGAAATAATGTGGGACCTAGAATGCTGCCTTGGGGCACACCGTAGGTAATTAATGCCTCGTGACTAATTTAATCTCCGATTTTAGTACATTGTGTTCTATCACATAGATAATCTTTAAATAGAGCAAGTTGCTTTCCTCTAATACCACATAATTCCAACTTTTCTATTAGAATGCAGGTAGACACAGTGTCAAACGCCTTGGCGAGATCCAAAAAAATTCCAATAACTTTATTATTTTTGTCCAAATTTTTAACTACGTAATCTGTTAAGTCGTGCACTGCTTCATCAGTGGATCTGCCCTGCCGAAAACCGAACTGGTTGGGGGATAGAAGTTTTTTACTTTCTAAGTAGTTCGTGAGTTGTTTGTTTATAATTCGTTCAATTATTTTCGAAAAACATGGTAGAATTGTAGACCGACCATGGATGAATTATAGACCGTTTAAAAACTTGAGGAAATACACCTTCATTAAAGCAAAGATTACATATATATGTCAATGGTCCAACAATATATTCTTTAATTTTTTTTTATAAAACAGTTAGAGATATTGTCCCATCCATTAGCACATTTGTTTTTTAGGCTCATGATGAGTCTGGAAACTTCTTCTTCGTCAGTTTCGAGTATTACAAAGGACGACGTACAGTTCTGTATTGATCTAATTGCTAAAGAACTTGTAACCCTTTCCTTAACTGCAATATTATCAGCAAGTTGTTTACCTACATTTACAAAATAATTATTAATTGAATTGATAGCCTCTTGAGGTTTCTTCGCGCTGTTAAGCAGTTCGGTGGAATCAGTTTTCGTTTTCGTGGTATTTGATATCTCTTTAATGGTTTCCCAAAGTTTTTTATTATCTTTACCTGCTTTACTAATTTTATCTCTATAATAAGCCATTTTAACTTTTTTAATCATGGAGTTACAATAATTTCGATATCTAGTATATGT
The DNA here is from genome assembly GCA_036936625.1 of Parnassius smintheus behrii. Lineage (NCBI taxonomy): Eukaryota > Metazoa > Arthropoda > Insecta > Lepidoptera > Papilionidae > Parnassius > Parnassius smintheus. The sequence continues at coordinate 44,450,064 of JAUPFT010000011.1, read as the reverse complement.
TATTTTTATGATATTATTGTCAGGAAAAGATTTATATTTTTTAAATAAATTATCACGATTTCGTATACATTTTAAAATTCCTACTGTAATCCAGGGTTTAATAGGTCTTAAGCGGTTCGAAATTGTAGCTTTAATTGTATTCGCTATTAATAATTGTTGGAAATATGATACAAAAAGTGTAGCAGCCTCATTTGCGTTAGAACATTTGAATACAAAATCAAAGTTATTTTGTTCTAATTTCTAGCCTAATTTTGTCATAATCAATTTTTGTTCGAGTTCTAGATGTTAAATTATTTTTTTGCTTGGTGTTTAAACATAATATCACAGCTTGATGGTCAGTTACCGTCGAATTACACACTACTGTAGTGGCTGCCATAGTTGACCGTATCATAACGTGATCTAAACAAGCATTGAGCCTAGTAGGCATATTATGAGCAGGAAGAAGGCCGTGAAATGCATTTAGATTAAGATACTCAGTTGATCTGTTATCCGTTGTATAATTTGCTATATCTATATTTATATCGCCCATCACAGATAAGTTTTTATGGGAAGACAACGACGTAAGAATTACATTTAAAGATTGTAAAAACAAGTCTACATTTTGAAAGCTAGGCGAACGATAAATTGCAACTATAGCAATACTTTTGTGTTTTATTACCACACAGTTTCCTTCAGAAAACATGGGTTCCGTAATTAAAACCCCAATATCATTTTTGTAATAAATTACGATACCATCATTTTGGTTATAGGTCTTTACAGACTTGTAATATGTGTGTGAAATTATATCTCTACAACTATTAGGTACAAAAATATGTATAAAATAAACACTGCATAATTATACTAGTAATTAATTAAGTAAAAATAAATGACGACTCCATAGTGCAGGATTTGTTTCCACACTGAACAAGTGTTTCCATGCTGTTTAATAAATAGTCTGCATGTGGATAATTGTTTTTAGCATTAGTTTTTTTTAAAGGGTAAAGATATTGGTTTTCTTTAATATTGATTGGATTAATTTGCTTTTAAGTGTAAAAAATATCTACACTAGGAAACACACACCATCGGCGATAATACAACACGTTTTTTGCCTCTACACGAGACATCCTCAGGTGATGTACACTCTGCGGTGGCGTATCTGAGTAACGCCTGATTCTATTAATTAAACTATACTTCTCTACTTCTATACTTGTAACATTATTAATTATAACATCTGTATCTAGTCTGCAATATTGCCTTTTTTTAAGAAAACATTTATGATTCAGGCAGTAACGATAAGAGTTATTTTTGTTTTAATTATCGTAAACTCGTAAGTGCTCGTTTAGTTAGAAGTAAACCACACTCTTTTTTAAACCATCATTAGAAAACTTCAGCATTATTCTAACTACCTAATTTAAAATTGAGTATGACCTAATTCATTAGGTATAGTACGTTTTTTAAATTATACTTTTTGGGAATAGCAAAGAGGAATGATGAAATGAATGAATGAAAATATGCAACAGTTTATTAAAAATTCAAAAGATCGATTACAATTGATTGGGCATTTCTAGTCATTTTTACATACCACATGACATTTGGCGAAGGTGGCGGCGTTTAATGTTATTAGTCGAATAGAATACTTTTTAATGTTCATTTTCGCATGCAGCTAGTCCGTGTTATAAAAGTATTTGCAACTAATATAATAAAATAGATATATATGCAGTGGTATTTTTTTTATTTTATTTTTTTTTTATTTATTTTTTTTACAAAATATAGTTATTAAATAACATCCGACAGTACAAATAAACTTACAAAAGTTTTTCCATGTACCGCCGATTCGTAACTTCGACCATGTTCAATCGGTTCGCGTAGCGACAACTTACATAATACATGGTGTGACAATATTATGACAATATTTTTTTTAACTATATGTGTATCACAGGAAAGGACAGTTAGTGAGTTTGATAAATAATATTAGTAATTGAGATATTAATGTTACGATTGTGTGTATCTATGTATATATTTATTAGTAGATTTGTATTTATGTATATTATGTGTGTTAGTATAGTTTTTTTTTAGTATAAATTATGAGTAGGTGTCGTTATCAATTTGTCTATATAATACTGTTTAAGCTTATATTTAATATTTTTCTTAGTTAGTTCATTTTTTATTGCTTTTGGAATTTGGTTTAAAAGAGCAGGAACTTGATATTGTAACCTAAATTTTTCATACATATTTTTATATTTTGGTATCGTCATATTATATGGATTAAGGGCTTGTCGTGTAAGCTTTGTATAGATAAGGCTAATTTTTAGTTCTTCCTTGCTATAATTTTCAAGCAATAGTTGGTATTTCACCCTGTCGTGTACTGGTAGTATATTGCAATGATGAAAGAGACCATAAATATTTTTTTTTAATTTATCTTTGATTTTGAGAGGGATGATACATTTAAGAATGCGCAACTGTAGCTCGTATATTTTTTCAAGGTTTTATACGTGCGTCCATAACTGCTTAACCCATACGAAACTATTGATTCGCCGAGTGCTTTATATAGTAACATTAGCATGTGGTAAGGTACTTCACTCTTGATGAGGTAAAATTTTGCTACGATCGCTCGTAGCTTATCACATACAGATTCAATGTGATAAGTCCATTTCATACGGTCATCGATTATTAAACATAAATATCTACATTTTTCTACCACTTCAATCTGGGGACATTCACAATTATTATTATGGGTTGAACTTTGGATATTATGAAGATATGTATGATTATGAGCTATAAGATTAATGTCATGTTTTAATCTATTTTGACTCGAGCTCACGTACATTATTTTAGTCTTATTCGAATTAACTACAAGACCTGCGTCGTGTGACCACTGCATGAGCCTCGTAAAATCCTCCTGTAACAGTTTTACCGCCTTATCCATATTGTGGTGGGCTGCTAATAGACAGGTATCATCAGCAAATTGGAAGATTTTACAGTTGTTAACCACATTGTTGATATTATTCACGTAAGTGATGTAGTGTAGCGGTCCTAATACAGAATCCCCTACCTTGACATAGTAACAACGATTTTTGAGATAGTCCTGACACCAGTCAAGAATCGGCCCTCTGATTCCACAGTCATCTAGTCGCTCTAGTAATACATCATGGCGTAAGGTATCGAATGCCCTGCTATAGTCGATAAATAACAGCAACACATGTTTTCTCTCATTAAGATTTTCATATACGTTATTAGTAAATAGTGAAAGTAGTTGCGTTGTGCTTTTTTTAGGTTGAACTGTGTGTCATTAAGAATGTTATTTAGCCCATAAAAGTTGTAAATTTGTCTAGCTATGTATTTTTCTACAATCTTATCTATCGTAGGTAATATAGTTATAGGACGGTAATTATTATAATCCTGTTTGCATCCCTTTTTGTATATAGGTCTCACGATTCCAGTTTTCAATTCGTCAGGATATTTATTAGTCTTTATGCAGACATTTACCAGTTTTGCAATAGCCGGAGCAATTTCTTCGCAAATTCGTTTTATATCTATCGCCCGAATTCTGTCAAGACCCGGAGCTTTGTTAACGTTTATTGTTTTTATAATTTTAAGGATCTCTTTAGGTGTCGCTTTTTGAAAATTCATTGTTACGTTAACTGGTTGTCGGTATTCTATTTTATCTAAAATATTTTTACATAGAGGTATTATGTTTTGAACGCCAGAAATTTATTCGCAAAGTTATTTGCAATTATATTTGTATTTTTGTTTGTGCCCTCAAACGCATTTAAGAGTACTGTATCCACTGTCTTACGCACCCTACCTGTTATTCTGTTAAGAATAAACCAGAGTTGTTTTAAATTATCTTTATATTTATGTATTTCATTATAAATGTATTCATTTTTGCAGGATCTAATTAACTTATTTGCATAGTTTCGCGCTTTATTATATTGTGTTTTTAATGTTTTCTCTCCGCATCATCACGGAGAAGCTTCTGAGTGTTAACCAGAGGATTTTCTGTGCTTTTGTGGATCTGGAGAAAGCATTTGATAAGGTTATAAGGAAGAAAATGTGGGTACTGTTGCCGGGATATGGTGTGGATGGTCGATTGTTAAGGGCTGTGCAGTCACTTTACTATGACTGTAAAGCCTGTGTGCGGGTAGAGCATGACCTGTCACCCATGTTTAGCGTCCAAGCGGGCGTAAAACAGGGTTGTGTCATGTCTTCCTGGCTGTTCATACTGTATCTCGACAGCTGTTTACAGAAGCTGAAAGATAGCTGTTTGGGTGTGAAATTGGGTGACATAAAAGTTAATTGTCTGCTGTATGCTGATGATGCAGTGCTTATTGCACCATCAGAAGCAGAACTGCAGGCATTAGTCACGTGTATGAAAGAGGAATGTGAAATTAAAGGTCTCCGTTTGAATGCTAATAAAACTAAGGTTCTGGTATTTGAAAAGGACGAAGAGAGAACGAAATGTGAAATATGGGTAAATCAGGAATGTCTAGAACAGGTAAATGAAATTGTATACTTGGGGAGTGCTTTCAGCCGGGATGGAAGATGTGATTTAGATGTGGATAGGCGTGTCGCTGCCGGAAACAAAGTCAATGGTGCCCTGAATGCATTAGTCAAAAGGCAAGGCGTGGTGAAGAGTGCAAGCCTTGCAATACATAACGCAGTTTTGGTACCGACTTTGTTATATGGCAGCGAAACCTGGGTATGCCAGAAGAAGCATAAAAGCATGCAATGCAGTGGAGATGCGATCTCTTCGTAAAATGTGTGGCGTTACCATAGCCGACGGAAAGCGAAACGAAGAGATTCGCAATATGGCAGGATTGAAAGATGACCTTATCACAAAAATTGATAGGGGCGTACTCCAATGGTTTGGGCACGTTGAACGAATGAGTGAAGACCGAATGGTGAAGAAAATATATAGAGCGAAAGTAAATATTAAAAGGTGTCGAGGTAGACCGAGACTAACTTTCGAAGACCATGTGAGCAAATTGCTCGAAGAGGGGAGGGTCAAGAGTACTCGGATACCTAGACGTGCATGTATGAAGAAGTTAATGAACCTGAAAGAAGCGAAAGAGGTATCTAAGGATCGTGACACTTGGCGATCTGTTCTCTCTGGCTACCCCGTTAGGGATTGTGCGTGACGATAAGTAAGTAAGTAAGTAAGTAAGTGTTTTTAAAATTTTATTATTATTATCTATTATCCATTGGTAAAATAGTTTATCTCTATACTCGCAAGCTTTGATGATAATACGTGAAGTTATCCATTTATTTTCGGTATGTTTGTTACTGGGGTTTTTCATTTTTGATGTAATTGTCGCGTCGTTGTAGCATTTATTTATATTTTCATATATATACTGTAATATAGTATCTGGACAGACCATATCATCAACTTTCTTCCAGTTAATATTATTCAATGAAAGTTTTAATTTTTCATTATTATATATATTTTTATAATTAGTTTCACCCTGTATACGCGCATGTGTTTGTTCCACACAGGCAAGCACTACCGCTCGGTGGTCCGCTAGCATTACGCCAAGCGCCGCGGTGTAAACATCTTGTTTGCGTGATCTCGCGTACACATGATCAATACAGGATTTAGTTATTCTATCGTCAATTAATTCAATTCTAGTGTACTGCGATATCCCGCACTCAAGGCCGTAGTTATGTAGCATGCAGTTGTATTTATGTCTTATAGGAGATAATTAATTATCTTGTATGTCTGATGGTTTTCTTGCACAGGGCGATATTCGACATTGCCCTTTGCGATGTAAATTTTTAGAAAATGTTACCCTGAGCTTGTGATATTTATTAATCCATTCAAAAGGATCCAAATTTTTGTTGTAATGCTTGGTAGTGATTGTGCTAAAGCGAATATTAAACTTAAATTTAGGGTTACTTAAATTCAATTTAGTTCACAAACCTGACGCTGAGTGTTAGCATGACATTTTGGACAGTAATGTTACCATGTAGTGCACAAGGTCTAAGGGTGACATTAAAATAACTTTTAATATTTTTTTAAATAGGTGCTATAATAACATTAGATTTCAGAGAACAAAGAATTCATGTTTTTTTAGTTTTCATTATACATACATTTTTGTGCAATTTTTATTTATAATGTATTTACAAATAATGCATTTAAAACTTTTATAGTCTTATATTTTAGATAAATGTATGTATTTTAAAAAAACAATAATTTTTTCATTGACTTTGTGCAAAGAAATGTGATATTAAATTTGTGGTTGGTTTCATGCATTAAAGTTGTGTGTTAATTTTTAATTAATTTTCCTTGTCTACCATATGAAATCATGTCTTGCTAATTGATTAATTGCCTATTCTGTTTCCTGTTTTACTACTCCAGAGTATAATGGCATGTAAGTAATTGATATATTTTGGTTTCAATTCCTATTATATGATGCATTCATTTGAAATTAAGACTGTCTTTAGTATTATGCGGCACAAATTTTTGATGATTTTAATGTAAAATGTAAATCAATATACAATTGTTTTGTTTGATGCATGTCTTAACAGCTTTTATGAGGAAATATGGGGAAATTATTTTTAAAGTTTTTAGGTTTATTAGTTATTAGCTGATACCTGCTCGCTTCACATTAAATATCAAGAAAAAAAATCGTATCTATCTAGACTATCTTAAAATCTGTTCTTGGTGATAGTTTACATTGCAAAATGAGTAACTACAAAATTTTGAGTCAATGGTGTGTATAGTTTTAGAGGTCTCTTGATGAGTTAGTCAGTCAGTGATATTACACTTATATATAATCTTAATATATATAAATTACTTGTCATATTGTTTGTCCACGATGGACTCCTAAGCTACTTAACCAATTTTAATGAAATTTGCACACCGTGTGCAGTTTGGTCCAACTTGAGTGATAGGATAGTTTTTTGCCCATGAGTGAACCACAATTTTTTTGCGAATTTAAGGATTTTTAATAGAACATGACAAAGGGTCGTCGAAAAGGGCAGAACAACATCTGCCCGGCAAGCTAGTAGATAAATAAAAAACATATTTATTGGATACCTATAGATAAAGGCAAGAGCAGGATGTAACCACATTAAAAATTGTCTCTTTCTTAATCTTGTATTCATTTTAACATAATATTGACACAGTAAATATTATCCATATTCCATATCCATTATATATATCTAAAAAATAAATGATTCCTTTTTCATTGTTGTATGTTAAATAAACTGCAAGAGTTTATTTATTTTAACATTATATTGAAACAGAAAATATGGATATGCTAAAATAAAAAGTTGTTCCGTTTTCATTGTTGTAAGTCATGGCTTGTGAACCAGATGAGCGTAATCTGCCTAAAATTTAAAAATCGATTTTTTTTATAATATTAAATTCTAAATGTGATCCTGCACAATATGCACATGTGCATTGTGAAATATTGTGATATTATTTTTTATGGCATAATTGACATATTGACTACAATTGTCAACCATCATACTATGTTAAAATCTATAAAGCTGTTTAGGTTACAGAGCGTGCCAAAGAAATAGGCATACATAGATACATACATGCCCACTCTCGAATAACATAATTATAATTATTAATTATCTTTGGTCAGGTAAAGAAAAACGAAATACACATTTAAAATAGAACCAGTAATACATATTTTGAGTACCATCGAAACAGTTTTCAAAAATTTTATTCTAAATTATAACAAAGGTACATGAATGACCAAAGTAACGTAATACAATATACTAGTTACTGTAGTTGTAAAATCTTTCTTGTCTATTATACTTGTCAATGAGATTCAGATAGACATACATTCAAAACAAGTTGAAGTAAGCATGATATAACTTGAAAAACACTAATGGGGAGCTCTTTAGCAAGAAATTTGAATGATATCCTTATTTTTTCTTAAGTTCTTCATATTTTCAACCGTCTTCCAAAATGAGGAGGACGAGGTTCTCAATTCGACTATAATTTTTGTTACTGTGTTTAACTACAGAATTATTTTCTAGATGAACTGATTTTGATGATTCTTTTTTTATTTGAAAGCCGGTGCTTCTCATGTGGTCCCATAAAATTTGATCAAGAAATGTAAAATAAAAAAATGTACAGAGATACATTCATTTGCCTCTTTGAAATATTTTTCGTAATTATTTTAAATTCTTTCACTTATAATAATAACTTAAATTAAACATATTAAAAAAAAACCCCGAAACAAAAAGAGTTGATGAACTTCTAACGGCTGAAAAGATTTTCTTGAATAATAGCTAAGAACACTCGTTCAAGTTACCTTTCAAATAAAATTAAAACTTAAATCTAAATAGTTTCATCCGTTTGGGAGCTACGATCCCACAGGCAGGTATACACGTTAAACATATAAGACCCCTCTTTTTAGTCGGGGGTTAATAACTTAAAATAGTTTTAGTAAAGTCAGAATTATAATAAAAATAACCAACTCAAGTAAAATCAGCAACAGTAGGTTGAGATGTGGCTAAGGGAGGTCCTTGGGCTACCACAAAGACGCGGTTATTTAATCGCATGACAGGGTTACCCTCCACTCCCTACTCCTTTTCCTCGCGATTTCACGCAGCAGGATACTTAGAAATTATTATCAGAGTGTACCAGTAAAGTAAAAGTAAAGTATGCTCGCCAGAAGTTATCACGGCTGTGAGCAGTAAATGAAAGAACATGGGGACTGCTACTTCACCATAACAGTGCGTCCTCGCACTCTGCTCTTGAAACGAGGGTCTTTGATGACAAGACACTAGTTAAGCTTTTGGGTCATCTGCCTATTTAGAAAAGAGATGTCTGATGCGGACTCGAAAAAGTTTTTCGGAAATTAGAGCAGACGCATGCCACTTGCCACAGGGTTATCTTTCAAAGGGTAGCCAAATTTTAAACTGAAGTTCAAATATATAAATAACTAGTTTGCCAGGCAGACTTTGTTCTGCCCTTTTCGACTACACTTTGTCATGCACTATTAAAATCCTTATTTTCACAAAAAAAAAAATTTTTGAGTTACTCATGGGCTAGTTTTTTTTTGCCTATCTCTCAAGGTGGGCCAAACTGCACTCGATGTGCCAATTTGATTAAAATCGGTCGTTGAAGTAATATGTACTTGCGTACTAGAACAGCTATTTCAAACAAAAAATGTGCGCTACACTGTGTTAGCACGGTTGGTTTTTTTTTATCAGAGAATAAACATAGGTAGAATGATCAGTAGGTAATAATAGATTGTATTGTTACATAGGTAAGTTATATCGAGAATAATATTTAAATTTTGTCATTTATTTTGTATATTATATTTGCTTATTTAGTATTATATTGCATAATATTATATCACAATTACATTTAATGATATTTTTATCTCAATATTTTAAAAGGTATCTATGTCAAATATAAAAAAAAACATACTAAATGTATGTTTAACAAAACTTATTAACGTAACATTTGAATTACAAATATATTTATTTAAATTAGAATATGAGTCGTTCATAAACACTGGGTAGAGTACGCGAGAGTTAAAAATCGACGAATTTATTCTACTTTGACTTTGATGTGGAAAACTAAAAATAAAATAAAAGAATAATAAGCAGATTTAAATATGAAAAATTTAGCCTAATTATATTAACTTATATATGTTTCTCCAAAAAATGTGTATAATAATATATTCGTCCTATACTTAAGTACCCACGAAAATATCGCATCTAAATATATTAATTTTATAATCTATATACCATGACACAAGATGGCGTCTTAGGAATAAATCTATAATACTTTTTTTACGGGTTAAGTGTATTATTAACCGATGAAAAGTAATTCCTTGGTTTTTACTGACACTTCTTGCATTATTTGTGCGATGTCTAAGTACACACGACGGCATATTTTTATCAAGAGATTTTTTTTTAAATCAACACAACACGTGACAACTCTACAAGCGCCTAGCGACCGAGTGACTGATTAAAGTGCGGTGTATGCACCGCAGTTGAGTGGAACAGAGTAACTGAATGCAGTGTCGCCTCTAGTACGTAGTACATAATAGCTCAATGAAATCGGTTAAGTAGTTTAGGAGTCCATCACGGACGAACAAGGTGACCCGTAATTTATATATATTAAGATGATATACCATTATTGCAGTTTTTAAAAATACGAGCAAATAAGGCTTCTACTTTTATTTGAAATTATCCCAAATTGAATGTGATATATGGGCTACTGCGTTTTTGTTTACCGATCGACTCTTACAAATGTGTGTGTGCGCAGTAATATCAGTTTTTTTTATAGAATAAGGATGACAAACGAGCACACAGTCAACCTGATGGTAAGTGGATGCTGTGGCCCATAGACATCTACATTTATCCTCAATTAAGAATCAAAATGCAGATGCGTTGTCACCCCTGAGGACTAAGATGGAATGCCTCGTTTCCAGTACAAAGCGGTCTCTGGGTCTCTACACTCGACATACAAAACACCAGCAGCATTAAGCTGCTATACACAAACTATTATACATAACACTTGTAGTGTGTGAGTGTGGTCATTCCTCGGTCGAGCCGACCTATTCGTGCTACAACCATAATATAGCTGCAGCGTGACTCTACCATGTATAAAACAAAATTATGCACAATCGCGTATTTTGAGTAAAATAGATAAAAAGGACAATGTTTGACCTATATTATTTATTCTAAACCTCTGCAAATTTGGTCGGTTATTGCAAAAATAACTCTATAGACGCTGTAGAGCTTTTTTTGAATAGATTTATTAAATTATATACCTATTTTTTTAGTTTAGAACAGGTTTTTAGGGCAGGGAAGTGTCCGGCGCGCTAAATATTTTTTTATTTCTCGGACAGGCAGATTTCCTTATTTTCTGCACTGGTGAACATGTGATAAATCAACACTTCTTACAGCCCATCACAATTCCACTGCTGAACATAAGAATTATTACATATTATGTAGATTTATCATAAATTAGTTACTCCATTTTTAGGGTTCCGTAGTCAACTAGGAACCCTTATAGTTTCGCCATGTCTGTCTGTCCGTCCTCGCATAATCTCTGTGACCGTTAGCACTAGAAAGCTGAAATTTGGTACCAATATGTGTATCAATCACGCCGACAAAGTGGTAAAATAAAAATTGGGAAAAAATGTTTTATTAGGGTAGCCCCCCTATATGTAAAGTGGGAAGTGATTTTTTTTTTAATTTCAAACCTAACGTGTGATATATTGTTGGAAAGGTATTTAAAAATGAATAGGGGTTTACTAAAATCATTTTTTGATAATGTCAATAATTTCGGAAATAATCGCTCCAAAAGTAAAAAATAATGATTCCCCCCCCCCCTCCCTCTAACTTTTGAACCATAAGTTTAGAAAATATGAAAAAATCTGGAAAGTAGAACTTTATAAGGACTTTCTAGGAAAATTATTTTGAACTTGGATGGAAACAACAGTTTTTGTACAAACTCATAAGTGGGAACACTTATTGTGACGGACGGGAAACTACGGAACGCTACACTGAGCGTGGCCCGACACGCTCTTGGCCGGTTTTGTCCAATAAATATGCATAGATTATGTTTATACCTATATTACTATAATAAAAAAGTTTAATTGAACCATTTGCGGTGCAGACAAGTAATTTTTTTAATTCAATATAGATCAATGTAGGTATGTAATTCTTATTGACAGTAATTTTTTACTTTACCTGGTTCGGAAAAATTCCTATATCCTAGGAAGAACCAGCAAGAAACCCAAAGGGATTTTTAAAAAAAGTAAATCTTACACTAAGAAAGTTGTACAAACTATTTAGAAAATTTATTTTAGAAACAGTTTAGAAGCGACCACTTCATTCCCAGGGGTTATTATCAACCATGTATTCATCAATATTATAATAACCATTTTTATAGGGTTTTTCTTTAAAAAAATATTTAAATTTGGTAATAGAGAGACTGTATATTTTATGGGATTTGTTGTAATAGCGCCCCAAGAATGAATTACTGACTGTGGAGTCGAGAAACTGGTAGCTCCCAGTGGTTGTTCCCAGTACAGAGTGTATATCACTTTTTTATAGTGAATAAAAATAAGGTCATTGTGAGTTTTTAATTGAAGATTCTCTGTCCTCAAATTTTTTAAATGTTGTAACATTGGATATAATAATTGTAAACATTTTCTTCCTCTGGATAGAGTTGTTTTGTGGGCAAAAATCTTAGTCTCTCCCGTTGTAAGAAGAACTTGCCTTAATCTCACGCTTGGCAATTGGATTGGCGTCCATACCGTAAACATCTTTAACCTTTATTAGTATACATTTTATAGCATTATTTAGTTTTTCCTATCCTCGTAAATAGATTCTCGAATCATACATAAATATATCAGTTTAACCCGGGGAGTGGCGTTTGTAGGAATATCCACTACTCCATGTCGTCCCGTGGGTGTCGTAAGATGCGACATGGGGGAGGCAAACCAGTGGATGCACAGCAGAGTCTTCCTGGCAACAACTAAAAAACATAAAACTGCAGTTGGCAACCCGCCTGCCTAACTGTGGCAAGCATAGAATACTATAATACACTATAGAATGGCTGTCAACCTTACTTTGTAGGAAGATTGGCATTGCCGGGAGCACACATACAAGCAATTACGTCGTATTATCAGTTATCACTACTACAAACACGTTTTAGACTTTTGATTAATGTTTTTGACACATAAATGTTTCTTTATTTTTGTTCCTAATATTCACAAAATATAAATAGTTTCGGCTTACTGGTTGTAGAATATGTCTCCTTTATTTAAATTCAATTCCCCGCTGTTCTTTCGATACGTAATTATTGCAGAATTTGCCATTTTTTAAATAATTTGCATGCAGCGACGCTTGAGACGAAAATTGGAAACGATTGATTGTGTTGACGTTCATATGTGTGAATTGACGTGTTAGTGATATGTTAGTGGCTGCACGGGCTCCGCCCACTCCCCCGTTCTATTTATAGGGTAGGGAGGGGGAATAGCGCTCACTGTGTAATGGCGCTCACCTCTATATCTCTGTCAAAATGAAACGTAGCAACACGCCACGTCGCCTGAAGCGCAGGGGGAGGGGGCCTCTAACAGACAGCGATACAAACGGACAATCAGCTCGCGTCATACGACCGTGAAGTGCGTTTCTTCGTTTACGGCCGCGCTGATCTAATTTTTGGTTTGGTATTTTTTGTCGGTAAGTCCAAAACTTTAATGCTTATTTAATTATTAATTTTACTTTTCTGACAATAAAACTATTCTATTTTGTGATAATGCAATCAATTTTCAACAATTGTGTAGGATTTTTTTTAAATTTCAAATTAATTACAAAACGACCGTTTGGGGTTATACCGCTCATCTGAGCGCCATTACCCCTTAGTGACCTATTTTTTTATTGTTTTAGATATGCCAAGAAATCGTCAAAGGACCACCGCTAAAGCGGCTTGGACAGAAGAAAACCTTCAATCTGCTAAAACTGCGATTGAAGGAGGTTTGTCCAAAAGAAAAGCCGCAAAACAATATAACATACCATTTACTACTTTGAGAGATCTACTAAAAGATGAAAACATGAGCAACCCAAGACTAGGACGCAAGCCTGTTTTCACCCAACAACAAGAATCTGAAATTGCTGAACAAGTTAAGATGCTGGGTTCGCTATACTATGGACTCAATGTCGCAGATTTGCGTAAACTTGTTTATAAATATGCTGAGCTCAACAATATTAAAAACAATTTTGATCAAAGCAGCAAAACAGCTGGATTGGATTGGGTACACGCCTTTATGAGACGCAATCCTTCAGTTTCTATACGCAAAGATGAAGCGACAAGCTTAAATAGAATTTCTGCCTTCAACAAAGAAGAAGTAACACATTTCTATGATAAGCTTGGGGACTTAATGGAAAAACATAAGTTTATTCCAAACAACATTTACAATGCTGACGAAACTGGTATCACCACGGTGACAGACCTAGGAAAAGTGCTCGCCAAAAAAGGACAAAGAAGAGTCGGATCTGTTACAAGCGGCGAACGAGGAAGCAACATAACAGTTATGTGTGCGATGAGTGCAGCCGGAAACTTTATACCGCCTATGTTTATTTTTGCCAGACAGAGAATGACGCCCTTATTAGAAAAAGATGGACCAGCTGGTGCATTATACACCAACTCTAAAAATGGCTGGATAAACGAAGATTTATTTGTCACTTGGCTCAAACATTTCGCAGCATTTGCTAAGCCTACCCATGAATCACCCGTGTTGTTAATTCTGGACAATCACAGCAGTCACATTTCCCTTCAAGCTTTTAATTTTTGCAAAGAAAACCACATCACAATGCTTTCCATTCCACCACACAGTTCTCACAGAACACAGCCGCTGGATGTGTCTTTTTATGGGCCGCTGAAAGCCACTTATAGGCATGAATGCAACAGGTACATGAAGACACATTTAATGTCTAAAATAACTCCTTACGATGTTGTAGGTCTTTTCAATAAAGCATATGTACAAGTTGCGAATATAAGTAAAGCAGAATCTGGATTTCGAGCCACGGGAATTTATCCATTGGACCCAAATGTTTTCACTGATCAAGATTTTCTGGCAGCGTCGCTGATGGCACAAGAATCGGTACAAATCGCTGAAAATCAAGACCCAAATGTCAAGAATTTTGAAAATGCGCAGTCTAATGGTATGGCCATAACTTCAGAACATATATCTCCTTTGGCAGGACCATCAAATAAGGATCAATGCTCTGAATCTGTTTTGGCAGTTGCTTGTAACCAAGAACTTGTTGATGAGCAAAGAACTCTGATATCTTTTGCTGCTATAGCTACGACACCAACTATTGCACCATCTTCTAAGCCAGGTCAAAGAAAGCGAAAACAACATGCTACCATATTAACTGCGACTCCTATGAAAATTATTTTAGAGGATAAAGAAAAGAAAAAAATAGCGAAACTCAATAAGACTGGAAAAGATGATAAATCAAGACTAAAACAAGTTGTTAAAGAAAAGAAGAACAGACATATGAAACAAAAATCTTACAAGAGAAAAATTTTACAAGAAAGTTCTTCAGAGAGTGAAGATGAAGAGCACCTTTGTGACGATGACAGTAATGACGAAATTAATGTGGATGATGAAAATTATAACAAATGTATTTTTTGCGAAGAATTTGGAAAAAATAACGAGTTGTGGTATCGCTGCACTATCTGCGGACTGTGGGCTCATGCTATATGTTCAGGGTGGGATTCGCTAGATGGATACATCTGTGATTTATGTGTCCAAAAATAAAATATTTCTATTTCTAATTTGTCTTACCTCTAATAATAATTATTATTTTATATTACATTATAATAATTGAAGTTGATTTGACATCTAAGACTTTACTATATTTGTTAAATTGAAAAAGGCTAATCTTACGTACAAATGGGGATGATTGATGCTAATTTGTGATTGTAGACTACACTTTTATTGTATAAGGTTGATCTCATTAATATTTCTTTAATTAAAATGTATCTCACATGTTGTATTCCAAAAAATATGTTTGAGCGTCATTACCCCGTACCCTGAGCGGCATTACCCAAAGTCTGGGGCAATGCCGCTCAAACATGTTTTTTTACTAATGTTTTCCTACTACTAGCAGGTGAAAGATACATGCTTTTGTTGTTAAATTGTTGATTACTCAATAATTAAAGACTTTGTTACTTTTCTTCATTTTGATTTGTAATAAATAATTTAAAATATACACCATGTTTTCCTTAAGTGAACGCCATTCCCCCTCCCTACCCTATATGTATTATAGTATTTTATGATGGCAAGTATGCCCCTATGAGGCAAGCTTTGGAGTAGGCCTATGTTTAACAGTGCATTTTTGATCGGCTGTAACGGTAACATATCAATTGGAAGAAACCTTATTGTTGTATGAAGTGCATGTTAAAACTTACTACCAGCAAATTATAAATTTGAGAACTCATGATGGCTTTAGGCGTAACGACGAAGTCTTCTAAGTTTCTGGATTACTAGTTAATTCCAATTACGTTTTCCATGATATACCGTAACACACTGGCGGTAATTAAAAACAAATTGTTACATAATGTAACAATTACACTAGGTACTATCGGTTATTTTACGGCTGATACAGACATATTATATACATATTATTTTAGTAGTTGTTCGGGAAAATTATTCCTCGTAGTCAATTTTTCCGTTAGCCATGGGGCAAGACGAGGTGATAAATTCTCTTATGCTGCCAACACTCCGTTGGCTATCTTGTGGACTCATGTATAGAGTGAAATAACGATTATCTCATATTATGTATCCCATATAAAAATATTCACCCAGGCGACAGAGAGCGACGATAAAGTGGAGCTTCTTATACTTTCTTCACCAATTCGACTGTGTCGTCGGGCGTGGCGAATACAACAAATTCTCCCTATGTCCAGCGGTGGACTGACGAGATAATGAGGAAACAGTATTCGATAAATTATTATCCTTATGAATAAATAGCCTTTAATTTCCCACTGGTGGGCAAAAGCCTCTCTTACCGTTTAACGTTCTCTTGTTAGTGATTGAACACGATAAATAATAAAGAAAAATGCTTTTAAAAATATTATATATAAATTAAAACTCGCGGCTTACAATCAATGTATAAAGGGGGGCCAGCATTGTGTTTGACGCTGTATGTATTTAAAACCTGACATTTATGACTAATTATCCAAATATGTTACAACATTAATTACGCCAATGTATTATTAACACAACCGTTTTATAACCTTATGATAATAATAATATTTCAATTACGATATAGGTAACTATATCAGTCAGCATACAACCTGTTTGCTTACAATTTGCCATTTTTTATGTGTACATTAAATCGATTCCTAGGATAACAATAGATCTTTTGATTTTTTTTTCTTTACACAATTTTTGCTTAGTTTCCCTGAATTCGCGTACCATATCAAACGCTTCAGCTTCACCCTCTTTTGAGGGCAACAGCCCCTGTTGCGCACGAGTCAAATCAATAATGCAACAGAGCGGGACTAGGCTACCCCAGTTCATATAATAAGTATTCATTCTTGTAGACTCTGTCGAAGTATATACACCGCGTAACGCGCTCTCTTATCGTTTTTATTGTTTTTCGGAAAGTAATTCCGCGATTACAACAGCGTTGCGTATCATGCATTGGTACGTACAGGTGTGCTTACCGACAATTTTATTTTGAGATTTTCATTACACTACTTTTGTTCATAACGCGCGGTCTTCACCACATAAGTCGCGCACACAAGAGACGTATTGAGGCCTCCAAACGAGGCTTTTAATTTAGGATTTCTTAATTTTTAATGCGCGCATTTACATTAAAAATAATTATCGCTTGGCGTTCAATTTAATGTACATATAAATCTCGATTTTTTTTTAAAATAATGAGCGTATCATTGGTATGGCTACGCAGGTTGCCAAAGGAGGAGATAGCGGCGCGTGTTGCCGCCTTCAGAGCGAAGCTTTCTGAATCGAGCAGTGGAGACAAAGACGTGCCCAGGGACGAATTTGGAAGGGTAGCGTGAGTATTGATTGCACTTCAATTATAATCGACTGTTCCTAATATGAAATGATAGAAAAATATAAGTAGTAAAATTTGCAAACATTTTTCATCCGAATTCAAAAAAAGAGGAGGTATTTAACTCTACTGTATCTTTCTATGTGTGGTTACCTCGTAACTTTTTTCTAGGTGAACCAATTTAAATTATTTTCATATGAAAGCTGGTGCTTCTCATGTGGATCAAGATGTGACCAGTAGTTTTTGAGATGCGAATTTAATTGACCTAGACTACGTTGATGATCTCATTTTATTTATACCTCTTGAAGTTGGTGTTTTTTTTTTAATTTTACTGTATTTTTTAACTCTACTGTATTTTTCTATGTGTGGTTACCTCATAACTTTTTTCTAGGTGAACCTATTTAAATTATTTTCATATGAAAGCTGGTGCTTCTCATGTGGATCAAGATGTGATCAGTAGTTTTTGAGATGCGAATTTAATTGACCTAGACTACATTGATGATCTCATTTTATTTATACCTCTTGAAGTTGGTGGTTTTTTTATTTTTACCATTTGTTAAAACTTAATTACTACACAAGGAATTTCTTCGGTCGTTATACATTCATAAATTGAGCGTTGATAAAACCCGGATCAGAAATATTTGTAGGTCGTATGTACGCACGAACATTGTGTCGTGCGGGAATGAAAGCTGCGGCTCGTAGCGCAACAGCCTTATAGCCTAGCAGCGCTGAGCCGTTAAATTGATAAGAAATAAAAACAATAGAAATAAAAATTGCAAGAAACCTAGACAAAAAATTTCAATAGGATATATATACGTTTCACAAGGAGTTTTCTTCCGCGTACGACCTCTCTGTGGAATAGTTTACCACCGGCGACTTTTCCGGACCGATACGACCTGGGGACCTTTAAGAAAAGAGCTTACTCCTTCCTAAAGGGCCGGTAACGCACCTGCAATTCCCCTGGTGTTGCGGTTGATCATCGGCGCCGGTAGTCACTTATCATCAGGTGAGCCGCATGCTCGTTTGTCCCCTCTTCTATAAAAAAAGGAGACGGACGACGGATTAATGTAGGTGTATGAGAGTCGATATTTAGGAATTATTCGTATGCAATAATTGTTGTAAACTTGTTCATGTTGCACCTTTGAGTATTCAACCAAAAGTTATTGCACAAATTATGCAGCCTGTCCTTCTTTCCAATTTGTGATAAAATTTTGCTATTTAAACACTAAGTTAACTTTCAAGAGAAATCTATAGTATACGAATAAGTAGTAACGATTTATCTTTGAAGATTACTCTGTAAAGCATTTAGTTGGGTTTGAATAACCTCGAATCGAATTTGTAAGTACATACTGATGAAAAATTATGTCCATGTGAAATTTTAAAACAATGAATATCACTATCAATGCGTAAGGTAACCTGTCACTTATTTTTGACAATTGTTAGTCGTAATTTCGAAACCAGTTTGGCAACATGCAGCAGCGTTAAAGGTGCAGACGGCTGGATCTGCGATCGTTAATCCACCTTCCAAGCGTGCATTGAGAGCTGATTTTAATCGAGAAAAATAAATCAATGTAATGGTGCGAGCACTGCTGTGTCAGGATTCGGTTGTAGTTACTCTTTTTTTTTTAAATTAATTTCTCTAAATTTTATTTTTAATTTATATAGTGTAATTTGTGGGAAATAGAAACTTAACAATGGCGAATCGGGATCACTATTACAGAGCACTGTAATAATGTACAGAAAAAGGCCCATGTTCAGTTATATTCCGGCAACGCACCCGCAATTCTCCTGGTGTTGCGGTTGATCATGGGCGGCGGTAGTCACTTAACATCAGGTGAGCCGCATGCTCGTTTGCCCCCTCTTCTATAAAAAAAAAATGTACTTGTAATGGGCTATAATGATTACGAAGAGGGATGTTACGGAAGTGGTTTTATCGGAATTGAATTCAAATTCTGACGAACGAATCTGAATCGAACCTCCATAATATCTCTAATTATGAAGATGACCCTTATCGTGCGATATGGCCTACGTATACTTTCGTACTATACGAGTACACCCTATAATGTATGTTCTCCTGACCGATGTTTACACTGCCTCAACTTAAGGTATTATCAGAAGTTAATAACGGCCAATAAAGACACGTTTTTTTAACCTACCTATGACCGATGTAACGTTTAAGCCTTTACGGTTAGCTTAAATGCATTTTCAGAAACTCGGGAAACATTTGAACCCGAAAACAAAAAAAATATTTCGCCACATACGTTCTCACGTGGGATTCGATCCCAGTACCCGCGGAATAAAAGATATCCAGATACTCAGTACACTGATATAAGGTTCATTGAGTAGGTCAAGCCTAACCAGTGATGCCAAGTTATCGGACGGTGATATTAAAATCGGACGCAATTAATTTCTCTGGCAATTATAAATCGCGTAATCGATTCGAGCCGCCGCACGGCCACGTACAAACGTCGAGAGTAAACAAGCGGTGAGAAATCAACGCAAATTCTGTTTATAAATAGATGCGCTGTTTTCTTTCCATGCTGTATTTTTACTCGGTTTATTGCGTATTGTTTTAATAGTAAAGTTTGATCATGTAATTTATGTTAGTTTTGCTTGCGTTTATAAAGATGATATTTTTGTTCTATGGTCCATTTATGTTTTATGCAAGTAGCGATAATATGTTCGTTATACCTATGTTTTATGCAAGTAACGACTGAACGTACATTCCCCTTGATGTTAAGTGGTTGCTGTAGTGTGTAGTTTTTTTATAGAATAAGGTTGACTAACGAGCACACAGTCCACCTAATGGTAAGTGGATGCTGTGGCTCATAGACATCTACATTTTTCCTCGATTAAGAATCTAAACGCAGATGCGTTGTCACCTCTGAGGACTAAGATGGAATGCCTCGTTTCTAGTAAAAAAGGGTCTCCGGATCTCTACACTCACCATACGAAACACAGCAGCGTTAAGCTGCTATTTTAAGCTGGTATATATTACTATTTACGCTTGTATTATATAAGAACGAGATCCACCCTCGGATGAGCCGACCTATTCACACTGCAACCATAATATAGCTGCAGCGTGACGCTATAACGTAAATGCCATTCCCAGCTGATCACTATTTACTGGTTGATGACGATGTAATATAACTAGTTGAACACTTGGATGTCCGAGTTTTACTCGGCGTTATAAAAACCACAATTTTCATGAGGATGAAATCTGTCAAAATAAACTTGGAAAGTAACTAAATACAACATTTGATACAAATCTTTAGAGGCGTATCCGAGAAACCAATTTATACATTATATACAACAATTGCTTACTTAAATTATAGAATAATTTGAAAATATAACTAACTAAAAAAGAGTATTAAAAGTTCTGAGAGCATCAAAACATCAATTTGAATGCAAATATTTGAACATCTGGTGATACACATCAATTGGAAATAAATAATTGTATAGTTAAATTTACTTTAAGACTATTGCAGCTCTTCTTAAAAGTCCACGAAGACTTACGAAGTGCTCCGAAAGAATTGTTCGGATTAAATACCGGATTCATACCAGTCGCTAAGTTTAAATTATCGCACATCGCCACAAAATTTTCAATACCATCCACACAATGTGGTTTTTCCCGGTCCAACCACAGCCAGAAGTTTTCTTTCAACAACTTTATGTAATACACCATTACCAGCGATTTTTCCGGACCGAATGCGACTTAGGGACTTTCAAGAAAAGAGTCTTCTTCTTTTTAAAATTCCGGCAATCCACTTGCAATTTCTTTGGTGTTGCATTTGTTCATTGGAGGCACTAGTCACTTACAAAAAATCTAACGAAACTTGCGTATGATTGTACAACCAACAACTTTGTCCACAGAATTTTTTACATAAATATGCTGAATTTAAACATCATCAATGTAAAAAGTTAATTAAGTATTAGAGACAAAACCTTTAAGAAAATAATACTAACAACAACACCCAAAAATACTTCATTTTTGTCGGTTGGGTTAATATAGTGCATCCCGGGTCGGGCCAAATAAATCAATTATTGAGTTTTTCTGTCAAGAAATTCTCAGTAGCTGCCCGGAGTCAGAAAGGTGGCGGTGTCTCACCCCTGTGCCTCGGAAAGCACGTAAAGCCGTTGGTCCTGCGCCTGATCTCTCTCCGGTCGTGTCGGTTTACCGTTCCATCGAATTACGAGAGTGAGGGAATAGAGAGTGCACCTGTGGTTGCGCATACACTTGGGCACTATAATCCTGTCCTGCGCCGATGGCTAGACTCCGTTGAGGCTGGCCGCCGTGACCGAAATTCGGTCTGGAGGACATTATTATTATTATTATTATGCATTAGGTATAAAACATGCAGGCAACTGTACGCGTTTTGTTACCCTATGGTCTAATCTTTTCAATAATAATGTCAGACTGTATTTCTGCGCATACTTTTGCAATTAAAGTTATTTATAATTTAATCCGGCCGATCCATCGATTGTCACGACTCCCCTGTTTTATTCGCTCTAAGGGAATAAGGCAATGAACTGTGTGCTAACCGTAACGCATTTTCTAACTGGGGTTCTTGGTTCTTGCGTATCGATCGGCAGCGGACGTAATAAGGGTGCCCCACACCCTCGCTAAGAAGGTTTAAAATACGCTACTTCAATAATAGCAGTGCAGTGACATTTATCTTATATTAAAGGGCTGTTGTGAGGGAACAATGTCGTGTAATGTTGTCCGCTCGAACTAGATCTTTTAAAAGTGCTGATTTGTATATAATATATCTCTTGACACAGTTTAGAAATTATATATTATTTAATTAAAAGAAGTGTCGGCCATAATTTTTAATTTTAGGGTGACAAACGAGCACGCTGTCCACCTGATGGTAAGTAGTTGCTGTGGCATATAGATATCTTCTATTCTCGAATACGAATAAATATGCAGATACGTTTTCACCCGTGTGGACTAAGATGGAATACCCTGTCTATACACTCACTATGCGAAACACAGCAGCATTAAGCTATTATTTTACGCTGGTATTCTGTGTGAGTGTGGTTTTTCCCCGGTCGAGCCGGCCCATTCGTGCTACAACTATACTACTAATATAACTGCAGTATGGCTCTACCACGTATTAGGTATTATTGGTGACGCCATTCATCCATCTATATCATTCAGCCTTCTAAAAGTCCAATGCTGAAAATGTATTGGGCGTAATTGGAGAGCTTGGCTACTGGCCGTATCTTGTTTCATTTTCTTCTGACGCTTCTTGGGCTCCCAGGCTGATATAGAGTAGTAGATCGACTTACGCCGCCATTGTACTGGCGTTTCTTTTAGATATTACAGAGTAATAAACATTAAACAACACACTAATCACCCATTGAATAATTCTGCGTTGAAATTCTCAATAACAGTAAAGTCCACTTTCCACTATGGGATATAATATATTTTGTATTAAATCTCAAGATATAAATTATCGATCACCGTACTTTTAAATGGAACCGTTTCCACTGAGATAATAAATATATATATATATATATATATATATATATATATATATATATATATATATATGTATATGTATATATATATATATATATATTACATCCCAAATTGTTAATATTTTTTCGATCGACCGAGCGATATTTTCATATTATATTTCACCTCCTGTACCCCGCACACCCTTCCGCGCCTCCGCTACGTCCTCAGATCTTCCAATGACGAACGCACACTGGTTAAAAGATATATCTCACAGTGTAAAGGGCAATCGCGGGATATAATTTTATATCCCGCGATTGCCCTTTACACTGTGTTTTCACATAGTGGAAAGCCAGCTTAACACTATGAAAAAATTGTAAAAATAAGCAGAGCAGAAGTAACCAGAAAAACGACGTAAAAGCTTTTTTTTTACACATTCAGAACAAAGCTGCTTGACACGGTGACCCGTAACTAGTGCGCCCTTCGGCTCCCTATTAGAACCCTTGTCACCTGTTCTACAAAACTTTGTGAGGCCACATTGCACTTTAAAACAAAAATACTAACTTAAAATACTAAAATAAAAAATAATGCGTTTCCTAACATTCTATCAATGACCTCTTTCTTGCTTTGAAAACGAATACGAGTGTGCTCTTCAAAACATAAACATGTGCGCAATCTAAATTTCTTATCAACTTATGGTTGTGCTAAGTTGAGCAACACTCGCGGGGCACAGAATATTTCTGATAACATTAAAAGATAATGAATAACTGTGCTTGCCAACCCTGTTGAAAACCGTGGCTGGCAACCATCGCAAATATTCCCTCTATACGGGATAAGAAGGGGTATCTTCGGAGAAGGCCTGTGTTCAGCAGTAGAATTAACAAGCTGTAATGAATAAAATAATAGAAACTGAAACATTTATTAGATAACGAGTATTATAAAGCATTATATTTTTTATTGTTCGAATCAATAATGAAATCTTTATTCCTATACGATTGATTGGTCATCTTTCCCGGTCTTTTTTATACCGGCTTCAAGAAAGAGAAGTTAAGTCTCAAATAATATTTTAAAAGGTTTCAAACGTGTTTTTTTTATAGAATAAGTGTGACAAACCAGCACACAGTCCACCTGATGGTAAATAGATCCTGTGGCCCATAGACATCTACATTTATCTTCAATTAAGAATCAAAATGTAGATGCGTTGCCAGCTCTGAGGACTGACATATAATGCCTCCTTTCCAGTAAAAAGGGTCTCCGGTTCTCTACAATCACCATACGAACACAGCAGCATTAAGCTGCTATTTTATGCTGGCATTCTGTGAGAGCGTGGTCATACTCCGGTTGAGCCTCTACCTATTCGTGCTCCAATGCTAGCCTTGTTGAACCAAGAGACCTTTAGGTTGCAAACAATTTTGCAGAGGTTTTTCATACATGTTGTTTCATAAGCCTTTTAAGCAATGTCCTTCTAATATTATGTTAACTAATGATCATCTGGCACATTTAATACCACTTGTCTTCAAATGGATATTCTTTCATTTCTATACATACTCGTGACATCTTACGAAAGTTTTGAGTACATAATCACACCCACGCTTCACAGTAGCCATAACGTTCGACTCCAATAAGAAATGATAATAATACTTTTGTTTTTGAAAGAGTAAAATATCATAATTTAAAATTTATGCTTATACAGTTCGAACAATTTATTTCTTTGTGTTTTTAGTGATGTGTAAATAAATCTGTACGTTACTGTGTACGTTAATCGAGGATAAATGTATACGTCTATGGGCCACATCATACACTTACCATCATGTGGACTGTGTGCTCGTTTGTTACCCTTTTTCAATAAAAAATAACTGGCTCAAACAATATAGTTGTACCCTTATTAATCTATGCGTATATCTTATATTAAGATTATACATATTAAGATTATACGTATATCTTTTCTGGTACTTCCCACTGCCTCCAACAACTTCTTAGGCCGCTAATCCACGGCGTAGTCCATTAGTAACACGATTAATTTCGTATTTAAGTAAAATTACTTTTTAATGTCTATTTTATATGAACATCCTTACACATTATAACAGTGATATAAAAATCACGCGATAAAACAATTAATAAATTACTATACGCTGAGTCTTGGTCATAAAATGTGACCTGCGTGTTTAAGGTGCGGTTTAATTGGCGACCTGTAATGAGGACGAAGTTTATATTCCCAAAGTGAATTAGTTGGGTATAGAAACTCAGTGCTCACTGTTATAGCGTGTAACAGGGCGAAATGTATAGCGTGTATCACATAATCAGAACGAACGATATCACCTCGTTCTGATGGAAATGAGAAATGGCATGTAATACCGTGGCCATTACAGCAGCCTATTAAAAGTGCAATGCTAAACATAGGTCTTCCCATAGATTGCGTCGTACGAGGATATTTGCCATAGTTGCCACGCTTGGCTGGCGCTGCTGCCCATCTTGTAGTTAGTTTTCGCCTGTCGCACCTTACAACGAGACCACGGGACGATGTGGGGTAGTGGATATTCCTCAAATGTAATTAAACGTCTTGCATTAAGTAAAGTAAAGTAAAGTTACAGCTTATATACGTCCCACTGCTGAGCACAGGCCTCCCCTCATTTATGAGAGGGTTATAGGGCGGGGAAGTGTCCGCCGCGCTGCCCCAATGCGTGTTGGTGAACTTCACATGTCTTAGAAATATTTTTTATCTTATTCCTCAGACATGCAGGTTTCCTCAAGATGTTTTCCTTCACCGCCGAAGTAAATCATCACTTAAAATTGCAATTAACAATGTCATTCATTGGTGCCGACGGGGATCGAAACGTCTTGCATTACAACACTCAAATCCAAACAATTGTTCGCCGCCACACTCCAGCTAACGCTCTCCGCTCTAGTCGTGCTCTGAGGCCCTTTCTTAGTGAACTGCGTCAGCGAACTCGTAAGTGGACACGACGCAGCGTAAGAATATCGGTGCCTCTTTACTTAACCGTACAAGACTTGATAGCCGTGTTAGCTCAGTTGTTTAACGCTCGCTGTAAATATAACAGAACGCGAGTAACCCGGGTGTGATCCCCGCCGGCACCAATGAAATTGTTAATTGGAATTTTTAATGCTGATTTACCACGTGCTCGGCGGTGAAGGAAAACATCGTGAGGAAGCCTGCATGTCTGAGGAATAAGAAAAAAATATATTTCGAAGACATGTGAAGTTCGCCATCACGCATAGGGGCAGCGCGGCGAACACTTACTTGTCCTAAAACCCTCCCAGAAGTGAGGGGAGGCCTGTGGCCAGCAGTGGGACGTATATAGGCTGTAACTTTACTTTTACAAGACTTGTAGAATGGCGGTAAAGACAAATGTGATTATTAGGAACTCGCATTAGGTTAATTTGTCCGATTTGGGCGCGTAAAGCCCGAAAGGTAGCGTAACCCGCTGTTCCTTAGTGAACTTACGATTTCTGCGATTCTGTCTATGATTGTTTTCGTCTATCTGCAAAAAATTAGTTCCTTACTCAAATTGAGTTTTATAAATGTTATTTCAAAAAAGAAAAATCCAGTGTACTCAACTTATTTTCACAAAAGTAAACATGGCCGCTGAAAAGCTACCCAAGCAAGTGGCTTGGCTTATTGAACAGGAAATGAGTCTTCGCGCGGATGCATCAAATAGCAATTCGTATAAAAATCAAAGACAGATTTGCTCTCTATTTCCACTTGGTGCATAGAATTAGACAAGTATTGATTGATCTTGCATCAATGACGAAGACTACGTCATATTCGATAATAATTTTTGTAATTACAAATACCTTCTAAGAACTCCATTGACATTCATAGAGAATGATAAACTGCTTCTAAACATTAACAAACGATGTAATATCCTCAGAATTCAGAACTACGATAAGATCTATCAACAATTAAAACCGTTTTAAGTAGTAGGGAATAAAAATAAATAATAATAGATTATTAAAATTGCACCCTTTTTTTGGGACTGGCCGGGACTGACGGATTGACTGACATTGCTGTCTTGTTGTTTAATAATTGATAAGTTATCATTTAATAATATTTCTAAATTATGTATTATAAATTAATATGTTTAAATGTATATATTGGCAACTTAGGTAGGTACTAAAATCTCAATTGCTTCTGGAAATTATATTTTTAAACCAGCGACCCGCCCCGGTTTAGCCTGAAGTAGGATTAATTAATATGGCGTTATTAAGATATATAAGACAATCAAAGTCCATTTATTTTATCAAATTGTTCGTATTTAAAAAAAGCTCAGGTTTTTGGGATAAAATATAGCCTAGAACCTAGATCGTTCCTGGCATTGCTCTCTATCAGTTCTTTAAGTTTCATATCAATCGGTTCAGCCATTCCGAAGAATGGCGCAGATAGACAGACAGGCAAATAATTTAATTTTTTATATATGTCTTAACTCTTAATAGCGTGCAAACAAAATCCTGAGCTTAAAGAAGTCAGTTATTTCAATATTACACACACACACACACACACACACACACACACACACACACACACACACACACGCGCGTGCACGCACGCACGCACGCACGCACGCACGCATGCACGCACGCATGCACACACACACACACACACATTTAACTGCCTCGTTGGTCTAGTGGCTGTAGTAGTGCAACTGCTAATCATGAGGACTTGGGTTCGAATCCCGGGTCGGACCAAAAAATTAATTATTGAGTTTTTCTGTCAAGAAATTCTCAGTAGTTGCCCAGAGTCAGGAAGTTGGCGGTGTCTCACGCCCGTGCCTCAGAAAGCACGTAAAGACGTTAGTCTTGCGCCTTATCTCTCTCCGGTCGTGTCGGTTTACCGTCCCATCGGATTATGAGAGTGAGGGAATCGAGAGCGCACCTGTACTTACTTGCGCATACACTTGGGCACTATAATCCTGTCCTGTGCCGATGGCTAGCCTCCGTTGAGGCTGGCCGCCGTGACCGAAATTCGGTCTGGAGGACATTATCATTACACACAGACAATTCTATTTTATTCATATGTATAGATTTTGAGATATGTAATAATATGTTTAAATAATACTATTAGTTTTTACGGCTTTTATTGCGTATATTAATTTGTGTTCCGATCTACACAAATCGAAAAACAATAATTTTAATCTGTGATAACCGTGGTTAACTGTGACACCTGTTCTGGACGTTAAACATCTCAGTCCCCCCCCCCCCCGTGACCATGGGTGCCGTAAAGTGCTCGAAACGTTGGCTATATAAAAAGTTAATATACGCGATAAAATCCGTAAAAACTAGTATTATTTAAATGTGTAGTGTTCGCGTAAATATTAGAAATCATAATAAGATGTAAAAAATTATTCGTAGTTGACAACAGTGGTATTGTTGATTTTTTAAAACTGCTTGATATTCTTTGAAACAAGAATTTCCGAAATGGGTTCAGGCGTCTTCGAGTAATCGGCTAACATACATTAAAAAAAAGATTCCGACGAATTGAGAACCTCCTCCTTTTATTGAAGTCGGTTGAAGAAGCCTAAAGGCAATCCGATAAATAGCTATCCGTTCGGCCTTTCTTCCCAATCTTTCGTGTTAATCGCGGAATAGGATTATTCCCAGTCAGACATAAATGATTGGATAACTGTAACGCGACACAGTAAAGAATAGAATTACGGCAGTGTGTCAAGTCAATTTGAATGTGTAACGGAATTACGAGCTCTGGTAGGACTTCACCTAAATATCTTGGTACCCTACTTCTTCATCTGTACAAATGAATAAAATTGAAATGTTTGTATTGTTAAAATGACAGCCTTTTACTATCATCATATATTACAGCCCTTCCCTAGTCCACTGCTGAAAATAGGCCTCCCCTAAGGAATGCCATAAAACACGGTCCTGAGCCACCTGCATCCATAAACTTCCAGCATGTCTTATTCCGTCTGGTGGGAGGACGCCCTACACTTCGCCTGCCGGTACGAGGCTGCCACTCGAGAACCTTTTTTCCCCTTCGGTTCTTCGAGCTATATGGCAGGCCCATTGCCACTTCAGCTTACTAATCCGTTGGGCTATGTCGGTCACTCTGGCTTGACTGCGAATATTCTCATTCCTAAGTTTATCAAGCAGAGAACCTCCGAGCATAGCACTCCCCATAGTTCGCTGAGCGCCCTTGAGGTTCCTCATACGGCCAGCAGTGAAGGACCACGTCTCAGATCCATAGGTCATCACCGGCAATACGCTCTGGTTGTACACGTTTTGAGGTTTTGAAATATGCCTGACGAGAAGATGTGTCGTAATCTACCGAATACTGCCCAGCAGAGTTGAATCCTTCGATTGACCTCTCGGTCGAAGTTGTACTTACTTAATCGGACTACTTGTCCCAGGTAACCATACTCGTCAACAACTTCGAGCTTAGTGCTCCCAAGAACCACCGGCATAAGTGTGATATGGACATTACACATGTCTTTTGTTTTGTTCATGTTTATCTTCAGGCCTATACGTTGGGAGGCACTATTGAGGTCATTGAGCATAGTGCTTAGGTCCTCCAGCGATTCTGCCATAAGGACTATATCGTCGGCAAATCGAAGATGAGTGATGTATCATTTCCAGTCCAGTAGCTTGAAAACGTCGTCCAATGCAGCGGTGAAGACTTTCGGGGATATGACGTCACCCTGTCTTACACCTCTCTGCAGTTACATAGATTCTCTGGTTCTGTTATCGTATAACCATCGTAGCCCTACTGTACTTCTACACACACTTCGGCACTTCGATATACCGGCAGTCAACCCTATCGGTCACAGTCACTTTACCAGACTCTTCTATAAGAGTCAACTCTTATAGAATACGTTGTGTACCCATGCAGGTCTCGTAGCATCTTAACTATCTATTCCAAGAGGTAATCTGTGAACAGCACCGTGGTCTGCACTATTGCGTGTATTAAGTTACCCTATTATTTGTAATACATATAATGTAGCTGTTAGCTGTTCCAATTTGAATAAAATAAAAAATAAAAATCTGTCTGCCAGTCTGTTTTTTCCAGCTAATCTCCGAAGCGGCTGGACCGATTTTGAAGGGGCTTTCACTGGCAGATAGCTGATGCTATAAGAAGTAACTGAGGCCCTGTTTACATTTTGAGAAGTGACAAGTGCGAGTGACAAGTGCAATGACAAATGACAATTGCTTATTGCGCGTGAACAGGCAGTGACAAGTGATAAGTGGGAATAAAATACGCATTTATCACTTCTCACTATCCACTTTTCACTTGCCATTCGCACTTGTCACTTCTCAAAATGTAAACCGCGCCTTAGGCTACTTTAATTTAAAAAAATTAATTGGGGTTCCACGGAAATAGTTTTTAATTCCTGACGTTTCGTCGGAAATTAAAAATAAGTAATTAAACGCGATCCGTATGAAAAGTTTTATTCAATGTGTAGTGTTCGCGTAAATATAAGACATGATGACCTACTTCATCATTCATCACAGCCTGTGAAAGTCCACTGTTGAACATAGGCCTCCCCCATACATTGCCTCATACATACGGATCTTGTGGTGTGGTGTGGTGTGGTAAAGGGGGATGCCCATATTAGGCCATGGAACGCCCAACAATGTGCATTTGTTAAAAAAATATATCTTTATTTATGGTTATTAATCGCGGTATTCATTTATCCTAAAACAATGGGAATATTTTTGCACAAATTAAAAGTACCGAAAAGATAAAAATAAAATTAGGTAAATACGTAATTCATTAGTCTGTGAATAAAATAAAAAATGTTGCCAATCACAAAAATCATTAAAAAATCGATTCCCCTTTTCGATCGATTACTTATGGTGTCATTATTACAATGCTTATATGATCTTTCGATAATTATTACGATGTTATGATATAGGTTTAAAATAACCGTTGACAATGGATATTTATCCAAAGCAGTCGATACGCAACCGTTATTAACCAAATGTTTACCGACTACAGACGAAAAAGGATGGTTATATTTTTACTGTGTGTGCGGATTAGGCTATGTTGAATCGTTTTTTGCTATGGTGCTTAAAACGTAGGATGCATTTTATTATTGAGGGAGCTACCTACCTATGTATCAAAGAATATTTTATTCGCTTAACTCGTAAAGTACTTGACCAACTTTAAGAATTCTTTCACCACTAGATTGTTATGTATAATTTTAGATATCTAATATAGGGTTAATTTTATTATAGAGGGCGCTACTTTCAATGAATACGTTTTTTGGCTAATCTCAAAAATTACTAGACCGATTTTGAAAATTCTTTCACCATTACATTGCTAATGAGGGCGTTAGCTGTGTGGTAAATTATATTATTACAATAAATAATTGTGAGATTAATATTTTCTAAATAAATAAAACTAAATACCTACCTAAGATGTTCAAATCCAATTATTATTTTTACAATTTAAGAATCGTATTTACACACTTTACTTACTCAGATTGATTATTGTAGATAAAGAGGTAATAAACCTAAAGTAAAAGAGCTCCGCTTAAATGAAAAAACTATTTATTAGAATAAAACTAAATGTTGAAAAAAAGTGGTTCAGTGCGAGTCGGACTCGCAGGCCCATGAAGAGTTCAGTAGTAACAAGCATATATTTTAAATCGAGTCAAAATACCACTATCATTATCGCCAGCAACAAATTATTTTGTTTTTCATAGTGTTTGTATAAATAACAAAGTTGTTTTTGCGGTTCCTTAAAATGTGCTACTTGTATCAAAAAAAGGACTATTATACATTAAAGGGGTTTCTGTGGTTTATTCATTACCAAAGAGAAAAAACTTATTGCGCAAAATAGGTTTTTATTAATTTCAAGTCATCAAAAGCGGCAGTCAACCATTAAAAACTAAAACAACCGTTGTTATAGGCTCGGTTGAATTCATTGACAACCTTCACATTTATAGTTATGATAATTAAACAAGCGAATTACTAGCTGATTTACCAAGAATTCTTTAGAGTATAACAAAACGCTACTGCACAAGTTAACTGTTATTCTTATCTGTATTTAACATAACATTTAAAATGGAATCATGTTATGATAATTCAAGAAGTTAATTTCCAGCTGATTTACCACGAATTCTCTAAAGCATAACAAAACAATACAGCACAAGCTAACTGTTCTTAAAAATACATTTGAAATAGAGTTTCAATAAATAAAGGAAATTATATTTTAAAAAGCGTGCAGAACTTAAAACGCGTCAAAGATTATTCTTTTTATGATATTATTAATCGAATAAAAATCGATATCATTCCATAGATTTTATGACCGTTAAGTGGCAACATCGTATCCGACAGGTAGGCCGCTGTCACTGTTATGTCACAAGAATTAAATTACGTGTTGTTATCGTGTTATTGTTTTCACAAATTATAAAGTTGTATGATTGTTTTGTTGTAAAAGTAAAATGCAATTGTTGATCTCTCAACAATTGCTTCGAACACAGCAGGTAAATAGTTGGTACATATCACGATGTGGTATGTCTTCCTCTAAGAAATGCTTTATAATTGAGTTTACTTGAATAATATCAATATAATAATTGTAGCTTCTTTATTAGGTACAAGTTTCGAGTACAGTGAACGTGTAGTCTGGCACTCGCAAAATGCACCAATAGTTCGTCTTGAACATCTATACATCAGCTGTGGCACTGACACTTATGAGAATAAGATCACACACATTGTTTGTCTTCGATTTTCCACGTGAGGAATTATTTGCGCTACGTGAGGTAAGTGTTTAACATGTTTAACATTTCAATTTATTAAATGTGATCCATATATCTGATAATTATACATGGTTTTACACTGATTGTATATCAACTCAAGAACTTGTTTTATTTTTTCACATCTGCCCTAGCTATATCTGACAAACATACTAGCTTGTTTATGAGATTAACCAGTTTTATCAACTACCAAGAAAGGAGACAGTTGATTTTTCATTGTTTTTGGACTGCTGCTGGTAGTCTGTCAGTCCTTAATTATTAAATAATATAGGGCATTAAATCCGTCCTTGTGCAGTAACATTTAACTTGATAAATATTTTATTTATATTTGAGTTTGAAATATATCTATTTTATTTTTATTTTTTCACTTTGACTTCATTTTTTGTATTTTACATTGTTTCAGTTGTCATGCCGTGTATATCATAATTGCTGGCAATGAACTGATAGAACAGCATCATGTTCAACTGCAGAACGGGAACCATCTGAATCATCTAGTCCGTCCTCGTTGCAATCTGAAGTGAGTAATGTATTGCACCCAGAACAACAAAGCTTAGATCATACATCACACAGTGTACTGCTAACTAATTATATAAAAGCACAATGTTTTTTACCAGGTTGTAACAGTTCCATCAGCATTGCAAGTATGTCTCTTTTGTGATTAACTACATTTTGCGATAACAAACATACATAGTGACAAGTACTATGTATGTGTGTTATACTTGGTAGAGCCATGCTGCAGTTATATTAGAAGTATAGTTGTAGCATGAATGGGTCGGCTCGACCGGGGAAGGAGCACCCTCTCACAGAATACCAGCGTGAAATAGCAGCTTAATGCTGCTGTGTTTTGTATGGTGAGTGTAGAGAACCGGAGACCCTTTTTACTGGAAACGAGAAAATGATCTTAGTCCTCACGGGTGACAACGCATCTGCATTTTGATTTGTAATCGAGGATAGATGTGGATATCTAAGGGTAGCAGAAATGTCTCCAGCAGATGGTGAATCTCAGTTAATGACAAGATATGCTAATAAATCCAGAGCCGTGACTATGTGTCGATATGGGTAGTAGAGGTGGTGAATGGCATTTTTAAAACTGAATTTAAAATATTTCATCAAAATTACTTTAACAGGGCTTCTACACATTTGATGATAGACTGCTGTGGCATCTGCTATAGTTAATAAATTCCACACAAAAATAAGGGACAGGGATGATGCGGCTCAAATACTTGAAATAGTTCATCAAAATATGGAGACAAATAATGATTTTTCTGAGTATGCTAGGGAAAACAATCTAAATAGAGCTAGGGCAGGCAGACTTTAGAAATATAAATGTAGACTTTAAAATGTTAGGGAATTTCCTGTTTTAACTTACAGCGACTTAATATTAATTGATTGTGTCACATACCAATTAAAGCAAGCTCGCTACTATTATGGTGAGCATATAAGATTTAATGGTTGCTACCGGATAGAACTCTGTAATAACCAGAGGAGCAGCATTATGGAAGGAATAAAGTTAAGCTCTAGCTGATCTTTACTTAGGGCTAGAATTGCAAGTCATCACTATTAGTCGTAAAGTGTATTTTATTATATAAATTCTATATAATATCTAATATATAAATTCTTTTTTAGGAAGGATGCTTGGTACTACCACCTGCTTAGGACCCTGTAATTAATGAAATTAAAAACCCAAGCATACCACTGCAAGACTTCTAGACACAGTAAGTTCATTCTGTAGATCGGACAATAAATAAAAATTAAAAATCTGAAGGTACTCCGGGTTAACACTGACATTGGGACGTCGGTCACCTCAGTCTGCCGTAACCATGGGTGCTGGAAAGCACCCGAAATGTCTGGAATTAAAAATCAAAGAAATAAAACGCGATAAAATCGATAAAAATAGTTGTTAAAAAAACTGCATTTGTGAAAATAAAAACTTCAAATATTTTCAAAACCCCGACTTTTTTTAAAGCAATTCCTTTACCATTTCATTGTTTTAATTGCATATTATCATATCTATATGCTTTTATATGTGGGCACTCATGGCCGAAGTGTCTATGAAGACTGGGCATTCCCCTTTAGCCATAGAATTGCCACGCTTGGTAGGCAGGTTAACAACCGCATTTTTTTAGTTATGTATATAACGAGGATAATTATGTTGGTTGTTCTTACATAAACAAGCACACAGTCGGTCTAATCATAAGTGGGTTTCGTGTCTGACGGCTCCGCAGTGCAGTGGTTTAGCAATCAGTTGCAGTGCTGGTGGCCGCGGGTTCGAATCCCGCACGGAACAAGTATTTGTATTTCCTATAAATTTCTGGGTCTGGATGTATGTAAACTGCAGATAGGAGAAAATGCTAATCTGGAGATAAAGTTTAAAAAAAAGAGAAACGAAAAGAAAGAATAGAAGGTTATCCACCTAAAATTTTACAACTGGCCTGATGTAATAGGATTTTGGTATTTCAACCTCTATGCCTCTGACACAAATACTTAAATACAAATATTTAATGGACGTTGGTAGAAACGAGGTATAGTCTCTGCTAATTCTCATGTGACACCTGCTACATTCAATAATATTTACTATAAGACAGGCCATTTTACAACTGTGTAAAATTAATGGCTTTGGCAGCAAAACATTATTTCTATGAGCGATATTATTTTAAAATGATCTCGTATCTAACCAGGCAACATACTGGGCTTAAAATTAAATGTTTTATGTTTAATGCATAAACTCAAAAAGCATTGATAATGGTCATTAATGAATTGTGTAATTAGTAGGAATATTTATATTTTCCCTACTACTTTGTTGCTATTAATAGTTAATTCATTACAAATATTAATAACAATATTTGGTAGATAAAATCCGCATGAAATATTAATATGTATATCATAGAAGGTAGTGTTTGTTTTTGTTAATTAAGTTGGGTTTGCTATATAACAGATCGTGTTTCTCTAATTAATTTACAAGGTAATAAACTAATAAAATTCCGGCTCTGGAATACAATTGATTACGGATGGATTTATTGACCATAAAACGAAATTAGGTTACAATATCAGACCAACAAAATAAGATCGGTCGATCGGAGAAGTCGGTCAACCCATGTATTTCAAGCGATACCGAAATCACTCAAACTTTGACACTCACTCGCGTACACATCTTTTTTCTTTAAGGCTATCGCCGTACTGATCCGAGTGAATACATAATTTCTATAAAAACTTGAAAAAACGCCGTCATAAGGTCTAAAGTAGCGTAGCGCCCGCGACGATTAAAAGCGCTTAGAAATTCTCAAAAACTTTAAAATAATTTTTTAAAAATTATTGATTTAAGTAATCAAAATAATGAGCATGTAAATTATGAATATTGATGTTATGAATATATTTAAGTGATTTCCAAGCATATAGATTAAGTAATTTCGTTGTAATTTCAACTAGAGGTGTTTTCGCAAATAATTATGATCTAGTCAAAATTATACAATCGTGTTTTTGAACAATCAAATTCAAGATAAAGGCATGAATTTACCTATATCAAAATTTCGCTTTCCTTAGTGGTGTCATAGTCTTTATACTATTCGATGAAAGGAGGTGCATTTTTTCACGGTTTCGCCTTAATAACAACCTGTAAAAATCTGCTGGACGCACACGCATATGCACTTTATATGTTGCTTAGTTATTATTACTTAGGCCGGCTATACATACTGAATTCCGAATGCAGCAAGTCCATATAAAATCAATGATCCGTCCCATCGTTTGATTCGTTTTGGAATTCCGTATTTAGTATGTGGCGGGCCTTAGGGCCATATGCATACCGGGCCTTAGGCCGGCCATATGCATACGAAATTCCGAACGGGTCGGCCACATACATAATCCCGTACACATACGGAATCCCGTTTTGCTCGCAAAATTTGGAACGGATAACTACCGTAGGTGTGTGACGCGTCTTTGATTTTACATGTACTTGTTGCGTTCGGAATTCCGTATGTACCTATATGGTCGACCTTAGTTGTCAATAATTTTAGATGCATATGATGCGTGCGAGATAAGTTGACATGGCTTGGTTTTTCTTCACCTAAAATGTACACCAGCGCTTCCTCTGTGTTTGTTGATCTGACAAAGTATTTATCATTGTAGATCTGATCTAAAGAAATATCGTTTACCATATGTAACATATCACATTACGTATTGGTTGCCATACTATAACAAAATGCTGAGAGTTAAACCAGATTTAGTACGTGGTAGAGCCATGCTGTAGCTATATTATAGTTATAGCGCGAATGGGTCGGCTCAACCGGGGCAGGACCATGCTCTCACAGAATACCAGCGTAAAATAGCCGCGTAATTCTACTGTGTTTCGTATGGTGAGTGTAGAGAGCTGGAGACCCTTTTTACTGGAAACGAGGCATTCCATCTTAGTCCTCAGAGGTGACGACGACGATAAATGTGGATGTCTATGGGTGGGCCACAGCATCCATTTACCTTATCAGGTGGACTGTGTGCTCGTTTGTCACCCAATGCTATAAAATAAATTTCATTCATTCATTCATAACAGCCTTTTATAGGCCTCCAAATAGAAATAGAAATAGAAACTTTTTTATTCAATGTAGATTATAAAAATACTTATTGAAAGTCACTTTTTTAATTTACCACTGGTTCGCAAAAGAAACCTCTGTCCTGGGAAGAACCAGCAAGAAACCCAGCGGGACTATTTTTTTTAATAATAGCTTACAATCATGTTTACAATCAACAACACAAGACAAATTAGAAATAGCTTGGTAGCGATCATCCTTCCCAGGGGTTATTATCATCTATAAATTCCTTAATATTATAATAACCCTTTTTATACAAACTTAGTTTAATAACATTTTTGAACTTTGTGTATGACAAATTTTGTATATTTTCTGGGATTTTGTTGTAAAAGCGTATACATCGCCCCAAGAATGAATTACTGACTCGGTGGAGTCGAGTAACTGGTACTACCAGCTTGTGTCTGCTCCTAGTATTTACAGAATGAATATCACTTATTTTCGCAAAACTACTTTTATTTTTGTGTACGTACATTACATTTTCATAAATGTATTGAGAGGCCAGAGTTAATATATTAATTTCCTTAAATTTTTGTCTCAGTGACTCTTTTGGTTTTAAATTATATATTGCTCTAATGGCCCTCTTCTGTAAAATAAATATAATTTCAGTGTCAGTCGCGTGTCCCATAGCAAAATACCATACGACATAATGCTATGGAAATAACTAAAGTAAACTAATCTAGCTGTTTCAACACTGGTAAGAGTTCTAATCTTTTTTACAGCATATGCTGCAGAACTAAGTCTGCTAGCTAGTTTTGATATATGGGGGAGCCATTGAAGCTTTGCGTCCAGTGTGATTCCAAGCAAAATGGTGGTATCAACAAGACTCAGTTCCTCCCCATTTAAAATTACATTAGTATTGACATGTTTAACATTAGGAGTTAAGAATTTCATACATTTAGTTTTAGTTCCATTCAAATGCAAATTATTAATATTAAACCAATTGACTAACTTAGCTATAGCATTATTTACTTCGTCGTAATTTAATAACTGTCGTTTTAATTTGAAAATTAATGAAGTATCATCAGCAAATAATACTATATCATGGTTATCCCCTACTATGTAAGGTAAGTCGTTAATATATACAAGAAACAGAAAAGGGCCGAGAATTGAGCCCTGAGGCACGCCCATTTGTACAATGGACCCGGAAGAACTCATACTATTAATAACAACTTTTTGTGTTCTGTCACTTAAATATGAAATAATTAATTTAAGAGCATCATTTCTTACACCGTAGTGTTGAAGTTTCCTGATTAATGTTTCATGGTGAACACAATCGAAGGCTTTGGATAGGTCACAGAACACACCCAAAGCATCCTGTGAATTCTCCCATGCATTAAATATATATTTAATCAGCTCAACACCAGCATCAGTTGTCGAGCGACCCCTTGTGAAACCAAATTGATTTTTATGAAGTAATTTATTTACATTAAAAAAAATTAACAATTGATCAAGAATAATTTTTTCAAAAATTTTACTAAGTGTTGGCAGTACAGAAATAGGTCTAAAATTAGCGGGGTCCAATGTATTACCAGATTTAAATAAAGGTATTACTTTACTATGCTTCATTAAATCAGGAAACACACCAGATTTGATACTACTATTAAAAATAATAGATATTTGAGGTGCGATTGTGTCTATTATAGACGCAATAACTTCAACAGAAATCCCCCACAGATCGGCGGTTCTCTTAATGTCAATAGTCTTAAAATATTTTACAATATCTTTTGATGAAACTTTATGAAATGTAAAATTCTTTGTACACACATTTACATTTTGTTTAAGTAATGATTCGGCGACGGTAGGAGAAGAATTCAGTGACTTAGTGGTTAAGATCGGAATATCAGTAAAATATTTCTCAAAAACCATTGCAACGTCCTGATCTGATTTAGTTAATTTATTGTTATAACTTAACTGGTAGTTTGAATTGCGAGAGTTGACCTTACCAGTTTCACTATTAATTATACTCCATGTCATTTTAATTTTATTAGAAGCAGTCTTTATTTTGTTGCTTAAATACAATGACTTGGCTAAGAAGCACACTCTTTTAAATATTTTGGAATATTTTTTTACATATTCCCTAAATTCGACGCTAGGATTATATGACCTATCATTGTAAAGTTCATATAACCTTTGTCTACTCTTATGGACTCCTACTGTCGCCCATTCATTAAATGCTTTACGATTATTCAAGGAGAACGTTTTAGAAGTAAAAGTGTTATTAAATTCATTGCAAATGAGCTTAAATAATGTTGCATACAAAAAATTTGGATTATTTTGGTATGAAAGTAATGGAAGTTTTTTTACTATGTTACTTCTAAACTTCTCCAAGCGATGTGCATTTACTGGAACAAACAC
Organism: Parnassius smintheus behrii; assembly: GCA_036936625.1. Taxonomy (NCBI): domain Eukaryota; kingdom Metazoa; phylum Arthropoda; class Insecta; order Lepidoptera; family Papilionidae; genus Parnassius; species Parnassius smintheus. The sequence goes on along the minus strand of JAUPFT010000011.1, from coordinate 44,410,450 downwards.
TACTTTTTTATCTACTTGCTTGCTTTTTGTGAACATAAGGTAATGAAACAAATTGTCCACAGTGATCAGAGCTCAATTTTTGAATTATACATTTATTGAACGGCTTAACATTTGTAAAAATGTTATCTATACATGTTGCACTAGATTCAGCAATACGTGTTGGCTCCAAAAATAAATTAAAAGGAACATAAGATTTAAACAATGATCTAAATTTAATATTAGTGGAGGAAGCTTCTAGGAGATTGATATTAAAGTCTCCACATATTACAACAGATTTATTCTGTTTATTAAGCTTAGCGAAAACTTCCTCCATAATTTTTTCAAAAGTATCATATAACGAACATGGGGGTCTGTAAACGCTCACAACAATGAGGTGCTCAAACTCAACACATGCCATTTCTACAGTTCGCTCAACAGAGAGGCTCACAATATCTTTACGTTCTTTATATGATAATAATTTACTAGCTAAATATTAAGGAGCCACCTCTTAAAATCGTTTCTCTATTGAAAGAACTGAGCACCTGGTGATTACTAAAGTTAAACATTAAATTCAAAACACACATTCAAACACAAAAATCAACACATATCAAAAAGATCGGAGAAGGGATATTTGCTATAGTCGCCACGTTATTAGGAAGACGCTGCTACCAATCACTTGACTGGTTTCCCTCTGTCACCTCGTATGACACCCACGGGATATGGGATAGTGGATATCCTTAAACCGCCACTACACAATAAAAAAGAACAACCCCTATCAAATAAAATATTTTTAACAATAATTGCTGACTTTACAAAACTCTGTCTAGTGTCTACCAAGAGTTAGGTTTAGGTTTGAAGACATTTATTCTCATAAAGACATTATATACGCCACTTACATGAGAACATAAATAGAAGTAAATCTAAGTAACGAAATTCGTTGTCGTGCCTATGTTGTTGAAAAATAAACAACATCAAAAACAGCTATATACGGGACAAATCTATACAAATAAAAGAACAGTTATCAAATGACAACAGTCACTCACAAATTCTGGGATTCACTATCACCTTAGCACCACAACACCAAACCAAGACCGGGGACAAACTCGTCCAACGCACTCAGATAGGTATGTTGGTGATTATATGATTTGCTAGTTGCTTTTTGAACACGTTGAATGAGTCTACATTTTTAAGAGTTACGTAGGTATATATCATAAACACTCACGCCTGTCACCCAGGGGGGTAGGCATAGACTACAGACTTACATTTAGCTCGATCCCGGCGCACCTCTCACGCCTCCTCCACATTCATATGCCTACCTACACATACATGCTCGTCGGTTAAGGGTACTCTTAATTTGGCCCATTTTTACCTCCTAAAAAAAATAAAGAGGTATATATAATCCGCAAGAATTCTGTTATGACATAGGACATATTATCTGGACCGTCATAATTTAATTATGATATTTATGGCTCGCTAACCAGTTTTAAACAAGAATAAAGATCCTTATACAATTCCTTTTAATAAATAAAAGTATTTTTAATACCAGTTCCTGGCTTCATAACATTTGTGTCACCTTCCAAGAGTGGGTATATAATCCGTAAGTATTCTGTAGTGGCATACACATAATCTGGATCGTCATAATTTAATTATGATATTTATGTTTCTCTAGCTTGTTATAAATTAGAATGCGTGTGCAGTTAAGTCGGAGCGTGCATTCCTTGACATTATGCGCAAGTCGTGACGAAGAACACTAAAAATATTATTACAATTTTTACACTGCCAGGAGTCATTTATGCCCCTATAATAATAATGTTATTAACGACGTATTATTACTTAAGCATCATTAAAAAGAAAAACCTATTCGACGTAGAAAAAACCTCGATACCGAAGCGTCGTGCATATGAATATTTTATTGCGCATTCGTATATGAAATTGCTTTTATTTCAAAGATACTTAGTGTATGTTATGCTTAACAAAAATTTTTCTGAAAACCATTGAAGCCACATTATGCTAATGGCAATTGATAGCGTGATGTGTTTTTGAAGACTATTCGACTACATTTGTAAATCGTTTCTAGCTCAAACATTTCCAATGAATAGTGAGAGGGTGCATTTATAGTAATCAGGTAGAACTTTCCTTTTTGTTTTTGATGTTAGTATTTTTAGGAGTCGTTTATTTTTTGAAGATTCTTTTATGCCAGTAGTTAGCCAGTATTTTTTATTGTTAGTTTTTAGTTTAATTTTACGTTTCGGTATGCATTTATTTAAAATATCTGTCAAAATATTATGAAATTGAGTATAATTTTCATTCACATTATTTTCAGGTCGTAATATAATTTGCCGGTTAATTTCTTTTAAATTTTAGTTTAAATTGTTCTGTATTAGCTAAATTGTAAAACCGTTTGTCATTATACCAAGTTATTTGTTTAGTTTGTGATTGTGACTTTATTCGAACGATGGTTGCAGCGTGGTTACAAAATCCTAACTCGTCAGTAATTTATTTTTATCAAAATCGGTAAATATTAAAAGTAAGTACATTGATGTTTGTGTGAAATGTGTAGGGGTCTAATATGTTGAGATAAGTTGTACTCAGACATAGTATTTAATAACTGGGATGTTTTATAATTATTATCAAGGACGTTTGTACTAAAATAGCCGCCAAGAATAACTTTATATTTTGAGTTATATTTAAAGGTTAACGTGATTGGTAATAAACATCTAATAATCTTAATAGCGCTACGACTATTTTTTAAAGTTACTATCAATATTTTAAGATTCATTTTACGGCTATGTTTAAAATGCGTAAATATTTGAATCGTTTTCTTTCCTCGTTTTAGCCATTGCAGAATGTGATCAATTACTTCACATCGTGCGAAACTAACGATGCGTAAAATTTCGTATCAACGCATTATGCGCTTAATTAATTAAAACCATAATTGAAATTAAATGTCATTGAAAACTTAGCCATTGATGACAATAACGTATTATTAACGTTTTAGTAATGTATATGAGTTAATCAGTATTACGAAATTACCCTCGTTACAACACAAAGGTTGATTATGAAAAGGGAGGGCGTCGTAGAACGGAGATGCGTCATTTGCGCAGGCTGCGCGCGTCGGCGTATTTCCTGTTATCTCACCGCCCTCAGTAGCGCCGCCGGCCCGCCGCCGGCCGCCCCGAAATGTAGCCACACGCCCAGCCCTCTTATAACACAGTCTTCCAAAACCGCCTTAGTTTTATTTAGCCTTAAGAAACCAAGTCTTCCATTAGATTTAAGTATTTTAAGATGCAGAGGGGCAGGGCGGCGCGTCGCGAACAAAACAACAGAGTCGTCTTTGAACGATTGTGGCGGGGCACGTTTCAAGCCGTGCTGGCGGGCCCGCAAAGGAGACCGCGCGCGTCCTCTCACGATCCTAACCCGGAGGCCGCTATCGTGCCCTCGAACATGCCACAACAAGGCCCGTCTCATGTGACGGACTCCTTAGAGCCGGCACTAAGAACCCTCCTCGCTGGACTGAGGCACTCATGTTGTTGCCGATGCAATTGCGCTACAGAACGCAACAATGTTAACAACAATTTGCAGGTCTGTCACTCCAATGAGGAGGAGAGGAAATCCGTGCGCTCTGTCATAAGGTGGGCAAAGGTTTTATCAATCGTCGAAGCATTTAATATAGGTCGCTTGCTATTGTCACAGGAAATTTGCTAATTTGTAATAATATCCAACACGTACGGCTAATCTGCAAGATCTAAACGATTTAACGCTTAATTTCAGCTAACAGTCACTGTTAACGGTATAAATTGTTACGATATTTAGTGTACCTCGATCCTGTCTTCGAGTTTATTAGTTATTGACATTTTTTTCTAAACTAATGTTTCGTATTTTTAGCGCACTTAGGTGCTAATCAGGTAAATATGCGTTCTAGAACGTTAATTAAATAAAATGAATGCTACACTAATTTTATCAATCGATTTTGTAGGACGAATTAATAATGCTAGATGAGATGTATATACATTATAGGATGAAAGAATTATATCCAATTAAAATTACTGATAGCAAATGAAAAGTTTTAATAGTCATTTTAAAACTTAAAAGATATCTTCACCAGAATCTACAAGGTCAATTTGTCAGCCATCTTAAAATTTAACGTTTGCATCGGCAGCGTTCGCGAGACGCACGCAGTCGCTGAAGCGCAGCAAGAGAAGAACGCAAGGCTCCGAGATGCGTTTGGTATATCGCCGAGGTTCGTGGAGGGGACCAGCTTGGACCCGGAACGTCGTGCAAGGGAGGAGGCGAAGCGATATCCACTTGTGAGAACACCTAGTCACGAAAAAGAAGAACGGGATACGCATGTGTCAAAAAAGAAAAAGAAACGAAGGTACAAACTCTACACATAATTTCTATTTTAGTTACAATAATGAACAAACATTAATATTTACAAACGTTCGTTAATAGCTTTTAACACTATCAACTTCAAATTTTCTAGTTTTGTGTTGTAATATTAATAAATATTTAAAAAAAAATAAGTATGGTTATTTGCTTTATATCAACAATTATATTTATTATGTTTAAGGCTTCATTCGAAATGAAATTATTTTTTAATAAAATATGAACAATAATGATTCTAAAAACAATCGTAAACAATAAGAAATAACTACCACTACCTAAATTACTACCAACGAAATATACAACAGTCAATAAAATAAATGGCATTACCCTATAGCATTGCCAGTGTACTACTGAGGTACTGAGCCTTGGAACCTCATGTCTACTGCTGGTCTTTGATTTGACCTGCTCTTTCCTTCAGACTACCAGAGTCATTAAACTATTTTTATTGTTAATATTTGTTAAATTTTATGTTAAGATTTACCTTTCGGCTACAAATATTGTTGTGTTATTGTGCTCAATGTTTCTAACGTGTTTCCAGTGCATCGCCAGAGTCAAAGAAATCTAAGAAGAAAAAGTCCAAGAAGAATAAGAAAGAAAAGTGGGTATTATTTTTATTTATTATTTATATTTGTTCTGTTATCTACTTTACAATATTTCTAAGCATTGATTGTTACTGTTCAATATCTCAAATAAAATTTAACACCCAGACAGGTGACACTTCAATTGACAAAAAGGCAAGTATATAGTGATTACTTGATTGTCTTGTGTAAAGTTACAATAATTGAAAGTATCTCAGAATGTTTTTATTAAAAATTTCAGTCAAAGAAAAATGTTGTGGAAGTACATGTGTAGGTATGACTCTTGCTAATTTTGTTTGCTTTCACTTTTACATTTTCATTTATGATTATAATTAATATCACAAACTCATTAACAAATTATAATACTCCACGTGGTAGACTATCTATCTACTATCTATACTTATATATAGTCTATCGGCTCTCGCTGAATTCCGGCGTAAAATATCAGCTTAATGCTACTGTGTTTCTTATGGGAGACCCTTTCTACTGGAATCAAGGCAATTTTAGTCCTCAGGGATGACAACGCATTTGCATTTTGATTCTTAATCTGGGATAGATGCAGATGTTTATGGGTGCTGGGTGCTCATTTTGTTCCCTTATTCTATATAAAGCGTTATGCGATACACATTAGTTGTTTTGCCGATCTATTTATATTATTAATTTCTATTGCGAGTCTATCCCACAGAAATCAATATGGTTTGCACATTAATTATTCCTTTTTGATAGAAGTTAAAAAACTTTACTTCTAATTATTTACTTAGTGCATTTAACTGTTACATACATATTCTGCATGTCATTTTAATGACATGCGTTTGATTTCATTAAATGTCATACAATACTGAGAATAAACTTTAAAACAGTTATTTTTTTATTTTAGTCAACGAGGTCAGATGCCTTTAGTCGACAAATATACAATTTGACTGAGTGTAAATGATTAGTTTAATAATTGTAGTTAATCTTACGTGGTAGATCCACGCTGCAGCTATATTATGGTTGTAGCACGAATGGGTCGGCTCAGCCGGAGCAGGACCACGCTCTCACAGAATACCAGCGTAAAATAGCAGCTTAGTACTGTTGTGTTTCGTATGGTAAGAGTATAGATCCAGAGACCCTTTTTTACTGGAAACGAGGCATTTCATCTTAGTCCTCAAGGGTGACAACGCATATTCTTCATTGAGGATAAATGTAGATGTCTATGAGCCACAGCATCCACTTATCGTCAGGTAGACTGTGTGCTCGTTAGTCACTCTTATTTGTTAAATGATCAGTAGCTATCACTCCTCTCTTACAATGTCATTGTATACAATTAAATTCACCTGTTTATACAACTGTTCAAGTAAGAATAGTAATTAAGTACATATGCATGCAACACTCTTGTTTCTATGATGCATTGCGCGTTGTACTTTAACACATGGGTAGCAAACATATGTGTAAACAGTATGAGCAATATTTTATGTAAATTTATCATTATCTTAACTTCTTATGTACTGGCTGCATAAAAGAACCCAATGACCATATCAGCCCATGGGGTTAAACGTCGACAGTAAAACAGGAGATTTTGAACATAATATTCCTGATAACTAAAAATAATAAAATTCTGTGAGCTATGGCGGGATATATGTGCTATGCTAGAAGTTTCTTTACACCCATAGACTTCGAAATGAGAATATCCGCGGTAGAACCAAAGTAAACGGCATAGCCCAACAGATCAGTAAGCTGAAGTGACAATGGGTTGACCGAATAATTCGAAGAACCGACAACCGTCGGTGAAGAAAAAAGTGAAGTGTGGACTACCCACTAGAAGCGACGCCATTTTCAATCCCATTCTTTAACCGCACGCGCAGTACAATATACAGAATGGGTCCTATATGCAATAAATGAAACCATATACTTGTTATCGCCTTTGCTGACGATATACAAAAAATGAACGTAATCGGTCCAGTAATTAGGTCAAAAAGTAGAGTTTTAATTTTAAGCAAATTTGAACACTCTATAGAATTGGGTCACTAAGTCAATGATTCAATGAACTTGAATGAATCCTTGAACATTAAAAAGCGACGTTGCCACGCAGTGCAAACTATTGGTATTGCGACATATCGACAGCGGTGTCTTTTGTCGGCGTGCCACCCGCGTGCAACGTTGTCACTCTTCCAAGGGGTCAAGGTACGTTGTCTAAACAGAGTGTTCACTTTTACTGAATTTATTTTAATATTTATTTTAATATTTATTTTGTTTGAAAATTTCACTTTTTTATTTTACGGGTTTTAGTTTAATATTTAATTTTTCTACACTTCTACGGACTAGTATTACTTGTGGTTTCATTTATTGCATATATGTGGGACCCATTCTGTATGTGATGATAAAAGTAAGAAAAATAGGGTGAGAAATATGGGGCTAAAAAGTTTTGTTTTCCAAAACAAAAAAAAAATAATAGTAGATTTAGCAGCTATAAATATCCTTTCTATTCAACGATGCTTGAGGCAAAAATGAAATAAAAATATTTGCTCATATCAGATAGTCAAATGTACATAATACAATAGAAACAATTTAAGTGCGAGCATAAGATGTTTACATATCATAAACCACATGCTAAAATACACAAAGTATAGACAAACTTATCTTCTCATCATCATCATCATTACAGCACTTCACAAGTCCACTATTGGACATAGGCCTCCCCTGAGGTATGCCACAAAGCACAGTCCTGAGCCACCTGCATCCATTGACTTCCTGCATGCATGTCTTACCAGGTCGTCACTCCATTTAGTAGGGGGCGCCCTACACTACGCGTACCGGTGCGATGCTGCCACTCGAGAACCTTTTTTCCCCGTCGGTTATTGGTTCTTCGAGCGATATGACCGGCCCATTGCCACTTGAGCTTACTTATCTTCTATCGTTTATAAGTTGGAAAAAATATATATATAATACAGAAAAGTACAAACTTTAAAAAAATATATGTATTTAGTAACTAGCATATAAAGTACACTGTGTGTTGGCGATGTAAGAATATCCACTAGCCTATCGTTGTGAGTGTTGCAAGAGGCGAGGGAGGGTAAATGAAACAGGAAGTGGTCCGCAGCATCTTCCTGATAACAGCTCAATATAATAAAAAAAACTGCGGCTGCCAAACCCGCTTGCCAAGAATAGCAACTATGGCAAAATCCCCCCTACGAAACAATCTACGAGGGAGGCCAATGTTCAGCAGCGGACTTTTATAGGCTGTAATGGATGGATTGACTGCCTTGTTGGTCTAGTGGTTGTAGCAGTGCGACCGCTGATCATGTAGTCCTGCGTTCGAATCGCGGGTCGGGCCAAAAAATAGCAGTTATTGAGTTTTTCCGTTAAGAAATTCTCAGTAGCCCGCAGTCACAAAGTTAGCAGTGTCTCACCCCCGTGCCTCGGAAAGCACGTAAAGCCGTCGGTCCTGCGCCTGATCTCTCTCCGGTCGTGTCGGTTTACCGTCCCATCGGATTATGAGAGTGAGGCAATAGAGAGTGCACCTGTGTTTGCGCGTACACTTGGGCACTATAATCCTGTCCGGCGCCGATGGTTAGCCTCCGTTGAGGCTGGCCGCCGAAATTTGGTCTGGTGGACGACATCCAAGTTATATCCATCATCATTCCGAATGTACGGTTTCACGAATGATTCATTATTGCTTACACGTTACTACCCATGTCACGCGTGTAACACATTATATTTTAACATAACAAACGATCAGTCCATTGCTGAACCACTCCTAATTTAACTTTCTATACCTAGCTTAAACTTTATTTTAATACATTTTCTACTACCACGGTCTTTCTCCTTGCACTCCACAAGCAACCATACTACTTCAGTGTACACGGATTCACAACTAAACCGTACATGAGTCTATTAAAAAACCACTGTTGAACAATTTTCCTGCCCTCATATGGAGCATATTTGATCAACCGCCAGTTTTTTATTATATTAAGTTATGAAAAAGATGCTCAGCTCCCCCTCTGCTGTATGTTTTCCCTCTGTCGCCACTTGCGACGCGACATCCACGTGATGATACAGGGTAGAGAATTCTTAAACGCTGCCACTACACGACACTTAATTAGGTTTAAAGTTAAGTTTTTATAAATAATATTAATAATGCTATAAACATTACTAATATTTCCCTTAAACACTCGTGGTAAGCTTAAATTGCTTGTGTTACAAGTAGTTCACGCCAGTAGTCGAATGGCGGATTCGAACCCACGATCTTTTTGAGTTCGTGGTCCGCGCCCTGCCATTATTACTACTGTCGCTTCAAAATTTCGTTGAATAATTAGTTTTAATAATACAAATACCTAAGGATAAGATTTTTATTTGAATACTAGATCCGCACCGGCTTCGCGTCATTTCTGGATCTCGACAACATCGCCGCTTGCCTCTAAATGTGAATCTAAACCATTTATTTCAAACAAAAACACACACAAATATTTTCAATAAAATCGGTCGAGTGGTTTTTGAGTTTTAGTAAGACTAACGACAGCAATTGATTTTTATATATGTATAGAGTAGAGAAATAAATTATGACGTCAATTCATTATAATTCCATACAATACCTTTAAACTGTCTTTTTCGAACACTTACAAAGTATATAGATTTCTTAAATTTACGCGAACACTATACAATAAAATTTTACTGATTTTATCGCGTTTAATTACTACTTTAATTTATTTTTATTATCCCGACGTTTCGAATACTTACAAAGTATTTCATTTGACCGAAATGTAAAATAAATTATAATTGTTTTGAATATAATGTATGGTTATCATTTAATTTTAATAAAGACGGCAGTTAAAGCAGGATATTATAACTTTTCGCAGTGATTTTTTTTTCAATGTTTTGTTTTTTTTACTTGATATAACTCGACCAAAATCCCTTAGTGTAAATAGTGTTCACTTATTGTATGTATTTATTTATTGTAATATTTACTTACTGTAATATAGCTTAATTTACTTGTATTGATTTTTAATTATACATACTAAACGATGTTACAACAAAAATACCCCAACATATTACATCTGAAACTGCACAAAGTCCATAAAAAAACTGAATTTCTATAGAAGAAAGTATGGTTTCCTATAATTATTCAAGATTGTGTCCATTTCAATAGACAAGAAACCAGCAAGAAGAAGAAGAAACGCTCGAAGTCTCCAAATTCCGACAGCTCGGGCAGTTCTGATGCCGGCCAAGACAGTGATTCTGCTAGCACTGAGGATGAAAAGCAGAAAAAAAAGAAAAAGGTAATTATGATTTTAGGTGTTTTATTATATTCTCTTTTCACATGTCACAAAATTTAGATATCAAATTAGACTTATTTAAAAAATGGGAACGGGAATTTCACAAAGATTGTTTCAACGTCGAAGGTTCTTTCAGAACGCTTTTAGACGAACAACATTCGGTCGTCGGTGTGACCAATGACCTCGTTGCCTAGTGTAGTCTTCAAATCAAGTAATAATGTAATTGCTTTTTGAAAAAGTAAGGTACTGTTGATTTTTATTTGTAAATACTGACTTATAGTCTGTGTTGTTAAAACCGATGTTTTCTGTACACGCCCTGTACGTCTGTTTATTCTATCTATACGCCCTCCACCAATACGTCATATTTTTACACACACAAATATGTTCTTGCAAAAAAAAACGATACCTATCAAGTATAATTCGCAAGGCTATTAATAATTTTAAAAAATCATTCAAATTTCAATAGAAAGCAGCTAGGATCCTGGAATTAATAAAATAAAATTCAAACCCAAGCATTCCTCTACCAGACTAAGTATAGTAAGATCGCTATGAGTAGATCGGATCGAAATAAAAATAACTAAAATTAAACGCGATTTTTCGAACGCGAAATTGCGTAAAATTTTTATTCATTATGTACCTAGTAGTCGCGTACAAGTTTGTGTAACATATAATCAAAGTGTCCTTGACTATATGCCGGTCACGTCGACGACTGAATGTCGTACGAATAAATGCACCCTCACAACCTAATACATGTTGTTGGTTTATTTATAATATTTTAAAATTTGGAATTGAAATATTTTAATTTCTCGGACATGTTAAATGTGTGATATTTGATTTTCTGAATTATGTGACATTTTTGTGATGTTCCTTGGGGACTTTAAATGGATCAGGGCCTTTGCACACTTTGTTTTCTACATTGAATTCATTGGGGATTTTTATTTAAAACTGACCCTTCGCAACCCTTCCTTATTATATCTTCCTTAAGCCTTGACTGAAATAGATGTATAGAGGGGGTAGTCATCATTTCTATAGCTGAAATAGCACATGCTTTATTTTCTTTACATTACATAAAAATTTACAAACAAATTAGCTTAAAGAAAATCATTTATTACTTCTTGACACATATATCTTTTATACATATTACAAAAATATGGGATTTAAATACAAAAAAGAAATAGTAACTTAATTCAATCGCTCTTTTCTTTACTGTTGCCACTTTTTTTAAAGAATTATCGATGTCACTTGATTTGTTTAGTATAAATTTATGTCATTACCTGTGAGTTTGATTACTCAATAGTTTGCTCATTGTTTCTATATGGGGTTGTCCTGTTTCTTTGTGTGGTGAACTTCCTTTTATTTATTTATTTTTTATTTTGTTGTAAATACAAGAAATAGCCAGTAAAAATTATCTGTTTAACTGTGCATCATTTCATAGGATAGCCATCTTTATCTGAAGAAATAACGTATACTGTAAGTATATCACAAAACAATAACACTCAGTAAAACACTATGTTAGGTGAATACTAAAAAATATCCGTGTTAAACTTTATATATTGCATCATAGAAGTTTAACATTTGCGACTAACTCTGAGATGTGCAAATAACGAAGCGCATATTTAAATGGGCTATTGTCAGGGTCTTACGTGTGCACAGTCATTTACTTGCATGGTGTTTCGTAGTCCTTACAACAGATGGTGGTTTTGCATTACTGATGACGCGATGACGTCGTGCGTTAGAAAAATTTGCTGTTAACATATAATTTTACCAAATTATTATTGTCAAATTTTTCCTTGAAAAAATATAATCATAGTAAAATGGACTGTTCAACTTTTAGTGCTCCTTCAGGTCTCATATTAGCATGTTTTTCTAACGTAAATTTAGTATTAATATCCAGAATTATTTAACAAAATGTAACTAATCCATAACATTCTCCCTCTTCTCGTTTACTCAAAACTTATTAAGGATGCTCCACATGTTTAAATGGTAGAAAATACCACCACCGTTTGTTATATAAGGTACGTCCCAGAAGTGTTACTTTACATTTGATTTTGTGTAATACTTGTATATATTATGTATTAGATTAAATTTGAACTCTTTATTGCGTCATTAACTTAGCATATATACGTAAGCCAAGCACTGGTGCCAAATGAGTTATATTTTTCTCAGTTTATTGAGAATGTTATGGATGACAAATGTAACATTCTTTAAATTAAACACATTAAAATTTATTCCTCGATGATATAATTAAAATTGCTTTTGTGACTAGCTTCTTGTTATTGTTTTTGTTTGTAATTTATAGTCCATTAATTTATTGCCTCTAATTGATTTTTTCAATGTCTCCGTATAGAGAAATGCATGGGTACAGTGGTATATTTATAATTTTGTCGTTGAACGTGTTGAAATTCTTCGGCCGATGTTTTCAAATCAGGCTTGAAAGGATTTCATCAATTTTAGTTTAAAAGTTACTTTTAAATACCATATCCACTTAGTTTTCTTTTATTGGCACTGGTGTTACGGATGAAACTCTATTTTAAGATTTATTTAAATTATTTTTATTAAACTTTGACAGAAGAAGTCGAGTGCCCGACGTCGAGCAAGCAGTGAGCGATCCAGCCGCGCGAGGTATGTTTTTTTAAAATAAATTATTAATTCTTTTTTTTTTTAATATTCATGCACTGCACTCTTGGTATTATATTTTGAAATATGTGAAATTCCTTTTTACTTAAATAATCTTTCAAATCGAATCAAATTTGATTGTAATTTTCTTAAATTTTAATATCTTAAAATTTTCTTAGCAAGAGTAAAAATTCTGTATCAATTATTGTTAATAAAAACTAATAAAAGCTAAAATGAATTTCAGTTCTCCAGTAAATGAAGCGAAAGATGGACACAAAGAACGCGGAAAGGAGCTCAAAGTGGACAATGCAAGGGGTAAAAGGAAAGAAAGCGAACGCGATGCGACTAGGAATTCAAGAGCTGATGAATCAAGAAGGCGTGAATACCGCAGCTTGTCTAATGAAAACCGAAGGCAATCACCGGAATACAGACAAAAGTCCCACGTCACCAAAATTGCTAACAAAAAGCGCGAACCCTCTCGAGACAATACCGAAAGAGCTAAACCATCAAAACGCGGTCGTCCAAGGTCTGTTTCAGATTCTGATGAAGAACCAACCCCTAGAAACAAAGTGGATAAAAGAGATAAAAAACAATACCAAAGAGAAGTTGGCGAGTCCCCGCCGCCTTCTAAAAGGAAGAGAAAAAGTCCTTCCATTGAGAACCGAAGAAATGACTCATCTCATCATAAATACGCTCATCGCGATAGTGACGGACTCCGAAGGGAGGATTCTCGAGACGAAATCAAGTTGCACCGGAGAAGTAAATCGCGAGAGTACAGAAATAATAGAAGACAGGAAGACAGTATCGGAAGAAATAAAGATGAAATATATAACAGTAAGAAATATAACGACAGACGAGAACCATCAAGACATAGAGACAGTTACGAGGAACAGCTAAGGACCAAGAAAACTAGGGCTAGTCCTAGAGTCCAACGAGATTCATCCCCTGAATGCTATGATCCTCCACAAAATAAAGATAAGAGAATAAAGCCTGTATCTAAAGAGCCAGAACGATATTACAAAAATTTTAAATCCGCAAAACGATCATCTTCATTGGAGTCGGAACCAGAGTCGCCACCCACACAAAGGCCAGAGAAAGTAGTGCAAAGTAAACTTCGATATTATAAAGATAGAAGTGTGTCGCCGCTCGTTAGAGAAAAGAGCAGAATTAGTCCATCGCCTGTACGTAGAAGACATGATTCGTCATCAGTAAAAAGACAAAGTTCCCCATCACCAAAAAGGTATAATTCGTCACCGTTGAGACGCGATTCGCCACAACCAAGAAGACGTGGTTCGTCGCACTCAAGAAAACGCGATGAATCACCGAGTAAAAGACGCGATTCGCCGATAAGAAGGCGCGATTCGTCACCGCTAAGGCGCGATTTGTCGCCTCTAAGAAGGCGCGATTCGTCGCCTGTAAGGCGTGATTTGTCGCCTCTAAGAAGGCGCGATTCGTCGCCTGTAAGGCGTGATTTGTCGCCTCTAAGAAGGCGTGATTCGTCGCCTGTTAGGCGTGATTTGTCGCCTCTAAGAAGTCGCGATTCGTCGCCTCTAAGGCGTGATTTGTCGCCTCTAAGAAGGCGCGATGCGTCGCCTCTAAGAAGGCGCGATTCGTCGCCAGTAAGAGGACGCAATTCGTTACCGCTAAACAGGGATGATTCTTCGTCACCACGAAGGCGTGGTTCATCACCGTTCAGAAGACGAGATTCGTCGCCGCCAAGAAAGCGCGGTACTTCTCTACATCGAAAACACGAATCATCACCAAGAAGGCACGATAGATCACCATCACGAAGGCATGAATCTTCCCCACCTAGAAAGCAGGCTTCACCACCACCGAAAAGTAGAGAAGATAAATATAAAGCACCGTCCAAACCCGTAGACAAACGTGGTAACAGCCGGACTAAGAGAAAGTCTCCAACTCCCGATGAAAGGCACAGCCATAATAATCAAAGTAGGTCTAGATCACCATCACCACCCAAAAAGAGCAGTATGAAGGCGAAAGAAATAAGTAACACACCAATGCGAAAGGGTAGAAAACTGCAAGAAAGATGTTCTTCGTCTCCAAAGATAGACAACAGAGATAAACGTGAAAAAGATCGTAGAGATTCTCACAAGGACCGATCGAGATCACATTCGAAGCAAAGAAGCAGAAGCACATCGAGCCTAAGTTATTCCCCGGCAAGGCGGAGTCCCGAACGATACAGAGATATAATTGAAACGCTACCAGAAAAAGACAAACGTAAATACATCAAATCTCCATCAGACTTACAGCCTAAAAGAAAGAGGAATAAAGAGATTGTTGAAAACTATAAACCCAAGGCTGTTTGCATGAGAAGTTCATCCAGCGAGAACGAAGACTCTGAAGATGACTTCTTAAGGTTAGACGAAAGGGCTAGACAGGACGAGTTAGACATCAAAGAATTAACCAGGTTAAAAGAGAAACTAGCCCAAATGGCCAAAGCTTCTATAGAGAAAAAGAGGACTGACGATGCTAATGCTTCTACATCGCAAGCAAATAGCGATGTGAAATTAGTGGAAGAAAGGACGAGGAAAATTAGTACCTTAGTAGAAAAGACCATAGAAAAATCACTACAACAGAATCATAAAAGCCCGGAGAAGTCCAGCCCAGTGAAGGAAAAGAGTCCAGTAAACATAGAAAGTTCTCCAGAACTAAAGAGAGGGAGAAGTAGATCCCGAAGTTGGTCGAGATCCTCGTCGCGTCGTTCTCGTTCACGTTCACGATCAAAGTCCAGGTCGCGTGAAAGATCACGGTCTCGTAAGAAATCTCGCTCTCGTGACAAATCCCGTTCTCGGGAGAAATCTCATTCGCGGGC
The DNA here is from genome assembly GCA_036936625.1 of Parnassius smintheus behrii. Taxonomy (NCBI): domain Eukaryota; kingdom Metazoa; phylum Arthropoda; class Insecta; order Lepidoptera; family Papilionidae; genus Parnassius; species Parnassius smintheus. The sequence goes on along the minus strand of JAUPFT010000011.1, from coordinate 44,394,806 downwards.
AAAATCGCTCTCTCGGGACGAATCGCATTCTAGAGTCAAATCTCACTCCCGAGACAAATCCAATTCCCGTGATAAATCCCGTTCTCGAGGAAAATCGTCACGGTCTCGATCAAGATCACGTTCGCGATCAAGATCTTCGCGTTCAAGGTCCCGGTCTTATTCTTCTTCAAGGTAAGGACATACTCGCATATCGTTAGTCGACATTTATTTTCACTCTTACCTTTATGGTTTACATACTTACATATACATACGCCCCAAGAATCCAAACCACATATGGGACAAAAATGAGTTGTAAAATAAATGCTTTATAACTTATTTTTAATAATCATTTCCAAATCATCTCTGTAATCTACTAGGTGGGTGGGGTAATATTAGATTGTATTGTAAATAGGTTTAAGATCAATTTTGCTTCTTTATCAGTAGCCCGCAAAAGTGCAAAGTTGGTTATAAGTGTCTCCCCATCGCCAGTCTGAATATTTTACGCTTGGTGTAAAGGGATTGCTATACCGTTGTTTATTGGATGCAATAAGAACATTCTGACACCTCCCATAGCCGCCTCTTTCGACACCTACGATACAAAATGGGGTGATGGGTGGGCCAACGCACTGAAGCAGCGTACGTTTATTTTATTTTCAAAAACAAACGAACAAAAGACACGGATAAAATTATTTTGTAATTTTTGTTCAAAAATAGATTGCTTATAAATCTGTTGATAAAATTTATAAAGCGTCATATTTAAGAAAATAGCTATAGCTACGCCGAAATAAAGATGTTCAATTTTGCAGGCGATCACGATCAAGTCGTTCAAGTTCTTACAGCAGTAGAAGTTCATCTCGATCTTCACGTAGCTCTTCCAGATCCACGCGATCATCTAGGTAATTGTAATAATATAAATTGCAGTTTATTCTTGAATTTTTTTGTTTTTCGGCGAGTTTTTTCGATTAACATCATTGAAGTAATATGTAGTTACGTACTAGAACAGCTATCTCAAACAAAAAATGTGCGCTACTCTGTGTTCGCGCGATTGTTTTTTTACCATAGAATAAGCATAGGTAGAATGACCCGTAGGTAATATTATATTGTATTGTTAAATGGGTAAATTATATCGAGAACAATATTTAAATTTTGTCATTTATTTTATATATTATATTTGCTTATTTAATATACTATTACATAATATTATATCAATATTACATTTTAATGATATTTTTATTTCAATATTTTAAAAGTTATCTATGTCAAATATAAAAAAACATACTAAATGTATGTTTAACAAAACTTATTAACATAACATATAAATTACAAATATGTTTATTTAAATTAGAATAAGAGTCGTTCATAAATGCTGGGCACACGAGAGTTAAAAATGGACGAATTTATTCCACTTTGATTTTGATGTGGAAACCTAAAAATAAAATAAAAGAATAATAAGCAGATTTAAACATGAAAAATTTTGCCTAATTATAATAATTTATATATGTTTCTACTAAAAAAATGTGTATACTAATATATTCATCCTATACTTAAGTACCCACAAAAATGTCGCATCTGAACATATTAATTTCATAGTCTATATTCCATGACACGAGATGGCGTCTTAGGAATAATTTGTTTTATTATTATTCTATAATACTTTTTATTGATTAAGTATCTTATTAACCAATGAAAAATAATTCCTTGGTTTTTACGGACATTTCTTGAATATTTGTGCAATAAGTACACACCACTGCATATTTTTATCAAGAGATTTTTTTTAAATCAACACAACACGTGACAACTCTACAAGCGCCTAGCGAGTGACTGATTAAAGTGCGGTGTATGCACCGCAGTTGAGTGGAACGGAGTAGCTGAATGCAGTGTCGCCTCTAGTACGTAGTACATAATAGCTCAATGATTAACATTAAACTATTTCTCATCGAGTGTATTAATCATATTTATAATTATCTACGAATACGGTACTAAATATTAATTATGTAAACATTACATTAAACAAAGATAATTTAATGAATGTGAATAAAACACGTCTTTGCGACTTGTATTATCGAAAAACTCACCGATACGAACATATTTTATCTTCATTTAAAATTCCAACTAACGCAAATTCTGTTTTCCGCAACGAAAATAAAAAAATAAAAAACCGAAACCGCAAATTCAAAAATCGAACGCAATGCATGCCACAAACAACAAACTCGTAACGCACAGAACAATGACGGGCGTGTACGCCGATTACCGTAGATCGAGCGCCACGCGCGGCCGCACGCGCTCGCGCTCGCCCTCCATCCCGCGCCGCGCCGGCTCGCCCAGTTTCCTTGATAGGAGGCGCATCACGAGGTACGCGGCACCCACGCTCCGCACCTACAGTGCTTTACGTCTTAATGCAACGGATTTAGCTCTTTTTTAAATACATTTTTTAGAGTTTTAGGCCTGGTTTTTTCTTTTAAATACTTTTTTGATGCCTTTCTGTCAAGTTTTTTTTAATCCGTCAATAAATTTTAATAAAATTTTATGAAATTTTTATCTCTTAATTTAAATAAAACCCTGTCCGATCCGTGAGGGTACTGACACGATTCTGTTTTCGTGATATGATTCTGCTCATGAAACCATATCAGAGAATGAATAAAAAATTACCCCGCAAAAATAAAATGAAAGTTAGTTATATGGGAAGACTACATGGCAACACATGCGGCATGGACGGCCTTCGGATAACAAACCGGTTGGCCCCAGGCTTCACTCATTTAATCATTTGTGTTGTCACGGCGGTGTTGCGAGATTTAAAAGAGAAAATTTTTAAGTAAATTGTTAAAAAAAATGTATTACAACATTTTTATATTCTTTAATAATTGACTTTCGGATCGGATAAGGTGTTTTTCACATATTCTAATGTTATGAAATCAATAGATATACATTTATTTTTTTTTTAATTTAAATTACGAAGGACTTAGGTTAAAGCACTGTATAGGAGTAAATAGAGTAATTACTGAAACAATAATGATACTCCATTTGTATCAAAATCGGAGTTTTAATGAAATTATTATTCTACTAGTAACTAGTTACAAAATATTTATCATACAATATTATCAAATAAATGTCGTTATTGTTTCAAGTGTGTTGTAGTATGTTTTAACATTTTCGTGTGCCGCTTCTTTATGCTAATTTTGTTTTACTTTTAGCTTTAATTTTTTTTTTGCCCTGACCATACCATGACATATACCAAAATAAATGTGCCGTGATATGGTGGTTTTGTTTTCTGCTATCTTATCCAATATTTGTCGTTTTCTCTTTTGTAGAAAAAAATCACGAAATTATAGCACGAGTTCCGAAGACACAAGTAGTAGCTCCGATTAGTGAAGTGACTGTGCTAGTTTAGTTTTGGTTTAAGTTACTTATATGTATTGTATTATTGTTCGTATAAGACTTGTTTTAATATATTGCTAAATATTTCACACCTTGTTTATTATTGCATTTTAAATCTAATGCTTGGAATTAAAAATCATTTTTTTGGTTACTCTTGCACTCACATTACCTATTTATTATTTCATTGTATCATCCAGAATTTCATAAATCCTTGTTTTTTAATTTATATAATTCTTATTTCAACTCATATACAGTCAGCTGTAAGTTTTGATTTTGTGAATTATTTAAGTGTAAATCTAAATAATTAAAATAAATATCTTTTTCTCGCCGACACGGCCAATAGTGAATTTCAAAGTCAAACAACGTCAATAAATAAACACTTATGAATAATATACTACTTTAATGAAAATGTGTACTTTAAAATCTGCCAGCTCTTTTTTAGTTTTCCTCTTGTAAAATAATATTCAAAATGAATTGTGCTCTAACTTGTCTTCATTCATTCAATTCAGTGTATCTTTAAAAGTATTTTCCGTCTTTTATGACTAAATATTTCATTTTCATGTATATTCATTTTCCATCACAAAATTTTAACATACAAGATTATTGTACTAACTGGGGTGTGCTACTTCATACTGTGTTCCTTAGTGACTTTTTGTTTTTCTTATTAATGTTACAAGGGTTCGATTGAGAAAGTTTAAATAATTTATTAATGTAATATTTTTTTCTCCGTAGCGCACCCATAATAGATCTTACATACGAACCAAACAGATACAAATATAGAAGAAGAAGGTGAATGGAGTCAAAATGAAAAGATGATTTTTTCAATAATTTACATAATAAGGAAATACTTCACATTGATGTCAGACGTATACAGTGTTGCTTTATTCCAACGGACATTTATTTCAGTTTTTGTGTTTCCACTATATTAATCCGTTTGCTTTATCACATTAAAGTTTATTGAGAAGTAATTATTTGTTTTTTTTTTATTTATTTTTTATTTTGCATGCTAGATAGTACTATGATGCATCCTTAATGAGACACATTGTAGAAAACACTGAAATTTAATATATATTTTTTTCAATTCTATAAAGCTAGTTTGGCATTATCACTACAAAACTAAGGTAAGCTATATAAATACTTTTTGCATATTTTTCAAAGCGTGGTACTTACTCGATATTTTTTATGAAAGGTTTCACTAGAAATGTGATGGAAATTTTTGCTACCTTTTTCATTCTTTTATTATGAAATTAGTATTTCTTCAAAACTGCTATTTATACAAAGATTTCCATTGCAACACTCGCAATTATTTAGAAATACCTAGTTAAAAAGTATTTGCTAGAAAATTCTTGACCTTTATAACATGCATTTGAAAAACAAAAAACAAAAATTTTCGAACGAGAGGTCTCGCTCCTGTGCTATCGATTATATAATGGCTTGAAATAGATTTTGATACGTGGCACAAAAAAAAATTAGACTTCCAATAAAGTTCGTTATACAGAATGGGTCCCACATATATGCAATAAATGAAACCACAAGTAATAGTAGTCCGTAGAAGTATAGAAAAATTAAATATTAAATTAAAACCCGTAAAATAAAAAAGTGAAATTTTCAAACAAAATAAATATTAAAATAAATTCAGTAAAAGTGAACACTCTGTTTAGACAACGTACCTTGACCCCTTGGAAGAGTGACAACGTTGCACGCGGGTGGCACGCCGACAAAAGACACCGCTGTCGATATGTCGCAATACCAATAGTTTGCACTGCGTGGCAACGTCGCTTTTTAATGTTCAAGGATTCATTCAAGTTCATTGAATCATTGACTTAGTGACCCAATTCTATAGAGTGTTCAAATTTGCTTAAAATTAAAACTCTACTTTTTGACCTAATTACTGGACCGATTACGTTCATTTTTTGTATATCGTCAGCAAAGGCGATAACAAGTATATGGTTTCATTTATTGCATATATGTGGGACCCATTCTGTGTTTGAACATCTGTACCTGAAATAAAATTTGTTACTCTTATTTTACAAGTATTAACTTTAGGAAATAAAAAATTCAATAACGGAGATACTCCATCACGGGAATGTTTTTGCTGGTCAGAAACTGCTTCAAAGATTTGTCGTGATATTATATGGCTACTATACTAGTACTACATACTACTATATTAAAGTACATATATTTCGTTAATACTGAGTAACAATCTTATCACCCAATAAAAGAAATCGGAAACCATTTAATCTTTAGAAATCCCTTTGTGACTAAGAAGACGATCGACATTGCCTTGAACTTTTATTTCTCAATGAAAACCGTTTATGCCATATGCCGTGTGTGGATGCACAATTTAGTTTTTACATTACACATTTTTTCGATAATATAATTACACATGTTCTCACTCACTGATGCAATGCCATCTACTGTCACGATAGTTTAAATCTAAACTGGTAAAAAGGATAGGAAAGGGGAGTGTGATCACATCACCTAATCAGTCGATGCCAACTCCAATTGTTTTATTAGGCACTTAGTCTCTTTTTTGTGTCTTACCTCATATAAAAGAAATACGTGTGCACGTCAGACTAGACTTTATGGGCACAATCCTTTATGCCTATAAGTAATAACAAAAACACCGTGTTTACAGAGTACACATGTCAGAAGTTAAACTATAATACTATTGCAATCTATAGATTATAAGGAATAAATTGTCTCCTTTAAAATCGTCGCATTAAAATCTGACGCTCATAATATTATTATCGTGTCGCGGCAAAGCGGTGAAAGAAGTTTCACTTCAAAAGCTTTTTGCTTGTATTAAAGATAGAAAGTAGTCTTTTTATATAACACATGTTAAATTGATTTGATGTTTCATATGCCTTTTATATATTAAAACAGTTAAAATTGTTTTTATGGATTTATTTTCATATTACTTCCAAAAACATCGAATATTCACCATTAAGTACCATATTTTAAAAGTAACCAACAAAATTCTAAACATGTTTGGGAGGTTTTTAATATTAACCTGTAATATTGTGTAAAAACAAACAAAAATATATCGAGAAATTAATCATACTCTTGCCTGTTGTATTTTATGTTTCTACTTTAAATTTTTCAAAAATAACCTGCACGTTTAATGACATTTCTTCAACTATAACATGTACTAATATCCTTGCACGTCTACTAACCTCATTAACAATTTGAACAGCGCTCGTAAACGACCTATACCGTACCGAAGACCAACGCCTTCCTCGCCTAGCACAGTGAGCTACTATAGCAGCAGATCCTCACAAAGAAGCTGGACTCGATCGCCAAGGCCTGAACGTGCCTAAAGGTTAATAATCGAAATATTTCAAATAAAATGATGGAAAGCTCATTGTCTTAACTAACAACGCTGCGTAGTCCTACGTAATTTGCGACTTTACTTAATGTTAAATCTATTCAATGACTAAACTGTTACGAGTATCTTTTGAAGCTTATCTGTGAAAAGTCCGAATTCTATCGATCATTTATTTATAGAGTTACGTACTCTCACATTCTTGCTTAGATTAGTAGTGTGTGTAAATGCTTGCCATTAATAAATATATTATGTTACAAAAAAGCTCCTTCTAAATAGTTTCATGTGAAACCTCAGACCAACAAAGAAAGAGAGACGTACGGAGCGCTGAGTATATTTCAAGTGACGCAAAACCCAATCAAAAACATAACAACGTCACTTTAGGTTCATATTATTATGTGTCCAGCAATGAACGTTTATGAACTGCCTGTGAGTCAAGAAATTACGCATGGTATCAGCATCACTTGAATCGCCCTGTCTTTTATTAGCGTAATTTATAAGCATAATAGGATGGAAATTTTATTTTCATTTTATTACGATTTTTAATGAATGGCAAGCATTTAACTATAACTATTGCAAAAATATTTTGGCGGTTAATTTAATTTTTTAACGATTTTTCGAGTCAATCTATATTTACAATACGATATACACGTTCAGAGTTCAAATACTCATAATAAATAAAGTAGCGTAAAAATTTATCTTCTAAATTTGTACTCTATACAACTTGCTATTATTATATTTATATGTGTTAACATTAATAAATAAAATTTATTATTTTAAAGAAATCTGTTACAAAAATAAGTTTATCTCTTATTACAACATGCAGTTTAATAAATGATGAGGAAAAATCAAAAAATTATCGAACTGCTGAACTTTCGAAACACATTTGAAAATATATTATGGAATAATAAACATCATAATATAAATTTATATATTATGTTTTTTAAAATAACTATAATGTCGTTTGATCTCGTTTTGTTTCTTACGTTTTACACGCTTATTTTGTTAAAATATTTTAATTTGTTGATAATTTTATTAAAATGAATTTGATTTGTAGACATTAAAACGTACCAAAAATACTCTAGTCTTAATCATAATGTAAAATAATATATTTAGGTTATAGTGCAATATATTTATTGACAATGTATATTTACATAATTAAACTAGTCATTTACGGCTTATTTATTTTGCAAGTAGGTGCTGCATCGGTTTATGTTTACTGGTTTCAGCTCGCATATCTAAGAGTAATAAGGTTTAGAATAATTGATTAATGTCTTTAAAATGTGGCACATATGTGCCAAAAATCAAAGTTAATTGAAATCGTAACCATCCATTATGTTGATCTACACGCAGATATTTGTATGTAATAATTATTTATTATTTATGTTCAATACCTAATGTTTACATGTTTGAAAATATAGAGTAGTTCTGCCGTCAAAAAAAGGTCGTAACTCGTCACTTCCATTATTTCATAAAAATATGATTGATTTTAAAATCACAAATATATCTTTAAATAGTTAGTACCTTCTTCTTTCTTAAAAAAATCCGTTCCCTTTTCAATGTTACTTTAAATAAAATTGTTAAAGTTACGGCGTTTCTGTATGTTATGACAAAGACGTACAACCTAGTCATTTGTTACTCATTGTGGGACTAATTATACCTAAAATACTCAACTTTCATTCATATTGATAACTATGTTACTAAAAACTGTGAGACTATGACAGTTTTATTTGAGTAAGCAATATATTGGATGTGAAATTATTATTAAAGTATATACTCTTATACTCTGTGTTAATATAATTCGATTTAAATAGAAATCAGCATGTAAGCACAACTTACAGTAAATACCATATTGTGTGTTTCTAACGAAATGTTTAACAATAATAATAATATGGAGTAGTTGGTGAAATAATTTAGATATTATAGTTTGATGGATCGAATCGCTGTTGTCAAATAAAGTAACGTGATAACTAATATTTTTTGTTGTTTGACCTCTTCATTGTATTTTTAACGCACAATTTAGTATAATGCGATGGAGCTCCTTGACCCCTTGACTTTAAGATACATAGTTAGTATAGAAAAAAATTATCAAAATGCTAAGTGACATCTTTAAATTTAAGCCATTTCTATAAGGTAAGCGACACCGCGTCAACGGCTACATTAAACTGATCGGCGTCTGCCGTCGCTATATGTCGATGGCCATGGCCGCCTTGATCATGCAGACATGTGGCAGTTTGTGGAACTTTAGAAAGTAAAAAAAGCATCAGTGAAAAATACAAGAAACAAATGTTTTAATTTGTTTTTTTTTTTAATAATTCGGATTTCCTGATAGACCGGGGGCCCTTGTGCCCTGAGGGTAAACAAAACGGAACTGTTGACAGCTACAATAATGGGTAATAATCTTCCGCTCGACAGATGTCGCTAGTTGACACTAAGGTAAAGTTTTTTGTTACACAATGTCATTTAATTGAACAATTAGTTTTAAATAAAAGTCTGTCAATTTCTAGAGTAATATCTTAATACACAAAACAATGCCTCAGTGGTTTGCTCTTTAATTTTTTTTGCATATTTTTATCTCTATTAATTTTTCTTTTGTTATGGATATCTGTGGTTTGGTTTATTTATTTTTGATCTAATTAATATAAAATATAACTAATAGTACAGAAACAAACATTAACCTTTATATTTTCCATACAATTTAACTAACCCTATGGAGTGTAGAGGTAAGGAGAACAATCTCTCATAGAATAGTTGAAAATCAGCGCTTTTTAGTCCACTGTGAAATACGTAACGCCTTTGAAGCATGGGGCAGCTGACAAACATTACTCGAAAGCTTTCCTCACACGCGCTAGTCGCCGTCCTGCTTGACATTCAGGTTGGAGTGCGCACTGCGCACTGCACAGATCAAAAAGTCTTCACTGTCTATTCTATTATGTTTAATTTGGGTGCAGCATTAATGGGCTCAATTTCGCGGCTGTCGAAACTCATCATCTCATCAATCACCGGATAGCATCGCGTGTGGAGGCATTAGTATATCTTACTCTGTGACAAATTTCTATGTCAACTGGTCTTATCATCACATAACCTATCACCCCAGTAATACATTACTCAGCTATTCTTAACAATTTACGCCTTTTGTTTAGGTCTCAGAGTAATTAATGTAATAAGGCTGACATAGATAATTTTTTTAATTTATTTATCAGATCAAAGAAAACTACATTCAGATATAGGTTTAATTAACATCTGAAAACCACAGAGGTTTGCCTTGATGCTAAATAATAAACAAGTCAGCGAATTATGTACAAAAAACAGTCTAAGTCAGTAGTTAAGTATATGAGTAGGTAGAAGGTATAGCAAGAATATAAACAATCTCTATCTCATCAATAGAACAGAATATAGACAAGTGTAACATACCTCTGCAAGATGCAGGAGTGTACAATCTTGATTGTGAATGTGGTCTTTCTTAGAGCTAAAGATTTGGCTACCCAGACATTTACTTCTATTGAGCAGTATAATGACTATCTTTTATTTGACTTAATTTTTTAAGTAATTTAAATTAGAAAATGAGATGGTAGAAGTAATTTCTAGCAATCATTATAATAATTGAAGACGTGAGTGGATGAAGGTGATAACTCGCATTCTACCAGTTTTGAGTAAATCAAGATTGAAGTTTCACTATTGTTTTTTGAGATAAGTTGTTAGAAAATTGGTTTTTGATTTTAACTATAATGCAAAGTTGGGTAAACAAACTTAAAAAATTAGGGTACGTGAGCAATTAAACACTTTTCATACTTTATGGTATATAATTTCTAAAAAACCGAACATAACTCTTTCTTTCACTAACATTTTTAAAACATTTTGGCATTTTAGCGATTTCAAATTAGGTGTTAAGTAACATTATGTACTTAAAGTATTACAAAAAGGTAAACATTACTTAAATATTCCTTAAAACTTTATAAATAGAAACGTAAGCTAATAAAACAGAGATCAGTCTTGACAATAAAATAAAACAGATCAAAATAATACGATTTTTCAATTAAAATCGACTCATAGAAGTACCGATATTCTGGCTTTACGTACTTAGGTTGGTCTCAGAAATTTTCTTTTTTTTTCCACTGATACGGTACCATATTTTACGTTCGTACGCGGAATCTCCACAGAATAGCGCAACTGTGATCTTTTTAAAATGTCCAACTTTTTGAAGGATGTCATTTCATCGTATGTTTCTTTATATAGGTAGGAACCATATTCATACACGCGTATCCATTTAATACCATCCCTAAAATTTACTTTATCATTGTTTACGTCTTTTTTCTGTTAAACAAATTAAGTTTTTCCTGTAACTCACGAATTTTTCTGAAACGCGCGCTCATATCAATGACTGTATTATTTCGGGAAGCTTTACAAATAATATTCATGTACTGTTCAAGAACAAAAATTGTATCGTGTTTACTAAGAACTTTTTCTATCGTTTTTATCAGTTGATCGAGTAAGTAGATGAGTTTGTATATTTGATATGCGTATTTAGCAGGAATGGGAGATATGATAAGGATACAGAAAGACGAGTGAACGCAGGAAATAGAATAAATGGGGCCCTACACTCTATTGTGAGTTCTAAGTCAGAATATGTCAAAAAAGCCACGTATGGCAATTCACAATGCTGTGTTTTTCCCTACTTTAACGTATGGTAGTGAAAGTTGGGTGTGGCAGAAGAAGCACGAGAGTAGAATAAACGCAGTAGAAATGCGGTCGTTAAGGAGTATGTTAGAGCTGAACCTGAATGACAGGCTGAGAAATTGTGTGATAAGGGAAAAGTGTGGTTTGCAAGATGATATTGTGAACAGGATTAAGAAAGGAATGTTTCGGTGGTTTGGTCATGTGGAAAGAATGAATGACGAAAGAGTGACAAAGAAAATTTATGTTGCAGAAGTGTGCGGCAGAGTCGGAAAGAGACGTCCTAGGCGAAAGTTTATTGACCAAATTGGCGATATATTGAAAACGGGCCAAATGTACCCTTAAACGACGAGCATGCATGCGTAGGTATATGGATGTGGAGGAGGCGAGAGAGTTGTGTCAGGATCGTGCCAAATGGTAGTCTGTAGTCTCTACCTACCTCTCTGGGTGACAGGCGCGAGTTTTTATGTTTATGTTTTTTATCTATCCTACCGAAATCACAATCCGAGTCTTAAAAAGAATGGCCAACCTCAGGGAATTTGTGGTCTATTACTTTAAAATATCCTTTTAATATAAGGTATTGATGCAATGCAATCATGTTAAAGTTTTTGTTCTGTTCGGCACATGAAGCCGACCAGATCAATAAATGATCTTTGTTTTTGACAACTTGGATCTACCTCCAAAAATCTTAGAAGTGCGTTTCCAGGTTCAACACTTTCGCGATCCGCTATTATGTGGTGACCGACAGCAGCATCCAGTAATAATTTTGCCCTTGCTTTGCCTCCTGCCATTACTTTTCCACTTTGCCAACGTTAATTCACTATTATAAATAATATTTTTGTACACAACACACCCTACAATACGCACTCTGTTAGAAAGCCCGCGAGAATGTGAGAATTTTAATGACAGAACGAAAATCAAAACAATTGGCTGACGTGAACGAATGAAGGTGCTATGTATGTTACATAACACCTTCCTTCACGGAGAAGTGATGTCGTGTCATTCGACTATCCTTCGCTGAGTGGAAGAAAGTGTTATGTTCGTACATGTCACTTTCTTCCACGACAAAAAAAAAACAAAACTTTTACTTTATTTATCAAGAACGTAGTGATATGGGCTCTTACCTCTTTCATCCAGTCCCTTTTTCAAACTAAACTGTACATAACACCTTTATCAACTTTCTATTTTTGAAATACGTCTTAAATCGATAGTTTTAGGGTCTAAAATCATATTATAACGACATATCACCTTCATCTATGCAAAAAAACACCAAAACCTGAAAATGCGACATATCACCTTCATCCACTTGTCTTCAATTTAAACTATCGAGAATGCAGCTCGCAAATAAGTAGTTAATAGTATAACTTCACATATAAACAATCATAAAAATTATATACACCTGGTGCATCAAAATATGCAGGGCAGGCATTTTGAGGTTTAAGCTAAATTTTGAGTTTTAAATAGTAACAACATACATTTTTTTGTATAATTGAACATTGGCTAAAAGATTATAACTATAATATGTTTAACTACAGTAAACACCAAGTGGTCGGTTGCTTTAACAGAGTAAAACTTTTACGCAGTGGCTTCTTGATATTAGCTAATGAATTATTAATAAGTAAAGAACGTAAGGATATTGCGTGCCTCTGAATTGCACCTCATTGTTAGCGTTCACAGACCACCACATTCAAAACAATCATAAATTCTATGTATGATTGCTTTGAAAAAATTATGCAGGAAGTTTTGTTGATAAACAGAATAAATCTGTCGTCGTACATGGAGACTTTATTATCAATCTCCTTGAAACTTCTTCCATGAATATTAAGTTTCAATCATTGCTCAAATCATACAACCTTGTTTATTTGTTCTTAGAGCCAACACTATGGAGTGTAGAAGTAGCCAACACGTACCTATTGTAGGATCTAGTGCAATTTGTATAGATAATATTTTTACTAATGTTGAGCCCTTGCATAAATTAATTATTACAAAATTTAAGTTTTAATAATTTTGGATTGTTGGTTACATATGCACAAATAATAAAAAAAATATAAAGTCATGAAAGTTGTGTTTTTTCCAATAACTGAAAATCGCTCAGAGAGACTTAGAAGTAATATAGCGAAAAAGCTGCCATTTCTTCCCGATAAAAATAATACTAACCATTTATATGGATCATTATTTAAGTCTTAAATTTAATAAAATATTTACTTCTAAAACGCTTTCATTAAATACACACAAATCGTTTAATGAGGTGGCGACAGTAGGAATCCATAGGAGTAGACAAAAGTTACATGACCTTTAAAATGAAAGATCATAATTCATAATATAATCATAGTATTTCATTTAGAAAATATATAAAAAATATTCCAAAATATTAAAAAAGTGTGTTCCACAGCCTAGTCTTTACATTTAAGAAACAAAATTATTTATTAATATATTTCAACCTACAAGGATCATAGATCAAGATCAAATACGTAAGTATAGTATAATAACATTGAAAATATAATAATAATTTAATTATATAAAATGAACCAATGTCACCGTAACATGCAACATAGCCGACTTAATTATACATAATGGTGTAATAATAATAATAAATTTGTTAAAAACAAAGAAAACGTCAAATATATGTTAGTAAAAGTAGGTAATAAATTAAATAACATTAGTTCATATACCTGGGGTGCCTGTCCGAGGCAATGGGTACATAGACATGAACCAAATGCCTCAAAAAAGCACATTCGGGTTTCTCGCTAATTACGTTTAGAATGCTGTTGGCGCTCCCACGAACCCTTGCATCAGGGGCGCAGTTATATTTGCAAATAAGTGTTGAAAAATTGTCTACGTGGGCGTCAACAAACATACCTGATGCACTACAGTAAGGATGGTATGCCCCAGTAACAGTCTAAAAGCGTTATTATATTGTGTATGTACTTAGGGTGTTGTATGCCCACCGCGTATATTTGACCCATAAGGCGCACGTATATAGGGATTGGCAATTGGCCTTAAATAAAATAAGTTTTACCTCGACTGTACGGCGTGAGAACCGGCGGGCACATTGCAGCGGATAGCTAACGTCCTTCTTTCTCTTTCAATGTCTTTATCATCTTTTAAATCTTTGGTAACAGCATGGCTGAGGTACTTGAATTCAGTTACACCTTTAAATGCAACACCCCATAAAGTTACAGGTGGCACGAAATTAGTAATCGTGCCCACCTTAAACACCATGAGCTCACTCTTAGCAACATTATATTTTAAGCCATGGGCTTCTGCATAAACCTCACATATGAACAAAAGCCGCCTGATTACACTGACTGACGGGCTCAGAAGCACCATGTCGTCTGCGTAACTGATGTTGTTCATGCAAAGTTCATCAATAGCAGCCGACACGTGCACTCCCGAGTCTATAAATCAGTTCATTTATATACATAAATTAAAAAGCGTAGGTGAGGTTAACCCCCCTTGTCACACACCACATTCTAACCCATACTCGTTCAACAGTGCACTAGACCACCCGACCGATTTGATGACCGTACCAATAGCTAAAAATGCTCATTTACGAGATGGGTAGACCAGCCTTTCGCAATTTTTTTTATAGAATAAGGGTGACAAACGAGCACACAGTCCACCTGATGGTAAGTGGATGCTGTGGCCCATAGACATCTACAATGATCCTCGATTAAGAATCAATACGCAGATGTATTGTTACACCTGAGGACTAAGATGGAATACCTCGTTTCCAGTAAAAAAGTGTCTCCGGATCTCTACACTCACCATATGAAGCAAAGCAATATTAAGCTGCTATTTTACGCTGGGATTATGTGAGATCGTGGTCCTACCCCGGTCGAGCCGACCCATTCGTGCTACTACCATAATATAACTGCAGCATGGCTCTACTACGTATGGAGAATTGAATGAATGAATGATGAATTTTATGCCACAGAATGTCATACCTGACAAGGTCGGAAGTCTTTGAAAGATCCAGGAAGGCCGCGTACACAAAATTTTAATAAAACAAAATGCATGCATATACACTCTCCATATAATGCTGCAGCAAAAAAGACCAAATTGAATGAGATAGCTGTTATAGGCCACGGTTTTGAGTGCTTGCATAATAATAAAATTAATTGTAAATGTAAAGAAATTGAATTTGTTGAGAGATTTAAGTATTTAGGATTGATTATTGATAAAAACTTTAATTGGAAACCTCAAATATCTGATGTATGTGCAAGGTTGTCGGCGGTATTACGTAAATTTTATTATTTAAAATACATATATCTTGAACAAAAAAACTACGTATCTTCTATAATATAGAAGCATTTGTGCAGCTTTGGTGCATTGCCTCATAACCTATGGAATTGGTGTATATGGCCGTACTTTTTCTTCCTATTTAAAGGACATAAAAAATCTACAGACAAGATTTCTAAAACATCTTGTAAATGAAAAAGTTAAAAAAACTATAAGAAAGATTATGATAAGTTATTTTCTATTTATAAAATTTTAACGGTAGAATACTAAGTTAACATGCTATTAGTTTTGGAAGACATTAATAAAATCCATTATAACTTTAATTGGATGGACAAAGGCACTGTCTAACGAGTACAGGTTAGAGTGCGAGGTGAGACAGGGTGGCCTAACTTCACCAGCGCTCTTCAACTTGTACATTAACCAGTTAATCGTTGAGCTCACCAACGCTGGTGTCGGCTGCTCAATAGATGGGCATTACGTTAACAGCATAAGCTATGCAGACGACATGGTGTTGCTGAGCCCATCGATTAACGCACTGAGGAAATTACTTAATATTTGCGATACTTATGCTGAGACTCACGGTCTCATTTATAATGTAAAAAAGTGAAGTGTTGTTATTTCGAGCTGGATCAAAAATTTAAACGATTCCACCTGTTAAATTAAGGAACGTACAGTTAAATAGAGTGTATCAATTTAGGTATCTTGGTCACGTTTTAACTGAGGATCTGATTGATGATGCGGACATAGAAAGAGAAAGAAGGGCATTGGCGGTTCGCTGTAACATGCTGTCCCGTAGCTTTGCACGCTGTACAGAAGAAGTTAAGGTAACACTTTTCAAAGCCTTTTGCCAGTCATTTTACACGTGCAGTCTATGGGTTAAGTATACGTAGAGAGCCTACAATGTCCTTCGGGTACAATATAATAATGCCTTCAGGATGCTGATAGGGTTTCCGCGGTATTGTAGCGCTTCAGGGATGTTTACAGCGTACGATACGGACGGTTTTCATGCCATAATTCGAAAGAGAATAGCATCCATCATGCGCAGGGTTCGTGGGAGCTCTAATAGCATTCTGAGGGCAATATCTGATAGATTTGATTGTCCCATCCTAGGGCACTGGATGCGTATGCACTTACATGTGCCTGGTGTCATGGGGTGCCAAAAAAAATTGTTATGAAAATTGTACGTGTAATTGTGTGTGTAAGACTAACATAGGTTAAGCTAATTTACTAACATATTATGGACTATATGTGGGTCTGAAATAAATTTTTATTATTATTAAAACGAAAAATTGGGTAATAAATACAGAACCAGGAAAGTTAGAGAAGGGAAATTATTTCAGCCTAGTGTTAAAAACTACTATGGTAAAAGATGTACAAAATATTTGATACCAAAGCCTCTTAATGAAATAGATTGGCTAAGGCAGGATAGACCTAATTGCAAATTAACAATTAAAAAATAAACTTGGGAATTATTTTTTGGATAAAATGCTAGATGTATGATCATTTAGAAAACTATTATTTGTTTGTAATATTTAAAAAATGTATCCGGGTTATATTTACAATTTTTATTTTGTTGCAATGTTATGTGGGTGGGGTGTTGTATTTGGAATTGATAGAGTGTGGAATTTATAGTGTTCATGTTTTAGTTCATGTGCTAGTTGTTTGTAATATTATGTGGGTTGAGTACTTTAATTATGTAATAGGATATAAGAGTGCATTTATTCGCCAACAAACTTTACAGTTTGGCGAAGTTATGAACTTATGTAATGTTTTTTCTGTAAATGTAATAAAATAAAATAAATTAAAAAATAAAATAAATAAAACTAGCGTATTCCTTACGGTGTAATACCCCACAATGTGCTTCAGCGACAGTGTTGCACACTCAGTGGATAGATTTGGTCTGTAACCAAATTGTGCATCGTTTAACTTAATATTGTTACGAGCTTGAGGTTCGTGACAATAAAAATTGCCGATAAAATTACCTAAATTAACACTTTAATTTACTTTACACAAATTAAAGTTAAAACACTAATAATTAAACACACTAATTCACTTAATTCCGCTCCGAAGCTTCGCTTGTGTCGCCGAGTTCAACTCTGTCTCGATCGCATCTTGCGCCACCTATTTATTTAAACTAGCAAAATATCCGGAATGTTCAAGTAAACACGCGCAAGGTACCGAGAGTTCGAGTATAGATTTTCTAGTTCTTCGGGTGGCGCTGTCGGTCGAAAGACTTGTGATGTCATAAACTGCAACGCTCCCCTCGCTCTCGTTCCTGACACTAGATAGCGCTAGTTGTGTCGTCGACTGGAGCGGGTAACACTGCCCCCTCCTAAGACATGCTCGTCCCGAGCATTATCGGTCCCATAATAACGCGCCAAGCGATCCACATGGACGATCTTAGGAGTCCCCCTTGCGCCTTTCTGTATCCGGTAGGTCACATCGTTGATCCTGGTTACAATCCGGTACGGGCCGTCCCATTTAGCTTGAAGCTTAGGAGATTTCCCTTTGCTGCGGACTGGATTGTGCAACCACACTAATGAACCTTCGTTGAACCCTTTATTGTTCATTTTGCGGTCGTACCGGGTTTTTATTTTCTCAGACATTTGCTGGCCCGATTGTCTGACGTCCTCATAAATGTCATTCATTTTGTTCCGCAAGTCATTTGCATAATCGGTTATACTGCGTGGGGCATCAGGTGGTATCCCGGTGATCAGGTCCGCAGGCAGCCGTAATTCTCTTCCAAAGTTTGCGAAAGCTGGTGTCACTGCTGTACTTTCGTGAACAGAACTTCGATATGACAACAAAAACGGTTGTATGTGCTTGTCCCAATCTCGTTGCCGATTGTCTACAACTTTTGCTAGGTACCTCTCCAATGTCTGATTAAATCGTTCCACCATTCCATCAGATTGCGGGTGATAAGAAGTCGTTCTTGTTTTATGAGTACCCATAACTCGGCAAGTTTCCTGGAATATTTGAGACTCAAAATTCCTTCCTTGATCGCTGTGAATCTCTAAAGGTACTCCAAAACGACAGAAGACTTCATGAACTAGTTTATCTGCAACTGTTGAAGCTTCTTGATTTGGAATGGCGAAGACTTCTGGCCACTTAGTGAAGTAATCCATCACAACCATGAAATACTTGTTACCGCTTTCACTCTCCGGAAACGGCCCCGCCACGTCAATGGCTATTCTCTCCCATGGTGCACCAACATTGTACAACTTCAATGCACCTCTACTACGAGTCTGAGGTCCCTTTACAGCCGCACAACTTGTACATTTGCGACACCAGTCCTCGACATCGTTTCGACAGTGGACCCAATAAAACCGTTCTCGGATCTTCAGTAGAGTTCGTTTAACTCCCAGATGGCCTCCTGAACAATCATTATGGTACATCTGTAGAACATCCGGTACTTTAGCTTTAGGGACAACCATTTGCAAATGACAGCTGTCTCCCCGAACGTTTTCCCATTTACGACACAGAACTCCATCCTGAAGCAGCAAGCTGTCCCACTGGGCCCAATAGCTTTTAGTGGTCGAACTCATCGCTGAGACGTCACTCCATTTGGGCTTGGGAGCACTGGCCTTTATCCATTTCAGAATCGGCTTGATGTCCGGATCTTCCTGCTGTGCATGTAGTAAGCTGTCCTTCCACTCGTTGCTGAGGTGGTCTGCACTGAACATCCTCAATGATACCACTTCCTTACTCTCTTGCCTAGTACAATGTTTGCAATCTTCAGGACAAGGTCTTCTTGACAATGCATCTGCGTTGCCATGAGATTTCCCGCTGCGATGTTCGATCTCAAAGTCGTATTCCTGCAGTAGTTCAATCCACCTCGCAACTTGTCCTTCTGGGTTTTTAAACTGCAATAGCCATTTTAGTGCAGCATGGTCAGTTCGTAAGTGAAACTTTCGTCCCAGGAGATATTTGCTAAAATGCTGCAACGACTTTACCACAGCGAGCAATTCGCGTCTTGTGACACAATAGTTCCTTTCCGGTTTTGACAACGACTTGCTGAAGTACGCTGTCACGATCTCTTGGTCACCACTCCGTTGAGACAGCACACCGCCAAGTCCTATATCACTTGCGTCTGTATCAACTATAAATTCTTTGCTTGCATCAGGGTATCCCAAAATAGGTGTTTTGCACAGACGGTCCTTGAGCTCCTGGAATGCGATATTGCAACTTTCATCCCAGCAGAAATGTCGCTTCTCCTCGGTTAGCTTGTGCAGAGGTTTGGCTATATCTGCAAAGTTCTTCACGAATCGTCGGTAATAGGAGCACAAACCCAAAAATGCTCTAACCTGCGTCTTGTCTTTTGGAACCGGCCAGTCCTTGACAGCGGCGATTTTCTCTGGATCTGTGCGGATACCTTCTTCCGATACTACAAACCCCAAAAAGTTAACTTGCCGTTGGAATAGTGAACATTTCTTCGGGCTCAACTTGAGGTTGGCACTCTGAATCTTCATAAGCACGCGTTCCAGGTTTTGAAGGTGTTCCTCAAACGTACGGCCCACGATGATGATGTCATCCAAGTAGACCAGACAGGCATCGCCAATTAGCCCGGTAAGTACAAGTTCCATCAGCCTTTCAAACGTTGCTGGAGCATTGCACAACCCAAACGGCATTACTTTGAATTGCCACAGACCCTTTCCCGTCGAGAACGCAGTTTTCTCCTTGTCCTTAGGGTCAATTTCAACTTGCCAGTAGCCACTTTTTAGACCCAGCGTGCTAAACCATTTTACTCCTGTAAGGATGTCCAGCGTGTCATCAATTCTTGGCAAGGGATAGCTGTCCTTCTTTGTAACGTCGTTCAGACGGCGGTAATCAACACAGAACCGCGTGCTGCCATCCTTCTTCTTTACCAGCACCACGGGTGAACATCATGGACTAGATGAAGGTTCAATAACACCATCCTTCACCATTCCCTCAATCATGGTTTCCACTTCCTTTTCACGTGCTACCGGCAATCTTCTTGGCCGCTGACGGATAGGCAATTCCTCTCCTGTGTTTATTTTGTGTTGAACTAAGCCAGTCTTTCCTATGTCAGCATCGTTTGACGAGAACACATCGGCGTAAAGTAACAACTTCTTCGCCTTGACCAATTCGTTCGGGGAGAGAACACTGCGACAGTCTTCCAAAAGTGTGGTCACTCTCGTTCCTGAATCCTTGCTGGGGGTCCCACTCGATATATATTGGCACCGACGTAACCAATCCACTTCCTCACAAGTGCCAACCAGTGTGCCTTTTTCTATAATCTGTTCCCGGTCGCAAAGGTTCAGCACACGTATTCTTGAGATGTCAGTGGTTCTGACCAAGGTTCGAGCTACTTTCCATGGAAGGTCATTGTTTACCCTTTCCACAAGTACACACCGGTGAGCTTGCCCAGCATTTCGGGGAAGACTAACCGGAACAATCGTTTCCGATCTCGGCGGAAGAACAATCTTCTTAATGCTGTACACGTTCCCTGGTAACGCACCTTCCACAAAAAGTTCCTCCTGTCTACATTTCAAAACACCTTGTATAACGTCGATCTCAAAACAATTATTCCTCATAAAGTCTAGGCCTAGGATGCAGTCGTCCATTATATCAGCCACGATGACATTATGCAGGTAGATCACGTTGCCTAGCTTCAACTCCATCTCCTTCTCTCCACGGACGGGTATACGCTGACCGGTGGCTGTTACCAAATTAATGCATTCTCGGTTGTATGCGGAGTCCCCAAGGAACTGACTTATAAGTTGGGAACTAACAACCGTACGAGAGGCTCCAGTGTCTATGGTCAGTTTACACGGCATTCCGTTGACCTCGCCCTTGATGATTAGACTGTTCCCATCATGGGTTTGTGAGATCGAGATCCTTGGGGCTCTTTTAACATCAGCCAGCACCCACCCCGCAGTTCTGGCTTTTACTCGTTTCCCTGCTGCTGCTGGGCGATGCTGTTGGCCGGCACTACCCTCCTGAGACCGATCACCTTCCCTTTCTAGGGTTCGCTTAGGGCAGCTGGATCGAAGATGGCCCTTTTCCCCACAGCCATAGCACCTAGGGCTGTATCCTTTGTTGCGGTCGCGAACTGTAGCTGCTGCAACCTCCCTGACGCGATGGGAACGATGATCCTGCCGCACGGCTTCTACCTCCAGTGCATGGGCCAAGGCGTCCTTAAGCGTCTCGTGGTGCCCGAGCCTCACAGCAGCTCTGACTTCCAGGTCGCGGATGCCGTCGATGAATGTCTGCACCAGGTTCCCTTCAATGAGCACAGGTACAGACTGGTATGCTTTTCGAACCATCTTCTCCACCTCAAGGGCCCACTGCTGCAGGTTTTCATTGCTGCGTTGCACGCGATCTTTAAGCTGCGCGCGAAAGACGTGTTCCAGGTGAGCGTCACCATATCTCGCCTCCAATGCCTCAAGGAGCTGCTCGTAGGTCACTTTCTTACCGAGAGCTTCCAACACGGTTAAGGCTTGGTCGCGCAGGCCTAAGGTGAGTGCAGTCATGGCCTGGCTTTTATTCCAGCCGTTTGCCTCCATGACGGCCTCGAACTGGATTTTGTAGGCCGACCAGGAAGAAGTCTCGTCGAACGGTGGTACCTTGAACCCACGTAGCGAAGGTGTTGTAGCTACTACGGGAGCTGTAGTTCCATCCCCAAGTTTGAGGTCGTTCAGCGTTTTCTTCACGTCAGCCATCACGTTGTCAACCCGATTGTTCACATGGTTGATTCGGGTTTCATGTTCTTCGATTCGGGTTTCAGCTTCCACCAGGCGGTTGTCATGTTGAGCAACCCTATCCTTCACCTCCCTTATCTCTTTCCCAAAGGTAGCATGAAGGTCCTTCATGAGGAGCATCTGTTCCTCCTGTCGGCGGGCCTGTTCCTCTTGTCCACTCTGAAGCTGCTCTTTCAACTGACGAACCTGTTCCGCCTGCTGGCGAGCCTGCTCCTCCTGTCGGCGGGCCTGCTCCTGCAGCATCACCATCAGGGTGCCTAAGTCAGGTCTAACAGACGTAGAAGCCGCTGACGGACCGGCTTCCGTGGCCGGCGGCTGGCCCTCAGACATCTGCGGCGTTGCACCACCAAATCTCCTCTGGTCCGTCTCCTGCTGGCGTTGACTTCGGGTACGGACACCCTCCGTTTCCTCCTTGGGTAAAATCGGCATTATTTTATCCCACTTCTGACACCAATTGTTACGAGCTTGAGGTTCGTGACAATAAAAATTGCCGATAAAATTACCTAAATTAACACTTTAATTTACTTTACACAAATTAAAGTTAAAACACTAATAATTAAACACACTAATTCACTTAATTCCGCTCCGAAGCTTCGCTTGTGTCGCCGAGTTCAACTCTGTCTCGATCGCATCTTGCGCCACCTATTTATTTAAATTAGCAAAATATCCGGAATGTTCAAGTAAACACGCGCAAGGTACCGAGAGTTCGAGTATAGATTTTCTAGTTCTTCGGGTGGCGCTGTCGGTCGAAAGACTTGTGATGTCATAAACTGCAACGCTCCCCTCGCTCTCGTTCCTGACACTAGATGGCGCTAGTTGTGTCGTCGACTGGAGCTGGTAACAATATGTACTTTTAACTGTCTGTCAAGCACACTGTCAAGTAACTTAGCCGCAGTTGTCGCTAAGGAAATGGGCCGATAGTTGCACATATCCGAAACATCTCCGGTTTTGTTTTTAAAAAACGGGACCACGACTGTTCTCATCAGCTCTTCCGGCAAGCAATAGTGCCTCATACATAGGGTGAACAAGAGCACCAGCAGTCTAGTTAAGTGCGAGCCAGCGTGCTGAAAGTGTTCGATGCTAAGGCAATCGTGACCAGGTGACTTTCCTCCAGTCATGCCATGATGACTTTCCTACAGTCATACCATTTATCAAAACTGTGATCTCCCTAACGGTGATGCGATCGGACACATAAATTGATGCATCATTCTGATGATGAAACCTCAGCATCGCCTTTAACAGGTGTCTGTAAAGAAGACTGAACCTGAAACTGAATCTTAAAAAGATTGTCTATCTTCGCCGGCTCATTCACATCCCAACGCATACATATAAATTAAGAATGCATCTAATGAAATTAAAATGACTTGGAGTATAATCAATCGCGAAACTGGCAAGATGAAATTACACAACTCAAATTTTGAATTAAATGTTGATAATAATTTTACTATTATTATTAACATTTAATTCAAAATTTGAGTTGTGTAACTCACCGTGTAGTAGCGGTTAAGAATATCCACTACCTCATATCTTCCCATGGGTGTCGTAAAAGGCGACAGAGGGAAACAGGCAGGAGATGGGCAGCAGCATCTTCCTGATAACAGCAACTGTACAAAAAAACTGCGGTTGCCAACCCGCTCGCCAAGCGTGGCAACTATGGCAATACACCCCCCATGAAGAATTACACAAATAGACGGCCCCCAGTCCCCGGTGGCCCCGCTATTCCTGCCTACGGTGGCGAGCAAGGTAACGGCGGGGCAGGGGGTGCTAAGAATCTCCGGTAGAGGTTCGGTTGGCACCTACGATGACTAGACCTGGCAACATTTAACGCACGCACCCTGAGGACTGACGAGAAGATCCTGGAGCTAAAAGAAGAGATAGACAAGTTGCGCTGGAATATTATAGGATTATCCGAGGTCCGAAGAGGGGGAGGACACAGTGATTCTCGAATCCGGCAACTTGTTCTACCAACGGGAGGACGACTATCGTCCCAAGGAGGTGTTGGATTTATCTTCCACAAGTCTCTCGTTAACAACGTTTTAAAGATTGGGAGTGTATCGATGAGGGTTGCGTACCTTATACTTATATATAAATTTGGGATAGGTCAACGGAACCCAAGGGGCCAGCAGCTGGCCGACTTGATGGAGAAAGAGGGACTTTTTATGATGAACTCTTTCTTCCAGAAGCGGCCCCACAGAAAGTGGACCTGGTGAGCCCCGACAGTTCGACAAAAATGAGATTGACTTCATTATGACGACCAGACGCCAACTGTTAAGTGATGTCTCAGTGATCACAAGGGTAAAAACTGGCGGCGATCACCGAATGGTTAGAGGCACATTGAACCTAAACGTTAAGTTGGAGAGGTCTCGTCTAATGAAGTCAACGCTCCGTCCCCCTCGTGCTCTGATCCAGAATCCCGAAACCTTTCAGCTCGAGTTACGTAACCGCTTTCAGTGCCTAGAAGATTGCAATGCAGTAGACGATATGAATGACAAGCTCGTGGAAACTGTCCATGCGGTCGGAGCTAAGTTCTGTAAGACCCGCCGCAGGAGAACACAAAAACTCTCACACTCTTAATCTCATGGCTGTTAGACGGGAGACGACGCTGCAATCATCAACAGATTTGACAGCATACAGGCAACTGAACAGACAGATCTCCAAATGCATGCGGTGAGACTTACGCAACTTTAATACTGCTCGTATTAAAGAAGCGATCGAGCAAAACGAGGGCTCCAAAGTCTTTGCCAGAGATCTGTCTGCCAGAAAGAGCCATCTGTCAAAGCTCGTCGTCGTTTTCGGGACACCTGAGATTTTGAGTGAGATTAAGAGGTTCTATAGGCAGCTGTACACATCATCGTTGGACCCACACAAGTGTGAGTAAAGATCCAAGAGCAAGTCTTATCCGACATTATTCCGATGATATCCCGGACGTCAGTCTGAGCGAGATTAGAATGGCTCTCCAGCACCTTAAAAACGGCAGGGCCCCAGGCGAGGATGGAATTACAGGGAGCTTCTGAAAGCGGGTGGAACACCGGTACTTGAAGTCCTTCAGAAGCTCTTCGATTCCGTCCTCCACGGTGGCACTACTCCGCAGGCGTGGAGCAGAAGTGCGGTGGTCTTGTTTTTTAAGAAAGGTGACAATGCTCTCTTCAAGAACTACAGACCGATTTCCCTTCTGAGCCGCGTCTACGTGCTGTTTTCGAGAGTCATTACGAATCGTCTCGCACGCAGACTCGACGACTTCCAGCCTCCCGAACAAGCCGGTTTCTGAAAAGGCTTCAGTACCACAGACTACATACATACCCTGCGGCAGATTGTACAGAAGGACTATGAGAAATCCTTTGATTCCGTCGAAATTCGGGCGGTGCTACAGTCCCTTCAGCGGTGCCAAGTTGACTGTCGGTATATTGAAGTGCTGAAGTGTTTGTACAGTAGGGCTACGATGGCTATCCGAGTACAGAACCGGAGTTTGAAACCTATCAAACTGCAGAGACAAGGTGACGAAGACAGGGTGACGTTATACCCCCGAAACTCTTCACCGCTGCATTGGAAGACGTTTTCAAGCTACTGGACTGGAAAGGATACGGTATTAACATCAATGACGAGTACATCACTCACCTTCCATTTCCTTGTCCTTATGGCAGAATCGCTGGAGGACCTAAGCACTATGCTCAATGACCTCAATGGTGTCTCCCAACGGATAGGCTTTAAGATAAACATGGACAAAACAAAGATCATGTTTAATGTCCATGTCACACCTATGCCGGTAGTTGTTAGGACGTTTCATAGCATAACGTCATATGGAAACCTGCTATGGGGTAATGGTATATATAAACAAAAATAGTTTTATAAAAAATAGTGATGTACATTCCGTGAATACTAGGAATAAACACAAGTTATTTATACCAGTTACTCGACTCCAGAGTCAGTAACTTTGTCATGGGGCAATGTAAGTATACGCTTCTACAACACAGTCCCAGAAATTGTGCAGACCTTATCTATCAAAAGTTTTAAAATATTTATTATGCAAAAATTGTTTAGTTAAGGGTTCGAACCGTGGGTTATTGCTCGTTTCTCAGTATTTTTTGGAACCTTTCTTTAAGTTTACTCGGGAACAGCACTAGCGACGAGTTGATACGGCGAATTTTCTTCATAAGCCGAATATGTGCATTCAATGCCAATTCAAGAGTTTTAATATTTGCCGGTATGTGGGCAGAATGAGAGCTTATCACACTTAGGAGATCGAGTGAAATAAGCATAATTTCAAAAATTTTGCCAAAATACGCAACTGCATATGCAAATGCACATAACTCAGTCTCTAGTTATTATACTACAAAAGAGTATATGATTGATATTGACGTGGTAGAGCCATGCTGCAGTTACATTAGTAGTATAGTTGTAGCACGAATGGGTCGGCTTGACCGGGGAGGGAACACGCTCTCACAGAATACCAGCGTAAAACTGTAGCTTGATGCTGCTGTGTTTCGTATGGTGAGTGTAGAGAACCGGAGACCCTTTTTACTGGAAACGATTTATTCCATCTTAGTCCTCACGGGTGACAACGCATCTGCATTTTGCTTCGTAATCGAGGATAGATGTAGATGTCCTCCATGTCCACCTTTTCCTATAAAAAAATTGTATAAATATTACATTGTAACTTATGCTTAAAAAAAAAAGTCCCGCTGGGTCCTTGCTGGTTCTTCCCAGGTTTATTTCTGAACCAGTGTTAAAATTTAAAAAAATACTCAATAAGAATTACTTGTATGTAATTCATATTGAATAAAATTGATTCGATTCTATTCTATAGGACAAACTAAAAGAACAATAAACACTCATGTAAAAGAAGAAAATTCACCATGCATTTAACTGCAGGCCGGAATTCCTATTGCCGCACGGAATATATAGTAGTAGTAAAAACCCGGTAGGTGTTTTGTCCACATGCAATTTATCTATTAAGTACAAACTTTCATTATAATTACTGGAAATTATCATTTCACTGGACAAGCAATCTATGGGAGAGGCCTATGCCAAGCGGTGTAAGTTTTTTCGATTAAATTGTTTCGCAGAGAACGTCATTATTTATGTCGGTTATTTAAGCTCATTTAAAGCTCACTGCTTAACGTATATCTACCCCATAGATCACCTTATCGCATAATATGTCCTACTATATAACATTTTTATAGGGTAAGCGTAATAAACGAGCACACAGTCCACCTGATGGTCAGTAGTTGCTGTGGCCCATAGACATCAACATATTGTTACGAGCTTAGGGTTCGTGACAATAAAAACTGCCGATTGAATTACCAAAATTGACACTTTAATTGCCGAACACCAATTAAAACACACTAATATTTAATCACACTGATCACTTTATTCCGCTCACAAGTCTCGCTTGTATCGCCAATTCAATACTGCCCCGATCGCGGCTATCAACGGCTTTATATAGGGCTCTTCTACCGAAACATCCAGAATATTCCAGCAAATACGGGTCCCGACCGACTAAGTTCAGAAAGTTCGAGAGTGGACCCTTCTTGAAAGCTTAATTCTGTTCAATACTAGATGGCACTGTTGGTTGAAAGTTCAAGATTGGCATTTTCTAGGAAGCCCTCCTAGCTCTGTTCCCCGACACTAGACGCTAATACCAGGTACCAGACATCAACTTAAGCGCGCAACACTGCCCCTTCCTAAGACATGCTCGTCCCGAGCATTATCGGTCCCGTAATAACGCGCCAGTCGATCCACATGGACGATCTTGGAGTATCTCTTGCGCTTTTCTGTATCCAGTAGGTTACATCGTTGATCCTGATCACAATCCGGTACGGGCCGTCCCATTTAGCTTGAAGCTTAGGAGATTTCCCTTTGCTGCCGACTGGATTGTACAACCACACTAGTGAACCTTCGTCGAACCCTTAGTTGTTCATTTTGCGGTCATACCGGTTTTTCATCTTTTCAGACATTTGCCGGCCCGATTGTCTGACGTGCTCATAAATGTCATTCATTTTGTTCCGCAAGTCATTTGCATAATCGGTTATACTGCGTGGGGCATCAGGTGGTATCCCGGTGATCAGGTCTGCAGGCAGCCGTAATTCACTTCCGAAGTTTGCGAAAGCTGGTGTCACTGATGTACTTTCGTGAACAGCGCTTCGACGTGACAACAAAAACGGTTGTATGTGCTTGTCCCAATCTTGTTGCCGATTGTCTCAACTTTTGCTAGGTACCTCTCCAATGTCTGATTAAATCGTTCTACCATTCCATCAGATTGCGGGTGATAAGAAGTCGTTCTTGTTTTATGAGTACCCATAACTCGGCAAGTTTCCTGGAATATTTGAGACTCAAAATTCCTTCCTTGGTCGCTGTGAATCTGTAAAGGTCCAAAATGACTTCATGAACTAGTTTATCTGCAACTGTTGAAACTTCTTGATTTGGAATGGCGAAGACTTCTGGCCACTTAGTGAAGTAATACATCACAACCATGAAATACTTGTTAACGCTTTCACTCTCCGGAAACGGCCCCGCCACGTCAATGGCTATTCTCCCTACGGTGCACCAACATTGTACAACTTCAATGCACCTCTACTACGAGTCTGAGGTCCCTTTACAGCCGCACAACTTGTACATTTGCGACACCAGTCCTCGACATCGTTTCGACAGTGGACCCAATAAAACCGTTCTCGGAGCTTCTGTAGAGTTCGTTTAACTTTCAGATGGCCTCTTGAACAATCATATGGTACAGCTGTAGAACATCCGGTACTTTAGCTTTAGGGACAACCATTTGCAAATGACAGCTGTCTCCCCGAACATTTTCCCATTTACGGCACAGAACTCCATCCTGAAGCAGTAAGCTGTCCCATTGGGCCCAATAGCTTTTAGTGGTCGAACTCATCGCTGAAACGTCGCTCCACTTTTGCTTGGGAGCACTAGCCTTCATCCATTCCAGAATCGGCTTGATGTCCGGATCTTCCTGCTGTGCATGTTGTAAGCTGTCCTTCCACTCGTTGCTGAGGTGGTCTGTCCTGAGCATTCTCACGGTTACCACTTCCTTATTCTCTTATCTAGTACAATGTTTGCAATCTTCAGGACAAGGTCTTTTTGCATGCATCTGCGTTGCCATGAGATTTTCCGCTGCGATGTTCGATCTCAAAGTCGTATTCCTGCAGTAGTTCAATCCACCTCGCAACTTGTCCTTCTGGATTTTTAAACTGCAATAGCCATTTTAGTGCAGCATGGTCAGTTCGTAGGTGAAATTTTCGCCCCAGAAGATATTTGCTAAAATGCTGCAACGAATTTACCACAGCTAGCAATTCGCGTCTTGTAACACAATAGTTCCTTTCCGGTTTTGACAACGACTTACTGAAGTACGCTATCACAACCTCTCGATCACCCTTCCGTTGAGACAACACACCGCCGAGTCCTGTATCACTTGCGTCTGTGTCAACTATAAATTCCTTGCCTGCATCAGGGTACCCTAATATAGGTTTTTTGCAAAGACGGTCCTTGAGCTCCTGGAATGCGAAATCGTAACTTTCGTCCAAGCAGAAATGTCGCTTTTTCTCGGTTAGCTTGTGCAGAGGTTTGGCTATATCTGCAAAGTTCTTCACAAATCACCGGTAATAGGAGCACAAACCCAAAAATGCTCTAACCTGCGTCTTATCTTTTGGAACCGGCCAATCCTTGACAGCGGCGATTTCCTCTGGATCCGTGCGAATACCGTCTTCCGATACTACATACCCCAAAAAGTTAACTTGCCGTTTAAATAGTTAACATTTCTACGGACTCAACATCAGGTTGGCACTCTGAATCTTCATGAGCACGCGTTCCAGGTTTTGAAGGTGTTCCTCAAACGTACGGCCTACGATGATGATGTC
This sequence comes from Parnassius smintheus behrii, assembly GCA_036936625.1. Lineage (NCBI taxonomy): Eukaryota > Metazoa > Arthropoda > Insecta > Lepidoptera > Papilionidae > Parnassius > Parnassius smintheus. The sequence goes on along the minus strand of JAUPFT010000011.1, from coordinate 44,364,627 downwards.
ATCCAAATAGACCAGACAGGCATCGCCAATTAGCCCGTTAAGTACAAGTTCCATCAACCTTTCAAACGTTGTTGGAGCATTGCACAACCCAAACGGCATTACTTTGAATTGCCACAGACCCTTTCCCGTCGAGAACGCAGTTTTCTCCTTGTCCTTAGGGTCAATTTCAACTTGCCAGTAGCCACTTTTTAGATCCAGTGTGCTAAACCACTTTACTCCTGTAAGCATGTCCAGCATGTCATCAATTCTTGGCAAGGGATAGCTGTCCTTCTTTGTGACGTCGTTCAGACGGTGGTAGTCAACACAGAAACGCATGCTGCCGTCCTTCTTCTTTACCAGTACCACGGGTGAACACCGTGGACTAGATGAAGGTTCAATAACACCATCCTTCACCATTCCCTCAATCATGGTTTCCACTTCCTTTTTCACGTGCTACCGGCAATCTTCTTGGCCGCTGACGGATAGGCAATTTTTCTCTTGTGTTTATTTTGTGTTGAACTAAGCCAGTCTTTCCTATGTCAGCATCGTTCATGAAATACATCGGCATACTTGAGTAACAAATTTTTTGCCTTGACCATTTCATTCGGGGAGAGAACGCTGCGACAGTCTTCTAAAGTGTGGTCACTCTTGTATGTGCATCCTTCCTGGGGGTCCCACTCGATAGATATTGGTACCGACGCAACCAATATACTTCCTCACAAATACAAACCAGTGTGCCTTTTTCTATAGTCTGTTCCTGGTCACAAAGGATCAGCACACGTACTCCTGAGATGTCAGTAGTTTTGAACAAGGTTCGAGCTACTTTCCATGGAAGGTCATTGTTTACCCTTTCCACGAGTACACCACAACGGTGAGCTTGCTCCGGGTTCCGAGGAAGATTGACCGGCACAATCGTTTCCGATCTCGGCGGAAGAACAGTCTCCTTAAGGCTGTACACGTTCCCTGGTAACGCCCCTTCCACAAAAAGTTCCTCCTGTCCACATTTCAAAACACCTTGCTTAACATCGATCTAACAACAATTATTCCTCATAAAGTCTAGGCCCAGGATGCAGTCGTCCATTATATCAGCCACGATGACATTATGCAGGTAAATCACGTTGCCTAGCTTCAACTCCATCTCCTTCTCTCCACGGACGGGTATACGCTGACCGGTGGCTGTTACCAAATTAATGCGTTCTCGATTATATGCGGAGTCCCCAAGGAACTGACTTATAAGTTGGGAACTAACAACCGTACGAGAGGCTCCAGTGTCTATGGTCGGTTTACACGGCATTCCGTTGACCTCGACCTTGATGATTAGACTGTTCCCATCATGGGTTTGTGAGATCGAGGTCCTTGCGGCTCTTTTAACAACAGCCAGCACCCGCCAGTTTCCCTGGTGCTGGGCGTTGCTGTTAGCCGCACCACCTTCTCGAGATCGATCACATTCCCTTTCTACAATTCGCTTAGGGCAGCTGGATCGAAGATGGCCCCTTTCCCCACAGCCATAGCACCTAGGGCTGTATACTTTATTGCGGTCGCGAACTGTAGATGCCGCAACCTTCCTGACGCGATGCGAACGAAAATCCTGCCGCACGGCTTCCACCTCCAGTGCGTGAGCCAAGGCATCCTTAAGCGTCTCGTGGTGCCCAAGCCTCACAGCAGCTCTGACTTCAAGGTCGCGGATGCCGTCGATGAATGTCTGCACCAAGTTCCCTTCAATGAGCGCAGGTACAGACCGGTATGTTTTTCGCACCAGCTTCTCCACCTCTAGGGCCCACTGCTGCAGGTTTTCGTTGATGTTTATTTTGCACGCGATCTCTTAACTGCGGTCGAAAGGCGTGTTCCACGTGAGTGTCACCATATCTCGCCTCCAATGCCTCAAGGAGCTGCTCGTAGGTCACTTTTTTACCGAGAGCTTCCAACAGAGTTAAGGCTTGGTCGTGCAGGCTTAGGATGAGTGCAGTCATGGCCTGGCTTTTATTCCAGCCGTTCGCCTCCATGACGGCCTCGAACTGGATTTTGTAGGCCGACCAGAAAGAAGTCCCGTCGAACGGCGGCACTTTGAATCCACGTAACGAAGGTGTTGTAGCTACTACGGGAGCTGTAGTTCCATCCCTAAGTTTAAGTTCGTCCAGTAATTTCTTCATGTCAGCCATTACGCTGTGCACTTGGACGATTTGGATTTCTGCTTCCGACAGGCGGTTGTCATATTGAGCAAACTTATCCTTCACCTCCCTTATCTCTTTCCCGAAGGTAGCGTAAAGTTCTTTCATGAAAAGCATCTGCTCTTCCTTATCACGTTTGAGCTGCTCTTTTAAGCGACGGGTCTGTTCCTCCTGTCCGCGCTGCAGCTGCTCTTCCAACCGACGGGCCTGTTCCTCCTGTCGGCAAGCCTGTTCCTGCAACAGCATCATGAGAGCACCTAAGTCAGATGCTGCTGGTGTAGGAGCTGCTGACGGGCCAGCCTCCCTGGCTGGCAGTTGGTCCCCCGACGTCCGCGGCGTTGCACCACCAAATCTCCTCTGGTCCGTCTCCTGCTGGCGTTGACTTCGTGTACGGACACCCTCCGTTTCCTCCTTAGGTAAAATCGGCATGATTTTATACCACTTTTGACACCAATTGTTACGAGCTTAGGGTTCGTGACAATAAAAACTGCCGATTGAATTACGAAAATTGACACTTTAATTGATGAACACCCATTAAAACTTAAAACACACTAATAATTAATCACTTTATTTCGCTCCCAAGTCTCGCTTGTATCGCCAATTCAATACTGCCCCGATCGCGGCTATCAACGGCTTTATATTGGGCTCTTCTAACGAAACATCCAGAATATTTCAGAAAATAAGGGGCCCGACGGACTAAGTTCAGAAAGTTCGAAAGTGGACCCTTCTAGAAATCTTAATTCTTCTGTTCATTATTAGATGGCGCTGTTGGTGGAAAGTTCAAGATTGGCATTTTCTAGGAAGCCCTCCTCGCTCTGTTCCGCGACTCTAGATGGCGCTAGTGCCAGGTACCAGACAACAACTTAGGCGTGCAACAATATATCGTCGTTGCGCGTGCATTTTTCGCTATGTGTTTTTACCCTACTTTTCAGGAGAGACAAAAAACTGATTATATCAAGTTGTGTGTGAGTCATTATAATACTTTTTGTATGGCAATAGTAATAGCACAATTTACATATTTTAACGTTTCTATCTTTGTCAAATACCTTATTAAAAGGCTAGAAAAAAAAGAATTCGATTATTTCTACACATAGCGTTTATAATTAGAGTCATAAATATCCGCTAACTGTCCACAGAGCACATAGCGACAAATGGAAGTCGTATCGCCTACTATATATGTGCTGTTTTTTTTCACATAGCTATTATATAAAACACCATTTTTTATATCAAAATAATATTTATTTAGATAATTGTCAGACACATAGTAAGAAATGACACAATAAACAAATATCCGCTGTAGCAAAATATATATATATATATATATATATATATATATATATATATATATATATATATATATATATATATATATATATTTTGCTACAGCGGATATTGTAAAATAAGTATTTTTTTATAAAGTAGTTAGGTAATGAATGAAAAATAAACTTCAAAAATGTGTTAGGTAAATTAATGACTTAAATTATCATAAAAACAATGATAGTCACGATGCATGTACTGCTTCAGACCTTGTAGATGATTATATTTGGTTACATCTATGTTGATGGGGCTGTTATATAATTTTGCGGGTGCTACTGGTTCTCTACTATTAATTCTCCTTTGTGGTAAAGCTTCCCATTCATCAGAATGGCGCACTTTATATTGCACTTCACCATTGACGTAAAGAAGTCCTCTGATATCATTAACAGTGGCATCACCAGTCCTTCTGCCTGGTCTTATTGTGGTAAAATTGCCAGGCACTTCTTCATAGTTTTTAAAGAAATTGAAATCTAGATAATGAACAACGTAGGGCTGCGAGGGCCTACATTGTCTCATCCTGGACACATAATCCATTGGTGTAAAAATTGGTGCCTTAAACTTTTTTTCCAGAGTGGAATGGACGCTGTCCACTTCCATCATTGTATGCCCTTTCTCTAATATAATTTGTTCAATGGTAAGCTCTTTCACAGCACTTAAATTAGCTAAGGCACTGCATAAAACTTTATTTTTATTTTGATACGCACAGCCGTCAGAAATAAGAATTACTTTCTTTTTGTTTCCACAATACTCTTCTAAAAAGTTTATGATGCAGCTCGTAATATTATTCGCTGTTATTCCTCCCTCTCCTTCATGCCAAACGTATAAATATACATCCTTAGTATTTTTTACATAAAACGTATAATTATGCAGAGCTAACTTCATTTTATAATATTGCTCAGAAACGTGAAGTTTAGGAGACAGCAGCACGCTTTGCATATCCATTGATACAACCACAACATCGTCGGACATTTCCTGAATAGCATTAGACTTAGCAGAGTAGGCTTCCTCTTTCTTCGTTATGTGTAGTGTATACATAGCTTCAGCAATGTTTCCCTCTTTGTGCCCAACACACAGATCGCATTGATCTTTCCGTGGCTTAAAAATTGAAATTTTGTTATCTTTTAAAATTTCCTGAAACCGTTTTCTTTGTACTGCAGAATAGTTGTTCTCTTGGCACCAAGCTGTGTAGACCGTATGCATATGTGTCATTGACTCGAAAGAGGCTTCCACATAAACACGACTAGTGTTGCTTCGGCAGTAATGGCTGGGTACCTTTGGTATTATTTCAAGCCATTTCATAACTGACTCAGACCTAAGAACCCTGGTACCAGCCCGATTAGAACTATCAGCAGCTACTCTTCTGACTATGTTAATCGCTCCACTATCTGTTACATCAATGTCGAACTTCGACCTTATCCACAACTGTAGAACATCTTTTTTTAAGTCTAATGTGGCTAAAAATAACTGCTTGCAAACACGTATTTTAATACCGTCAAGCCCCGGTAAATAGCAATCAAACCCGCAATTCTTTTTATTAACATCTGCGGAGACATTCCTACGGCGAACAATCTGCCTTGGTTGGATAAGGCCGTTTACGTAGGCTTTCTTAGCATCCCATGTAGGGAGTTGCCAAAAATAATGAAATATATCTGCGCGCATATTATCGGATATAGCAGCGCAGGCAAAACTTCTTTCGGAAATTTTAGCCGTTCCATGTTCACAAGGCTTTTCTCTCATTTTTCTATTTGGTTTCGTAACTTCTTGTGTTCTAATTTTATCTTCTTCTCTAACAACTTGTTGCCCTGTATAAGTCATGCCTAAAAGCCTTAATTTTTGAGCCTTCTTTCTTTTTTTGTTCTCACTAAAAGCCACTTCTTCATCATTTTGTGGGATGGAAGTGCAAATATTTTCTTTTTCAAAGAGCGGTTCAAAATATCCAGTTTGTTCATTCAACTGCAGCATAACGTTAGCAGGAACTGGTGTGTTAGTAATGTTTGCCTCGTTATCATTTCGTATTTCTAAGCAGGAATCAGATGTTATGCTGATATTAGCAGCAGTAGTAGTAGTTATTAAACTTTGAGTTGTACCTGTACTCCCTGAAGCTAATTCCGCATTTGTAGTACAAATCATATTTGTGAGGTCAGTAAAAGTACTCATGCCAACGTCGGCGTGTTCACCTTCGTCAACAGCTTGAATAATTATCGATGGAGCTGGAGGTGGAGGTGATGGAAATAATATTGAAGATGATTCTTCTTCTAGCTCCATTGCTAAATGGTGTATCGATTGCTGTTGATCTTCTACGCATAACGATACAAGCTGTTTACTTCTCCAAAATCTTGGCATGTTCAGTTCCTAAAAAGCGGTAAAATATAAAGCCTTAGTAAGCAATAGCAAAATTAATATTAAGATATTTAGACAAAAATTTCATTCATTCAAATTCTTGTACCATAGTAAAGCATTACATTAAGATGTTAAGTCACATTTTAGTTAGGGAAATATTAGTTATTGTTCATAAAAAATGCTTTTTGAAAGCAATGCGTAAAAGATTGGTTTTCCATAGTAAATTTATATTGGTTATGTAAGAAAAGTAATACACATTTTTAATGAAAAATAGTTTAAACAGGAAAAACTTTCCAAATACGTCACCACAATCTTAGCAAACTAAAACCAAAAGCAATCCTAAGAGGAATTTATTAGTAAATGAAAAAATGTAGGTACTTACTTGGTAGGTATATTTATATATTTGTTCATCAACGATCCCAAAAAGTTATTAAATTTACAATTATAGGTATAACTTGCACTAATTTTTCTGTGTGATTTGTTGAACAGTTCGAATGACACTGACTAACCTAATAGACATTCTCAGTTATGTGACGCTCGACGAGCGCTTTACACGACTGAACTGGTCCGAACTTGTCAGGAAAAATATCGCTATGTGCAGGGGATCACATATCGGGCGCAATTCATAAGTCTACTACTACGATGAACTTTTTTAGCTATGTGATTTAAAGCACATATTGATATTAGACGCGCATTGAATGTATGAACCTCACATGGCTATTTTTCGTAACTTTGTATACGTGAATCTTACACAAAAATCTGTTTTTGTAGCCTATGAGTATTGACCTAAAGATCAGAATGGCATCAAAAACAAAAAAATGAAAAAAAACACATAGCGATTTCTGCACGCGCAGCGACGATATTCTTGATTACAAATCAAAATGTGGATGTGTTATCACTTACCGACGTAGACTTACTTACTTACTTACTTAGACTTAGATGGAATGCATCGTTTCTAGTAAAATATGATATGTATATATTGATCATAAGTACATGAGAAAAAACCAACGATCCAGAAGAAATTCCTGGGGTAAGAGCTATAATTAAAAAAGTAATAAAATAAAAGATCTGAAATATAAAAATATAATTTTATTAAGTAGTGTATAAAAACATGTATATATCAAGTAATAAATAATAAGTGCAAGTCAACATTTCAAAGTTGGCAAGTCGAACAATATCACTGTATTGAATCGTAAAATAATTACAGTTAAACTAAAACATGTATGTAGGTACATCATAGTCACAGTTCATACAGTTTCTTGCCTGATTTTCTGTGCCGAGATCCAGCTCGGTCTCGCCAGCAACGCAAAGTCAGAAATTTGCATTTAGAAAAAGCCAAAATTGGGAGCTTCTTAGGCGTCAATTTTAAAAATTAGGCTGTCTAAAATTTTCACCGCAACGAACTGTTGAGATTTGCGTTGCTGGCAAAACGTATCGCAATGCAATGACAATAATAGATATACAATTAATATTAATAGCAAGGAATTAAGTGCTGAAAGATTATTGAAGTCGATGTAGATGACGGTAATATTCTGGGAATTATCGGGTCAGAATGGAATGTTTAACGTTTTTTTTTACAATAAATGCCTGGATAAACCCCCTTTGATGCAATTATTATCGTATCACCACAACCGTGTATTTAATACACGAGAGTCATACAATAAGGAAGAATATACACATACAAATAAGTACCTACTTTAAGTCGTCTTCTTGTGAATAACTCTTTCTGATAAAACATTACCACACCAACTCAAAATATTTAAACTTATTTCATAGGTATATAAAATAAAAACAAATATCATGAAAAGCTTATAAAATATAAAATACGAGTGGTTGACGACAGAATTCGAATGCTGAATTCGAATCTAAGACGTTTAAAAATAAAGAATACAACATACAAAAATGTTTTTACTGATAACTTTTTTTTCAGCTTCATTCCGTACTATCAACCATTTAACACATTCCAGAACCAACCTTACCCTGTATATAGACACCCTTAAAACTATTATGACTACTCCAATGATATTTATATAAAAAAATATCATTGGGTTACTCTCGCTCCAATACCCCAATATTATAATTATCTAATGCAAACGTTTAGTTTAGTACTATTTGCTATATAATTTTGATTGACAGAACACAGATAGTTACTAAAGAAATCGTTAGGTGGCATTTTAATTGTTCAGTATGTGACATTGTGAAAAGCAAATGTAACCTTAGGAAACATTTCTCTTAGGCTGAAAAGTTTGAACTCTTCATACTATTAGGTCAAATAGTTAAGTAAATTGTAGGAATATATTTGACAAAATAACCTATTGAAATTTCAAAAAACAGCCTGGAATGTCTAACTCGCACGGACTTCCTCATTCATCTTAGCGAGAATGTTTAAACCATTAAACGTATAAGTCGCGGCATGTAAGTCTAGGGCTGAACGAAACGTGGAGAGATAGTTGCGCATGTCGTATCAGTACGCCATTAGCCGTAGCCTTACGGAAGTCGCAGTAGCCAACCAGCGCGTGCGGACAATACGCACAGTCAATCAGCGCACGCGAGCGATACGCACGCCCGCCCCTCGATCCGCTTACTACCCCATGAGCCCATGACACCTTATTTTCGACTTATTCGCAATAACGGTCACCGTTAGACTTTCATGCGGCTACTTATAATAATTGATATGCGAACATTGATATTATGCAATTTTAATCTACTTACCTAAGTTTTATTGTTGTGATTAGGTTCGTGTTAGCAAAGTTTGATTTATTATTTATGGATATTACAAAACTAGCAAGCGAATAGTGCTCGCTGACTATAATTTAAATGCATAAAATCGTACATTCATAATTATCCAAACAATACACATGAAAATTAAATTAATGACAAATAGCAATAATTTCATTTCATAAAAACATACTTAATTAAAACTCACTGCTAACAAAAATACAGAAAATACCATTAAAACTATGGACTATGGTTTACAAAATATCGATTTAAAACACTTTTTCATGCTACCTATATAAATTATAAACAGACATGTTTAACTTAGACATATAATATTACATAATATGGGCAAATTAACCATAGATTTGTAATAGGTAAATGAAAATATATCCAGCACCTTCAGTGCACAAAGCAGTCAAATTATGTTAGTTTTTAGCATCTTTTTTCTGACTCTGCTCGCGCTTTTTAGTGGCAAGAAACATTGCCCAACCAAATCCAACAATATTCATGAATAGAACTCGCAACTGAAATAATAGTGGAACGTAATAAGTTACTAAAATACGCAATTGCTTTATATAATAAAATATATAAACTATAAATGAAAAATAAAAATGTACCATGCCACGGTGAGCCGTGGTCTGGTAGAATCCCCGCTGACACCAAATTGTTAATTGCAATTTTAAGTGCTGATTTACCACGTGTTCGGCGGTAAAAGAAAACACTGTGAGATAGCCTACACTACACATCTGAGGAATTAAATATTTCGACATGTGAAGTCAGCCAACTCTCAGAAATGAAAGGGATTGTGCCCAGCACTGAGGTACCGAAACCATATTTTACAAACATCAACAGCTTTTTTAAAGTTTACAGCTGAAAGTTCCGATCTTTCAAAAAATGTGCCAACTGAGAAACACTGCTTGATATATTTGCCCAAGCTCTGCACCCTGAACAGGGTTGGTGAAAGTCTGGCCCTCACACTGGTAACGATACTCTCTATCAAAAAAAATATCTAAAGGGCTGGACGCGCAGATAGGTGCTAAACGCTCCCCTCCAAACCGCGTATTCAACTTACAACTTGGGTTGCTAACTTGTTTAATAAAATACAGTATTTTTAAGGCTCTACTTTTCAAAATATAGCACATAGAGCAAAATAAATAATTTATTTTGAATGGAATATTTAGCTGCTTTGAATCTTCAAATTATGTCGTGCGAATCAGCATTTATTAAAATAGACTATAAAATATATTGGTGCCGTGAGACGGTCCACCTTAGTCCCCAGAGGTGAAATGCCTTTGTAGGTACCGCTGTACTAGCCACTTACCATTTGGTGAACTGTAAGTTATTTTGTACCTTTTTCACCCATTTAGTGTTAACAAGAAATTCCATCTTAGTACTCAGGGATGAAAACTACATATATATACGTACTCACGTATATATATGTAGTTTTCATCATCTATACGTGAAATGGTGATGGTGAGCCACGTATCATATATACGTGGCTCACCATACCTATAACTACATGTATAGGTATGGTGAGCCACGGTATTCACACACAATCACATGGACTGTGTCGTTTACCAGAACCTCCTTCAAACAACAGGAGCAAGCATTACCTGCATGACATTTATCGATAAAGTTGTCATCTTCCCCTCTTCAGGTAGTATAGTTTCAGATGTAATTTTAAAAATATGTATAGGGAAAACATGATACAGAGTGACTTAATACAATTATCAAGTCATTTTATACTGTACTCGTACATACAAGGAAAAATCAATTATTTTTCAGCATGTTAGTTATTAATTAAGGTAAAAATATAACAAATTGTTAAAACTAAAATGAATACAACCTAACTTACCATAGGCGGTATAAACGCTAGATTGATAATTTGAAATAGAGTAAGCCATTTCCAATTAGCTTCTAATACTTTAGAATACAGCGCAAAAAGCTGTTTTAGTGCAGCTTTATGATTCTTTCCCTCAAACCTCGATAATGTATACAAAGAAAATGCTTGCATAATTGGTGCAAAGATTATTCTTTCAAATATTAATTTTTTGGCCAGTGGAAATGCCACAACATCTTCAGGAAACAGTCTTTCTAAAAACTCATAGAAATAATGAGGTATGGTCCCTCCAAATGCTAACCTGCAAACATATTTTTTAAATTTTTAGTCTTAGTTGGAATTAGACAAAAAGTGCACGGAAAGAGAAGCGTTTTGGGAAATCAGTGGATTTTCTATAACAGATTGACTCATCCGTCTACCAAAATGCCAGATCTCAGTAATTTATAAAGGTGTGAAAGTGATACAGTGTCTGAGTAAAAACACAGAGTTATGGCAGTCACAATGCGTTTGAGTGTTGGACAATTTTAATTGGCCACACTACGCCTCAATCACGCACATTTTGCAGATCATTATCTAATAATTAATTTACACAATAGTACGTTACATACTAATATGCTAATTGCAATAATACTGACTACTGAAATGAACTACAAACACAATCGAGCTGCAGGTTTAATGCTGAAATCTTCGTGCTTTATTTATGTTATAAAGCAAATTTCAAAATTTTTACTACTCATGTGAAGACACCTACACCTTGATTAGGAATTTAAATGCAGATGCGTTGTCACCCGTGAGGAATCAAGCTTTGGTGTCCTGATCGTAACGCACAATACTGCGCAGCATTTAGCATCTCTGCGGAGAAGTGGTCGGTTGATTTTGCCGCAGCTACCAAAGCAGACGTGTCAACATGAACAATAGTTTTGAAATTTGAGCTTTGTTTGAGGAGGAGGAAGAAAGAAGTTCGTCTTTATTTTTATATAAAGAGGGATAATTGCGGATTAATTATATTAAATTATCTTCAAACAAATCCATTGTTAACCCGTAACGCACACTGCAGCGTCGCAACGAGAACGACGCCGCAAATTGCGGAATACCCCCTCCCCAATTCACCGCGCTTGCCCTTCGCCGCTGACGTATACTGCGACGGAATAAGAGACCATTCTACACGTTTTTCATATGATTATGTATCCGGCACCGCATGCCACACATACCGCAGGGTTGTGCGTTACGATCAAGAGACCAAAGCTTAAGATGGAATGCCTCGTTTCCAGTAAAAATAGTCTCCAGTTCTCTACACTCACCATACGAAACACAGCAGCTTTGATCTGTATTTTACGCTGGCATTCTGTGAGTGTGGTCCTTCCCCGGTCGTGCTGACCCATTCATGCTAAAACTATACTACTTATATAGCTACAGCATGGCTTTACCACATAAAAACTATATTTTTTTATAATACTGATCATCCCTCACCTTCATTTTCAAAAATATCACTTTTATTGTAATATTACAAAAGCTTTGGTGCAGTGTCTGTAGACATATGGAGTGAATGTCAGATATTACGGAGTTATTCAGTGTCCCTGTTTCTACGACATAACAAAGTGAAATAACCACAGACATATGTGTTGGAGAGTATGGATAAGGCAACAGGAAGAATTTCAAAACACCCAGCCACTGAGCCACAGTTTAACATATAAAAGCAGTAGGTAGATTGTCTTCAGCTTTGGCTAAAAATAAACCCCAACACTAGTAATCATGTAAGTTTACAACAGCTAAGAAGCCATGGAGTCTTCAAATTGACATAAAAAATTCGCCTTGAATATATTCGAATGAATTGACTGAAATATGCCTTATAGTGGTTTTATTTTAATAGGATAGGTTGACAAACGAGCACACAGTCTACTTGATGGTAAGTGGTTGCTGTAGTCTATAGACATCTACTACATCTATCCTTAACTACAAATCAAAATGCAGATGCATTGTCACCCGTGAGGACTAAGATGGAATGCCTCATTTCCAGTAAAAAGGGTCTCCAGTTCTCTACACTCACCATATGAAACACAGCAGCATTAAGCTAATATTTTACGCTGGTATTCTGTGAGAGTGTGGTCCTTCCCCGGTCCAGCCAACCCATTCATGCTACAACTATACTACTATATAACTGCAGCATGGCTCTACCACGTGAAAAGGTGGTGTAAGAGAACCCTATATCTCACCATTGGTGTCATAAAAGGCACCAGATTTTCCTTTCTGCATATATATTATAATTCATTTCCCAATCAGAAGATGGGAAGCAATATCTTCTTGATAACAACTTAAAATATTAAAATTGCAGACGCCAGCCCTCCTGCCACATGTAGCAACTGTGGAAAATTTCCATCTATATGAGGCAAGCTATAAGGCAAGAGCTATGATCAGCAACAAGCTTATGATAGGCTGTAATGTGTAAAATAACAATTTTAAACTTACCCATAAAGACCAAAAGCTAATATAGGATCTAATTTTAATGTTTGTCCTGCCACTAGCTGGGATGCTATACTTCCAGCAGAGCCAACCACACAGCTGCGAACAAAGTTTTATGATATATTTTTAAATCTTCAATTGAGTCTAATATATTAATCCAGATGATTTTGATCGTTTAATTAAAATGTATTAGTAACATAGATTATATGACGATTTTTTTATTGCTAAAATAGAACAAAACAATATTTTCAAAACAATACCAGTATTCAGTACCCAGAATTTCTTTTTATTAAAGTTATCATTAAGTAAGGGCTAGACATGGGCATTATCATTTCTTTTATAATAATGGTTAATAAACAGATATGATGTTTACATATCAACATCAAAAATCCTTATAAGATATTGATATGAAGCATAATTTGATTACCGTTTCTGCAGTTTCTACAGTAACCTACGATCGACTTAAGGTAGAATGATTAAAGAGGAAAAAGGATTAAAGAGCTTCTATTGCATGGCATTACACACTATGATATATATACAGTAGAATCCAATTATAATGACAACATAGGGAGCAGTGACATTACATCATACTAACTGGAACTCATATTAAATGCACATATATAATGTATTTATTAATATTTAAGTCACCAGCAGATTAAAAAAAACATTTATATTAAAATATTTATTTAGTTCACATATGATGTCAACATACATACAAAATGTATGGATCAATATAATCTACAAATAAAACTAACAATGAAACTTCTAGTGCAAAGTCTGTAATTTTTTATATTTCTTGGTTTTTATTTCTATAGTAAGATAACAGACTGCATAAAGCAAACAAGACATAATACTTGTTACGGTGTAACCTTTAAAGTTAGAATGCACAAACATGCAGCACTTTAGCAACTTTTACAGCTTCATTATAAATAATTGAAATATTCCGTCGTTAAACGCGGTCGGTTGTTGATATTTGTAAGCGGAGTATATGTATATTTATATATATAATTTATACTTGAAACATCGCTGATATTTAGATGTAATGTTTAATAGCAGTTTGGACTTTGGACACTGAAAACAATGTAGTACACCTACAGAATTATAAGAATAGTTCTGATATATTTCTATATGTGCAAAATTAAAAAATAAAACTGAATAATACATACCTTGTAATTGCTTTCGTTTTTATGGGATGTAAGTACAAGTTCTGCAAATACGCTGCTACAAGATTCATTATGGGTTTCGACAGAGCCATTTCGCACTTGTTTCCTTATTATCACTAATCAAGTAATAACACAAATTTATGCGGCTGTTTTGCTATTTCGTATGTATCTTGTTAGATAAATATTAAATAACAAAAATATAAGATAAATGTAAAATGATAACCGTCTGATAACAGGTTATCACCAAAGTAGGGATGTTCGATTATGATCGATGTTCAAAATCAAAACATCGATGTTGCCACATGTCAAACATCGAAGCATTGTTGTCAGTGAACCCATAATCGATTAATAAGCATTAGATAATAAGAACCCGCGAAATCAATATCAACTAAATGTTGTATCTCCTATTAAAGGTTTAAAATTTTGAATAATTCAGAATTCCTAAACGCATCGATCATCCAAAAAACATCATTATGGTGTGTCAAATTTAACCTACAACACGTACGAATTAATTTGAGACTCCGCTGGAATGCGACCCCCTTCCCGACTCCCCGCACCGCGTCCCGCGCTGGCAGTGCGCGCTCAGTACTGACAGCATTTTTGTTACGGATACGCGTCTCGACTCTAGTTCGATATTTTTGATAATTGTTTGTTGTTTGGTTCTGACTTGATAGACTTGGAGAAATCCAACAGAGAGAATTAATTATATCCCTCGGAGGGGAAGAATCCAGCTCAGAGAGTGAAAGTGAGGACGATCTAATGGACGGAATAGAACGGATCGTATACAGTGACAATGAATAATAAATATTATAATAAATCCTTATTAATATTCCTTACTTCTATTCCTTGATTTTACATAGTTTGTGCTGTTCCGCTTATCCAAGATTGATTCACTTTCACCCTAAGGTTGCCTGGGAGAGATTGCTTTTTAGCAATAAGGTCGCCTGTTATGCTTTGTATTTTTATTGTGTACGAATCTGTAACACTTTTTATAGTGCAATAAAGTGTATAATAAATAAATTAATAATATTATAAATGAGAAAGTGTGTATGTTTATTTCTTTGTCCTTCCTTGACGCGTTAACTAAAAATAATATTATATATATTATAAAAAATAAATATTTAAAATATATAAAAATGGCAACAGTATATCACTTATTACTTCACCCCTTGCCAGAACATTTTATTTTGTTTTTATTAATAATCTCATGCAAATCTCAAAAATTTCAAATAAAAAAATATTACGACGCATTATTTTGCACACCGTACATTGACAATTACGTCATCGGGCCAGGTCTCAAGTTAATTCGTACGAGTTATAACTGTCAAGTGTGAACTGTAACGTCACAGTTGTCAATGCTTTCGTTTTGTTATTATGTGATGTCGTTTTCCGTCACCTGTTGAAACCTATAGACAAATTGACGCCTTCTTTCGCAGTCGCACATGAAAAAGATAGATTTATGCATATGTCTTGCATAGAAATGAGACAGAGCGGTGTGATTATTTGTCCCTTTCTCCGTGCCGGTTTTTGTTTAGCAAACTACACTTTGCTAAATAACTTCGACAGTTCGTAGCAATCTAACGAGTTTACAAGTTAGAAAAAAAGTGTTTTGTGAGCATAAGATTGATGAATCTTGTTCAGTTCGGTTCTTAGAACAATTAAAAACTTTAAAAATGGTTAGATATAGTGTCTTAGGATGTAAAAGTGATAGTGAACGTAAACTCATCGATACATCATTTCACTCGTAATTAATTATAAATATAGGACATTTTATCTGGTATTACGTATAAAATTCAATTGTTATTTTAAATTTCGTTACATAACTATATAAATATATGTTTAAATTTTATCTAAATGTATTTAAAGGTCATAAAGATTATCGTATAACCTAAAACTAAGTTGAAAATCTCTTTATCGTCCTTTCTCACTCGAGGACACACTAATCATTAGTCTATATGTTTCCCTGTCTACGTTGTCAGTTGTTGCATCGTGAGCATAGACAATTTTACTGCATAGTGCATTCTACTGTGCATTTTATAAATGGCTGTCTGATTAAAAATTGTAAGCAAAGGTGATGAAAAAGTCGATTACTTTGTTTTTGTGCAGCTTATTAATTTTCCTCTCTAATCATATTTTTTTATTTCGCGATAGGGAGTAGTTGATATAAAACCTACGTCCTAATCGTAAAGTAGGTCTCATAGTAGACTTTTTCATACCAGTTTTATGAGTGTATAGGAACGTTTAAGGATAAAAATAGTAAATTTCATCATTTGCGAATAATATAACAAATGAACTGGATATTTGATGATTTGATTTTATACTCACTTTTTTTTGCGCCCGAAGCAATTAAAGGGCTACCCTATACGTAGGGAGGCGGAAAATGCATTACGCATACCACGATAGCCGGTCTATCGTGGTTATGAGGGACTCACTGTCCTACCGGGGACCCTAAGTGATACCCTCTAAAAACCGCCTTTAGGGACAGGCAACTGGCTGATTAAGCTGTATTGTGCCTTATCGTGAGCGACCCTCTTTTGGGAAAAGAGGGCGCAGGCGGCTACTAGCCGCTGAGGGAGTGCCTACGAAGGCAAATTAATATTAGTTAATATAATAATTTAATTTAATTAGAGTTGGCCTGAGCCGCCAGGAGGCAGTTCAGGTCGTTTGTTAGTTTATTAGGCGGGTCCGAGAGAGAGTTTCTTGGCCTGCGGACTCGATAGCGAGAGGGGGGTGGGGCTGCATTAGTAGCTGCCTCACGAATTAAATGATTTGGGTGCGACTCTGAGGCTTTGAAGAAGTTCTCAGAGTTTTTGGAGAAATTGTTGGATTGTGGGGAGCTCTAGGTCCCGATGAAGGTCAGCATTACGGACGTACCAAGGTGCGTTCGCAGCTCGACGACAGAAGAGGTTTTGAACTATTTGGAGTTCATTAATGATTTTAGGGTTGGCGTGGGCAAAAACGGGGCCCGCGTATGACATGACTGGTCGTATACAGACCTTATAAAGGGTACGCTTGTTTCTAAGGGACATTTTACTGTGTCGGCCCAACATACTGTTGAGCCTACTCAGATAGAACCGTGCGTGACGGGTTACTCTTTTGACGTGGGGCCTAAAAGTGAGCCCTGTGTCTAGAGTGACACCTAAATATTTGGCGGTCGTATGCCAGGGGACAGGGGTCCCTAGCATACGTATTGGTGGAGTGTTTTTAAGACGGCGTCATTTATAATCGAAGTGAACGGCGGAGCTCTTCTACCAGGTTCACATCGATGTGCCATTTTTTGAACCAAGCTCCTAGGTCGTCGACTGACTTTTGGATCTTGTTCCGTATGAAGGGTGGTGAGATACCTTTGCAGTAGATAGCAGTGTCATCTGCGAAGAGGGAAAGTTGAACACCTTTCGACGGGATGGGAATGTCGTTGGTGAACAGGATGTACAGCAGAGGAGCAAGTACTGAGCCCTGAGGGACACCAGCCTTGATAGTTCGCTGTGAAGATAGCGTGCCTTCGTGTCTAAAACGAAAAGTACGATGCTTTAAGTAGGAGGCCACGAGACGTACTAGACGATCGGGGAGACCTATTTTGTAGAGCTTGTAGATAAGGCCTGTATGCCAGACCCTATCGAAAGCTTTAGCTATGTCGAAAAAGACCGCGATGGTCTTATGACGACGAGGATAGAAACCGCTGAGGATATATTCCACAATGCGGTGAACTTGTTGGGGACATGAGTGTTGGGCTCGGAAGCCGAATTGATGGGGATTTATACTCACCTAATTTTAACCTATTAAATAGGTAAACATGTGCAAAAAACATCGATGAATGGCCAACATCGATGTTTTGAGTCGGACAGATATCAACATCGATGTTAAGCTATCGATTCCAACATAGATGTCATCATCGGTGTTTCTGCGACGTCGACATCCCTACACCAGTTTTTTTTATTTAGGGCTTAGGGTTCTAGCCTTTCTGAGCCTATCATCTCTCAGAATCTTCGATTTATATATTTTCTTCACAATATGCTGATGATCACATTGCGAAGTTTTTGGGAGATTTTGACGACAGCTCAACTCATCGGACTGTTGATGACAATAACCACTCAAGTTTATAAGGCGCCCAAGCGATCAAATTAACTTGAGGTTTATATCAACATCAAAGCACTTGTTTCGTCGTTTTCTCTAATAGTTTACACGCGTATACACTTAATTCATAAAATCACACCACTTTTGCCGAT
Organism: Parnassius smintheus behrii; assembly: GCA_036936625.1. Classification (NCBI taxonomy): domain Eukaryota; kingdom Metazoa; phylum Arthropoda; class Insecta; order Lepidoptera; family Papilionidae; genus Parnassius; species Parnassius smintheus. Next base: position 44,346,416 of record JAUPFT010000011.1, on the reverse strand, counting down.
TAAAATCCACTTCAAACCATTATTCAAGCGACAAAACAGGAGCGACAGTCCGTCGACGGCCAAGTTCCCGCCAAAACTCCCCTACACAAAAAAGTAGTAAATGTCCCATGGAGTATAGTATAGAGGTAAGGAAGACAATCTCTCATAAGAGAACAGCTGAAAATGTGTCCATCTGTAAGCAGTAAATAACAGTTCAAAAACTCTCCACAACAGCGCTCCAGTAGCTACAGGGTATGATAAATCGCCGTAAAATACGTTGAGAGTGGTTTTGAAAATAAAAATTTTGAAAGCAAGAAAATAATTATTGCAAAAAAAATTATAGTGAGTCTGTACGTTAAAAAAATTACAAAAAGTTCTATAAAGATTTATCATACCCTGTAGCTACTTGAGCGCTTTAGTGGAGAATTTTGAACTGTTATTTACTGCTTGCGGATGGATACATTTCAACTATTCTCCTATCATGATATAGTCAACAAACACTTTTAAACTTTATTAAATTCCGCCATTTCACTTTCAATTTCAATTTCATATTTTCAATTTATGATATTATAAATTCTTAGGTCTGACCAATCCATAATATATAAAACTCTTTTTATTTAAACTATAAGGATAATAAGAGTTTTGTACATACGAATTGCAATTTTTATCAGTTTATTTATAGATAGAAATAGAAACTTTTTTATTCAATGTAGATTATAAAAATACTTATTGAAAGTCACTTTTTAATTTACCACTGGTTCGCAAAAAAACCTCTGTCCTGGGAAGAACCAGCAAGAAACCCAGCGGGACTATTTTTTTAATAATAGCTTACAATCATGTTTACAATCAACAACACAAGACAAATTAGAAATAGCTTGGTAGCGATCACCCTTCCCAGGGGTTATTATCATCCATAAATTCCTTAATATTATAATAACCCTTTTTATTACAAACTTAGTTTAATAACATTTTTGAACTTTGTGTATGACAAATTTTGTATATTTTCTGGGATTTTGTTGTAAAAGCGATCATCACCCCAAGAATGAATTACTGACTCGGTGGAGTTGAGTTGCTGAGAGCTTGTGTCTGCTCCTAGTATTTACAGAATGAATATCACTTATTTTCGCAAAACTACTTTTATTTTTGTGTACGTACATTACATTTTCATAAATGTATTGAGAAGCCAGAGTTAATATATTAATTTCCTTAAATTTTTGTCTCAGTGACTCTTTTGGTTTTAAATTATATATTGCTCTAATGGCTCTCTTCTGTAAAAGATAAAAAAAACTAATACCTATTAATTTTTTTAAAGATTAGAAATTAAACTTAGAAATATCCTTAATTTTATTATTTTCGATAGATATCGCTACTATCTATTTAAGTAGTAATTAGTTACTATAATTTTTTTGTATCTACACAAATGAAATAATAAAAACTAAAAACTGTACATTGGAATTTTCAAATCAATTATGAATTTAATTAAATAACTTTATGATGGCAAATGAGGCAAAATGTCACTACTTTTTGTATTTTACGTTAGATGGCACTGTCTTGAAATAGTGAATACAACAATAATATCGTAGATTGTCGGCGTACTTCAATTTATTACACAACGGTTAAAACTAACTTTGGGCTTTATTTATAAATATTGTAATATAACACATCAAACGTATAAAATAGAAATAAGCATAGATAATTTCTTAGGAATTTAAGCTTACCACGAGTGGTTAAGGGGAATATTAGTAATGTTTATAAGGTGAGTTGGGGTAAGACTGCCACCGGGGTAAGACTATCAATTTTAAATATCGCGCTATGTACGGCTCTTTTTCCACTATGTCGGTAAAACAGTTTGATTGTTAGCCTTCCCAACTTCACATATACATAGATGTCGCCATTGGTAGTCAATCTCGCCAACACAACGAAACTAAAATTTCAGTTCCGCAAAAAATATTCGTCTTCTTTTGTTTATCAATTTTTTTGTGTTGATACGTGGTTTATTGGAACAGCCTAAACGTAAGTAGTATGAAATCAATGTTTACTTTGAAGGTTTTATATCAAAAGAGCTTAAAACAACATATATCTATAAAATTTAACAAAGTTAAAACATAACCTAGAAAAATCCAAAGTGGGGCAAGACTATCACTTTGGTTGGGGTAAGTCAGTCAGTCAGTTAGTCTTACCCCGTGTCAGATATCATAAACATTTTTACTGGTTTTTTTTTATAACCGAAACTAATATAAGGTATTAATATTAATGTAAATTTATCACACTAATATTATAAATGTGAAAGTTTGTCGGTCTGTTTGTTTGTTACTTCTTAACTAAAAACTACTGGACCGATTTGCGTGAAATTTGGTACACAGGTAGAGGGATCAACTAGTTAAATATATTAATGCAAATGTGTATTCTTCGCCTAACCCAAACATACTTTACAGGTTCAAGCAAGATGGTGCGAAATTTTGTTCGCAAAACAGACAGAGGGACATATCCAAAAGAAAAATTGCTAGAAGCCGTAGAAAGAGTCAAGAACGGAGATTTATCAGCTTATAGAGCCTCCATAGAATATGGGATTCCACGAGCTACAATAGTAGCAAGATTGTGCGACCGATATGGTCTAAAATCAAATTCTTTGGGGAGAGATACAGTTCTTCCTGAAGCGATAGAAGAAAAATTGGCATAACACTTACACGTAGTGGAGAAATATGAGTTTGGCCTCATAAGAGTTGAAATCATGGAACTGGTCGGACACTACATCGCCAAGAATCAAATCGATAATCCTTTTAAAAATGGAATCCCGGGAGCAGACTGGTTTATATCTTTTAAGAACCGACACAATTTATCGATTAAAAAACCACAGGCAGTTGAAAACTCGCGGAAAAAAGTCTGCAACCCCTTATCTACACTTATTTTGACTTATTAAATGAAACCATGGATGAGCTGGGATTACAAGATAAACCATCACAAATCCGGAATCTAGATGAAACTAGTTTTAGCAAAGACCCCAGTAAAACCAAAGTGGTAGGCCTGAGAGGTTTTGCATCAACAAGAACGATATCATCACCCGACAAAGACAATACAACAGTTTTGCTTGGATGCAGTGCAGCTGGTGACAAAACAACTCCACTTATTATATTTAAAGGAAAAAATGTGTGGGATGAGTGGACATCCGAAGAGGACTATCCAGGCACAGTGTATGCCGCCACGAAAAACGGTTGGATGGAGACGGAAATCTTTGAAACACATTTTCTTAAGGTGTTTTTGCCAACCGTAGGAGAAAAACGACCAATTTTACTAGTGTACGATGGCCATTCTACACACGTCGGGCTCAACATAATTGAAAAAGCTCGTGAAGCAGGAATCACCATTCTGAAGTTACCACCGCACACTAGCGATAATCTACAGCCATTAGACCTTGCGGTCAATAAATCTTTTAAAGATAAATGGGATTTGGCTTAGGTAAAATAGCAAATACTGCATGTGGGGCAAATGTTACCAAAAAAAGATTTTTCAAAATTGATTGGCCACGTTTGGGCACAAGTTGATCCCTCAGTGTGCGCAGCTGGGTTCAGGAAAGCTAGTATATTCCCTTTTAATAACGGTGCTGTACCTGAACACAAATTTCACCTATATCAGCTCGTCAGAATGGAGAAAACAAAGACTAGAAAGATGTACTAAGGTGATTGAGACATCTATAGCACCTGATATTCCAAAACATCGCGATAATCAACAACTTCATGGCCCTTCGTGCTCCAAAGACCAGATGAATCATCCACACCAAGCTGAGCTTAGTTCCGAAAATAACGTGAACATTGTAAAAGTCCCTTCATTAATTGCTTCTTGTTTAAATTATTGGAATCGTCAAACCAAAGAACCTACCGAACCTAACGAACATCAGCACAATCATAATAAGCTACAATCTATTAAGTGCAAATAAGGAGCAAAAAATTTAAAAATTGTGCCGCTCAATTATGACATACATCTGCATGCAAAAGTCAAATCAATTCTATAAAACGAACATCACCGGTAAAAATAACTGTTCAAGATGATCGTCCAGTACAATGTGATATTACATTTGAGGAACTTGCAACAAAAAAACGCACAAAAGTGGCCGATGGCGCTGAACTTATTACAAGTGAAGATGTTTACATAAAGCAGAAAAAATGAAGAAGAAAAACAAATTAAACCAAAGCAAAAAGAAGAAAAACAGACAAAAAAGCTAAATAAAATTAAAATAAACAGGTAAGAGAAAAACGAGGGGAATAAAAATACAAAACAGTTTCAAGACAGAAAAAGGAAAAAAGTAACAAAACCTAAGGAATCTGATCAGAAAAAAAAAACTGAAAATAGATGAGTTTACAAGTGAAAGTGATATGGAAATAGAATTGATGGATGAGAGTGATTTAGAAAATTACGATTTAAATAATATATTAGACAACGATGAGGAAAATGATGACATAATAGAAGAAGTTGAATATGATGATCCGTTGACAAGTACTGTTGTCAAAGGACAATGGGTCTTGGTCAAGTTTGCCTTAAAAGCTAGTGTTAAACACTATGTTGGAGTGGTTACAGAATTAAATTGTGAAGGAAAACCAACAATCAATTATGTCAGAAAAAGTAGACACAGAGAGAGCGAGGACAAAACTATGTTTGTTTTCCCACAAGTACCTGACATATGCGAGCTCAGACATCTAGAAGATATTGTATGTAAACTACCAGATCCAATGACAGGTCGAGGAGGACAAATATTTTTCAAAATTACCTTTCATGGCTATAACGTTCAGTACCTTTACTTTTACAGGGTTTAACGGTTGGTTGAAATAATCTTTTACAGGGTGACTCAGCCCACGATACTGAACAACTTTCCCCATGAAACATATGGCATCAGATAATAAAAAATGACTTCCTCATAGTAATTGTCCGAGCCACTCATTGAAAATGTATGGGAAGGCCAAATTTTTTTTTTTCTGATGCCATATGTTTCATGGTGAAAGTTGCTCAATATCATGGGATGAGTCACCCTGTAAAAGATTTTCAACTAACCGTTACACCTTGTACGTAGCTAAAATCAAAGTTCCTTCTAATTTTAGGTTAAAACTTCTTTAAGGCTGAATTGCAGTGCCATCAGGATTATTTTATTAATATGTTCGATAAGTACCTACTCAGTTTGTATCTTATAATTTAATACTTACACAAATAAAGTTTCATAAAAATATATTTATGTTGTGTTTAAATTAATTTCCTACAAGTTATGGCAGGCAATGGATCATTTGTACCGTAACCAAAAGTTACGCACCCCAGATTTAAGATGTATGTTAGTCTTGCCCCAAATCATTATTTTCTTAAATTACACAAAAACGAACTGTAATACTTAGTAAGTAGTATTATCTGCTGAAATACTAACGACTTTTTATTAAAATGTGCTTTATGTGAAGGTATTAATTGAATAAAGGTTATACTGTTAGTCTTATCTGTCTTATAAAATAATCGCTATGAAATCTCTGGATGCACTTACGGTCATATATTTACAATTGCTTAATAGCTTATAATATCTCTGTATCAGTGTGATCATTACCTCCAAGGTAGGTCAAATAGCTAAGACAATATAACAAAACAAAACTATATTCAAGTAAACTATGTTAGTCTTACCCCAACTCACCTTAGCATTGTTAATATTCTTTAAAAAAAAACTTTCTTTCATAAAAATATTTTATAACATCTATACGCGTATTCTTTTTATTTATTACATAAACATTCAGGCTTCACTTATCTAAAAATAAGGATCGTTACATTTATTTGCTATAAAATCTAAAATTTGTGGTTGAAAATTATCATATTAAATAAATCATTTGCCGTAAAATCTTTTGAAGTGTTATTTTTATTAAACACTGCGAAATATTTTTATCTCATAGATTTATTTTTATAAATAAATAGATTTCCAAAAATTAAAAAAAATTAGGCTATACGTAAGGCGACTGTACAGCCCGACAAAAACGTTTAGATGGCGGCGAAACGCGGAATTACATATTTTCTATATAGCTAGGAAATCAGTCACTGCCACTTTTTCCGACAATATGTGGCTCGTCACTTCTCAGGGTTGCCAGAAAGTCATTAACAACGCCCTCATTTACTCTATAAATTTTTTGCCGGGTTAAATTTTTCTAAAATAGAAAAAAGATTGTATAGCGTAAACGAATAAGGCCGATGCCTTTCGTCACGGGGGCCCCCGTGATGATATGGGCCCTGATCACAGGCCCCGTGTGCCCTTATGGTAAAGGTACTGGACCGGCCATATAGCTCGAGGAACTGACAACCGATAGGAACAAAAGGTTATCGAGTGGCAGCCTCGTATCGGCGGCCGACGCGTAGGGACGAGACCCAATAGATCGAGTGACGACCTGTTAAGACATGCATGAAGTCGATGGATGCAGGTGATTCAGGACCGTGCATTGTGACTATAGGTGTAAAGCAACCGTTGACAACGGATATTTATCCAAAGCAGCTAATACGCAACCGTTGTCAACTGGTTGTTTATCCCACTAGAGACGAAAAAGGATGGTTATGTTTTTACAGTGTGTGCTGGTGGCTAAGCTAAATCGCTTTTTGCAATAGTGCTTAATAACTACTAGACCGATTTAAAAAAATTCTTTCACCATTAGAATGCTATTATGACTATGAAACGTAGGATGTATTTTATTATTAAGGGCGCTACCATCAACGAATGTTTTTTAGCTAAACTCGTAAAGTACTTGACCGATTTTGAAAATTCTTTCATCACTAGAATGTTATGTAGTATACTTATAGATCTCTAACGTAGGATACATTTTATTATAGAGGGCGCTACTTTCTATGAATATGTTTTTTTGGCTAATCTTGAAAAGTACTTGACCTAATTTGAAAATTCGTTCACCAATACATTGCTAATGAGGGCGTTAGTTGTGTGATTAAATTATATTATTATAATTATTATGATTTATTTAAATAAATAAAAGTAAAAATTATCATTTTTACAATTCAAGAATCGTACATATTTACACACTTTACTAACTCAAGTTGATTGTTAAAGGTATTATTAATAAAACTAAAGTAGAAAAAAGTGGGCAAGTGCGAGTCGAACTCGCTCGACCATGAAGAGTTTCGTAGTAACAAGCATAGATTCTTTATCTGGTCAAAATATCACTACGAGGGCGGCATTGAAAATTTCGGGAATCAAGGAAGTGACACAACATTACTTTTAGAAATTTGACACATTTTTCCATACGATGGAACCAATCATTGAAGCAATCATTCCATTCGGAAGTTGGGGTCTCTAAAATGGCCGTTTTGTAGGCGTCCACAGCTTCTTCAGGTGATGAAAATCTCTGTCCACGCAATTTATTCTTTATTTTAGGGAAAGTACAGAAATCATTAGTGCTTAGGTTGGGGCTGTACGGCGAATGGTCTAATAATTCTATGTTTTCTTGCTCTAAAAACTCTTTTGTTCTGTGTGCGGTGTGAGAACTCGCATTGTCGTGATGGAGGATGACGCGGCGGTTGCAGTTTTCTTTACAGAGTTCAGAAACGACCTGTGGCAAACAAATGCTAGCATACCATTCTGCATTAACCGTTATTTGTCCCTCAAGAAGAATAGTCGTAACATGGCCGGTTTTGGAGACAAACGTGGCCACCATTTTTTTTGTAATACTCCGTGAACGAACAATTTATGTTGGCTTTAACTCATTTTAGAACACCCAAACTCGTGACTGGTTTTTTGTTTCGGTTTCGTACGCGTATATCCAGGATTCGTCACCTGATACGATGTTGTATACAGCATTTGAGGATCCTGCGTGGAATCTTTCGAGAGTTCTGACGCACCAATTAACGCCAGCCGCTTTTTGCTCTTCACAGAGCGAATGCGGTATCCATCGGGAAAACAACTTTTTTACACCTAATTGTTCATGCAAGATTATTTGTATTTGACTCATGCCAATGTCTAAAGTTGCCTGAATTTCGCGGTATGTCACATGTCGATCTTCCTTAATCAGCTTACGCACAGCATCAACGTTTTCTTGGGTGACTGCAGTTTTTGGACGACCTTGACGGGGATCATTACTAAGCTTGACACGTCCACGTTGAAATTCAGCAAACCAGCGATAAATTGTGGTTTTGGATGGAGCTTCATCACCAAATGCAGAAATCATCCGGTCAACACACTGTTTTTGTGTTAAACCACTTCGAAAGTCATAATAAATCATCGCTCTTGAATTTTCTCGAGTCAATTCCATTTTCTCAACGACTAAACAAGTTTGACAAAACCTTGTGACAAGACCGAGAATCTTTTTTTGAATAAATAAAGTGTATTCGATTTTTAAAACCAAGGAGTTTTCAATTAAAAAGATTTTAATATGACAGAAACAGTGGAAATATTCCATTCCCGATACTTTTAGTGCAGCCTAGTATCATTATCGCCAGCAACAAATTACTTTGTTTTTCATAGTGTTTGTATAATCGACAAAGTTGTATTTACGGTTTTTGAAAATGTTCTACTTATATCTAAAAAAAATGGACTATTATACATTATAGGGCTTTCTGTGGTTTATTCGTTACCAAAGTGAAAAAACTGTTTTTATCCATTTTAAGCCAACAAAAGCGGTTGTCAACCGTTGAAAACGAAAACAACCGTTGTTATCCGCTCGGTTTAAATCGTTAGCAACCGCTTTCATATCTATAATTGTGATATTCCTCTGGGGAGGCCTATGTTCAGCAGCGAACTTATGAAGGGCTGTAATGAATGAAAAAACACTAAAAATCTGTTTTACCAACGCATAACTTATGCGGACTATAATGATGTTTATCGATAAAAATATCGACGTAGTCCTCGCCCTACTTTGCTTACGCATGTAGGCAGCGGCACGCAATTCAATTTTGTATTTGTAGTAAAGTCGTGTGTTTTCCTCGCCTCGCCCTGAAAGTGACTGGCTTTTTGTTAAAGAATAAGGCCGGTTTCAGAGCTCGACCGACCGTCGGTGCGTACGTCGGTCGCACTTGCCATTTGTATGAAAATTCACAAGTCGTTACAGTGCTCGACTGACCGTACGCACGCGTATATAGCTACGCACTGCGTACGAGGACCATCGGTCGAGCGCGTGCGCATGCGTATCGTCGGTCGACCAACGCGCTATGGAAACATATTGACGCGTTCAGTGCTACACCGACCATACGGATGCGTGTATCATCGTCAAGAAAATCAAACCTAAACTTTAATAGTATTTTATGATTTTATAGGGATTGTTAAGTAGTGTTAGTGATTTAAGTAATTTTTATCAAACATGGCAATGTCGACACCGAACACCTCGCGGATGTTTTATCTTGTAATTTCACTGACAATTCACCCAAACTTTTGATTGACATTCTAAAGTAATTAAAAAATGTTTCTTCATCTTCGCGCAATAATGAATATAAAGTAGTAAATTCCCCTTGAAGTGCTCTTTGAGCGACTATTGGGTGAACCTGATATCTACGTCTTCTGTTCTTTATACGTTTACGAACATAGTAAGCAGCAATTAAACAATTAACGCGTCCATTTCGTGTACGTGTTTGTGACTGTACCAGTCCGGCCAGTTTTGTTGCTCAGGAAAGCTCTGAACGCTACAAACTGACGATCGGTTATGCGTATCGTCAGGACCGATGGTACGCACTGACGGTCGGTCGAGCTCTAAAACCGGCCTTAATGCGCATGGCCTCTCCAGTTGGTTGAATGTCCAAATGTCCAAAGCATTATCATTACAGCCGTTCACAAGTCCACTCAGTAAGCCGTAGTGGCAATAGGTCGGCCGTACTGGTATATGAAGTGCAGGGCGTCTTCCCACTAGATGGAGTGACGACCTGGTAAGAGATGCAGAAAATCTATAGAGACAGGTTGCACAAGGCCGTGCTTAGTGACATTGTTTAGGGGAGGTCTATGTGCAGCAGTGGACTTGTGATGTGGTTAATGTTCATTAATTAATTTTTAACACTTCCTATTCTTTTAATTCATAATTCTAATAAGTTAAATAACCAATTTTATTTTTAATAACTTTTTTTTATTAAATTATTAACGACCATGAAAAATCCTTCTGTCATATTGAATCTGAAATTTTAATCCTATTGAAAACTGAAACATAATAAAAAGTGTTTTGTATTTTCCCACAAATATTTAAAACTACATGGCAAAATATAAAAATAATATTGCGCATAATATACAGAAAACAATGACTTATGTTACTCTTTTATTGTAAATTGAGAAATGCTTTATATAATTGACTATTAAAATTATTATATTACAAACTTCTGTAATTACATTAGCATGTCAAAGTTAAATTAAAAATGTTATGTCAAAAAAGGTTAATTACTTTACAGCTACAATAGGGCCTCGGTAATCCGGACTCCCGCTTGTTCGGTGATCGCTGTAATCCGGCCGGGCAATGGGCTTCCGGGGAGGCGGCGGGTGCAGTTGCGGGCTGCCATGAGTCAATCACTCTTCTTCTGTTTATCAGACGTTGTCAGTCTTTTGTTTATCGCCTTTCGTGTAGTACGTACAGTAGCAATTTAGCGCGTTCAATTCGTAACACTATGGCACCGCCATGTAAACATTTAACATTAACAATAAAAGACTAATCGCGGATTATAGAAAACAGCTACCCTGTCATTGCTCGGAAGTTTGTTATAGCCAGGTCAACTGTAGGCGACATAAAGAAAAACAAAGAGAAAATCTTGACGTTTATTAGCCTAACAGAACGTGATCCCGCTGAATTCAAGAAGAATTAATTAATGTTTTATTTTAACTTACTTTTTTCTTACACGGTTGTTATTTTGAACATGTACATTTTTGTCTTTATGCTTTAATTTTAAAATTAATTAAAGAAACCAAGGTTAAACACGTGTTTTATAACCACTAAATATGGCATACTATAAATCCGGAAAGGGCCTTGTTTTTGCCTCCTGATTAACGAGGCCCTACTGTATATGTGCCAACCAGTAGCACGGCCTAGCATTAGCACTCTCCGATCAAAGTTAATTTATGTAATTTATGTAAGTCTATTAAAGTATGTAATAATTTATTTATTTGTACATAATTTTATTAAGATTAAATATAATGTGTTGATGTATGGTATGTAATTTGGCGTTAGTTTTGCTTGGTAGTCTTTTACAATCCCTACATTAATAAATTCACAATAGGTATATAGTACGTAAATTTCCTAACTACGGTTATATAGTTTGTCCAACTGCATTTGTAGATTGTGTGATGTAACAGCTGGCGTGTTTGGTGCTTCCAATTTGTTATGCTTCATATGTGGTGTGTTCAAAAAGTTCATCTGTTCTTTCATTTTCATGTAAATACTTAGAGCTCTATTGTTGGTATATTTGTGTGGTGTATGCAAACTATTAGAACAATTAGGCGTTGATTTATGAAAATCTTTTTTCTGTAAATACAAATTCTTTTTTGGTATCTTATATGAGGGAGATTTTGTACATGATTTGATAACCGAACAACGCTCACTACTGCAAGGACTGTTTTCCAGTACTGTTATTTCTTGCTTTATCTCTTTAGATATTTGATCAGACGTAATTTCGTTTTTGTTTTCAGATGCCATTTTACGCTTTTCATGAATTAATTTCCTTACATACTGCAGTGAATGCATTTGGGACTTTTTTATCTTTGTTAATGTTCTAATAACATGTCCAATCGTTTCAATACTGTATTCAGTTTCTTTCTCAGCTTCTAGTAAATTGTTAAGTTCTGAACTCTTTTTATCACAATTATTCACTGTTGCCTTACAAAGCAATTCACATAAAGAAGCAATCACATATTCGTCTCTTGCACTGTTTTCCTTGCAGACATTTATTTTATCAAAACACATAAAAGTATTATCATTGTAAAGAGCAGAATTTTCTGAATCATTCGTGTCGTTAAATAACTCCTGAACATTCCTGTACTCTCTGAAAGGGGTAGATGCTGGAGGTGTTACTTCCGCTATATTTTCTACCGTTTTTTCTTCTAAGGCCTTGGTTTTATCGTCAATATCTTGAAGTGCTTTTTCAGTTTGCAGAAAACTTGCATCACAATTAGATCTCCAAGATATATTTGACAATGGTGTGTCAGGTTCACCTGCTGAAATTTTTTTCAGGAGTGGTGGTTTAAGCTTAGGTGTTGTGTGAATTTTTGTGTTAATATTAGCTTGACTTGAATAGTTCTCTTTATTGGCAATAGTCATTCTATTTGTATATGATGGATTGGTTTTGATTACTGGAGTCTCAGGTATATTATAAATGCCACTTATGCGATCACTACTTTTTCCTGAAATTCAGAAAATATAAAATGTATTATACAGGGTTATTTTTCAAAAAGTAGAGTAGTAGTAGTACTTATTCTAGTGTTTGTTATCGTAATGGCACACTTGTGCGTGGTGTGAAAGAACCTGTCATCCTATTTTGCCCCTTGAGTGGCGTATGAGGTTACTGTGGGAAAGGCCAAAAAACGTCATGTATTATTGGTGCCAGCGGGGATCGAACCCGGGTTGCTCGCGTAGTGTGAAATTTACAGCGTGCGCTAACCATCTGAGCTACCACAACTTATATGTATATGTCTGATATAAACTAAACAGAGCATTAAATAATCTGTCTGTTAAGTGTGGCGATAGGAGATTGTTAGAGGTTGATAAATATTATGTAATAATATGCGATAAGTTATAATATGTTATTCTTATTTTGCCTGCATGTTTGCTTGCGAGGAATCTAGCATCAGAATCCTCGGCGTCCACATATCGAATACCAGTCCAGTTTCGTGGTCACTTGGAGGGGAAGGTCAAATTGGCCTCTAAAAAGCTTGGCGTGCTCAGCACACACACACATCGCTTGCAACTTTAGTTAACTTAAGTTCAGCCTAACATGGAATACTGTTCTTATCGGTGCACCCCAGTGCCAGCTCCTTCAACTTGACCGCATCCAGGGCAGAGCGATTCGAATCGTCGACGAACAAGTTCTTTCTGATCGGCTCGATTCTCTGGCGCTATGGATGATGCATCCCTTTGCGTTTTCTATCGTATCTACCATGGAGTGTTCTGAGGAATTGTTCGGATTAGTTCCAGCCGCCAAATTTCACTAACGCACATCGCGTCAAAATTGCCGATACCATCCTCATCATCTGGATGCTTGGCACTCCACTACTGTACGTTTTACTAGGAGTTTTCTTCCTCGTTCAACTTCTCTGTGGAATTGTTTACCACCGGCGACTTTTCTGGACCGATACGACTAAGGGACTTCAATAAAAGAGTTTACTCTTTTCTAAAAGGCCGGCAACGCACCTGCAATTCCCTGATGTTTCGGTAGTTCATGGGCAGCGGTAGTCACTTACCATCAGATGAGCCGCATGCTCGTTAGCCTTCTATAAAAAAAAACGCCCTCCTATACTTAATATAGGCAATTGGAATACCAAGAAACTATTTAAAGTGGAAACTCCTTTAGAACCATTGTGATTTGAAACTCGATGAAACTAAAAAGAGACAAACATATATACCTATAGGATTTAGCCTGCAAAAGAATGAGATAGAATACAGTGTAGTAAGCAAAAGTAGCCAAGCGGCAAGGTGTATACCGCAAACTCAAAAGATTGTGGGTTCGAATCCGTTATTCTACCACTGTCATGAATTACTCTCTAACAAAAGCATTAATAAAACATTAATAAAATCGGAATGTGTAGTTTATACTTTAAAAGTCAGCATTACTATCTATGGCCTAATGCCTTGCTATGGAAGTGGTACAGTATCCCGTGGGTTAATGTTTATTTTAATGTACTTTGTTATGCTGTTGGTTGAAATATCCTACTCCTGACTTCACATTTGTCTCATACTTTCAAAGTTTAGTCTTCCGAAGGTTTCACTTCTACTGCGTGTGAACTGCACACATGTTTTTTTTATCAAGGAGAATCATTTTTAGACCCACTAAAAATATTAACGACCCTTAATGGTATTACACAAAAGATACGAAATTATTATAGTAAATGGCCTACAGATTTTGTGAAAGTCTAAACGGAATCAAGAAATCTGAAAAAAATTAGTTGTTTTGATATTCGTGTTCTGATGCGTGTAATGAATCATTATGCAGTTGGTATAAAAAGAAAAATATTACTTAATTATATATATTTATTACTACTGTTTTTCGTTACTATAAACTTCAACATAATATAATATTCAATCACAGAATATTTTTGATAAACAAAGTAAATTCACAGCACAGATTAGGTTACACGCCGGGTTTTCTGTATATACTTATTACACTCTTTGGCCGGGATCCACGGATTAGATTAGAAAGGACAATGACCCGTTACAACTTTTTTTTACTAAGTAACGTATATTATACGTGGTAGAGCCATGATGCAGCTGTATTTATTGTATCACGATTGGGTCGGCTTGGTCGGGGTAATACCACGCTCTCACAGAATAACCGCGTAAAATAGCAGCTTATAGCGTTTCGTAAGGTGTTTTCTATGGTGAGTGTAGAGAACTTAAGAACCTTTTCTGTAAACGAGGCATTCGATCTTAGTCCTCAGGGGTGGCAACACATCCACATTTTAATTCTTAATCGAGGATAAGTGAAAATTTCTATAAGCCGCAGCATCCACTTACCGTCAGATGGACCGTGTGCTCATTTGACATCCTTATTCTATAAAAAAAACGCAAGCAAAGACATCTTTGAATGCGTTCAAACCGTGGTTGATAACCAAGTATAATACGACCGGTTATTTTTGCATCCGACATCAGCAAAAAATTAGAATGTATCGCTAGTTCTTGAATCAGTCCGATTCCATAAGTTTTTGGATCTATTCATTGAACCAATGTAATGTTTTATCATTATTTTACACTAAATATTCTATTTTTCGATTAATCGATTTCGTTGTCGTTGTTAAAACGTTGATGTACTTACCTAACCAATTTGTTTAACATTTATTTAATAAAAAATTTAAATTACTGTTAGTTGATACAATGATTTAATAATATCATGTATAAAAGTGATTTTATATACGATATTATTAACAGAGTTTGTGTTAAAGTTTAGAAAAGTTTCTATTTGAAATTATAATAAATAGGTACTACTAAATTAAACGGTTTGCCAACGAAACAAAAGAAAACCATGAGACAATATTTATTGTCTAATCGATGCACAAGTGTTAAACATTATGTGGATAATATGGAAGCAAAATATTAATATCCCACATCTCCTTTTTATTTTTTGTGGTGGCATGGTAAATTCGCCGTTTAATTAATTAGCATAAGGGTATATATGTAATACAAAGAGATTTAAACTACTTTAATGTCTTTGATGTAATATACAAGAGATTATTTTTCAGTTTATAAAAATCTATAATTTATGTTGAATTACCTAAAACAAATGACAAACACCGGTCTTAGAACTTTTAAGTTTTATGTTATTAGTAAAATCTTATTTATATAATAGATTTTGAATGATTTATTGTAAATGACTACTTACAATAAATCACTTAAAATATACAAATAGAAGTTTTTGTGTATGTTAAAAGAGAATTGGAATTAAATAGAAAGTAGAATCTTTGGGTCGAGGGATTTAAGGAACCTTCTCTATTTGATGCAGCTTAATCGGCTTTGAAGAGCAATTCATTGAACTGGCATTTATGTAATCAGCAAGTTGTTTAATACTAAATGGCTCATTTGGTAAGCCAGACATGGATCCTGGATTTATACTAGCAATCGCAGATAGACAATATAGATGGTACATATATTTATGTGTAAAAAGAGTAGTAATTATTTGTACCAGTAGTAAATATACAGTTTGAATTATAACATATTATAGTATATAAGTTTGCATAATACGTAGGTCATTCAATAAGTTTTGAGAAGCTCGGAATTTAAAAATGGAACGCACGGGTGTTATATGTTTCTAAAAAGCAAATTTATTTAAAAATAGAACTCCATAAGCCAATTGCTCAATATTAAAAAACAAAAACAAAGTTCTATTAATTTTTCTGCAACGTTTCCCGCGCTTTTCATTTAAAACGATGGGTCTTAACCATTGGAGTAATATGCACTTACGTACTAGAACAGCTATTTCAAACAAAAAATGTGTGCTACTCTGTGTTCGAGCGGTTGGTTTTTTATCATAGAATAAACATAGGTAGAATGATCAGTAGGTAATTGTAGATTGTATTGTTAAATGGGTAAATTATATCGAGATTTTTTTTAATTTTGTCATTTATTTTATATATTATATTTGATTATTTAATATGATATTACATAATATTATATCATAATTACATTTTAATGATATTTTTATCTGAATATTTTAAAAGCTATCTATGACAAATATAAAGAAACATACTAAATGTATGTTTAACAAAACTTATTAATATAACATTTAAATTACAAATGTATTTATTTAAATTTGAATAAGAATCGTTCATAAATGCTGGGCACGCGAGAGTTAAAAATGGACGAATTTATTCCACTTTGATGTGGAAATTTAAAAATAAAATAAAAGAATAATAAGCAGATTTAAATTTAAAAAATTGCCTAATTATGATAACTTATATATATATATATATATATATATATATATATATTTCTACAAAAAATGTGTTTATTAATATATTCGTCATATGTATACTTAAGTGACCCCGCAGGACTGTCGTATCTGAACAAATTAATTTCATAATCTATATTCCATGACACGAAATGGCGTCTTAGAAATAATTTATTTTAATATTAATCTATAATACTTTTTATTGATTAAAGTACCTTATTAACTCTCTCTCTCTACGATGAACAGTAATTCCTTGGCTTTTACTGACATTTCTTGAATTATTTGTGCAATATCTAAGTACACACGACGGCATATTTTTATCAAGAGATTTTTTTAAAATCAACACAACACGTGACAACAATACAAGCGCCTAGCGAGTGACTGATTAAAGTGCGGTGTACGCACCGCAGTTGAGTGGAACAGAGTAGCTGAATGCAGTGTCGCCTCTAGTACGTAGTACATAATAGCTCAATGGTCTCAACCGTGAACATTTGCGCGCTATGATCTATTATGATTTTAACCCGGGAACCTATGGGTGACCTATATGTCTGTGGGACCGGGTGACTTGAAAAATTCGAATAACTTTTTCCGCCGGCACCGATTTTTGTCGCGATTTCGAGTAGCTGCCTCATTTCCCCTCCCACACAGTCAGTTCACCCGGCAACGTCGGAGCAGGCGTACGTTCCTGAGTTTTGGCGCCAGCCCGGTGTGGTACACCGGGGTCACCGAATATGTAAGTAAAACAGGCCGAATTGAATTATTGAATATTCGTTTTTTGTCTGATTTATGTACATTTTTTACTTACCTTTGTTATTTTTTTATTGTATTATCTTATAATCAGTAAGTTTATTGCATGATTTTATCAAAATATCACAAAATTATTCTATCTTGTTTCAAATATAAACTTTGTTACAGTATGTCGTACGAAAGGGAACAGCATCGTCTAGAATCGCTTCTTCATGAACTGCTTGGTGACGACAGACCATCAATGTCTTCAGACAGTGAAGCTGGAAGTGACATCAAACTGGAGAATCCTTCACCAAACGACATACAGGATTCAAACAGCGAAGAGGAGCTAAGTGACCGAGAAGCTTCAGGTAACAACAGCGCCTTTTATTTAGGAAAGGATAAAAGTACGAAATGGAGCAAAGAACCTCACCGAAACGTCGTCAATTCATGAGGAATTTGGCTATGAAATTAATTGAACCCCACATAAGAGAACGACAGATGCACTTGCACCTGCCGCGGTCAATCAGACAAAGACTGTCTGAAATATTGAAGATAGATGAGGTACCTGGAACGGCTGGTCCATCACGAAATGGCCGTTGCTTTGTATGTGGATTGAAAAAAAAATAGAAAAACCAAATACACTTGCCACAAGTGCAAGGTAAACATTTGTGTCTTGAGCACGTAGTGCCTTATTGCAGTATTTGCTTGACTGAAGAATAGTGATTTGCAAAGAATTTTTTTTTTGTTATTTTTTGTTGGTAAGATGCTATTTTTTGTTTATTATAAGTAAGTTCCTAGAGTGTAAAACTGATAAGACTGAATTAATTTTAAAAATATGTTGATTATTGAATTTTCAAATTTTTAAAATGGATATGTGTAAAAACTAACTAATTCTATAGGGTCTATGTGAAGTTGTCTAATCATAAGAAAAAGTAAATAAACGAGGCTGTGATTAATAAAATGTTGTTGTTTTAATGTCAAATAATTTATAATTAATAAATAAAATGGTCAGTAATTAAAATATTTTGAAAAATCTTCCATTGAAAACCCCGGTGCGTGGGACCGGGATCACCGAAGATGTAAGTCAAATCGACGTCACCGTTGGCGTTTTAAATTTGGTTTAACCGAACAATATTTTTCAACGGTTACAGTCAGCATTAGGGGACTCAGCTCCATCACGCGCAACAATTTTTAGGTGATTTGCTGAATTCAAAAGGGGTAAAATTAACCTTGAAGATGACCAAAGAACCGGGGTCACGCAATCAGCAGTAACGGCAGAAAATGCATGGACTACTGAAATGTTGGTGCCGGAAGACCCACGAATCACATATACAGACATCGAAAAGATTATAGGCATTAGTTCGGGGAGCATTCATACCATCCTACATCAACATCTTGGAGTCGTCGTCGTCGCCGTGCCGTGCAACCGTGCTAGCTCTTTCTCATGTATACGGTTTACACACGGTCGCCGGCTATGGTAGTCGCAGTATTATCGAGAATTTTGGGGAACGACAACGTCTTTTATCATGGAACAAAAAAGATAGCCTTACTCCTATTGTATCGACGTCGTCAGCGTCGACTTCATTAGATACGTCAGAGAATATATTGGATACATCCGTACAATACTTTGAGAAAGGAAAAGGGAGATTTTTACACAAAGTTTATAGACCTTCGAGAACATGAGGATAAATTTTGCATCTATTTTCGGATGTCAAAGAGCTCATTTGATGAGTTACATGGACGTCTAAAAGACGCTCTGCAGCATCAAAGCATCGTAAGGGACCGCTTCGAGCCTGTTGAAATGTTGGCAGTTACTATTAGGTAAGTAAACAAACTAAGTAAAATATTAACACCCTTTAATTTTAATAAAAACTAGAAAACATGTTAATTGACAATTTGATATATATATATATATATATATATATATATATATATATATATATATATATATATATATATATATATATATATCAGTTGGAAAAATCAATCTCGGAGAAGTCGGAGCCTGCGTAGGATGATTGAGAGCTGTTCGAAGACGGATTTTCGGAATAGAAGTGCTCATAATATTGACGTGTACTTGGTGATATCATATTTCCTTCTGCTTGTTTTTGTATTCCTTGAGGTTCATAGTAAATTCTAGATGGACCAGGTAACGGCGATTGAGATAGTGTCGGGCGGGATACTTGGGTAGTAAAAGATTGAAGTTGCGGTGCATTAAGACGACTTTGTTTAATGGTCGTTATTAGTTGTAATATTTCCATTTGGAATTTAATTATTTCGTCTTCATTCAATGATGACAATGAAGGTATTATTCCTTTAGAAAAACACAAATGCCGGTCCTCCAAGCTTCTCTAAAATATGTAACAATTTTTTGTCAATTTCATCTATCTTTCGTTTACGTGAACCGAGCTGTTGTTGAGGCGGTGGTGGTGATTTAAACTGGCTGCTACAATTGCTTTCCGAACTGTCTTCAACATTATTTCCTCTTGAAAGTTTTTCGACCCGATCAGTAGGTAGGCTACTCTCTGTAGGACGTTCACAAGAAATTTTGTTTAAAAACTGTAATTGATCAAAATAAACGTATTTTCGTATAGTAGTAGCACCGGCTCCCGATTTTTTACAGACTTTTCTTTGTTTAATGATTTGTGATAAGAATCTCGGATATTTACCCATCGTTTTATTACTTCTTTACCTGGAAACAATATAAAAAAATGCAAATGCTATACAGCATCATTATAACATTGCTCTGATCCCATGGTAAGTATTTATTCTTTATTTTTTGTTTCAGGTACTTAGCTAGCGGGTGTACTTTCACAGACCTACATCTTAACTACAGACTTGGCATTTGAACAGTAAGCAAGATAGTAAATGAAGTATGTTTTAGCATTTGGCGTGTTATGCTACCAGACTGCATACCTACACCTAGTAAAGAGATGTGGGAAAAATATCCGAAGAGTTCGAAAAAAGAGCCAATTTTACGCATAGCATTGGTGCAGTGGATGGGAAACATATTAGAATTATTAATCCACTTTGCTCAATGTACTACAACTACAAAGGATACTCCTCAATAGTTTTGATGGCCGTAGCAGACACAAACTACCGCTTTGTCTATGTGGACATAGGAAGTTACGGTAAAGATTGCGACTCTTCAATATTTAAGAGATCATCGCTATGGAAATCAATCATAAGAAATGAACATGAGCTACCTACTAAAAATGTATTAGCGGAATACAAGACGTTGAAGTGCCATATTTCCTAGTTGGTGACGAAGCATTTGCACTTCACCAACATTTACTTCGTCCGTACGGTGAATGTAATCTTGCAACCAAAAAAAGAATTTTTAACTACCGCCTAAGCAGAGCTCGCAGATATGTAGTATGCACCTTTGGCATCTTGTCTAATAAATGGAGAATATTCCACAGACCAATTAACGTCAAACCTGATTTTTCAGTCGCGATCGTCAAAGCTTACGTTGTACTACACAACTTTGTTCGTGATCGAGATGGTTACCAGGTGGAGGACACAGATTTTATTACAGGACTAGAAGATGTCCCAAGACAAACCCAGTCACGCGGAGGACTTACACCGAACAATATACGAGACATATTGAGTGACTATTTTGTATCAAATATAGGGGCGGTCCCTTGGCAAATGTCAAAAATATAATGTAATAAAATAACTCACCAAACTTATTCTTTTCATTTTCATCCAATTCTTCGAAACTACTATTTAATCCTATACATACTTCTTTCCACGCTTCTTTTGTCTCGTTCCTGTTTTTATAAGACGCGATGGTTTTTATCCCATAAAGTAGGACGCGCTTCAACTAGCGAGATCAACACATCAACATCGATTTCGACAGACATTCTGCAACAATCGTCCGTCCGTTCCCCTATGATTTGCCTGTCGAATGGCATTTGCGCTCGCAATGCCGTACCGCGCCCGTGTTCATGTGAACGCATCTATACAAGCCCATACAAGACTATAAAGACGGTTGCCGCGTCAAAACCGTGTTTATAGTGGATAAGCTATAAGCACGGTATATACGGTATAGTGGATAGCTCAAAGAGCTATTCTTAAAGTAAGCACTTTTCGCCCCTATTTGTTTCCTACCTACCTCCTGTATCAATCTTGTGAAGTCCTCTCAATTCGCTAACTGTTCATCCTCCTCACTATTATGAAACAACATTCAAGCTCTGATACATTCGCCATTTCCAAGCGCCGCAGAGATGTAACTTTCACCAATAGACCAACATTTAAACACCAATTCGCACACAAATATTTTCCCTTTTTGGGTCCATATCTATACTCTAAAGTCAGCAAAGTTATGGACATACGAAGCTTAAATATTAGAGACTGTAAAAGAAAACTATTTGAATATATTCATAAACTAGACTATAACGAAACCGAACAATTACTTAATGTACCTAGATGAATATTATACTCAACCTCCTACACACATACACACACTATCACTCTACACACAAGGAGGCTCACCTACACTCCACAACTGTAAGTTAATGTAGTTTGATCTTTTTATATACAGTGAAATGTAAATCTTAAAGGGAAGAGCGCTGCTGTCTGAAACACAGATATTAAGTTATCTAGTTCAGACACAGATGTTCACTGAATTGTATTTATTGTCAAGCTGTATCTTAAAGTGTTTGTATCCTAGAAATTAAGATATTCTTTGTTTGTTTGAATAAATAAATAAATAAATATACTAAATATATATAAGGACGGCTGACACGCGGTCACGGCACGATCGCCGTGCCATGTGAAAGTTCTCATTGTTGGTCATATATTACTACTTTACACGGCACGGCGACCGTACCGTGGCCATGTGCATATGGAAAGGCTCTAAGGAAGCTTTGTTGTCGATGAATCCCTAGTTTGCTTTCCGAAAGCGAAAAACAGACTCGTGTGGATTGGTGCCATGAAATGCGTCTACGTTTTGGCATCTAGGCGTGTTTCAGAAATCGTTACTGATCCACGTCAATGCTGGAAAATTGTAGGTCAGTCAACTCTGAAAGGTATACGTCGTTGTTGTCTTCTGCAGGGCATAATGCCGTGCAGGTCTCGGGCCTCGGGGTGAACCCCTTTACCCGGATGTTCCTCACGGCACACTACAGTGTGCCGGTCCTGGGCGCCTTGATGGTAAAGGCGTTGTTTTGGCGACTTTTGTCGCAGTCGGTTAAATTTATCATTAAAAGTGGTTATCTATAATTTGTGTTTAACACAAATTATTTTGTCAGGGTTGGCCTTTCTGCGGCATTGTGGGATTTACTCGACTCCCTAATGTATATAGGGAGGAGTTCTCTTGGACAGGGTCGCCCGTCCGGCGGCCGTGAGTGCAACGGCGCGAAGCCGTTGAGGTGTTCATGTGGCCCGTTGTCGGCGCGGTCGAACATGCCGCGCGCCAGCCGGACCACGAATTCTTGCAGGCTCTCTGTCTTAAGGTTGGTCGCTATGACATCATTCCGGACGTAGCGACCCGCACCGACTATAGTTCGTAATGACAAACTCTGCTGGGCCTGAAGTCGCCGCTTTTGATGATCGCTCAGGAGTGCATACCAGGCCGGAGCAGCGTATGTTAGCAGGGGTCTTATGTATGTTTTATAGATGGTTAACTTCGACTTTGTCGGTAACTTGGATGTCAGGACAGGGCGGAGCATTGCCCGCGAACATCGAGCTTTGCGTATAGCAAAGTCGACGTGTGCAGTCATACGCAACATCCTGTCAATCCGGCATCCAAGGTAGGTCACGGCCTTCTCATATGCGATCTCCTGGCCTCCGAGGGTTAGCGGTGGTGGTAGATTTCCATAGCGGCGAGTGAGTAGAGCGGTCGTCTTGCTAACATTGACGGCCATCCTTCACTCATCCAACCATGGTGGTAGCAGGTACAGCAGACGTTGCATCCTGGCAGCTGCGATGTGGGCTCTTCTGGACTACGTGAAGTATGCGCTGTCATCCTCAAAAAGCGCTAGTTCGACGTCGTCCTCCCATTCGTGCAAGTGTCCTGCCAGGGTAGGAATGTCATTAGTGTACGCCGCGTACAGGGCTGGAGCCAGACAGCTGCCCTGTGGCACACCAGCTGTAATGGGTTTTATTGCGGACTTGGCGTCCTCTACACAGACGTAGAACTTCCTGCCTTCCAGGAAAGACGCCACTAGCCGCAATATAGCAGGAGGGATACTTGTTTGATCGTCTAATTTAAAGAGTAATCCTGTGTGCCACACCCGGTCGAACGCCTTCTCGATATCGAGAAAGACGCCCAACGATATGCGGCCGTGGTTGTGCTCGGCCGCAAGCAGGTGTAGCACTCTGGTCAGCTGTGTTGCTGTAGAGTGATCCCTCCAGAATCCATGTTGCTCCGCCCGAAGTTAGATGCACGGGCGGAGACGTCTTAACAGTAATCTTTCGCACAGTTTAGCTATATGCGGTAGCAGCGTGATCTGCCTGTAGTTGGCAGCTCTACGCCTGTCCTTCTCGGGTTTCGGCAAGACGATAACTTTGCCTTTCTTCCAGTCCTCCGGGAAGTGGGATGTCCGCAATATGCCACTGTAGAGCCGACCTATCTCTACAAGGACTCTATTGGGCAGCTGTCGTAGTGCAGCGTTGGTAATCCCGTCGTGCCCCGGCGCCTTCCTCGGTTGCAGGCGGGTTACTGTCCTCCGCAGTTCAGCGGGGGAGATGAACCACTCTCCTGCAAGCGGTGGCGTGGGCGACGACAGGAGCTCCTGCTCGCGGCTCTCTTTCCGGGTATGGATTTCCAGGAACTCCGCACTTGCTGGATTCGGCATAAACTGCTCCTCGAAGTGCTCAGCTAGGATATCCGCTCTGCCCTTGGCATCGAAACGTTGAATGCCCGCGTTGTTGGTCAGCGGGCAAACAGGTGGTCGAGTTTTCGTTAACTGCCGGTTCAATTTGTAGAGCGACGCATGCTGTTCATCAGCCTTCCATATGCGCCGCTCCCAGGCCTCTCCTCTGTGGGCCTGTATTGCCACCGACAGTTCGTCTGACAAGGTGTTTAATTTTCTTTTTACTCTAGGGCAGCGAGTGCGCGCCCAGAGCTTCCTCAGCGCTCTTTTGTGGTTTAGCTGCACGCGTATTTTCAGCGGCAGCTCCTCTTTTCTCCCCGAGAGAGGGACGATCGTAGAGGCCGCGTTGAGGGCCTCCTGGATACTCGTGGTTATTCTAGTTGCAGCGGCCTCTACGTCGTCCGCTGAGTTGATCGGTGTATGGACTGGAGGTCTCTCCTGTAGGCATCTAGGCGTGTTTCAGAAATCGTTACTGACCCACGTCAATGCTGGAAAATTGTAGGTCAGTCAACTCTGAATGGTATACTACAGTTGCATTACCCAAAGCTTTTCAAGCTGTGCGGGAGAGAAGACCAAAGACCGGGCTTCGGGAGTCATGCTGCATCACGATGTGATCACGACGTTTAGTGGCGTGGTGTTTTCCTCTGCGACGTGGTGCGCAGTCGAGGGGAGCCCGGTCGACGGAGCACCGCTTCGCGGGGCTCCTGCTTCTGAGTAGTTTATAAGATAATAACCACGAAGTCGATGGTGGGGCCTATTCGCTCGATTCGCTCGCTCACTCGGCCCCGCCATCTACTTCTAACCTAACCTGTCAGAGTCGGTATGCCCTAAGTCCCGAGATTGCATCGCTCGATCTTACACTTAATAAAAACCAAAAAAAAAACATTTTTTTAATATTCGATTTTTGTGTAGATTATGAAAAAAAGTTCATTCGATTATTTAAAAAAAGTTATTAACGTAAACAAGTTATACGCGAATGAGTGCATTTTCATGAACATTTAAAGCCTTGAAACCAATATAAGTTTTCGTTTTTTTATTCTTGTAATTTTTTTTCGTAAATCCGCCGTAATAATAAAGATTTTAAAAAATATCGAAATCGGATGATTTTTCGATTTTCTAGAGCCAAAAAACAAGGGGACCGCGATAGAAAAAATTACCCAAGTTTTTTTCAAGCACCGAAGAAGCCGTGGCTGCCAACGAAGAGGCGATTTCCGACCTGTCAGATCAAGACTGGCAAAAGTTTTTTTTAGAGTTGGTTTAGGCGAATGGAACTTTATATATAGCATGATATTTTGAAAATATGTAAAATAAATATTAATAGTATCTAGAATACTTTTTGTATATCTCAAAACTTATTGAGTGTCTTATGCCCCATTTACATTCAGCCCTGTTGAGCAGGGAAGTGAGCAGGGCAGTGAGCAGGGCAGTATGTAAACGGGACACTGCCGCTGCCACTGCCACTGCCCGACGATCGCTCAAATGTCGGTTTTTTCGCGCGGAAGTCAAAGGACGGGCAGCGCGAGCGGCAGTGAGTGTTCACATTCAGCTCCATCGCTCACTTCGCGCCAAGCGCCTGGATGAATGGACGTGCGTGCCGTCTTGTTATTAAATATTAAGTACGATCTACCAAAATGTCTTTCGAGTGGAATAATGAAAATACAATAAAGTTTTTAGAACTGCTGGAATCAGAAAAAACTATATGGGATTTCAAAGATAAAAACCACAATTCATCATCTTCTACGAATACGAATTTTCTTTTTGAGATAACATAGTACCTATGTACATAATTAATTATAAATTCGTCAAATTTATTATATTAATCTACAATTTAGTTTAAGGAATTAATGAACATTGACATTTTATTTCTAACAACGATTAGTAACTCATATTGATTATTTATTTATTAAAATGTGAAATAAGTTAAATGGTAATATTTGCATAATAGCCTGAGATTTTTAAATTATAATTTTATTGTAGTTAACATTATGAATTAATTAATACTGTAGTGTAATTATTAAAATAATAATAGCTTAACTAATCTCATATAATATTTAATATTATTTATGTAACAATAATGTAATAATTCAATTAATAATTTTTGAACAATTTACAGTATAAGAATTCAAATAGAGTGGATCTGTAATTTTTTGAATCTTAATTGTACATAATACCTATTTGAATTCAAAAAGAATGTTTGTAGGTACCTAACTTTTAAGCAATACAATAGTTTTAAAATGTAACATTGGGTTTGTGTAATTAGCTGTATTTCATATCATTTTTGCATGTCAATTATGGCAAAACATGTCAGTTCCACGTCATTGATCATCTTATGTACCATGTTTTTAAGCAAATAAATTTTCTATCTATCTATCTATCTTCTTTTGAATTTGAAATCTTTTTAAATTATTAACATAATTTTGTATCGCAAGAAGACACAGCGCGGACGCTGTATTTATTTCGACGTCTGCCATAGTCGCAGGCCGAAAGCAATGTGAGTAGTAGGGCAGAGTGTGAATACACACTTCCCGCGATCCTGCTACGACAGTATTTAGCGAAGTATTGCCGGCAGCGCGAGGAGCAGTGGCAGGGGCTGAATGTAAATGAGGCATTACATAATATAGTGTAATGGCTATATCCGTGATGTTTTGGACCGTACCCTACAGAATCAGATGCTTCTGTTATTCTTAAGACTGCTGTGTTGTTAACTCTGGAGGAAGGAATATTTTTTTATATAGGATAGGGTGACAAACGAGCACACAGTCCACCTGACGTTAAGTGATTGCTGTGGCCATAGACATCTACATCTATTCTCGATTATGAATTAAAATGCAGATGCGTTGTCACCTGTGAGGACTATGATGGAATGCCTCATTTCCAGTTAAAGGATCTCCGGTTCTCTACACTCACCATACGAAATACAGCAGCATTAAACTACTATTTTATTATGGTATTCTCTGAGAGAGTGGTCCTTCCCCGGTCGAGTCAACCCATTCGTGCTACAACTATATTACTAATATAACTGCAGCATAGCTCTACCACATATAAAATTTTCATCAGATACTTAATATAAAAATAATATCTTTTTCTCTAACATGAGACCAGTGAAAATAAAAAGCCAGACAAATTGTACATAGTCAAATATTTTTGTGTATAAATCCATAATTACTACTCTGTATTTGATCAACTGGAGCTGATTATTGGTGTTCTTTTTAATAATAATATCTTTTTATTCAACATAGAGGCAGAGATAACAAAATGTTAACAGCACTATGGAAATATATAGTTTATTGACATTGAAGGTAACAGTTTTATCTCATATCTCTTATTATTGAAAATATCCTTCTGATTCTTCTAACGATGAATAAAAATGTTTTGTTGGCTTTAATAGTGTTCGAAATGCAAATTATTACTTAATCAATACAAACATAAACATTTAAAAGCAATAAATATAGATAAAATAACATTTTGATAAGATTTATTATTTAGTAAAGACACTACAATATTCATTAACTTTTTTCAGGTGGATCGCTTATAACAAATCTGTATGCCTTGCAGGCTGAAAGCTTGCAGAACTGCCCATAAGCAGATACAAAATGATAACCGGAATATGGAAATGCAGTCTATAAATACTGAAGTCTAATCTCAAATCTTCTATCATAAAAAATGTCCTGATGTTATTTTGGCGTTAATAATGTTACGCGCCAAGTCGACGGCACTAGCGCCATCTAGTGTCAGAGATGCGATCGGGGAAGTATTGAAGTTGGCGAGACAATAAAGTGAATCAGTGTGATAATGATTTCTTATATTTACGCGAACACTACACATGATTAAAACTACTTTTACGGATTTTATCGCGTTTATTTTTACTTTTTATTTTTAATTCCCGACGTTTCGGGCGCTTTCCAGCACCCATGGTCACGGGGGACTGAGATGACTGACGTCCCGATGTCATTGTTAAACCCGGAGTACCTTCAGCTTTTTTAATTATTGTTTATGGTCCGATGTATGCAAAATGAACTAACTCTGTCTTGAGGTCTTGCAGTGGTATGCTTGGGTTTAGTTTTAATTTTATTGATTATAGGATCCCAAGCAGGTGGTAGTACCCAGCCTCCTTCTCTATTGAAATTAGGATGTTTTTTAATTTCAATAGCCTCACGTATCATCCTTGGTAGGAATCGGTGTTCTTTCGCGAGGATTTGTGGTCTATCAAATCTGATGTAATGGTTGGGGCCGTCTAGGATATGATCACAACGTTCCGGGAAGTCTGCAGTTTGTGATCATATCCTAGACGGCCCCAACCATTACATCAGATTTGATAGACCACAAATCCTCGCGAAAGAACACCGATTCCTACCAAGGATGATACGTGAGGCTATTGAAATTAAAAAACATCCTAATTTCAATAGAGAAGGAGGCTGGGTACTACCACCTGCTTGGGATCCTATAATCAATAAAATTAAAACTAAACCCAAGCATACCACTGCAAGACCTCAAGACAGAGTTAGTTCATTTTGCATAGATCGGACCATAAACAATAATTAAAAAAGCTGAAGGTACTCCGGGTTTAACAATGACATCGGGACGTCAGTCATCTCAGTCCCCCGTGACCATGGGTGCTGGAAAGCGCCCGAAACGTCGGGAATTAAAAATAAAAAGTAAAAATAAACGCGATAAAATCCGTAAAAGTAGTTTTAATCATGAATCAGTGTGATTAATTATTAGTGTTTTTAACTTTAATTAGTGTAAAGTGAATTAAAGTGTTAATTTAGGTAATTCTATCGGCAATTTTTATTGTCACGAACCTAAAGCTCGTAACAATAATGTTTGGGATTTATACTTACTAATCAATCAATACAAATATAAACAATCTTTTAAGAAAAACCTTTTAAAGTAATGATGATAAATACAATTAAATTATAGATTTGTTTTTGTTATCCTTACATAAGCAATTTATAAACATCTTATTTTCTCACTATTTATTAGTGAGTAATAACATAGATAAACATGATATTACCTAATCTTTTTGGCTTAAATGGTATTTTGGGTATGATACTAATCAGTCAACCCATTTTAAAACAAAGTTTACACACTGCGTCTGTCTGTATATTCTGCTTTATGAGGATGATCAATCATAATAAATACAGTGAGTTTTTCTTTCTTACATAATCAGTTTAAATTTTCTAGCTTAATATATATCACTTTTTACATTACTAGACTTAAATAGTGTACGGGATATGCTAACCAATCAATCAATATAAAAAAAGTTCCCACACAACTCTGTTTATGCATTTTTTTTCAATGATATTAATTTTTTTTCTATCTAAACACAACCATTTCAAAATATTTTACTTGCAATAAATAGGTATGCTATTACCCAGTCATTTTGAGTTTAATGTTATTTAAGATGTATAGTATAAGTACTTACCAATCAAACGAAACATATTAAAACAAAGCCTAACATGGTGCATATCTGTCTGTCTGTTCTACTATTAATATTCTACTTTGGAAATGATGATTTACAAAGTGGTATTATACTTTTTGTTTTTAATCCTTATCACAACCAGTTTAAAAAATCTTTTTTACTATAAGTACAGCGTGCTTACTGAGCTTTAGCTTACTCGTGTTGGCTTTAATCATGTTACTTTAATGGTATTTGGGATGAATACTTACGATCAATCACTACATGTAAATGATCGTACCTATTCATACAACATTAACACAGTGGATCTAGAGGCAACGATGCAGCAGATGAACTGGCCAGAAGGGGATCGGCTCTGGCAACTATAGGGCCGGAACTAATAATACCAATCCCCTTTGGCTACATTCGTTCACTGGTACGTATATACTTCAATAATTTACACGCTCAGCTTTGAAAAAATTTAGTAGACTCTAGACAAGCTAAGGAGGCTCTACCTGAAATAAACAGTTGTCTAACCAAGGTTCTAATGAGACTGAACAAGCCACAGATCAGGATTGTAACAAGTGCTATCACAGGACATGGTTCTTTTAACAAACATTTGTTTACCATAGGTGTTACTGATAGCCCCCTGTTGACTGATGCATGGGAGAGGAAGAAACGGCAGCTCAGGTGTTGCTGACATGTCCAGAAGTCGCTTCATACAGGGCTAAACATCTCGGCACGCCGGGATCGCTCCCCAAAGTTGCTTGCAACATCAAAGGACTGTTGAACTTCTTCGGGGAGATATCATGGCTCGAATAACCATATTATTCCTGCCCACACGCAAAATACGCGTTTAGATGTGGAGTTGCGGAAAATAGCCCGTCGTAAACTAACTGAACTAACAAACTTCATACAACATTTGTACACATACAGGCACTATATTTTGTTGGAACTATTAAAAGAATTTTTCATCGATCTTAAAGTACTTATAATTGCTGAATGAAACCGCAACTTTGTTTTATACTATTAATTATTAAACAGTGCACTATTTTAACTAATAATACCAAAGAAGTACTAGAAAATAGCTTTTAGATGCGGTAAATTTAATATCACTATTGTAATCTATAGATTATAAGGAATAAATTAACACGCATTTCATTAAGGGTCGCTACATATTGTAGTGGGCCCATTCTCCAACAAAAATAAATTGTCTCCTTTATATAACACTATAAGAATAAATAAGCAGGTGGCTCAAGACTGCTTTCAAAGATAGGCCTAAGAAGAAGATATAGGATTAATGTCATACCTGGAAGATTAAGAGTTTTCTTAACTTTCTCTTCAGGTTTATGAAATTTTGCAGTCTCATAATTTATAGTAGTAGCTCTTGTTTTAGCAATCGTTGCGCCCTGGAAAAAATTTGTAGCATGAATATGAGATATAAAGAAAAATGTTGACGGCTCTATGACGCAGTGGCTTAGCTTTGAATTGTGGCGCCAAAGGGACGCGGGTTCGAATCCCACAGCAAACAAGTATTTGTATATTGTATGCCTATAAATATCATGATACAGGAGGAAAATAACCTAGTTACATTTATAAAAAAAAGCCATATTATACTTTAAGTTGGCCATTACACATAATTTATGACTTTGGCTGCACTGAGTTATCTACCTATAACTGTAAGTTTCTGCTTTCACTTAGACTTCCTTCAAAATGGATATGGGTATTAACATAATATATGAGATATTTTAATGTGTGTAACTTCAAACTTTCTGTTAGTGACATTTTAGATGCTTATTCCTTTTCATTTTGTATAAATTATATTGATTGGTGACTAGCTATTTGTTGCATAATAACTCGCCAGTTTCATTGTAATCCGATGAAAGATATAGGAACATACGAATAACCAATATGGAAACAAACAAATAATCATATATTTTTGTTCGAAGCCTTTACGGGCGCGTACACAAATACTCAACAAAATTTCATCACAATTGGATGAACGGTATAGAAATACATATGAGAAAACAAATAAACATAAATTTATGCCTACTAGCTGGTTCCCAGCGCATTGCTGCCGCAGAAGAAATATTTGTATATTTATATTTTTATTTAATAATATAATATCCTATACTATTAAACGAGCAATCCTTATATATATATATATATATATATATATATATATATATATATATATATATATATATATATATATATATATAATCGGGATCTCGGAAACGGCTCCAACGATTTTCATAAAATTTAGTGTCCAGGGAGTTTCGGGGAAAATAAATCGATCTAGCTAGGATTTATTTTTAGAAAATGTATTTTTGTCCGTGTTTTTAGGCAATGAAAAACTGCTACAATATCGTTAGAATAAGAAGGTAAATTTTGACAGATTGTTAATGATTATAAATAGCTTAATTGGTATAACCGACCGACTTTTTTTAATTTTTTTTTCAAGTTCCTTTCTTTTTTGAGAAAATCTATTTTTTCGAGCCCTTTTTTAGTATTTTTTAAAAACACGAAAATTTAAATTAAAATAATTGCACTCATGATTTTTTATTCAAATAACCAGTTCCATTTTTTCTGTTATGTCCCTAAGATCAAAAAATATTATTTATATTTCATCAGTACGTAATTTGTATCTAAATATAATATCCAAAACACACGAATTAAAAAAACCGAGCGAAAAATACCGAGCAAAGCTCGGTCAACCGGGTACTAGAATATAAATTCATAATATTATGAATTTGGAAGAACTATATTGTTTGATAAGAAATGATAATACAATCATTGAAATAGAATTATCTATAAATTTTAAATAAAGTTGTCGTTACGATACGCGCGCCAACTAGTGTAAGTTAATTGTACTACGCCTAGAACCTTCACACTAGTGTAAGCAATAAGTTGACAAAGTTTTGCCGCAATCTGATGAACGGTATGGCAGCACATGAAATATAAATAAACAAACATTAATTTTTATGTATTAAGATATAACTTTAAAGATGGGCTATAGAAGTAACAAAAATGGAGATACATGCAGGTTTTTTTGCTTGTTTTGTTTTTACTTTGATCAAAAAAAAATTTGAAATGGTTGTAAATTAAAAAAAGAAAACAAAAATTTTAATTTCCTTTTAAAGTTGAAAATTAAGATGTTACATTTCTATTGTAAAATCTTAAATTTTACACACAAGCGGAAATTCTAAATAAAAAACATTATAATTAATTAATATGTATGCTTGATTTTCACGTTCTCTCAGATTTTAACCTTATGACAAAACCCAAAAAACAATCATCAGTTTTGCTCACATTTTTGCCTAAGCTGAGATTGAATCCTTGCCTGTTAGTAAAAAATTGTTTAATATATGGCTTAGTTAGGCACTCCAACTTTAATTAATTAATAATCTTTAAGCACAGTAACCAATGTTCTTTTTTATAATTTTTTCAACCAACTTCAAAAAAAGAGGAGGTTCTTAATTGGACTGCATTTTTTCCAGAACTTTTTTCTTTTTAAGTGAACCGAGTTTAAAGATTATTTATTTGAAAGCTGGTGCTTCTCATGTGAATGAATACATATTTAATTTACATCAACTACATTGATGATGTTTTCATTTTATTTATATTGAAGTTGGTCATACAAAATTTTCTATTTTACCACTTGTATTCCACAAATTATATCTCTAGTGTAGTAATCTCGGGGCACGGCAGTGCCCCCGCCAAGTCGAGCAAAAAAGCGGTACGGTCCTACCATATTTTTCTCGAAGCAATTCAAGCCATTCTCGTAGCAATTCAAGCCATTTTCGACCCCCTATAACTTCATAGTGGATAAAACTAGAAGCCTAAATTCTGTAACCTAGTAGGCATTGTATAAACATGGTATAATTCAAATTTCATTCAATTTGAACCAGTAGTTTAAAAATTATAACTAGTCAAAGTTACTTAATTTAGTCACTTACTGACTGATCATCAAAATTCTAGGCACTTCTAGCAGACATAGAAGCTTCAAATTTCGAATACAATCAATCTAGTCAAGTCAATCCATTTATTTGAAACATAAAAGATTTTTAACATTGATATGGTCACTATAGAATGTTGTTAGGTTAGCTAATTACGTAATAACTTAAAACAGAAGGACCCTTAAGTAGGGACTGAATAAATTAATTGTCTTGGTATTACATGGATCTCAAAACTTTTTACAGTAGAAGAACTGAGTTGCGAGACTTGGTTTTTTTTACAAGTTATGTTTTTGATGGCATTCTCTTTTACTTAAACAAATTTTCTAATCCACTCCTGAATGTGTCGAGTTCAGAATCAATATCATCACACTCATAATGTTGCACTACATCTACATTATAAATCAATTAAAATTTACGTTTAGCATTTTCAAATATAAACTACCATTTATCAGTCACCAGAGCTTCATTTATTAATTAGCAGGAATTACAATATGCAGGTGGAGATTAACATCTTTTTAAAATTTTCTTACACTTCAAAGTAGTAACCAGTTTTAAATAAGAGTAGTAACCAACTAAAGTTATAATCGGATAAAAGGTTTACTTCTTACCTTAGGCTTTGGTGAATACTTAAGCATTTTCCTAACATGGTTGTGCTTCAAATGTCCATTTGCTGTGTGACTGGACGTTTTGTCTACTTTCACAGATGTATTCCAATTCTTTTTCATACCAGAGTAATTTGGTCGAGGATGTCTTCTAGGTGATTGACTTTTTAATGCTGTAATGTTTAAAAAAATCTTATTGTAACATATTGATTTTTTTTAATAATTTTATTGTTAATATAGTAAATTGCCGTGTAGTAAGAGCAGCCATTATCCCATATCATGCTGTGTGTATCGTAAAAGGCAAGAGAGGTAGGTGAAGAATATTAAGTGTCCTCTTACATTTCGGCGTTACGCAAATTTAGGTATTTTACGCTCCGAGCGGGCGGTGAACTAGGCGAGCGATACTTTCTTTCATATCTATTCACTCGTTCGCACTACCATACCTTGAGTATAGCGACTAAACGGTCTTGATCTTCCATTATACAAGTTTTCTTCCATCTATTTTGATATATTCTTCATTATTTATACGGCAATCGACGCACACTACTATAGTAACGAAACGACGGAGCGCGCGAAATCAACTGACGCAGGTCCTACCTCGAGAAGCGTTCGCGCGATAGTGATGGCCGGCGGGAAATATATGGTACTTTTATTTAATTAATTAAAAAAAGAATAGTAACGATTTAAAAACTAAAAATCATGGTATAGTTTAAGCAAATGTTGATGATTATTTTGTAAATTTCACGTCAAAATGATGTAGGAATTCGGAGATATTGAGGGTTGTATCGAAGCTTTTTCGGTTATATAATGATTTCTTGCTTTTTCGGTTGTTAATTGAATTATGTCGATTATTTCCCTTATGTGAAAGGCATATAACTAAATTGTATTGAATTATTACTAAAGTATAGGATATTTGTGAGATAAAAATTTTTTTGGTGGTTGATATTTAATAGAATCTACAACTTAGAGCTCCCAAATCATGTCTCTCAGAGTTTTGGGGTTGGCTATAGACATTCGGTACATGATTTTGATAATGTTTTTAGTCTAGGAGGCTTGAGAGGGTTAAGCATGAACCTATTACAATGTTATTAGATGTCGGAAATGCGTTTTGAATTAATTACGATAAAAATAAATTTCACTAAAAATTCCGTATAACGAAACGCAAATATGACAATTTTGCATAGTGTTATGAGATTAGATGTCAAAAACCGGTATAAAAGTGTGAAACGGGACAGTGTTAACGGCCATTTTGTGGGCAACCGTCAATTTCGAATATATGGTCTATGACGTCAAATGTCAATCGTCATTCTGTTTCTCTAGTGGTCACATGCATAGATAATATACTATATAGGGCATAGATGAGCCACTCTAACAAATTATTTGGTGACGAAACGAGAAAGGTTTCTTCTTCGCTCTAATAGATGGCCTTGGGATTATAAATTACCGAAAAATAAACTAGAGGGCGCTATCAACTTTGTTTAGTATTATTTCATATATTTAATAGTATTTCATTCATAAATAATAGGAAATGTTCATATATATATATATATATATATATATATATATATACTTAATTAATAATGCAATTAGGGAACTAAACATAAATTTACATGCGATCAGTATCTGGTCACATAGATTTAGTGTTTCAGTAAACCCGTTAAAATGTAAAGCAATGTTTGTGGGTAGCTCCAGAATGTTGAGTATGATTCACTATGGAAACCTCGAACCAGTTCTATATAATGGAATTACAATTCCATTTTCGCAATCCATAGTGAATTTAGGCTTACACATAGATCACTGTATGAACTAGGCAGCACAGATCTCGGAAATTAATCGTAAAGTTGTTGCCACCCTACGTTCCATTTATCGTATGAAAAATTTCTAACCCTTCAAAACCAAGCTTTTGCTTGTTAATTCCCTTATTGTTCCTATTATAGACTATGCAGATGTGTGCTATCCAGACCTCTCGCAAAATCTTCTTAACAAGTTGGAGCGCCTCCTCAACAACTGTATAAGATTTATCGAGAGATAAGATTTTACAAAAATACGAAAACATCACTCCTTTTTGTTCCAAGCTTAAATGGCTTTCTATTCATCAGATTCGTTGCTCCAGAATCTTACTAACTCTTTTTTCTATATTAAGTGATCCGACGTCTCCTTCTTATCTTAAAGATAACTTCCACTTTCGGTATTCAACTCTCGACCGTGAACCTCGTTCCTCTAACATTCTTAAGATTCATTTACCTCAGCATAGTACTGCATATAACAAAGCATTGAATAAGTACATGTTTAAAAAACTAGTCCGGCAACACTATCTTGAGGAAAACTCCATTTGACCATTCCATTTCTATCTTTATATTTATTTATTATATATATATATATATATATATATATAATGTGTAATCAATAAATAAATTAAATCATTCATAAATAATTACCCTTTAAATGAGTATTTATTTCAGCGATGGTAAGTGGTTTATTAACTTTTTCAGAAGTGCAGGTATTACGAGGCTGTTTCTTCGCTGTGAGTGTTTGTATAGCATCCTTGGACAAAATACCTGTAGTAAATGAAACAATAGATGTTAATCATTAAGCAATGATTTTAAAATTTATTTAACATCTAACAAAATCATTAAAAAATCAATACAGTGCAATAAAACTATTTAAATCTGTGGTAATAAAAGTTAGGCAAGCAGTTAATGCATTTAATACATACTACTTATTTCAGGCAGCAATTCAACCATTGGTTTTGGAGTAAATGATCTCATATTGGTTGCTGTCCCATCCATTGTATATATTATTGGTTACTTCAGCAAAATAATATGTTTTATTAAATACAAACAAAACGACAAATACCATATCAAAATTCATTTCCAGTTAACTGTCAACAATGTCAAAACAGAGTTGCAAGCCCCTAATAAAGATTTCCCCTAACTTAATTCGAAAAACCCGTAAAATAAGTACAGTTACTAGAAATGATATAATCATTACTATATTTACTATATAGTTTAACTTTCAATTTCCTTTTTATTTATTAATAATTCAATATTTGTAACAAAACTATAGCTTCAATAATGATTTTATTTCTTACGAATCTTTTCAGGTTAACTTAACTTCCTAAAGTTAGAAAAATATAGATTTAATTAATGTAAATCGACATTTTTGCCATAAAAAAAATATAATTGAATGAATTTGCAATTTCATGCACTTCTGAAGCATATTCTGAAGAATTTTTGTGAATAAGATACAAATCAGACTAGGCTGTATGGTGCCTTTGCTAATAAGACTTTTGACTGTAAATATTGGCGAACCATGCAAATAAAATAACTTTTTGATACTCAGGACAAGTTTGATGAACTGATGGATTGCTTCTACTGTTATAAGTAGATTAGATTTTGATTCGTAAAATTGGAGCAATTTTGTATATAAAACGTCTGCATATGTGAAATTTTATTGAAAATGATAAAACAAGTGTTTTGATGGCATGGATCTTGAGCATTACGAATATTAATGTCTTCAATCGTCCACTGGGTTAAGCTTCCAAAAACTTCATAATATAACGCATCAACTTATTGTGAAAATGATGTAAATCAGATAAGGCTGTATGACGTAAGACCCTTGCCTACCTAACTAGAAGAAATGTAACAACAACGACTGCTCTTTGGTATTTTTTGAGGTTTCTCTGCGTAGACAGAGAATTCTCTGTCTACGGCTTGACACATGGAGTATGGTGTGTAAAGGTAAGGAGTACAAACTCTGTATAAAAAAGTGTCCGTAGAAAAGCGCTAAATGAGTGTAGCGCCACTGTAGCTACAGTCTAAATTTTAAAGAACTTTTTATATATTTCTTATTGCACAGACTTTACCTATTTTTATTTTCATGATAACTCTTAAATTATTTTACGGCGATTTATCATACCCTGTAGCTACTCGAGCGCTGTTGTGGAGAGTTTTTTTAACTGTTATTTACTGCTTACAGATAAACACATTTTCAACTATTCTCCTATGGGAGATTGTCCTCCTTACCTCTATACTCCATAAGGAGAACGATCGCTAAGTGCTTCTCTGTCTACGTTGCCAGGTTATGGTTTAAAATAAAAGAGCATATCTTTGTCCTTTACTCTATTATTCATTGCATATTTTAGTCTTTGGTTTTGTTCCACGTTGTGTTTATGCCAAGCAATAAAAACACTAATGTGTCAGTAGTTTCACCGAAATTATCGGATATAATATCAAACCCGTAGTAAAAATAGCCATAATGCTTTGAGTATTAAACCAAAGGAGACGGCATCGCAAGGCATACCGCTCTGTAAAAGGTACGAGAGTCCGACTCATACTCGTTATATAAAACTAGTTGCTCCGCGTCGTGCGTCATTCCGAAGTGATCGTGCCAGTAAATCGAGCTCCGATAAAATGCCGAATTGCAGTGTATTTACATGAAAAAAACAATCAAAAAACGTCAAGTATATAAAATGACAATGTGACTTTTCATCTGTGGGTATTTTAATATAATATTAAAGTAATTTTATCGTTGAAACTCGCACTTTGTGAATATTTTCGTCCAATACCAAGTGTGGCCATCATAGTTCATAAAGTGAAAAATAATCTATTTTTAAATAAATATGATTTACTACACAAGTTAAGTATATTAACGAAAATATATTTACTAATAACTAAATCAGTTTGTGATGAATAATAATCACTACATATAGATGTGTAGTGGATTTTATTATTATTACTGAATTAAAATTATTATTATTATTATTATTATTACTGAATATTATATAATTTAATATTATCGATAATTAGTATTTATCAAAATATTATACAAAATAAAGGCCAAATAAGTCAAATCGAAACTTGCTACTTAGCAGCAAAAGTGTGCAATTTTTATAAAAATAAACTGGTATCACTGCAACCAAAAGTATTGCACTATAGTGATGGATGCCACAACCTTAGCTATCGATAAGTTAGTTCAGCAGACAAAACCATGCGGGTTTGTCTGGCGAACCGGATTGTAGTTTTTATTTAGCTTTTACAGTAAAGTATTACAAAAAGTAGTAAATTTTTCTATTATTGGTTTGCTTTACAGATTGCTAAAGCATCCTTTTAGGCGAAAAACTTGGATTGTAACTTCTAGAAACCATGAATCTTGGATACCCAAACGGACTAGCACCATTTGCTCCGAACATTTTGAAAAATCATATTTCATACCCCCAAGCTTACAATAAAAGAAGCTTAGCTTACACTGCAGTACCAACCATGAACATGTGTTAGGTAATGTTTGGCTGTAGTTAGATTTATATTAAATATTTTTATTATTACCTTAGTGACCCCAATATTGTTCTACCTGAAAATATTTTATTACGATTACAAAAGCATTAATCTTTATTTTTTTTTTAATTTTATTCATATACTTATTTACACATGCATATATATACATACAAGTTCTATATATATATATATATATATATATATATATATATATATATATATATATATATATATATATATATATATATATATATATATATATAGATCTTGAATCTTCTGACTTACGTAAGTAAATTAGTAAATTATTTATTTAAGGGTGATCGTGGTGATTGCACAACATCAGCAACATCGAAAAACGAAAGCTGGATGTTCCAGAAAAATTCCATTAGTTGTCTCGAAAGTCCCAATTCGAAAAAAATCTTTATATAGCCCGAGCCAATACTTAGGCCAAGAAAAATTAAACCGAAAAAATGCCTTGACATAAAAACAATAGCATAAACAGGCTTCACAAGTTTGCAAGAAATACTTTGCCCTAACACTTAACTATTACTCACCAAAAGCCTATCGCTATGTACGTAAAACTTTTGGAACATGTTTTCCTGCACCACGGATATTGACTAAGTGATACACTACCATCGATTGATGACCAGGGTTTATTCAATAAGCGTTGACGGCATTAAAATTGAGAGCGCAGAGTAAACCTGATAAAAAAATTTATTGTACCTTCGTCATGGATGAAATGAAAATTAGGCAATTGACGGAATACCATGCTAGCAGCCAAAGGCGTTATGTATATAACCAAAATGTCTTTTAGAACTGGCATAGTACTCCGTCAATTGTTTTTTTTTTTTCATCTATCACTAATATACAATACAATTTCTTGTCAGGGTTACTCTCTAGTCTAAGTTTTAAAACAGATAACGCTTTTTTTGTGTAGCCAAGTCGTCGGCCATCAATTGTACATTAGTTTAGCAAAACATTTTTCTGGAGAATACTTAGCCCTAGGTAGATGTCACATTTTATTTTTAAGCAGCTGTCTGTTTAAAGTTCACTTTGTTCAACTGTTATACAGTGTAAAACTTTTTATTTTCCTAATTTGTTAAATATTTTCCAGATTATTTCTAAATACGTGACATTTGCCATTAAAAAAAAAGATATTTCTCCTACTTTACAACGGGTCACTTCGTATGAAATGCATAAACATAACAGTTATTGCATGAGGAGAAAGAAAACGAAAAAAGGATTCATTTCACTTTGCCGTTTTGGATTTCCTCGAACTGTGACGGATTCTCTTATCATAAGTTAAACGACTTCGTGGCGTAGTGGCTTAGCAATGAGTGGCTGCGCTGTGGGTCGCGGGTTCGAATCCCGCACGGAACAAGTATTTGTAGGGCCTACAAATAATTGTTCCGGGTCTGGATGTTTGTCCTTGTGCAATTTATGTTTGTAAACTGCCCCCACGATACAGGAGAAAATCCTAGTGTAGGGGTAACGTTTAAAAAAAATAAGAGACATTTTTCAAACTATAGCGCCAAGAAAAACTCTCAGCTCTAATAATCGTCTCTACAATATTGTCCGCTCAAAGGAGTCAGATATGATTGATGACTACAATCCCGCTTTGCTGTTGGCGTGGAATGGAAATATTGACATTCCATATGTTGGAGAGAAAACAGCCATTTTGAGCTATTATGTGACCAAGTATACTACTAAAAGTGAAAAGACCCATGCAACCGACATGTTTAACGATATTAACTCTACAAAAAGTCTTAGAAGCCGGTTATATAATATGGGCTCAGAGTATCAGAGCTTTAGAAGCCAGCGATACATTATTGGGAATACCACTTTACGGCACGGACCCACAATCAACAATAAGATGGTTAGACGTAAACATTCATCGTAATCGCAGGGTTAAATCGAAATCTGAAATGACTGCACTGGACCCGAATTCCACTGACATATATTACGATTCTTGGATAGACAATGTTTACGCTGCCAGACCTGACGAATTACAAGACATGAATCTATTTGACTTTTCGAAAGATTTCCTTTCTCTGTCTACGAGAAACCAATAGACTAATGATTAGCGTGACCTCGAGTGAGAAAGGACGATAACGTAATTTTAGGTTATACAATAATCTTTATGACTTTTAAACACATTTAGATGGAAAAATTTAATTGTTCTAAGAACTGAACTGAACAAGATTCACCAATTTTAAGCTCACAAAACATTTTTTCTCTCTTAAACCAACTTGTAAACTTCTTAGATCGCTACGAACTGCCAAAGTTGTTTAGCAAAGTGCAGTTTGCTAAACAAAAAAACCGGCACGGAGAAAGGGACAAACAATCACTCTGCTTTGTCTCATTTCTATGCAAGAAGTATCCACAAATCTATCTTTATCGTGTGGGAATGCGAAAGAAGGAGTCAATTTGTCTATAGGTTTCTCTGTCTACGTTACAGATAGATACTTTTTCAACAATTCTGCTGTGGCAGTTGGTTCTCCTTACCTCTACACTCCATATTGGTAGCACTGTTTTCTCAGTCGCCATATTTATTTCAGTTTGAACGGTTGCTACTGATGCTTTTTGATCATTTAATCTTAGTTTTAAAACTGCCGAAAGTGGTTACAAGTGCTAAATGGCAAACTCTTCTTGAAGTTTACGAATGTTCTAAAAAGAAAAGGCTGAAAACAAGCTGATTGTTCTATTGCAACAAGTTCGTGCCCAAGTAACCGCCATAACCGATACAAGAGAAAAAGTAACCATTTTAGAAAACGATGACTTACTGAAAATAACCACTATTATACTCTAAAAAATTACAAATTATCTAAGGGTTTATTTCTTGCATACTGACATACAGTACCTATTCATAGTATCACGCTATTATTCCCACGGGGTTGAGCGGGGCTTTGGTATATACATATTACGTTAGTACTATTTTTAGTTTGTCATCGTACGTAGGGAACGTACGATGTACCACGATTATTATCGTAAGCAGATAGTACGACAATTTCTATCATGATGCAAAATTTGAGAATTTATTTTATTTTAATTATAAGCTTATAGTATAAGGTCGGATTCGACCATATACCATATTACTCCAGAGCACAATGCTCCAGAGTAAAAAACCCTCTAATAATTTTACTCTTTGTTCTTACTCTCAGATAACTTCGTTAGTAGTACTAGAGTTGCTAATACTGGGTATAGTTACTCTGAATGAATAATGAATGAACATGTAAGCCAACTAAAATCGAAATACAATTGCCTAAATAGAGCAATCAAGTTCATCAAGTGTCAAGTTCGAGGAACATACTACTCGGTTAAGTTGGTACCATGAGTAAACATTTTTATGATGATTTAAAAGTGGTCCATTAAAAGCACACTATTCTCCTAGCGGAGATTTAAAGCTTTTTCTTGTAAAAAAGTTTTAAAAGAGATAAAGGGTTAGATTTAGAATCGGTTGGCAGGAATTTGGGGGAGTAAGGTGTTTTATTTGGTAGAGGTTTGGTCCCCGATTATAATAATACCACTCACATTAAAAGGTAATGCACTGTTATAGAAAAAAATATATAAACTATTATAACCTAAAATGAATAAAACGTGGAAAAGCATATACAATGTTGTAACTCACGACCTTGTTTAGCTCGTGGCCTTGCAGGCCGCGAGCCCTGAGTCAGATAAAGCTGTAAGGGTCGCATAGACTAACAGCGTTAACATCCAGAAACTATAATATAGAATATAATTAAAGAACTATACAATGTTACTGTGAAAGCTGGATAGTATAAAGAATGTTGTCTAAGTGCGACAAGGACGAGACTAGTGGCACGTTATTTTACTCTCTATACTCTCTGTCAAGTGGTAAATCTGATGACATACTAATTTTTATGCATTCCACCGTTGGTTGCTCTTCTTGCGTGAAAGTGCTCTCCAGTGTCTAAGTGTAGCTTTTATCGACAACTGTTTTCTCTTTTTTTGATAGCGATTGCTTGCCTACACGATGACT
The DNA here is from genome assembly GCA_036936625.1 of Parnassius smintheus behrii. Taxonomy (NCBI): domain Eukaryota; kingdom Metazoa; phylum Arthropoda; class Insecta; order Lepidoptera; family Papilionidae; genus Parnassius; species Parnassius smintheus. The sequence continues at coordinate 44,303,086 of JAUPFT010000011.1, read as the reverse complement.
TATCTACTTTTCTAACCCGGACACCGATTTTGCGTCTACTCATTGACCTGTGCGCACATTTGGATTTCGATTGCTTGCTTACACGACTTACCTGCTTTTCTACACCGGACGCTACACGTGTAATATTGAAAATGTCTGATTCCGAGGAACCTCAGCCATGTACTAGTCGCGATTTTGACAGGTTCTTATTTTTTGTTTAAATTTTATATTAAAGTATTACAAAAAGTAGTAATTTTTTTATTATTGGTTTAATAATAATAATAAATAAAAAATAGTTTATTCAGTAAATGATCATACATAAAAAAAACCGGCACGGAGAAAGGGACAAACAATGACAACGCTCTGTCTCATTTCTATGTAAGACGTATGCATAAATCTATCTTTATCGTGTGCGAATGTGAAAGAAGGCGTCAATTTGTCTATATGTTTATCTGTCTATGATCTGTAAGCAGTAAATAACAGTCGTAGACAGTAGGATTCTCTGTTTACGCCTGGCAATGTTTCTTAGAAAAAAAAAAGAAATCACTCTGAACTTCCTTGTAATATAGTAAACACTTGGACAGAATTCTCTATGAAAATTAGAAATTCAGGACTTCATAGGCGTGATTTTTCAGACATCAAGCTATCTTTTATGAACTATAATAACACGTATATCACGCGTATACAATGTATGTGTAAAAAACATAGCAACACTGGACATTGGTTGTGACGGGCTCACACTTTTTATGAAAAAATGTGACGACTGTTTAGAAAATTTCACTAACTTTATGCTAAACTTAACTTTTATTTATGTTACAAAAACTATTAATTTTCTTTTGTTCATAGAACTTATTTTTGTTCGAACTATCATTAAAATAGGCAAATTATAAACACTGCTATTGTTCGTTCTCCTATAATTGGTAGTACATAGTAATTTATAGATGAAAAGTATGTGTTAGAAGTAATTTAATATGTACAACTGTTGGAGATCCATACAAATAATTTATAAATAAATAAAATTTAGTGTCAAACAGATTAAAAAAATGGGAAAAAGTTAACAACACAAACTAATAAGAGTATGTACTAACGTACAGACGACAATCTTCCATACTAAAAAATTGGCCTGTAGCAGCAATAGCAGCCTCAAAAATTGAAAGTGACATTAACGTTTTTAAATTTATCTAAGGCAATGGTATTTATTTGTTTCAGCCTAGTGGCCTGTGGCTGCAAAAAATCCTCTTAGAACTTTGAAAATTTATTTTTATTGGTTTAAACTTATGTACGTGTTCACAAGTGACCACGTACATAAATTTAAACCGTTATTAACGTTTATTTAGAAATAAAGAAATAAAATACAGAAATATTTATTAAGTCTTTTATTTTTACATTTCAGTGTAAATTTACAAGTGCAAGCAAATTCTTTCCTTCTAGGCGCAAAATATCAATTTCTTTTAAATATTGCCACAGCCATTGAAACCTTTATAATTACAATCTAATTTTTTATCGAAGGAACTGATGGTTTTTTGCACATATGTCACATATTCAATTCAAATGATGTAACAATTTTTCTCCTTGTAGTATTTATGGTTTGTGCTTGTTGCTCCCCCATTTTCCAAATATGCAGCAAAATATATTTAATAGCCGAGTACTCCTAGGCAGTTTTCAACATGCAATAAAAATAAAATTAAAAAAAAGTAATAATGAGTTGATAAACATAGTAGCATTTTATTTAAGATTGTGTGAGTATTGCAAAGGTTCTTTTTAGATACAATCAGTCACTAAGGGTTAATTTTTCAATGGTCACATATAAGTTAATCATAAAACAAAATCCAACATAAACAAATGAGAATTACAATTGAATTAATAAAATAGTTTAATTGTTTGACTTCACATCAGCTTGTAAACAATCTACTATTGTACTTGGCAGATTAGCATTCACATTCTACTTTTTTTGTCGCCAGTTTAGATATTAGATACGGCTATATTTTTACATAACATAGCGGATTAATAATCTGAAGTGGCAATGGACCGTCAATATAGCTCGAAGAACCGACAACCAATAGAGAAGAAAGGTTCTCAAGAGGCAGCCTTGTGCCGGTAGCCAAAGTGTAGGGCAGCCCCCCACTAGATGGAGTGACAATCTGTGAAGATATGCAGGAAGTCGATAGATGCTGGTGGCTCAGGACTGTGCTTTGTGGTATTCCTTGGGGGAGGCTAATGTTCAGCTATGGACTTATTAAGGGCTGTAATGATGATGATAAAGTAAGATTTGTTAACAGTAGAATAAAAGGAAACAAAACCACTAAAAGCAAAACAAGTTTTTATAAAACTTATACAGATATTATCCCATTTAAATTTCTTACTTCTAACTTCCTATATTTTCAGTACTTTACAGCACCCATAACACCTATGACCATTATAACAGGTTGATTCAACATGTATTTTGTATTCTTCGTTAGATGTTAAGGCTACAGTCTTTTAAAGTTGACTCACATCGAATCATTAGCGCCACTTTGATTTCTTTTTTTACAGCAAATTATTGTTTCAGAGTAAAATATTTGGATAACACATAAATACCCAGATTATAAGTAATGGCTAAATTTTTTTTTTGGTTCATCAATGTGGTCTATGTTAGATAAATCAAACGGTAAATAGAGCTCTCTCGCACCCAACGCAATTTCGAGCTTTGTTCGTGTACCATTATAAGGCAATCGATAATAAAAAGGCGAAATCTATTCAGCGCGTTAATAGCTAAACATCTTCATCTCCAAAATGCGCTGTTTCTTTTTTTCTAAATATCTTTCATTGTCTTAAATAAGAGGTCTCAATTTCGTTAAATTTCGCTGTTTTCGCCTCATAAAAAACTATTTGTTTCATAGCAATAGCTGAAAAAATTTATGCTATAATTATTTTTTTCTCAAGGGCAGGTGTTTAATTAGACAAATATTAAAAAATAATAATTTAAACCACTTTATTTCAAAATTAATAATTATTTCGATCGACCTATAAAATATTGACTTTATAAACAATAATTGCGGGCAATATTCCTTAGTAGCCGCTGAGCGGCTGTAGCGTTCAGACGTCTTGTCTGTGCCAAATTTTTGCACTTCCTCTCGCTCTAACATTCCTCTTTCTCTCTCTTTCCCTAATCTTGGTTGCGCATTGTTACGAATTGAAAGTTTCTCTACTTTATTATTTTTTGCATATAATTCTTTAAGGGTTTATAAATCATTTTGTATTTGTTTTATAACTTTTAATTTCGATATGGACCATAAACGTAAAAAATATGCTTGTACCAGAAAACGAAAATTGAAATCAAACGTTGAAGCAATGAACAGAAATAGAATTCAAAGGTAAGTTTTTTTGTGTTTCATAGTAAAATAGTTAACAACGTGCATATGTGTGAGCACTTGGTTAAATATTAGGTATATAATTGGGTACCTAACCTACATATTATGTAAGTTCTTCAAGGAAATATAGAAGTATTATACATTTTTGGATTGCACATGATGTTTTGTTTACAAGCGACAGTAGCCTAATGGCAGGGAGCGGACCGCGAACTCAAAAAGGTCGTGGGTTCGAATCCACCATTCGACTACTGGCGTGAACCACTCGTAACACAAGCAATTTAAGCTTACCACGAGTGGTTAATGTCCTTTTTTTTTAAAAAAAAGTACATTATGTTTTTATAGAAATACTTTTTTAATTTAATTTTTAAGTGTCATAAGGAAAATTTCGTCTTTTTGATTTTCAACTAGAGATTTCCTTGTTACCGGTAGCTGCTGATGTCGAGTTAATGACATTTTTAGATACGAAAACTATTCAGTAATACACGTAGACTACAAGTAAACTATTAAGTAATATCCTCAGCATCCCGTAATTTATTGTACGCCCACTATGGCCAATTTTGGATATAATGTGGCGTCAAACTGCTTACGACGTCCAATATACGGACGTCAAATAGGAGACTTAGCGCAATGTTCGCAAATTGTCATGCTGATCACAGAAACGTCAAAATCTAAAAAAAATTGGACGTCATTTTTCTTCCTCTTTAGCTTCCTGAGCTAATTGATTCTCGCATGGAACGCTCGATGCCAATCAAAGACCCTCCATACATCATTCAAGCCATTGCGAATAAATTAAAAAAAAGCGCTAAGTCGTCCGTCGATGCTGCTGTACAAGAATAGTAATTCATGCATATAGGTAAATGCTATACAAAGTTACATTATACTTTAATGAGAAACTATAAATATGTGTGATAGTGGACTGTTTGTACTTATATAGAAATTATTTTGAGTTTTTTTTAATCTATTTTAGTATTTAGAACTACTTGACGTACTTGACGGATTTTCGATAGTGTCATCGACTTATTACGAAACCCTCAGTGCACGACTCATTCTAGCACTTGCCAGATTCATTTGAATAATCAATAATACGAGTACATGTTATACAGGTTCTAGATGATTATCTTTTAGAAACCTTTTCAACAAAACAACAAAAATTATACAAACTTAAAATATATTTTTTTTGTGTAACGAATTTTGTAATAAAAGCATGGAACAAAAATAGATACGAGGTAGAAAATCTGTATGTGAAAATTTGTTAGCTAATTATCAATAATCCTGTATATTAGATAAATTGATACTGGAAAATCTTAGTAGAGCAACTTTCCACGCTACGGCCAGAAAGATAACTGCGGTGGCGGTACATGAAGTGGCGGGGCAGGGAGGGTGTAGATGTGTCACCAGAACGCAATTTTTCTGTTTTGCTCTGAAAGACTGGGCTCTTAAGTCAACTGTCAGAAATAAACTGTTTTGATGGAACTAATATGGAATGCTTTGTTTCCAGTAGAAAGTCTCCAGATGTCTACACTTATCGTACAAAACACAGCAGCATTAGGCTGCTATTTTATGTGGGCATTTAATGAGAGTGTGATTCTACCTTTAATGAGAATGTGATTCTAATGAGAGTGTGATTATAGATAAATAGCTATATTTCAAAAAATCAATTCGGATTCAGATCTAACAAATCAACCGAAGATTCTCTTCTTAAACTTACAAAAAACATTACTCAACATGTAGATGAAGGTGATAAATGTATAGGTGTATTTATTGACTTGCAGAAAGCTTTTGATACCGTCTCAATACCAATTTTGTTGACTCGATTACAAAATGTGGGTGTTCGAGGTGTAGTTCTGTCACGGTTTAGAACTTACTTAACTGGTAGAACTCAGTATGTCAGACTTGATAAATATATCAGTCAAGACCTTTTTTGCTCATACGGTGTCCCACAGGGCAGTACACTCGGGCCAACCCTATTCTTAGTATATATAAATCAGTTAGCCGACCTAGATCTTGAAGGAGCAGACATTACAATGTATGCGGACAATACAGTAATTCTATTCCATGATAGTACATGGGAAAAGACCAAACATTTGGCTGAAAAGGGGTTATGTGAAGTGGCAAGTTGGCTCGAAGACAGTCTTCTCTCTCTGAACGCTTTTAAAACCACATACCTCTGTTTTAGTAAGACTAGTGTTTCAAGTCCTTTGAACGATCTTGGATTACAAATACACTTGAATAAATGCAATAGACAATCACAGACCCCTTGCTATTGCCCAAAACTCAACAGGTCCAAAACTATGAAATACTTAGGGATCACTGTCGATGAAAATCTGAATTGGGCTCCACATATCAAAATCATATCAAACAGGATAAGGAAACTCATATATGTTTTTAAATCATTGTCAGGTGGCAGACTCTAAGTTACTGATACAAACTTTTAATGCACTCTGTCAATCTGTCATTACTTATGGGATCTGTTCCTGGGGTGGGGCAGGCAAAACGTACTTAATAGATGCTGAAAGAGCTCAACGTGTCGTGCTCAAAGTATTACTTTTTCTCCTGTATAGACATCCCACAACACTGTTGTATGACAAAACGCAGGTACTTAGTGTGCGAAAATTATTTATATACCAATGTATTAGGCGATTCCATACGTACTCTGCACACTCTCAACTTGATAGTATAAAACATAGTAGAAGAAATAAAGTAGATAGATACTTAGTCCCTAGAACACATAGTGCTTTTGCCCAAAGACAATTTTTTTACCTTGCGCCAGTACTATACAATAAATTTAACACAATTTGTATAGCTAAAAGCTACAACAACCATGAAATCAAAAATAAAATTATTAATTGGCTTCAAACTTATGACTATGACGCTACCGAATGCCTATTAAACCTCTAATATGTAAATGTAATTGTAATTTTTTTATTGTTCTCATATTATTTGTTATTATACGCATAAATCATTAATAATGCAGGCAGTCATACAAATTTCAAAATATAAAATCTTCATAGTAAATAGTAAAAACACACTCACCACACATACACTCATGTATGCACACGCACGTACGCACACACACACACACACACACACACACACACACACACATACATGGCGCGCATGTACGTAGGTTTAGTAACAAGTAGATATATATATATATATATATTGTATTTTTTTGTGATTTTATTTAACAAAAGCTTGTTAATTTTAGGAAGGAACTAGCTCCTGTTACACAGGTTAACCTTTTACAGGAGCTAGGATCACATTGATATGTATAAATTCGTTTTTGTTGCAATAAAGATTTTTTCAATTTCAATTTTCAATTACCCTAGTCGAAATAATACTAGTTTTTACGGAATTTATCGCGTATATTTAACTTTTTAAATACCCGACGTTTCGAACGCTTTACAGCATTCATGGTCACGGGCGGGACTGAGATGTTCAACGTCCATATGTCATAGTTAACCGCGGTTACCATAGATTAAAATTTAACTTTTGTTCCGATCTATGCAGTATGAACTTATGGTATCTTGAAGTCTTGCAGTTGTATGCTTGTGTTGGGATTTAATTTTACTCATTATAGGATCCCAAGCAGATGGTAGCACCCAGCCATCTTCTCTATTGAAATTAGGATGTTTTTTGATTTCAATAGCCTCGCGAATCATCCTTGGAAGGAATCGGTGTTCTTTAACGAGGATCTGCGGTCTATCAAATCTGATGTAGTGACGGGGGCGATCCTGTACGTGTTCACAGGCTGCAGACTTCCCGGAGCGTCGATTCTTCACATCAGCTATATGTTCTTTAACGCGGGTTTTTATTGATCTTTTAGTTTGTCCTATGTAGGTGAGACCACATTCACAATCAAGCTTGTACACTCCTGCATCTTGCAGAGGGACATTACACTTGACCGATGGTAAAAACTGACCAATCTTCTTCAGCGGCTTGAAGTATGTTTTGATGGAAGCGCGCTTCAAGATGTAGCCAATCTTGTCAGTGACTCCTCTAACATATGGCAGTACAGCAGGTACACGCTCGACTGTGGCCGGCTTCACTCGTTCACTGTGACGTAGGCGCGGGACTCGAAGCTTGTTGTCATGCAAAACTTGCTTGACATGGTAGAGCTCTGCAGCCAGGTGTTTACTGTCACAGATCCCTCGTGCTCTCTGAAACAAAGATTTACCCACGGTAGCTAGCTGTGAAGGATGGTGGTGAGAATCACCGTTTAAATATCTATCTGTATGGGTCTTTTTTCTATACACAGTATGGCTCAAGGTGTTATCAGGATTCCGAATTACTAACACATCTAGAAAAGCTAAAGAATTGTTTGCCTCTAACTCCATTGTGAACTGAATTTTAGAATTTATAGAGTTAAGATGGTCTAAAAATGCAGTTACTTTATCTAAAGGTAGAATTGTGAAAGTGTCGTCTACGTACCGCTTGTAGAACCTTGGATTTATGGGAGAACTAAGCAGGGCTTTCTCCTCAAAGTCTTCCATGAATATGTCGGCGACAATGGGAGATACAGGTGAGCCCATCGCCACACCATCTACTTGCTTGTAGAACTCCTCCTTCCACAATAGGTAGCCAGATGTAAGGCAGTGTCTGAGTAATACTGCATATTCTACGGGCATGTTATTTTCTTCCAGCCTTCTAGTTACAATTGAGATGCAGTCTTCAACAGGTAAGCATGTAAACAATGACTGCACATCAAAACTGACCATAGTGTCATTGTCTGCCAGATGTAGGTCTTTAATCTCGCTGACAAAATGGTAGGAATCCTTTATGTGTGCTCTTGTATGTCCCCTGAGTGGTGAGAGTATTTTCGCTAAGTGTTGAGCCAATCTGTAAGTTGGTGAATCGATTTGGCTCACTATGGGACGTAATGGAGCATTGGGCTTGTGTATTTTTGGTAACCCATACAATTTTGGTGATTTGGCGCACGTAGGTATTATCCATTTTACGTCCAGATTTAATTTTCTTAGTTCAATAAAATGAATGAAGAGTGAAGTAGATGGCGCTATTACAAAGTAATTTTACTCGCAATTTTCTGAAGATTTCACAAAGTTAAAATTTTAATCTATGGTAACCGCGGTTAACTATGACATATGGCATATGGACGTTGAACATCTCAGTCCCGCCCCGCCCGTGATCATGAGTGCTGTAAAGCGTTCGAAACGTCGGGTATTTAAAAAGTTAAATATACGCGATAAATTCCGTAAAAACTAGTAATATTTCAATGTGTAGTGTTCGCGTAAATATAAGAAATCATTACCCTAGTTGAGTTGATTCATACTACCACCATAATAAAGCTTCATGTGGTATATGACTACAACACATGATGTTAGTCAATCAATCAATCAACTTTTATTTGCCAACAAAGTGTACATAAATGGTCTTATAATAATAACAATTTGTCTTTATTTAGGCATTGCAAATTTGAGAAAGTATAGATAAAATAAATTATTAAATACAAACATTATAGAGAAATTAGATTAATGATCAATAATATAGTCTAAAAATGAACAATAATAAATCATGCAAAATACAAAGGTATTTGTGACATTTTACATAAACACATAATTTTTCTTCTACTGATACTGTTCATAATATTACTGTGTATCAAAATGGCTTTTTCCTTTTTTATGTATTTTATTTGTGTTAAAAATATGTAATTTGTTATTTGTGTTTTGTTACTAGTGCTTCAATGTATTCTTTGATTGAGTAGAAACATTTTTCAATTAAGTAATAATAATGCTTTTAGTTTTTTAATGAATAGTGTAATCTTATTTTCAGTTTTTATGTGGATATGTAATTTATTGTAAATGTTGTGTTTTTACAGCCATGTAGTAGCGACTCTGGTTTAGCATTTTAATTTTTGATGGTGGTAGGTATAGTTTGTCTCTGTAGTGTGTATTGAAATAGTGGTTGTCTTTTATTTACTTATTTATTGCATTTACATGTGGTTTTGTATGATAAATTACAGCACATGCACCCAGCAAGGGTATAACAATATGAAATAAAGCTAGCTAGCTCTAATGCCTTAATTCTAATACTAATATTTATATTATTATAGTATTAAGTGTATATTCCATTACTATATTTATTTATTTACTTTAACTTAACATAATATTCATCTAATTTATTATTAAGCTAGGCTTTTTAAATGTTAATTCAATTTTTACATTATATTATGTTACGATTTTCAATTTCAAATTGTTTATTGCTTCTATAATGTACAGTACATTAGCAGTTACAGTGACCATTATAGACCCTGTCGGGCGTTGCAATATACAAGAAATATACAATAAAATAATTAAATGGTTACTTATAACTATGAAACATCATTATATTATATTTGGCTATTTTGAAAGTAAAATGTTATTTAATACTTAGTAATTAACTATCAAAAAATTCAGTAAGCGTGTAAAAGCATTTGGAAATGAGATAATCATGAAGTTTTTTATTGAATGAACTTAATTTAACATCAGATTTTACATTTATGGGTAGTTTATTGAATATTTTAATTGCCATGTAATATAGACTACAATTGAGCATTTTGGTTCTAGATGGGGGTAAATATAACCTATGTTTATGCCTAGTATTTACATTGTGTGTTTCTTTTATCTGGGTGAAGAAGTGTTTATTTTTAAATACGAAGTTACTTATATCTTTTATGTAAATAGAAACTAAGGTTAATAATCTAAATTTAATAAAGTAGGGTCGACAGCTATGTCTGTTATCAATTCTGGCAAGTATCCTAACACATTTTTTTTGTAAAATGAACAATTCATCTGCATTAACACTATTACCCCAAGGATAATGCCATATTTTAGCCACGAAAAGGCATACGCGTAATAAGTCGAAAGTGCAGTTTCTAAATTTGTGCTATGATTAATTTGATAAAGCGCATATGTAAATTTAGAGAGCTTGCATTTAATTTTTTCAATATGTGACTTCCAGTTTAAATGTGTATCTACATTAAGTCCAAGCAAGTTATATGAGTCTACCTCTTCTATTAGGGTATTTTGTAATTGAAAATTAATTTCTAGGGGTGGTTTATTATATGAACGAAATTGTAAAATTTTTGTCTTTTTAAGGTTTATTTCTAGATTATGGCTATCAAGCCAATGAGTGACATTATGAAGTGTATCATAGATAAGGGCTTCAGAGCTAATGTTGTCGTTACTTTTTATAAGTATTGACAAGTCATCTGCAAATAATACTGGCAGTGTTGATTCTCTATACAAACATTTTGGCAGGTCATTTACATAAATAAGAAACAGCACACAGCCTAAGACGCTGCCCTGTGGGATTGAACTAGTTAGGTGTTTCTCTTCAGAACGAACTTTTATTACTTCATTTGTAATTTGGTTGTAGTGTTCAATTTCTACAATTTGCTTCCGATTATTTAAATAGGATTTAAACCAGTTATGTACTAGCCCACGGATACCCGAATTCATAAGTTTTAAAAGTAGTTTATCATAGGGCACCCTGTCATATGCTTTCGTCATATCAAGTAAAATACCAAAAGTATGTTTTTTATCATTTAAATTTTGTAGGGCCATTTGTATGAACTTATACACAGCTAGGGTGGTTGATCTTGATTTTCTGAATCCATTTTGGCTATCATCCAGTATTTTAAACTTTTCAAGGAATGAGTAGAGTCTATTACACATTGCTTTTTCGTATATCTTTGAAAAGGTGGGCAATAGGGCTATTGGTCTGTAGTTGTTAGGGTTTTTTTTATCTTCTTTTTTGTGCAACGGTTTTATTAGTGCTATTTTGAGAGGGTCTGGAAATATGCCATGTTGAAAACTTTGGTTTACTAAAAAAGTAAGGGGATAGACAAATTCTTCAGTGCATTGTTTTAAAAGTGCCGGTGGTATATCATCTACACCACAGCTATATTTAGTTTTTAATTTTTTTATACTATTTTGGATTTCCCTTTCATCAACTGAGGTTAGGTACATGGAGCATGTCGCTTTCAATTCGACAGAATTTTTATATTGTTTCTGATTTTTATTAATATTATTAGTTTTACCAATTGCTGCAAAATGTTCATTAAATAGGTTAGAAATTTGAATGGGGCAAGTTATTGTGTTATTATTAATATTTAACATCATGTTTTTGCGATTTTTTGTTTTCATTCTACCCAATTTATTATTAATTATGTTCCACATGGTCTTTATTTTATTACTCGAATTTTTCATTTGTTTAATGTATTGTAGTTTTTTTGATAATTTGATACTACGTTTAAGAATTTTTGTGTATTTTTTATAGTAATTAAGAAAAAATGGACTTTTTGTATCATTAAGGATTATTCTTAAAAGTCTTTTATGCTTACAAGATTTTTTTAATCCAGTTGTCAACCAGTCTTTATTTTTTTGTTCTTTTATTTTTACTTTCATCATAGGTATATGTTCGTTTAAACTATTTGATATTATTTTAAGAAAAATATTATAGTTCTCATTTACAGTTTGGTTCTCTTTTAGAATATTATTCCAATCGACGTTATTTAATGAGTTTTTGAATGAATTAATGTTTTGTTTTGTAAAATACCTTTTTCTTGTAAATAACACTTGCTTTTTGCTCATCGCCTTCTCTAAATTTAATTCTAGATTTGTTGCTTTGTGGTCTGATAAACCATAATCAATAACATAGCAATTTCTTACTAAAGATATATAGTTTGTAAAGTTTTACAATAAATTGTTTATTACTTACAGTGATTATTATGTATTTAGTACTTACATTTAATATAAATGTTTTATATTTTTTTATTTTATTCCTTTATTATGTAGACATGTACGTAATAATTCTATGTAGACATGATTATTAGTTATTTTTTAGTAATGTTCAGAAATATTATTTGTGCTACTTTAGCTGTGATTAGTCTTGTCATTCCATCATTTATTATGTACTTAGCTTTCGATAAAACACGTTCACAGGAAACTAAAGTGACCGTAATATGATATCAATTTTTAAAAATTTGATACAAAACTGGGTATATACTATATTTATGCGTCCGCCACCACATCAATAGTCAAAACTTTCGTGAATTTAGAGTATTTAATAAACACAGACTTTATAGAAAAATCGAACTTCTTTAAGCATAACTGTGTATAAGTGGCTGCCATGAAAGTAAAAAGTACTTTGTATAACTTAGATAAGCGGCTGCAGTTATGACGTCACTGAAGTCAAGTGGTCTCCACCATACCAATCTAAATGAGAGAACCCTATAATATTATTAGCTTACAAAAACAGATGTTTTATGTAATTATTGGTATATTTTCAGGTATTATGTGCACTGTCGTTCCTTGCTAGTGGTTGTTACCAAAGAATATGCGGCAAAAATATCAACACTTATATGTCGCAGCCTTCAGTGTCCCGCTGTGTTCATGAGGTTGAGCTTGTGGAAGCCCGTCCTTCCCCGGTCGAGCTGGCCCCCATTCGTGCATATTTTTAAAAGTTCTGCTGAACATAGGCCCGCAACACACTCCCATGTTTTTAAGCTATTGCATAGCTTCTATCGCGGGCCTTGAGCGCGGAGACCGAATCCAGAAATTCCGTAACGAAAAAAACCTCACGCTCCCCACTCCGACGGGCACGGAGGTGTGGCGTTGAAAGCCGTGCATCGTCTAACGTCGTTTCAGTTCGTCAGACTTCGGCACTCGGCAGACTTCGGCACAGTGTTTGTGTGCGTGCGACTAGTCGTATGCGTGTACACTAGCTGCTAACTGAATGATAAAAATTCCTGAATAACCTACATGTATTGTAAGATATTAAAAATATTTTAAACAATATTAACTTCTCATTTATACAATAAGAGAAAAAAAATTGTTTTCTTATAGGTCACCACGCTCAAAAAGTGTAACTTGATTTAATATCAAAGACTTAACTGTATAAATAAAATAAATAATTAATTATAATTGCATAAGTTGATAAAAAAATGCTATGCAATAGCTTTACCGCGGCAGTCCCCGAGTGCCACACGTCTTTTTTTAAAAATGGGAATGACAAGATACTCCCTCTAAAATGGAAGAGGCTCTTAATGTGTTCCTTAATATTATCCTCGTGAACCTATATACTCGTGGCCAACGAAATATCCAAAAATGGTGCTGCAACACTGGTCCAAACATCTAATCAAAGTGAGTCGACAAGAACTAGGAACAAATGCAGTCCGTGGGATATTTTTGATCAAATAATAGGGGCACCTTCTATCACAGGCACTCCATTATCAAAAGCCATAAAAGAAGTGGACACCTATTTGGCTGATGACTTATTACTAAGGACAAATACTTCTGGTGACTGGAACAATTCTTTGGAATGGTGGAGAACACACAATTTTATTTATCCAAACTTGGCCAAAATTTACATAGAAAAATGTAACATAGTCGCAACATCAGTGTCGTGCGAAAGAATGTTCTCCAAATCGGGGCTGATTGTCAATCAAAGGAAAACTAGACTAACAACTAGCAAAATAGAGAAACTGCTATTTTTAAATGTTAACTTAGATGAAGACCGTTTTGCAGGCTATGAAATTTAATTTGTAGGTAATTGTAAATAGAACAAAGGAAAAAAAGAAACAAAAAAAATTATGATTAATGTAAATACAATCAGTTCAGATGATCTTTTAAGTACGCATGGGTACTATTTTTACACAGCTAGTCCTAAGCCTGGAAAAAGTACGAAGGAAAGGTCATTCCAGTTGAATAAAAATAAAAGTAATCTAAATTCTTATTAAATCAATAATCATCAACTTAAACTTAATTTGTCACAAAATTGTTAACTGTTATTGATCGAAAGCGTTGAAATATTAAATTGACTATTGAATAGAACTGCTAACAAATGAAGTTTTACAACCTGTTAATTATTTAACAGCTTTTTAAACCTGTTGACCATTAATAATTAACAGTTAAATTACATTAACTATAAACCCGTCAATGACCCATACCTAGCCGCGACCGTAGACTAGACGTGGGCGTTATTTCACGTCACTAGATGCAGTAACTGGCTACGCGGCATGTAACCGAATCACTAGTTTCGAGTCATGTTACAAGTAGTGATTTTTGTAAATGCGTGATTATGATTACTGTTACCCGTGATTATTGCGGGAGTCGACTATCGGTCGCTCGAGCGCAAAGCGCACATGTGGCATACAACAATAAACAAACCATCGTAAGTAACAGTTTTATTGTACGTTTAATTTTCATACGTAAGACTATAGACATAAACAATAAAATAGAGTAATCTCTGTTTGTAGATATTTAACGGTTTGTGATTCCGGGAAGCGAGTCACATTGAATTTAACTAAAATAATTTTTAAAACATTTTTGACGGAGTCATGAACTCGTTTATTCATAAAATTAAAATATAACTAAAAAATGAGTATAAAAAATTTAAAAATTTAAATGTTTATAATATTATAAAACTTAAATACTGTGTGTAAATAGATAAACAAACAAACAAATTAATTGTACAGTGTAAATAAAAGTGCAAAAACAAATGACAGTGAAAACGTTGAAAAAGTGTAAATAAACTGTAAATATCAATAATCATTGTATATACAATCAAATTGACTTGTAAATATGCATGCATTAATAATTTTATGAAAATATTAGTGTCATAGTAAACGCAAATCAATCATAAATACATTTAATGCAGTCTGTCCTAAACCTGAATAAAGTATGAAGGGAAGTTAATTTATTGATTTAACAGAAAACAGTTACTGTATACTCGTAGCTACAAACACGGATTGTGATTTTCGTTTCGTGTGTAACTGTATAGTTGGTGTTGGTGGTGATATTTATGCAAACAATCACAGTAGCCGAATAAAAATAGCCAGTTACAAAAATCACTAGTTTCGAAACAGGTGACGCCGATCAAGTCACTGGTTTCGTTACGTTTCTTGAAAATGAGGTAATGACCCACGTCTACCGTAGACAGAGAATCCTATAGACTCCGCCATAGCGTGTCGCAGAAAGGGACAAAAGAAAATACGTCACTATATTTAGGGTTACAAGTGTGAGGAAAAATTTACCCCACAACTAGCTATAAAATTAGAAATTAGTACGTGAAGTAAGCCTGAAATGGAACACAGCTACTAACGATTATCATTGATATTTATTGTAGTTGATGGAGAGCTAAGTGGACTGTATTTGACTAATTATTTATTATAATTTACTGTGGTGAAGAAAGAAGAAACTAAAAAATTGTGATATCTGTCTGACTAATAAACTTAAAGAAACTATTGTGTAATGAATGAGAGCTTAGTGGGCTGTATTTATGTAGGTTGTGTTTTAATATTGAAGAAAGAAGATACTGAACTAACTGTTACCAGCCCTCTGTCACTCTTGCTACCTGCGTGAAATAATTACCAACAATCGCTAGGCACCCAGGGTAACATACGCAGTCGGGGCTAGCGCGTTGTAGGCGATTGAATGTTTGTTTTGAGTTTTTTAACGTAACATAAACACTCACGCCTGTCACCCAGAGACCTAATAGGGAGCCTTAGTAGAGGTCTTCTTGCTTGTTGTTCTTCTCTTAAGCACTGTCGCGAATGTCGTACGCCGGCCGGTAGCCCTTCTTTCATTCCCGCCGACGGGGTCACGTTGGCGCTGACTAGAATGTTAGGTTTAGCATGGTCGTATTTGATGCCTGTGTCGTAACAGGTTTTGGAGAGTCTGGTGAATTGACCCTGGTCTCTGAGGAAGGAATCACCCTTCTTGGGGGTTATTGTCTTCCATAAATTTCTTAATATTATAATAACCATTTTTATACAAACTTAGTTCAACAAAGTTTTAGAACTTGGATTCAAAGCTACCACATAGTTCACCAGACTTACACATTTTGTTCCATCCCATTGGACGTGCCTCCTTATAGCCATCTCATCCATGCTAACTGCACAATACAGTTCGGTTTTTTTTGTTCTTTGTCACTAATTTAATGCATTCTAATGATTTAGTTGTAAACCCTGGGTTTGCATCTACACTTTTGTACCATGTGGTAAGTGTGGATGGAAGAGGCAGACAAGTATTAAATTGTTGTCGTACATACGTATAAGCCCGAGGACTTATAAATTGCAAGCAAATAGTAAATTTACGTAATCCTTTTCAATTTGACGACAAAGTTTAAAAGAAAGGAAGCGCTTTAGTATTATGTAAGCAAGCTCGGGGCTTTAAATTTTTTCTTACCTTTGCTGACAAATGGAGCGGGAGGGAACATATATTAAAAATCTTACGTAAAATAAAGAAATATAAAACAATAAAAATATTAATACAACAATATTTATAAATAAAATTAATAATAGGTACTATTTTTATTATTTCTAGTTAGTATACTGAATGAATATCTTTTCATATTTTTTACCAAAAATAAATCGATGACTCTTCCGATACTCCATGTCCATTTTTCCTTTTTATTATTTAATAAAATTATATATAAGATTTAAAGTTTTTTCAACTCTTAAATTTAATAACCGGTATTTTAGAGACGGAAAAAATTTATAAAACATTATATTAAAGTAAAACAATTGTGAAGTAAATAAATTATTAATGTTATACATACTGTATTTTTACTCTTTCTTGACAGCCCTAAGTAACCTCGGAAAAACAGCCGTGATGTGAGAATGAGAAAAGGTGCAAAGTAATACTTAATAATTAAAGCTATTAAACGTCGGCAAGCTGTCAACTCAACATCAAAAGAGTGAAACTTCTGTACGTAGTACTATTATTTATTCTGTGCCCAGGGTAACATACGCAGTTTTATATATTATTTTACCTATTTGATAAATTGTAGCGGAAAAACGTCGTTCCTACTACAATTTTTACGTGGATGGATGCTAAATGCCCAAAAAAAGGTTCAGATATATCATTCCTTAAAATTACCGAAGGATTTTGGAAAGGAGTTATGAAAGGTGAATTTATTTCATTATTTTGTTAGGTAGGTACTTATAGCAAAAAAGAATTAAGTAATAATTTATCTACACAAGTAATACGTACTTTATTACAAAACTTAGTTGAAATTTACTTCACTATCCGAGTATCTACATACTTACATACCTATATATTATGTCTTTTGTAATTAAAATATTTTAAGTTATAATAACACAAAACACTGAAATTAAAACTTTGTTTTCTAACAAGATTATTAACTGAGTAGAATACGATCACATTTCTGTTAGCAATCGTATCTGAGGTTTATTTGTTGTGGCCTTGCTAGTTGCATGCGTTGAGCATCGTAGAAATCACATAGATGCGAAAATATGGTTAGTCGATCATAGTTAGAATAGGTACTTCACCTAAGTAACTTAATTAACATTTCGCAATGTATTTTTTAACTCTTTTTTGATAGTCCTTAATATCCACGAAGTCCGCCATGGCGTAGGAAGGGGAAAAGATGCAAAGTAATATGGACGCTCGTGCGCAGCGCTAAAATTTTATTTAGCTTGCGTGCGTGATTTATCTGATTAATAATAACTATGTAGGCTATTAAACGTCTGCAAGCAGTCGACATCAAAGGAGTGCAACAAAATTATTTATTCTGTGCTGTTACTGTGATATATATAAGACTAATTATTTACTGAGAGAATTTATTGCTATTTTAAACTGCAAGGGGTTGAGTTAAATTAAAGATTGTACAAAAGACAAAAGTAAATTTATAAAACTATTTACACAATGCGGCAGTCTTACAAGCTATCACTAATCTGATCTCCAATGTGACCTAATAGGGAGCCTGAAGTGTCTTCTTGCTTGTTGTTCTTGAGTTTGTGTAAGCACTCGCGATCGCGGGGGCCTCGCTCTGATGCAGGGCGGTTGCTCACTCGCCGTCCGTAACATATTGCTATTTATTATTGCTAAGGACTGTATTAATTAAAAGGTAGTACGATGAACTAACATGAATTTATTTACTATTTATAAAATGCTGCAGTTTTTAATTATAATCTATTATCTATTTTATTGCCTAATCTATTGCCTAATAGGGAGCTTGAGGGATCTTTTTTTCCTCTGGAGCGCTAGTCTGCCGTGAATACCGACGCCGGTTTTTTTTTGCGCCCAGTAGCTATGTAAAGGGCTACCCTCCGGGAAGCGGGGGAGGGAGGTGGTGAATGCTCTTAGCATACCACGCAGCCGGCTGCGTGGTTATGTGGGACTCACTATAAAAACCTAAGTGCCTACCCACTAAACACCACCTTCGACAGAAGACTCGGCCTGAGCCGCCAAGAGGCAGTCCAGGTCGGCTGAAAGCTTGCTGGGGGGTGGGGGGCGAGAGAGAGTTTCTCGGTCTGCGAACTCGATAGCGAGAGGGAGTAGGGCTGCATAGGAAGCTGCCTCATGAATAAGATGATTTGAGTGAGACTCTGAGACTTTGAAGAAGTTCTAAGAGAGTGATTTTAGAAATTGTTGGATTGTGGGGAACTCTAATTCTCGGTGAAAGTCAGCGTTTCAGATGGACCAGAGCGCGTTCGTAGTTCTACGACCAAAATAGTTTTGAACTACTTGAAGTTCGTTTAGAATGTTAGGTTTAGCACGGTCGTATTTGAAGCCTGTGTCGCAACAGGTTTTGGAGAGTTTGGTGAATTGACCCTGGTCTCTGAGGAAGGAATCACCCTTCTTGGGGGTTATCATCTTCTATACATTCCTTAATATTATCATAACCATAATCATAATAATAAAAATCATAAATCTTTAAAAGAGATACTTATTAAAAAAAGTTATTATTCATTTAATGAATACATTGAGGAAAAGAATTTTTAAGTGTCTGCCCCTCTCCTGTTCATTGCTATGCCTTTCGAGGTGCACGTGATTGTTAGAACTTGCATGTTTTGTTTAGTCTCTAAGTCACATGTAACGCAATTTGTTAATAAATAAATAAATAACCATTTTTATACAAACTTAGTTCAACAAAGTTTTAGAACTTTGATTGATAGTTCAAGCGAGGAATTTATTTACTTTAAACTGAGTGGATTCTACATACTATTATGTAGGTCGCCCAGATAATTATAGCTAAAAGTAAAGTTGCAGACATTATAAGTTCCACTTTCGGGCAAAGGTCTCGACTGAACTGCCCCAATAAGTGTGTGCGTACTTAAAAAATATTTGAAAAAACAAATGTTTTTTTAAAAAAAAATAAAGTTTCTAATTCCTCACGATGTTTTTCTTCATCACTGTGTGTTCAGCGTTTGGTAAATCAGCAGCTATAATTGCAATAAACGATTTTATTAAAGCCAGGGGGATCGAACCCGAATTGCTCGGGTACTATGAAATTGACAGCAAGTGTTTAGCTACTACGGCTCTCTTCCATATCAGACATGAGCAATGGAGCTATAGCTTCTCAATATACAGTTACATTTAGTAATTAGTAATTATACAGTTACGTTACTAAAAATATCAACAAGAAGTGTAAAAATAAAATTTTTGCATTCATATAAATTTGATGTAAACAAAACGAGAACATCATCAACGTCAATTAAATACGCATTATTAAGGATAACTCAAAGTCAGATCTTGATCAAACTTATATGAGATCACAAGAGCAGCACCAGCTTTTAAATAAAAAAAGAATTATAAAAATCGTTAGAATAATATTCTGAGGTAACACACAAAAAAAGATACGGTCGAATTGACTACAACATCAAATTTTGTATATTTTCTGGGAATTTGTGGTAAAAGCGTATATGCGTATTACATCGGCCTAAGAATGAATTACTGGCTCGGTGGAGTCGAGTATTATTGTCCTTTAAACAAAACAAGCTTCGTATGAAGGTTCTTAATTTTTTGCTTGGGTTCAAATGCTTTTGTGGCGTGATGTATACGCAGTTCAAAATAGTGCATGGAAATTGCCTTAATAAGTAAAACTTTGTGGTTTCCAATAAAAGGTTGACTTTCAAAATGATTTGTCGTAAATACATCCTGGCATCGTTTGAAAGTAGTTAAAATAAGTTTCGGTAATAGATTTTTTTCTGCAAAGAATGATACTTCTTTATGTGAATGTATCCTAAATATTCTTTCTGCCAACGTACATACTTTAATAACATCGCGTGAAGGATAAATAAGGCCACCTTTATCTTTTTTAAATATAAGACCTAAATATTTGTCGCTAATAAGAGCTAGCAGACAATCTTTACATTTTAGAGTTTTTCTTAATTTCCTAACTACAAACCCACCGATATATGAAATAATTTCTTCAGTATAGGTGGTCAGTTTTGAAGGGTTAAAAATATAATCGTGGTCATCATCGACCAAGAAATTGTTATTAGGCGGAAAAACCTTAATCGAGTCTTCGAGATCTTGAGTGCAGTACATATTAATTTTATTTTCGTATCGCACTTCTGTGTGAGTTAAAATTTTTATATCCTCTCGAGGTATACAGTTTCCTGACTCAATACCTTTTATTTCCCCGTGTATCACTAGTCTTTTGTAGGCGCTTTGAAATTGAAAGGCTGTTGGATTATTGTTATAGCCTCCCTTTGATCGTATCGAACTGAAGAAGCACTCCAGGTGATCTTGGCTAAGTTTGTATATAGGCAAAAAATTAAGTTTACCTGTTACTATGACATCAGCATACAATTTTTTAAGACTTTGTATACATATTAAGAAACCAATGAATCCAACTTTCCTATTTGTTTGCAATATTGGTTTTCCCTCTAATTGCAACCCTCTGATGTAGATATCCATTATATTGACAAATTCTAGAATGCTATCGCCATTTTTACTATTAATAGATTTTTAAAAACCATACATATTCAGATTCCGACTATTTAAAATATCAAATAAGTTGTTAATTTTCCTTATAAAGTCAACAGTAGCCTCGGAACCCGAAAATTCTTGTAAATTTAATTGTTTGTCACAAAACTCTATCGCATCTGCCACGGAATTACTGAATGTTTGTGCCGCCAACTTAACTTTCATTATTTGTTTTGAAAAATTAGTATGCTGATTTTTAAGACGGTTAGCTAGATGGAGACCCTCCCTTTGTTGCAGATTATGAAGCAATTCTATAAAATGCCATGAAATGATTCCACCATGCAGATTTGTTAATTCATTTTTCTGACCTAGTGTATTTCTGACAAGTTTCAGCATATAAGCTGGATCCGGAAATATAACTATGTGCTGTTTATCACAAAGAAAATACGAAGTAATATCTTTCAATTCATCGAAATTGCAACCTAAGTTTTTAGCCATCGAAAAGTTGGTTGGAGAGCCATCAAAAGTTAGGGAGACTATATTAACACCACAATCTACTAACAAACCCATTGTTTAATTAATGTTGCCTTTTGTTCGCCTGTACAACCATCAATAAAAAAATAACCGATAGGCATTTTCCATGCACTATTTATAAATGTCACCATAAACACCAATGCCTCCCTAGCTTCAGCTACATTGTGACCATCCAAGGCTACCCCATAGTTCACCGGACCTACACATTTTATTCCATCCCATTGGACGTGCCTCCTTATAGCCATCTCATCCATGCTTACTGCACAATACAGTTCGGTTTTTTTGTTCTTTGCCACTAATTTAATGCATTCTAATGATTCTGTTGTAAACCCTGGGTTTGCATGTACACGTTTGTACCATGTGGTAAGTGTGGATGGATGAGACAGACAAGTATTAAATTGTTGTCGTACGTACCTGTAAGCCCGAGGACTTATAAATTGCAAGCAAGTGCGAATTTGCGTAAAGATGGTGAATATTTTCTATCACTGGAGGCGGGGTTCAACATTTTTTTCAAGAAGTCTCTATTAGTAGGGTCATCAGATTCCAATAAATCCCCATCTTCTTCACTTATCAAAGACTTTTTTTTAAGTTCTGCAACAATATTTTCTAGTTTAGCTACTTTTTTTGATAAACGCCTACTTTTTTCTCGAAGAGTCTTTAATTTTTTAAGTCGTTCGGACGATAGTTTTTCTGAGTGTTTCCATTTCTTTCGCAACGTTCGAGGAGTGTACTCTGGAGTCTTGTCCTAAAACCCAAAAAATGTTTTATAATCATAACTTTGTTACTACAGACAAATTTTCTGATTCTAATACTTACTATTGATGTTTGATTGGAAATTGGAGGGTTTACTGTTTCAACTGGCTTTTGACCACTAGTCGACGGCAGTAGGTCAACAGCAGGAGCAATCTGAAATCATTTAATTTGTATGTCAAATCTGCAACAGTTTTAGTTTCATAACATCCCTTGATCAAGCTTTCTATAATGAAATTTTTTATAGGATGGGGTGACAAACGAGCACACAGTCCATCTGATGGTAAGTGGTTGCTGCGGCCCATAAACATCTACATCTATCCTCGATTACAAATCAAAATGGAGATGCGTTGTCACCCGTGAGGACTAAAATGTAATGCCTCTCGTTTCCAGTAAAAGGGGTCTCCGATTCTCTACACTCACCATACGAAATACAGCAGCATTAAGCTACTATTTCACGCTGGTATTCTGTGAGAGCGTGGTCCTTCCCCGGTCGATCCCCATCGGAGATACATCCTAAAGGATGGCACCGTCGACGTCTGTCGATCTTGTCGCCATCCCGGGGAGTCACTTAGGCATGTCATCTCCGGTTGTTTGGTGCTTTCTAACTCTGAGTACTTGCACAGGCACAACCTAGAGGCCAGAATTCTACACCAGGAGCTCGCTCTGAAATACGGTCTCGTGGACCGGAAATTGCCGTATTACAAGTACTTGCCGGAAGCCGTGCTCGAAAATGACCACGCCAGGCTCTACTGGGACCGGGCCATCATCAGAGACAGGACTATTCTTGCAAATAAGCCTGATATTGTGCTGATGGACCGGGCACAGTCAAGGATATTTTTGGTCGACATTACCATTCCGTATGACGAGAACCTCGTGAAAGCCGAAACAGATAAGCGAACAAAATACCTGGACCTGGCTCACGAGGTGACCGACATGTGGGGTGGTTGGCCGACCGAAATTATTCCTGTAGTCGTCTCTGCGAATGGGCTAATCCCAGTCAGCCTCTCGGGTCATCTGAGGCGACTGGGACTCCGTGACGGACCGCTCCGGGCTCAAGTGCAGAAGGCAGTGGTCCTCGATACCGCCCGCATCGTCCGTCGGTTTCTTTCCCTTTCCCCCTAACCCTCGGCCGTTTGGTCTCCCCTGCCGAGGGCTTCCATCTGGTTGGATCTTTATTTATTTGTGTATTTTTTGTATTTATTTTATTTTATTGATATTTATGTATATTTATCTTTTCATTTTAATTTATAATTATATATTTATAGAAACCAACCAGATGAGAAAACTATACAGATACCCCAAAAATAATAATATTCCACAACTATCACACAACGCCATCTAGTCCCAAGCTAAGCAGAGCTTGCGTTATGGGTACTAGACAACTGATAAACATACTTATATATTTCTAAATACATAAATATTATAGATAAATTACACCCCCACAACCTAATGTACCAATATTATAATTTGTAAGGTAATTTATTTTAATACTGTAGAATACATTGCCAAGTTGAAGAGCTAACTGGACAAAGGTTACTTGACAAATTAAAAAATCCGACTTTTTTTTTGAAAACGAACTTAAGTTTTACTGAACTTAAGTTTTATCTGATGATAAATTTAATGATTCTTGAATTTAAACACGCCAATTCTAATTCTTTACATAGTTACAGACGCTAGCAAAGGTGTTACTGCTAAACAAGTATATATTTCAGATTTGTCTATCTATATGTGGCCACCACATCCAGGTTCTGGCCTGCTCTTTTGTTTTTACCACGCCAAAGTGTGAAGAAGAATGTAGTTCGTTTAATAGCTGCTCGCGGAATATTGACAGTATGATTACTTTATGGCACCGCATGATACAACTGTTTTCTACGGCTAACTCTGACCGACAAAGAAAATATGGCTTTAATAACGGATCCGACACTTTTCGAGGCTACGCTTTATGCATAAACTTTAACACTTTTATTAAAAGATTATCTCGGGATGTTTCTTTTTTTATATCTTCCACAGTTATTCGTTTTAAAACTGAGTTATCTATTAATATACAATGTTTTATAAAGATCTGAGCATTCATTATGAATTTCGTTCTGTATTTGATTTACATACCGTGATAAGAAATCAGCCACATTGCTGTCACTTCTAACATACTTTAATGTGAAATTATAGGCAGATAAAAAGATCGCTAATTAGCCGCCTTGTCAGGTATACCCTATTTGTTTCCGAAAATGGTTAGTAAGCACCTATGATCCGTCCTTTGGATAAACGGTACCGTTCGACCATACCAATATTGGTGGACATTTCAGAGCATACAAGGGCTGTCCGTTCTACTAGAAATAAGAATCCTATTTATGAAGCATAATTTACATTTTCTTAATTAATTCTGTACCATTGGTGGAGGGAACTGTGGTGTTTTAAAAATGTGATAAAATAATAAGATTTTATTACCTCATAAAGCCAGTGTAAGTTCTTCTTAACAACACTTAATATGGTTTATAGGAAACAAAGGTGTGTTATGTTTTTTTAATAAATTTGCATAGAATAACCTATTTTTTAACATAATATATAAAATAATCAATCTTATCTAAGTATTGCTACCAATATTGTATTTGAAAACTACATATATGCTTTAGTCCTTAGTTCATTTGATTCTTTATTATTTTCAAACACTCATTAATTGTTTAGAACTATTTGCTAGTTTACACCTTAAATTTAATTATCTTTAAAACATTGATTAATACAAAATTGGTGTAGGAAGGTGCTTTTTAGAAATATATTCAATACAAAATTTTGTCTATATTTTAAACAACCTAAAAACTGATGTGTGTAACAAATGTGATTCTAATACACACACTGAAGAGCATATTGATAACTACAATAGAACATTTGAGTTACAAAAACAAGAAAGAGAGATGTGTATTAGTGGAAAAAAATCACTTTTGACATACAACAAACTCAGCCTCTACCTAAAATTTCCATATCAAAAGCATTTTATTTAAGGCAAATATGGTTTTATAATAAAGATATCTATATCATTAGAGATGGCCACAGGCCACATAAATAGTGTGTAAGATTGAACATGTGGCATACCTATTTTTAAATAATAATACTATTTCATATAAATAATGTTATTTTTATTTTTTTACCACATAGAGCCATTGTAAGTTCTTCTTAACTAATTAATATGGTTTGTAGGAAACAAAGGTGTATTATATACATACTTTCATTGTTTTTTTTTTAATAAATTTGCATAGAATAACCTATTTTTCAATATAATATATAAAATAATCAATCTATCTAAGTATTGATACTGATATTGTATTTTAAAACTATATGCTTCAGTTCCTCAGTTCATTTGATTAAAAATCAATTTAAGTTTAAAAATCCAATGCAAATGACGTCATGAATCGACGCTATACTGGTGATTCATTCCAAAACATAGGACAGTATCATACATTTGCGACATATTGGAAAATCATTATATCCTCCTAATGGAGTTACCAGCAATTATTCTATAATTTTTTTGTATTTGAATAAATAAAAACAAATTCTGGCATGCTTCATTCAGCGTAAACACAATAAAAAATTGTTTTATTATAGCCGGATAACAGACACAATATGGCGGCGGTACGCCAGTACCATAGATAGAGAAACCTATACACTAATGATTAGCGTGGCCTCGAGTGAGAAAGGACGATAACGTAGTTTCAGGTTATAAAATAATCTTTATGACTTTTAAACATATTTAGATAAAAAAATTTATTGTTCTAAGAACTTAACTGAACAAGATTTACCAATCTTAAGCTCACAAAACACTTTTTTCTCACATAAACCAACTTGTAAACTCCTTAGATTGCTACGAACTGTCAAAGTTGTTTAGCAAAGTGTAGTTTGCTAAACAAAAAAACCGGCAAGGAGAAAGGGACAAACAATCACACTGCTCTGTCTCATTTCTATGCAAGACGTGTGCATAAATCTATCTTTTTCATGTGCGAATGCGAATGAAGGCATCAATTTGCCTATAGTTTTCTCTGTCTACGTTTGTATTCGTTCGGAATTTCGGATATTATTTCGGTAGTAGTGTATAATACGGCCGACGTATCTTGGCGAGTCCGACCTTCGCGCAGAAGGTTGCGCAATAGCTTTTTTAAGGAACAAAATGGTGGCATGAGGCGACGTACGGGGGGCGGTGGTCTAGGCTAGAGATTGACCATAAGTAAACACAATCGACCCTTTAGTCATAAAATATCGCAATCGATTAGTTTTATTTAGAAGTTATTGATTTTTGTTTATATAAGATATTAAACGAAATAGATTTACAAATATAGTGAATTTTGTTGATAATAAACAAGATTTCGACTTAAATAAAAAAAAAAACTAAAAACATATTATTTTCTCAGCTGAAAGACATAATGTACTTAAATATCAATTATCTATTAACGTCTTCTTGAGTAACGACTATTTGAGAAAATTTAGAACCTCCTTATAAATTGCAAATAAATATATTTTTATGTCTTAATTTTAATCGATTTGAATAAAAATCGATTAAACAACACCCTCAGGCACGCGTGTTGGACATCCCTTTCTGGTTACTTCGTAAAGCTTCGTGCTTATTCGGCAATGCTCGGTACACGGTAATATTTCTCAGTCACACGTTAGCATTGGTGTCGTGTTCGTGTCGCTATCTCTGTCTTGAGCACAGTCGGTTACAAAAGTTTTCGTTGTTATTGTTGTTTGTTTTTATTAATAGTGTTAAGTTTGTTTTGTTTGTTTTATTTGTTTTATTTGCAAGTGTCAGTTAGCACTTATATTATTCGCCAAACATGCCACCAAAACATAACAGTGTGTTAAATCGCCAGGCGAGAAAAATTATTTACGATTTAACGCAATATATGAAAAAAGAAAAAGAAGAAGGCGTAAAAGATGTCGATAAAGTTTATTTAAGAGTTGCTAACGCAACTGGTGTGTCCCAACGCACAGTACAGCGGATCGCAACTGAAGGCAATATTTCGGGCTTACTTTCAGTATTCCGCACGCCTGGTAAAAAAAGGTCTAGATCAAAACCTATTACTGATATGGATAATTTTGACCAGGGAGTAGTAAAAAGATGCATACACAACTTCCACAAAACTGAAAAAGAAATGCCGACGATAAACAAATTACTAGCGAAACTCAAACGGGATATAAATTTTCAAGGTGGTAAAACGAGCTTAAAGACAATTATCAAAAACTTGGGTTTCAAGTGGCGAAAGACCGAAACCAATAGAATGGTTCTTATAGAGAAGACCGACATTCGCCTGAAAAGGATCTTGTACTTGAAGGCAATGAAAAAATACAGGGACGAAGGGCGACCAATTGTATTCACTGACGAGTCGTATGCCCACTCATCACATACAAAAGGTAAGGCGTGGTCAGATGGTTCCGCTCAAGGACTAAAGCGCCCGATATCAAAAGGTCAGCGGATAGTGATGGTACACGCTGGGTCAGAAGCAGGGTTTGTTCCGAACGCGCTACTAATGTTCAAATCTGGCAGCAAAACCGGAGACTATCATGATGACATGAATTTCAAAAATTATGAGAAATGGTTACGGACCCAACTGATTCCAAATTTGAGCCCTAACTCGGTGGTGGTTATCGATAATGCTCCGTACCACAACAAATTAATGGATCCTGCCCCTACATCTAATGACAAGAAGGCAAAAATGGAATCGTGGTTATTAGAAAAGGGTATACCATATGAAAAGGACATGCGTAAACCACAACTTTACGATCTAATAAAAAAAAACAAAGACGTGAATAAAAAATACGTAATAGATGAAATGTTTAAACAAAACAACCACGATGTCCTTCGTTTACCCCCATATCATCCCGATTTAAACCCCATCGAGATGGTGTGGGCTGCCATTAAAGGGCACGTAGCCGCTAAAAACGTCGACTGGAACGTAACCCGGACAATGGAGCTCATACAAGAAAAAGTAAATTTAATGGGTCAGAATGAATGGAGTGCTTTATGCAGAAAAGTGCAAGAGGTCGAACATGACTATAGGAAGAGCGACCATATTATTGACGAAATGACGGATCAATTATTCATCATTAATACAGCTTCAGATTCAGAAAGTGAGTCTGAAAGTGAGAGCGACGATTACGAAGATGAACCTATGCCAAGTACCTCACATGGTACACAAGGGGCCGACGACTTTATGTTAGGAATTTCCCCCCTCAGCGACAGTGATTAAATAATAATAAGTGTAAATAAATAAAAAGTATTAAATGTAAATAATATTGTATGTGTTTGTGATAAAATCTGCCCCTATCGAAAGGTGAGGTATCAAAATTGAATCTTTAATTTATAATGTCTCCAAAGTGTTTTGATATTTTTGGTCACTGTATTAGGGAAATTTTATTTGTACATTGGTATATATAAAAAAATGACAATAACAGTTTTCTTCACGAGTGTTCATGCGCTAAACTTCGCAGAGCCTATATTCAGAGTCAGACTCGCCAAGATACGTCGGCCGTATTGTACTGTGGTGCTGGTGTACTGAAAACGTTTTGGAACATACCCTACTGTGTCATTATCATTATTATAATCATAGATTACTGACTATGATTATAATTATAGCATAGATTACTGTGACTATATTTATACTAGAGATCAATATTATAGATAAAAATTGTCGAATACATCAAAAACTATTTAAAATGGTTATCTTTGTAGATATTAACGGTTTTGAAGAATTTACTAAATACACGGAAACCATTGATTCTAAAGGGCCCCCTGTTTTGTTTTATTTTAGTGGTTCAAAACTACCTGATGGTAGAAGCTGGTGCCCCGACTGCGTGGAAGGTAAATGTCTCCATTTGACATGTAAATTTTAAGAAAACTGTCGATCGAATATTATGCAAATTATGCGTGAAATGTTGCTGCTGCTTAAGAGTTGGTGCTATAAACTTATAAAATCAGCTGTGGACCAAGATCGTCGTGTAAAGTGTCTCCTTTGGCAAGGGATTGGAATAATTTGCTAGGGTGTGTCTTTATTTGGTTGTAACATAGGAACCTTAGTAAAGAAAAGTTACTATTACTAATACATAATTTTTATTTCATAATTTTTTACTTATCAAAGATAAAATCCAGTACTATCAGGTGAGGTTAGTCAAACTTAGCAAGGCTCACAATAAGTCAAAAAGTATTTAAGATGAGGTAGAGCCAGGCTGCAGCTAATTATAGTTGTAGCGCAAATGGGTCGGCTCGAAAAGGTCAGGACCACATTCTCACAGTATACCAGTGTAAAATAGCAGCGTAATGCTGCTGTGTCTCATATGGTGAGTGTAGAGAACCGGACACCCTTTTTACTGGAACTGAGGCTTTCCATCTTAATTCTCAGGAGTGATGTTGCATTTGTATTTTGATTCTTAATTTAGAATAAATGTGGATGTCTATGAGCCACAGCATCCACTTATCATCAAGTAGACTTTGTGCTTGCTTGTCAACCAATTTTATAAAAGAAAAATTATTATATTTTATTTATAAACTGTGTGACTAAAATGGATATTTTCTGTATTCATTAATTCATTAATCATCTCCGCCTGTTAAAATTCCACTGCTGAATTGATGATGCTAATGTTTGGCAGGGGGCTTGTCAACCACAGTTTTCATATTAATTTAAGCTGTTATCTTAAGATGGCCATCTACTGTTGCAGTTTCCCTCCGTCGTCTCTTATGACACCCTCATATGATTATATGGAGCCCTAATTATTTACGCAAACATGACATTAAATGGAACTAATTTTTACGCATTTTATTGCATTTAATTTAACTCTTTAATTCTGTTTAGACGGGAAGTCTGCAGTCTGTGAACATTTTCAGGATCGATCCTGCCATTACATTACATTTGTTAGAATTAGATCGCCAATCCTCATTTAAAACATTGATTTCCACCTAGGATGATTCATGAGGCAATTGAAATTGAAAAACATCCTAATTTCTATAGTGATAGTGGATGGGTACTACCATCTACTTCGGATCCTATAATTAATAAAATGAAATCAAAACCCAAGGATTCCACTGCAAGACTTCAAGATACTGTGAGCTCATTCTGCGTAGATTGGGTTGACTATGACATTGGGATGTTAATCACCTCAGTCTCCTCTGTGACCATGGGTGCTGTAAAGCACTCTAAACATAGGGAATTAAAAGTTAAAATAACCATGATAAAATCGTAAAAATTAGTTTCATTTAATCATTTAGAATTAAATTAAGACATGCCTCAGGTTAATTTTTTAGCTTTGATGTACTATTTTAATGTCAGTTTTCTTATTGACATCAATAATAGTAAATTTAGTTTATGGTTTATGAATAACTTGCTTATTATTAATAATAACTTTTTGTATTTGCAATGTGACACAAAATAAAAAAAATTACATGATAATTTGTCTTACTTATTAAACTAATAATAATATGGATAATTCAAAGGTAAAAATTAAAAATCTAAATAATTATAGTGAATTTTCAAGTTTTGTTAGTAAATTATTGCCAAAAAGACGAAATGTATACTTTCTTTTTACTGGAAGCAAGAAAGAGAATGGAAAAAGCTGGTGTATTTTTTGTCAAATGGGTATTTAATTAATAAGATACAATTTTTTAACTTACACCTTAAATACTTTTCAAAATGTAACTTTAAGATAAATCTGATGTGTTATATTAACAAAAAATATTTTAAGTATTACCGTTACAGCCTATTAAAAATCCACTGCTGAACATAGGCCTAGCCCACAGATTACCTCATAGGTAGGGGGAAGGGATATTTCTCATAGTTGCCACACTTGGCAAGGGGGTTGAAAACCGCACTACTTATTTTTAGTTGTTACTAGGAAGAAGTTGCTGCCCATCTCCGGATTTGTTTCCCTCTGTCTCCACTTACGACACCCACAGGATGATGTGGGCTAGTGGATATTCTTACACCCCTTCTATTCTTTTGAATATTGTTGTGTATTAACAATGTTAATTTTTTTTTCAGCTGAACCTATTATCAAGGCATTTTTAAATGAATTAAAGAAAAATGTTACCTTTGTTTATGTTGATGTTGGTGGCAGGGAATAGTAAGTGACTTTATTCTAGTTTTAAAAACAATAAATAAACGTATATAAAAATGTCAGGACAACATAGTGATTGTTCACATTATAGGTGAATAGTAATTAATATATCAAAGATAAAAAAACATGCAATGTGAATAAGTGTCCTAATTCCTTATCAATATTTTTTGTGTACAAGTTGTGACACAATTTTTCATAATATTTGATATTATTTTAATTGTCTGGCCTTTATTTTAAAAATTACATGTAATATATAACCATTTTTGAATGTTTTCTGGGAAGTAGGTATTTTAATCTCACAAATTAATAAAAAATACAAATCAATGTGTCAAAAACTATGTACCGTGCATGATCTAATGAACTACACACACAATAAGCTAAATTACTATTATGTAAGTCCTAGATTCTACTAATACTTATATCATATTTTGTTCCAGCTGGAAAGACAAAGCATGCCCTTTCAGAACAGATAATCGTACAAAACTCATGGTCATCCCCACAATAATAAAGTGGAATGGAGTTCAAAGGCTTGAAGGCAGCCAGTGCGCTAAAAGAGAACTTTTACAGATGATGTTTGAAGACGACGAGTGAAACTGAACATATTTTATATAATTAAGAGCTTATTTTTAATGATATGTTTATATAACTATATTACTATGGTTATTTGAATTGATAACTACAATACTTGTAACTTACAAGTTCTATACATAATTAATTTTGTCTACTTAATATTTTTAATGCAGCATATGAAAATGTTTTATTTCATAACAGGCATTTCCTGAAGTTATTCTAAAAGAAAAACACTTGTACTACAGACTACTTTTACATAAATATAGTAGGTACTTAATAATGGTCCTTACCACAGAAATGGTATTGTCTTATTATTACTATTTGTGTGATCCTTACCAAAATAATGTCATAAGTCTGAAGTTTTTGGCCCTTTAATATTTTTATAAACTTAAGCATAAGTGTTATATATTAATAAAAAAATCTTTCTGATTAAAATGTGTTTTGTTAGAGGTCTGACTTGACTGTGTAGTGGCGATGTAAAAATATCCGCTACCCAATATCGTCCTGTTGTTGGCGTAACTCGTAAGAGCCGACAGAGGGAAACAAACAAATGATAGGCAACAGCATCTAACTAATAACATCAAGAAGAAAAAAGCTGCTGTTGCCAAATCGCTGCTGGCAAGTGTGGCAGCTGTGCGAATATCCCCCTATGAGGTAATCTATGTTCAGCAGTAGACTTTAAATAGGCTGTAATGATGATGATTAGGAGCTTGGGGTTCTCTTGTAATGGGCTTTTATGTCGTCAGCACATAAAAGCCCACTAAAGAAAAGAAAGGTTCACACACAGTGATATATATATATTTTGATGAATCAATAGCTTGCTACACAGTATTTATTTATCTATGCTCCGGGCTCGCAACATTGCCACATTGAATTAGCATAGGTCTCTAGACTGCCATCAAAAAGTTCCTAGTTATAAATGAATTTACTAACATAAAAAGTCTAGAAATGTCGCTAAATATAATTTTATTAAAAAAACGTCAAAGAAAAATCGAACATATATATGTGTGTATATATATATATATATATATATATATAAGAATAATAATGTTGGTACACATGTTAGGTAATTTATGGAATGTAGTTGTGTTTATCATGGCAAAAGCGAAATCCAGAGAACCTATTGGAGAGATTTTCATAGAAGAACGCGAACGAGCATACGGCTCACCTGATGGTAAGTGCAACAGCTGCAACACCAGGGGGATTGCAGATGCGTTGCCGGCCTTTTAAAAAGGAATAGGCTCTTTTCTTGAACGTCCCTAAGTCGTATCGGTCCGGAAAAATCTCTGGTGGTAGTTGATTCTACAAAGAAGTTGTGCGAGGAAGAAAACTTCTTTTAAATCGCTTAGTGGTGAACACCATGTATCCAGATGGTAAGGATGGTTTGTCGCGATGTGCGATGGTGAAACCGTGCGGCTGGAATTAGTCCGAACAATTCCTCAAAGCAAGAGGTACAACATCTCTTCGCAGTGCCAGTGAATCAAGCCGATAGGAAAGAGCTCGACGCCCGACGATTCGAACTGCTCTGCACCGGATGCGATCAAATGGAAGGAGCTGGCACTGGGGAGCCCCGGCCCAGAGATAAGAACAGTATTCCATGTGCGGCTGAACCTGCGCCTTGTAAAGTTGCAGGCGGTGAGCCGGCATGAAATACTGTCCCGCTCTGCTGAGCGGCTAGCTCTAAAAAGCTTGGCGCTTTTTAGAGGCCAATTCGGCCTTCTCTTCCAAGTGACCACGAAACTGCCCGTCACTTGATATGTCGACGCCGAGGATTCCGATACTGGCTGAGGCAACAAGGGGAGTGCCTTGAAACTGAGGAGATAGGACAAAGTGGTTCTTTTTAGCGGTGAACGCGCAAACTTGTGTCTTCTGGGGATTAAACTGGACTAGATTTAGTCGCCCCCAGTCCTAAAGTTTGTTCAACAAAGTCTCGACTTAAGACCAATATTTTTCCCGAGAAATATTGGCACGGCCGGTGCATAAAGCATCACCAGTGCTGTCCTCCGCATAGCAATGAATGTTACTGGTTTGCAACATATCATTGATATGCAGAAGAAACAGCGTTGTTGATACCACGCAGCCTAGTGGAACACTAGCGTTATGGGCTTGCAATCGGAGCATGCACCGTTTACCACGACCTTGATGTTCCGATCAGAAAGAAAACTGGTGATCCAATTGTACAATTTCTCGGGAAGCCCATAGGAAGAAAGCTTCGTAAGAAGCGCTTTGTGTCAAACCCGATCGAAGGCCTTCGCTATGTCCCAACTAACGGCCAACGCCTCCCCCTTGGACTCTACTGCCTTCGCCCATTTATGAGTTAGGTAAACCAGAAGATCGCCAGCCGTGCGACCGCGACGGAAACCGTACTGGCGATCACTAATCAGCTGGTTATCCTCAAGGTACCGCATGAGCTGGCTGTTAATAATAGATTTCATTATTTTAGAGAACAAGGTGGTGATGGCGATAGGCCTTTAGTTGAACGGATCAGAGCGGTTACCTTTTTTAGGGATCGGGTGCACGAAGGCTGTCTTTCATGATTTCGGGACTACGCCTAGGGAGTAGGAGTACCGGAAAAGACGCGTTAAGATCGGTGCCAACTCCAAAGCACATGTCTTCAGCACAATAGGAGGGACGCCATCAGGCCCACTCGACTTGTTGATATCCAGGGAGAGGAGTGCTTTGCGCACCGAGCGTTGGGTAAACAGCACATCCTGCATGGAGCACTCACACTGCGGGATGGTCGGTGGTGTGTTCCCCCCGTCATCAAGAGTTTAGTTGGACTCAAAGAGAGAGCCGATCAGCTTTGTCTTTTGCGGCATGGGCCAGTGAGTCATCCTCCCTGTGCAGAGATGGTAGAGATGTCTGGCAGAAGTTCTCTTGGACAGCCTTGGCGAGAGACAAGAATGCACGTGTTCCCGAAGGATGACGAACAAGTTTCTCGCCAATATTTCCAATGTACTCTGACCTTGCCTTGACAATGACACTTTTGTAGGACTTGAAAGCAGAATATCACTTCTTTTTAAGAACGCTGGTATTTACATCCCGAGATGTCGATGCGCGAACCCAGGCCTGGTAACACTGCTTATGATGTAATGCAATTTTGCAGGAGCGACCAAACCAAGGCAGGGTTTTGCCTCCGATAGGTACCACAGATGATGGAATAAAAAGTTCCATTCCCTGTAGCACCACATCAGCCACGAAATCAGCAACTACGCTGGGATCATCCGGCGAAAAGCAAACCCGCCGCCAAGGGGAGGATGCAAAAAAAGATCGCATCCCGTCCCAATCGGCTGACCTACAATGCCAAACAAGGCGGCAACCTGCAGTACGCAACCGCAATGGGAGCGTGAGAGGCACCGTAATCCGGATCGGACAACGATCCGAGGAGCCAAGAGGAGCATCAACGGAGACTTGATATTCGTCCGAATGAGAGGTCAGCAGAAGGTCCAACAGGTCATGTACCTTCCGTACATGATCTACAACATCTGGGATCTGCGTAAGCGAGGTAACCAGTGTGTCAGACCATATGCCAAAGCAAAGTCATAAACGGATACGTACCCGCATAATCGGTTAAACGAAAACCAAGCCATTCAGCATGGTAGGCGTTAAAATAACCAAGTATCACGATCTCTGCGGATGGGACCTGTTGTAGCACGGATCCTGCAGCCATCTGGACGTGGTCGATCAGTCGGTCCGTGTCGGAATTACCGCTATGAGACCTATATGGGCACCCGTAGACGCGAGGATGGTCGTCGCTGTCCACGCGTAGCCATAAGATGGACAGGTCCGTACCTTCAAGGCTGCCGAGGTGTCGAAAACAGATGTCCTCTCTGACGTACATGCAAAATCCAGCCCGGGGCACAAAAGAGTGTTCTAATCTGTACCCCGGGCAGGAGTGATAGGAAGTGCCAGCCGGACAGGACACCTTTGTCTCGGTTAGAAAGAGCAAGGCCGGCTTCGCCGTTTCCAGATAGTAGTGGACGACGTTAAGGTTTGAATAAAGTCCCCTGATATTGCAGAAACTAACGGATAGCGTGGTAGTGGGCGCCTTTGACTTATTTTTTTTTTACTTTTTGACAGGCCTGTTGGTCTAGTGGTTAGTGACCCTGACTGCTAAGCCGGAGGTCGTGGGTTCGATTCCCACCCAGGACAAATGTTTGTGTGATGAGCACGATCATTTGTTCTGTGTCTGGGTGTAATTTATCTATAATATTTATGTATTTAGAAATATATAAGTATGTTTATCAGTTGTCTAGTACCCATAACACAAGCTCTGCTTAGCTTGGGACTAGATGGCGTTGTGTGATAGCTGTGGAATATTATTATTATTTGGGGTATCTATATAGTTTTCTCATCTGGTTGGGTTATATAAATATATAATTATAAATTAAAATGAAACGATAAATATACATAAATATTAATAACATAAAATAAATACAAAAATACATAAATAAATAAAAGCCCAACCAGATGGAAGCCCTCGGCAGGGGAGACCAAACGGCCGAGGGTTAGGAGGAAAGAGAAAGAAACCGGCGGACGATGCGGGCGGTATCGAGGAGCACGGCCTTCTGCATTTGAGCCTGGAGCGGTCCGTCACGGAGTCCCAGTCGCCTCAGATGACCCGAGAGGCTGACTGGGATTAGCCCATTCGCAGAGACGACTACAGGAATAATTTCGGCCGGCAGACCACCCCACATATCGGTCACCTCGTGAGCCAGGTCCAGATATTTTGTTCGTTTATCTGTTTCGGCTTTCACGAGGTTCTCGTCATATGGAATGGTAATGTCGACCAAAAATATCCTTGACTGTGCCCGGTCCATCAGCACAATATCAGGCTTATTCGCAAGAATAGTCCTGTCTGTGATGATGGCCCGGTCCCAGTAGAGCCTGGCGCGGTCATTTTCGAGCACGGCTTCCGGCAAGTACTTGTAATACGG
This sequence comes from Parnassius smintheus behrii, assembly GCA_036936625.1. NCBI lineage: Eukaryota > Metazoa > Arthropoda > Insecta > Lepidoptera > Papilionidae > Parnassius > Parnassius smintheus. Next base: position 44,266,195 of record JAUPFT010000011.1, on the reverse strand, counting down.
CACTTTCCGACCCACGAGACCGTATTTCAGAGCGAGCTCCTGGTGTAGAATTCTGGCTACTAGGTTGTGCCTGTGCAAGTACTCAGAGTTAGAAAGCGCCGAACAACCGGAGATGACATGCCTAAGTGACTCACCGGGATGGCGACAAGCTCGACAGACGTCGACGGTGCCATCCTTTAGGATGTATCTCCGATAGTTGTTGGTCTTAATAACCTGATCCTGTATTGCACAGACAAAACCCTCGGTTTCCCCGAAGAGGTCACCGAAACGTAGCCAGTTGAGGGAGGCAACTGTATCTACGAAGGGCTCATGTAGAACCCTGTAGTACCTCCCGTGGAGCTCCTTCTCCTTCCATACGGTCTCCCGGTCGGAAATGCTTAGTACTGCCGGGTCCTGCCATTGCTCGTTGGCTAAGGATAGAGGGGTAAGTCCTTTATCACTAGAAATGACGTCATTATAGAATGGATCATCCGATCTCACCAGGAAGTAATTACGGAGGCTGCACACTTCGCGATTATGCATGGTGAGCGCGCTCAGGAAGCCACGCCCACCATGCTTTCGCGGCAAGTACAGCCTCATTACCGACGATCTCGGATGATGCATCCTATGGGACGTCATGGTAGTGCGGACTTTTCTATCCAGGGCGTTAAGTTCGGTCTGAGTCCACCTGAGTATGCCAAAGGTATACATGAGGACAGGCATGACCCAGCCGTTATATGCGTGTGCCTTATTCACACCGGACAAAAGGCTGTTAAGCACTTTGGTCAAGCGTGCATAAAACGTGTCGCAAACTGACTGTTTCATACCAGCCTCATCGATACCCTTGTTCTGTGACATACCCAGATATCGGTATGTTTCAGCCTCGGAAAGGGTCCCTAAGTTGACGGGCATAGATAAGTCTATGCCCTCAGAGTTAGCAACCCTACCCCTCTCAACATGAAGGACCGCACACTTATCCGTCCCCAGCTCCAATCCAATAGAATTGCTAAATTCACAAGTGATGTTTAGCAATTCCACAAGATGGGAGCGACTGGAGGCGAATAATTTGAGGTCATCCATATAGAAGAGGTGGGTCACTTTTGTACCTCCTTTCCGAAGCTGAAATCCCCTCCCGGAACCCTCCAGTAAAGTACTGAGAGGGTTCAAAGAGAGGCAGAACCAGATAGGACTCAGACAGTCGCCCTGGAATATACCCCTTCTTATCCTTATGCGGCTTTCCGCATCCGTCATCCGCTCGCCTAGATGACAGAGGATCGTACTCCACTGCCCCATACACCGCTCGAGGAAGTCTCGAACTGTACGGTCAATCTTGTACAGCTCGAGGATCCTCTTTAGCCATGTATGGGGCACCGAGTCAAATGCCTTTCTGTAGTCTATCCAGGCGGCGGAGAAGTTTCGACGGTTGCGTTTCACCACTTTGCCAATGACCGCGTCAATGAGGAGTGGTTCCTTGGTTCCACGACCACCGCCCCGACATCCATTTTGAGCGCGCGACATCACCTGATTTGATTCCAGGTGACGAGTGATTCTCGCGCTCAAAATGGATGTTAGTGTCTTGTATATGGTCGGCAGACACGTGATGGGGCGGTATTTGCTCGGGTCTGTGGTAACCTGGTCTTTAGGAACCAAATGAGTGATCCCAGTAGTGAAGAGGCTCGGGAGCGACTTCTGGTTGATTGCCTCTTGGAACTGTCGGGCGAGCACAGTGTGACACACCACAAACCCCTTCAGCCAGTAGTGATGCAGCCCGTCGAGTCCCGGACTTTTCCAGTTCGGGGCCCTACGGACCGCCTCAGCTACGTCATCCGGCGTTATAATGACGGGGTCCATGGGCGTTATACTCGCACACTGACTCGCCACAACTTCCGTCCAAGGGCCCTCGCTGTGGTTTATGGGCTCTGACCACAGGCCGCGCCAGAATGCTACAGTGTCGGCCTGATTCGGTGCTGGGCCCGTTCCACTTACCATTGGTCGCTCCAACGATTTATAGAGCCTCTTCTGATCACTCTGGAAGAGACGATTCTGGTTACACCGTGTCGACCTCTCGGTATATCGCCGAATCCGCTTTCCCCAAGCAGCGATTCTCTGCTTCAGGTCGTCTATGCGCTCCGTCAGTTTTTGCATTATATCCGGCTGGGACAATCTAACATTTGTCCCAGCAAATGCCATCCTGACGGTGCGCACAATCCTTGGCCTGTTGTTGCCTGACCTGAAGCATATCAGTCTGCCGATGAGGGCCCTAGCCTTTGCGATACGTTCTTCAACTCTTATTCTCCAGGCTGGGATAGCGCTACTTTGTCCAGTAGCGCGTCCAGCCGTGGAAAGTTTGGCGCCTATAATACGGCACACTGCCAGTGCGGCGCCAAAAAGAATTGAGTCCGCCTCGCAAAGGTCCCGGCTGGCTTCCAAATAGGTCACCAGCATTGGGTTCAGAGCCCTCACGACAGCCCGATTCCGCTTGCTTAGGGCTATGCGGGGAAGTCGCGGTCGATTTTCGAGAGGCGTACTGCGCGTTTCCACAATCGCCTCTTCCAATGTACTCCTCATATGCTCTAATTCCAGTTCCTGGGCGACTGTTCCATCATCGTTTGAATCAACCACAACTGGGGTATTCACGGCGGCATTCACATTTGCGGGTTGCTCTGCAATTTGTGGCGCCGCATCCTCAGCCGTAGCATTTTCATCCGATGAGGGAACAGCCTCACGTCGTAGTTGTTCGAGTTCGGCGACATCAAATATATTTGAGCGCAAGATATACCGAACCCGGTCTGCCAGGTTTTGCTCTGAGACGGTTAAAGATGGCTCCAGCTCAGCAAAAATTATTATTATTAAATTATTATTATTATTATTATTATTATTATTATTATTATTATTATTATTATTATTATTATTGCTCCGTTTGCCTCGAGCAGGTTTAGTCTCGAGCAGAATTTCGCGACCCCCGCCCTCCCCCACAAATCGAGGGGCAGCCTGAGCACCCACGCTCAGGAAGAGTAGGGGAGTTTGGGCGCGGATGCTCAGTGAGGGATTCTCCGTCACCGGGGGTGCTGATACCCTCCTGGGGTAGTGTTATATTTAACTCCGCTACCATGTTAAGGGGGGGAGGGGGAATTGGGCCTCCGGCCACCTGCACTCACCAGACGAAACACAGAAGCAAAGCTGTTACTTCACGCCGGTCTTCTGTTAGGTCGTGGTACCACCCTGGCTTGAGCCGGACCATATGTTCAACCACTCTGTTTCGGTTCCTTTACATTTTATAATTTCGTTACTGCATAGAGTATATTCCTTAAGCCCAAAGTAATCAGATGGTAACAAAACTTGATGTAAGTGCAAACGTCGCTAGAAGTTACCAGAATATTTTTTGTCACTAATCATTGAATTAAGCTCCTTAAATTAACACAAAACTCGTTAGATTTAGGGACAACTTCGCTAAAGTGGCAAGACTGCGGGCTCGGCCGCGTCTTGAGTGGGTTGCTGTATCGTTTGTTTACAGCAGCTCGTGATGAATCGCTTTAGAAATACAAAATATTCCAAAAACCTTTGATACATACATCCTACTAGACCAAGGTAAGATATTTTTTTTGTAATCACAGATTATCATTACAATATATTGTTTCGCTAAAAGAATCTGATGGGCCTAAGAAGACCGGACATTTTTTGAACGAGCGTTTGAAAAAAATTAGGCTGGTTATATCCCCCGTTTTGTTACGGCGGTACGCGGGAAAAAATACCGCGAAATTTTGTTTTTGAATGAAAACAATTTTAACATCAGTATGCACACAGCAGTGAAGAAGCTATGACGCGTATTACGAGGGTTCAACAAGCACATTATCCTTCGTCACTCATGGTTTGGCTTAGAGTCTTATATTCAGGCTTAACTGAGGTGTTGTTTCTGTAAAAAAGGTGTAAAAACCAGTGGCGGTGTACCAAAATACCGTCCTAACAAAGATAGTGGAACTTCTTTCTCAAACAATGTTCAAAAATAGGCAATGGATATTCCAACATGACTCTGCACCAGCTCATAGGGCACGAAGCACGCAAAACTGGTTGACCGCCCCATGGAATTGACTTTATCGGACATGAAGACTGGTTCTCTTCTAGTCCAGATTTAAGCCCACTGGATTATAAGATATGGCAACATTTGGAGGAGAAAGTATGCGCTAAACCTCATCAGAATTTGGAATCTCCGAGCATCTTTCGCTGAAGCAGCGGCAGATATAGATATGTGTGGCGCGTGCTGCAATTTATGATTGGCGGCGTCGATTAAGGGCATGTATTCAAAATAGGGGAGGGAATTTTGAATAATGTAAATAAAATTGTATTCTAAATGAAATTACCTTTCATTTCATATTATAATTATAATTCACATTATAATTTCTACATAATTTTCAAAAAGTGTATCATTATTTTATAAAAAGTTTTTGACAGAACTTATGACTATGTATATAAGAATCTAAAGAAAAAAAACAAACACTGAAAGAAAACAAAATAATTGAATAATATTCACTTTCTTTTTATCTTAGTGGTGTATGTTTTAGGGTTCAAAATAACGGGTTCATTTTTGTATATTTCCAAACACTTAAAGATGTCCTCGTTAGTATATAGCAACATTGTCGAAATTATTTTAAAGTTGCAACTTAATTAAAACTATATCTCACCGGGACCATCGCCAAATTGTAACTGACGTGGCCGACTGACATGTGGACGCGACTTACCGAGTGCAGGCAAGCTCCGTTATTTGTGCAAAAAACGAGACTGTTCCAAAGTGGACGAGTCGTAGCTCGTAGCGAGCGATCCCGAGGGGCGGCAAGGAACGCCAAACGAACCGTATACATGTTGGCGCTCGCCTGCACTCTGCTAGCTAGGAGAGCGTCGAGCGTCGACGAGCAATGACGAGGCAATGTGGACAGCCCCACAAAAACTCGTGAACATTAGCCTTGGAATTGGTCTCTTTCGAACGTGACCAACGTGTAGAGTGTAGCACTCGCCTTGTATCAATTTGCCTACGCTCGCGTTGGCTGAGGATAGAGGCTAGAGGAGAAAAATTCATGATTTCATTCAATTACAGCTTCTGCTAAAGTTTTAAATCAAAAATCATGATTTTTCATTATGACACAGACGTACGTTCTTCCTTGAAGTCTAGACTTAAATAAAGTTAAGTCCTTAATAATGATATAATAATAATAATACAAAAAATTAAGTTTTATCAACTTTATTCAAAGCAAGGTACAAAAGCACAGCAATATTTAAAATAATCCCCTAAAAAAACAATATTTATTTACAGTTAAAATATTTTCCATATAAAAGTATTAGCGTAGAAATAATGCCGTTAATATAACGGCAACTGGTGTCTACAGCAAAATGAATGTTTTTCACAAAGAGGGGGAAATAATTAATAGTAGAATATTTTCAATTCTTCATTAAAATAAAAATATGCCTATTACCTATCTTAAATATTTAAAAAAAAGTTTAAAGGTTCACTATTTACATATTTTTTTTGAAGTGAAAACTTCTTTAGCATCGTTGTGATTTGAAAGTCAATGAAACGAAAAAGTGACAGTAAAAAGAGACAGATACATAAATTCGTAAGATTTAACGTGAGAGAAAATGAGATAGGAAACATTGTAGCTCAATGCTCGCGAGAAAAAAGTCGTAAACGCTGCCGAAACGGCGTCACTTACGCATTTTGTTCAATAAGGTACGAAGGTGTCGTGTGCTACTGTGTATATGCTCTATGTTTACTATAAAATAAAATGTTTCGTGCCGAACTTGTAGTTTAAATTATAATATTGAATAAATCATTTGCCGTAAAGTATTTGTATTTTATATTTCATTTCATTTGAAGGTTTCACTTTTTCACACACGGTTTCACACACAATCTAGTTGCACTTAAATTGGGCTTTTCACAGAGTAATGAATTTAATTATTCTTCGTGAATCTATACCATATTGCGATAAAATATTACGTATGTAGATTAACACATTTGCATCCATCGATATAATATATGTACTACGCACTAGATATGACATTCCGTACACTCACTATGTTCAACTGAACTGTACTGCAATCCGTACACCTGTCATTGTGGCTTCGATATTCATGCAGTGCGGAGCGGCGCTAATAATAATTTTATATTAAGTTAGCACATACGCAAAATAAACGAAAATAAAAAAAATGTACTCGATTAACAATACAATCTAAATAAACAATTATTTATTATGACAATTTTCGCGCGTTTATATCAACTGTGCATGCGCAACTTTACAGTTTTCCACGCATGTGCGGATACAGAGTAGTGCACATTTTTTGTTTGGAATAGCTTCTCTATTACGTAGTACAATAACAATGTTTATAGCAACATAGTCTTCACGAAGTGCATTTATATTTTCTCATGTGATTCTGTAGCTTTTGACCAATAAAATTAGAAAGAATCAAACATATATACTTAATTTTTGTACTACTTAATTTATTTCCCTCTGACACAAAAATACAGAGTACAATAAATTATAATCAAACAAAAAGATTACAAATACAGATATTTGTGCATGAGATTACACATTATATTAATATAACAAAGATTTATCACAGAATATACTCTAAGTATGTATAATCTAATAATAAGAAAAAAATGTGTAAAATACGTTGAGCAAATCTTACTTATTATACTCACTATAATGAGTTAGAATTTGTAATATATACACCTATAGCACGCGCGACTTAACCGCGCACTTCTCTCTCTCTCCCTCCTGCACCGCGTTCGCGCTGTGCGTTCAGTAGCAAGAATTAATCTTTTTTAAATCTACTTTGTTTGTTTTTTAATATTATTATGAAAAAAACTTTATCTATGAATGTTGAAAAACAAAACAAAAAGAAATGAATGTTGCAAACTGTACTATCAGAGTTACGTCACAGCGCGAGGTGCATAGTCGCACGGGTTGTACATTGTGCACGTAAATTTTTCCCTCGACGTTTTGTATTTAAAAATAACGATAAAGATTTATAGTATTTAAACAGAAAATGAAATTCTGAAAGGACTGGTTAGTACTATTAATAATTTTTATAGTTATTAAAAGTACTAACCAGTCCTGAAAATAATATGATTGTTGTACTAACCAAATTATTAGGAGAGTATTTGCTTCTACGTACCTACATAATATACTAAGGGCATTTTAAATGATTTATCAATTTCTAATCAAACATAACAAAAAATTTTTGATTAAATATAGGTGCGTTGGTGTGTAGTACCTATATTTGCATAAAATATTTCTGCCGCAAAGAATTACCTGAAATTTATATACCTACCAACAAGTTTTTTATTAAACCCTCTTGTGAAAAAAGAATGTTTAATGGAAAACTTGAAGTAAAAAAATCCTATTTATATCTAACGTTACTATTTATTATTACTAGTATCACCCTTAACCGCTTCTGATGTCTTTTTGTCATGGAATAGTATTAGATAGATATTAAGTAGGTGCATAAGAACAGATAGGAACATTTTAATATGAATACGTACCTATATATATCATCATTCTCTAAACCATTTCCCATTATCTGGGGTCGGCGCAGTAAACCTTCTTGTTCCATTCCTCTCTATCAGCCGTCATTTCCATACTTACTCCTTTCATTCTCATATCACTCTTCACACAATCGATCCATCTTTTATTCGGCCTTCCTCTGCCCGTGTGTCCCTCCACATTCATATTCAACACTCGTATTGTGACATGACTTTCATTCCTCCGCATCACATGCCCAAACCATGCCAATCTGCTTCCTCTCACCTTTTCTACCACTGGCGCTACTTTCAGGCTTCCTCTTATATACTCATTCCTTATCTTATCCATCCTTGTCACACCACACATCCATCGTAACATTCTCATTTCATTCGCATGCAGTCTATTTTCATCCTTCTTCTTGACGGCCCAGCATTCACTTCCATACATGACGACAGGTCGGATGATCGATTTGTAAATTTTCCCCTTCAGCCTTATTGGCATTCGGGGATCGCACGTTGTGGCTGTGACCTGTCGCCATTTCATCCACCCTGCGTTAATCCTATGCTGCACAGCTCTATCTATTCCGCCGTCGCCTTGAATACGTACCTATATATAATGGACGAAAAAATTGTATAGCAAAAAAGATATTGGGTACTTAGTATTTGCGGGTATTGTATCGGATATGGGTGTCGTTACAGTATCGATGTCGGCGGTCGGTGTTGCTGTCGTGTACCGTGAATGTGCCTGATGAAGTCTTTAAGAACGGTTAATCCTGTTGTTCTTAAGTGAGTCACACACTATGCAGATACGATGAGATATCTGTATCTGAACGCATATCTTTTAATATCGCTCCCTATGAAATTAATTGGACGCAGACGACAGCGCAGACAGTTTATAATAAGTAATATAAATATATCTCCGAATAACATATCAATAACATATCATACAAATATGGCATAGGATTTTACCTGCAGATAAGTACAGGATGGTCGCTGAAAAAATGCGATTAAATTCGCCTCGGTCCTTTTAATACTTTATATGACATTGGATCCAAATTCTTCGCCTTTTAGTAAATGCTAATGCAACATGTGCATAAAAATCAAAATCTTATTCGTATTTTGACGAGCTGCCAAGCAAATCTAAAAGCATTATATGACAACAACTGACCTCTATATGTACAAGTACGCGTCATTGACGCCGACTCATTGTAAGTTTATACAAAATGTTACCTACATTCTGCATAAACAATCAACTCCAAAATACACGTGTAGAAAGTTTGAAGGGTTTGGAATGAACGTCTAATTTCGTATACTATCGTATCTGCGTAACGTGTGATACTTTCAGAATAAATAAGTTTCACCCTCTTATAATATATAAATAAGTCTCAACCTCAATTTAACCCTCTCAGAAAGGAGGGGAGGCCTCTGCCCAGCTGTGGGACGTATATAGGCTGTAACTTTACTTTTAACTTTTTAAATAAGTTTTTATACGCAGATAAAATCTTATCGTATCTGCGTAGTCTGTAACTCGCTTTATTCTAAACTTTTGAATTACTAATTGTATATTTACGTTAATAATTTAAATAATTTTACGAATAGTTTCTAAATATGTGTACTATTAAAATTAACTATAAAAATTACATATTAAAAAAATGTCAAAAAGATTTTCTGCGTATTTATTTCCACATTCAGCGAAATAGGAAATAATATCGATCAATACGTATAATAGTAATTTTAAGTGCTTTTTATGGGTTATCTAAAAATTTCAATGAATTGGTAATTATAAATGTAATAAGCATACTTAGTATAAAGTCGCTTCTGTGAGCTTAGATCTTATAAACTACGCAACGGATTTTGATGCGGTTTTCATCAATAAACCGAATGATTCAAGATTTATAATATGTATAATATAATACATGCATATTTTGTCGAGATCCAAATATCACCGTGCGAAGCCGGGCAGGATCCCTAGTAAGCTTAATATTCCCGTATATATTCCTTCCTATGAAGGACACAGTCCAAATTTTACAATTTAGCCCTCCAATAGCAAAACCTTGATAACCTACTTTGTAAAAGTTCCTAATTAAATAAACTTAAAATAATTCACAACCCAGTGTTATCCGCCGTGGCCAGTTGTTCAGTAGCTTCCGGAACATCTTCGGGCACGTCCGTTAAATTGAGGTCCTTTTCTGGTATGGAGATCAGAACGTTATAAAATACCTTTTTGTTGCGTAAATACGCGCTTTTATTGTCGAATATTACGGAATCTGTTGACAAAGAAAAGTTTTTTCAAATGAAATCTATGTACATAAAAAAAATTTACAATTCGCAGACAGGAAATTTTTCACAATATGCTGATGTGTAACATTGTGAAGCTTTCGGGAAATATTTTATATTTCCAGATTTCAAGTGGACGACCCACATCACCGATCTACACAAAAAATCGAATAAGTCAACAAAATAAATAAGGGACTCTGGTAACGCCAGTTAACAATCTACTTTATCAACATTACATTACATATCGCATTGAGTTCGTCCTAAGTTATATCTACTTTATCAACATGACTAGTGCATATTTTTTGTTTCCTTCCTTCCTTCCCTTTCCTACCGCACGCGCTGCCGCCGAGGTGAAAAAGAGGATCTCGGCGCGCGTCATTATACTAAGTGATATTACGCCATCCGCAACGCACGGCCACCCGTCGCGTCTTATGTACATTAACCGCAAACCGCGCAGGATGAACATTGAGTTCTCCTGTTTATGTTTAATATTCACCGCATCAGACATTGTGTCTTTGTAACTCATAAAAGTGTGAGACGCCCCCGTAAGGGCAAAGGTGGAGAGTGTGGGACTTCACGAGACTGTTCCGAGGGTGCGTGTGCGCCGAACCACGTGGCGAGCTAGCTGTATAGCAGACACTCCAGGAGGAAGGCGCGGCAGCCCTCATCAGGTCAGTGCGTGCTATCCCACCTATTTATTTTCCCCTTTGCCGTATGCACCAAAATTACAGTCCACTAAATCTTTATCGAAGATACCTTAAGTTGCTGGCGTCTCCATTTTTAATGGTCACTTCTCGCTGGATTGACCTTGACTTTCCGCCCTTATTAGATCGTTATCGTAATAAGCGTTTATATAATTAATTATTTATATTTTAATCCGACTTCGGATTAACCCCGCCCTTATTAGAACACTAGAATAGGTCCTAATAGGTGACATTCATAGTAATTTTAAAACTATATTCATAGAATGAATAAGCATATAATTATCTATATAAATTATTTGTTGTATGTTCACATTACGTCATCAACTTTTAACTACTATAAATAATTATTATAAAAGTTAACAATTAAAGTTCATCGTTAACAAAACTAATATTTAATAATTCAACCGCGTAGCGAGGTCGCTTACAGACTACCCGCTTATAATTATATTATTTTTGCCGCATAACTTAAGTTGTAATGCCGCCTAAAAAACAAATAGCATCGAATAATAGCGATTCCTCGGATAATGAGGGCACACCTGATGCTGAGTTGGTTTTATTGTTAGCTAAACGAGATGCTTTATTTGAAATAGTGCAAAAAATATATGATATGTCCTCGGACATCCACATAAACACTTCCACGATGGAGCGTTTTCTTGATGGAAGTTCTAATATTAATGCTTTACGTATTGAGTTTAAACAGGTCTTAGATAATTATAATTCACATTTATTAAAAATAAACCCTATTGCTAAACCTGATTATAACAGCCTCATTGCGTTTGAGTCTCTTTGCGGTAGAATAAATAGGCTTTATTTACAATATTCGCAATCTAATTTACAAAGTACTAGTACACCATCTAAAGCCAGATTCACACTTCCGCCTATCGAACTTATGCCATTTTCGGGTGACATTCGCTCATGGCCTTTATTTTATGCTAGCTTTAAATCAACCGTCCATGACAACACATCGCTTACCGACGCTGAAAAGTTATACTATTTGCTAGGTAAACTAACGGGCAAAGCCCTATCTGTATGCTCAGGTATAACTCCTTGCGCTGAAAATTATAAAATTTTATTGCAAGCACTCGTTGACAAATATGAAGACCGGCAGAAGCATCTACATATATTAATCAGATGTTCGAATTTAAGCCATTGCAATCGGCCACCGCAAATAATTTTGATTTATTTACTGATAACTTTATAAGTGCAGTGCGCGCTTTACAAAACTTAAAGTTAGATAATCTCGCGGACTTAATTGTTCTTCATATCGCGCTTAAGAAGCTGGACCCGGATACCATTCGCTCTTTCGAATATAGTCATAACTCGATGGTACCTACCTTTGATGATTTAGTAAATTTTATTAAGACCCGCTCCAAAGTTTTGCAACGCACCGATTCTAGTACAAATTCTAATAGCGCACCGAACAATCGACGAGGTAACGGTAATAATCGTCGCTGTAATAATACTTCGTCGTCGAAGTATCAGGCGTACGTAAGCACGACGACTAGTTGCTCAAAGTGTCTGTGCGATAATATTGTGCATCAACACCTATTTAAGTGTGCAGACTTTAATAAAATGACGCCGCAGGAACGATTTAAATGCGTAAAGAGTAACAATGCATGTGTGAATTGTCTCAGTTTAAGTCATCGAGTGTCTAGTTGCTCTTCAAATTATAGTTGTCGAGTTTGTAAATTTAAACATCACACATTGTTGCACTTCCACCGCAGAAGCGATAATGCTTCCCCTGCGCTGACGCGTTCTCCACCGCTTCAGCCAGTTACACTGAAGTCTACAACCCCCGCGCCCGCACACTCGCCACCCCTCACCGCAGGTGCGCGTTCAGACGTCGCGCTGTGTACTTCGTTCAAGAATGTTTCTCAACGTTCACCGCCTCCCGCGCGCGCAAGTCGTTCGCAGAGAACTGTTTTATTATCAACCGCTCAAGTATTTGCTTACGATGCTAAGGGAGAGAAACAAATTATTCGTATATTATTAGACTCCGCGGCTCAAAGCCATTTTATGACTAAAGAGTGCTGTCATCGTTTAGGCGTTCAACAACACGATACCGAATGTACTGTAGTAAAGGGATTCGGTGGAGTTGAAAAAATTGTAAAATCGAAATCGATTGATATTAAAATTTTCTCACGATTCGACTCGAATATTAACTTCAATATTTTAACGCTAGTTGTTGATCATATCACCGACCTTTTGCCCACCGCTGTGGTAGACACATCTGTCTTATCACACTTCCATGGCATAAGACTCGCTGATGAATGTTATAGCATGCCTAATAAAATTGATGTTTTGATAGGCGCATCCCTTTTCCCGCACTTACTATGTCCAGACGTAATTTATTCGTCTAACGACTTGTCCGGGCCCTCGGCTTTGAATACGGTATTTGGTTACGTTATTATGGGCTCAGTGCCGACACTTCAGGTAAATCATTCTTTAACGTGCTGCTCAGTTCTAGAGTCTCCTATCGTGGACAAATTATTGCAACGATTTTGGGAGCTTGAACAGCCACCCTCCGCACCGCCCATTCAGTGTCCTTCAGACATTGAATGTGAAGAGTTTTATAAATCTACGACATCCCGCGATCCTTTTACTGGTAGATATATTGTTGGCCTGCCATTTAAAGATGACGTTTACTCTTTTGGAGATTCTTATGAAACCTCTCGACGACGATTCATGTGCTTGGAGAGGAAACTTCAAGCCTCGCCTACATTAAGGTTAGCATATGATGACGTCATAAAGGAATACTTAGCTAAAAATTATATATCCCCCGCACCGCCGTATGACTCTCATGAACCCGCTCCAATATATGTCATACCGCATCATGGAGTCTTACGCGAAGATAAGAAGTCAACGCGTCTGCGCATCGTCCTGGACGCTAGCAGTAAGACTAGCACTGAGCGATCATTAAATGATATTCTGCATTCAGGACCAAATTTGCAAGGCGACTTGTTCAATATAATTTTAACTTTCCGCTTACATCCAATCGCTATGACAGCCGACTGTCGCCAACAATTTCTGCAAATAGTTGTTCGCGATTCTGATCGTCGTTACCAATGCTTCCTATACCGCTTCCGTCCACAAGACCCACTTGTGTTATACCACTTCAATCGCGTGTCCTTCGGTTTAACTTCGAGTCCATACCATGCATTGCGCACGGTAAGACAGCTCATTGATGACGACGGCGCAAAGTATCCGCTTGCGAGTCGTATCGCATTTACTTCGCTATATATGGACGACATCGCGTTCTCTATGCCCAGTGAATCCGAGGCCAGTGAGACCTCTCGGCAGCTGATAGACATATTCAAGGGTGCCCAATGGGACCTGATAAAATGGCATAGCAACCGTCGATCTGTTTTAGATGACCTCCCTACTTCCCATAAAATTACAGGAGAAGTAGAGTTCGATAAATCAATGCCACATAAAATACTAGGCTTGCATTGGTCTACCGATAGTGACGCCTTTTATTTTAAGATATCTGTTCCCGCTGATGTGACGTGCACTAAGCGCGCCATCTTATCTACTGTCGCTCGCCTGTGGGACATAATGGGTTTCGTTGCTCCCACAGTCGCGTACGCCAAATTAAAGCATAAAATTTAATTTAATGCTTTAATTTGGCAGCAGTTAATAAAGCAGCTTTGGCAACTTAATCTAGATTGGGACGACATACCACCACCGCCAATTATTAAGATGTGGAGGCAATTCTGTGCTGAATTACCAGCTCTTAATGATTTACGTATCCCGCGACATGTTGGTGTATCCAAAAACTGTACTGCGTCACTCCTGGGGTTTTCCGACGCCAGCGAGCACGCATACGGTGCCGTAGTCTACATACATGTAAAGAGCGTCAATGGTAACACCGTCCAGTTGATTTGTGCAAAGACTAAAGTCGCACCGACGAAACCACTATCTATTGCACGCCTTGAGCTTTGTGGAGCGGTTTTACTCTCAAAATTGCTTCGCAGAGTACTCGACAATTATTCTCTTGACCTTGCAATATCAGTCTATGCCTTTGTAGATTCAAAAGTAGCTCTGTACTGGATAAAGAGTTCGCCACACAAGTGGCAGACCTTTGTTGCAAACCGCGTTGTTCAGATTACCGACAATATTCGCGCTGATAACTTTTATCATGTCGCAGGTACTGAGAATCCCGCTGACATACTTTCACGTGGCGTTACGCCAAATAAATTAGTTTCAAACCCCCTGTGGCTCCATGGGCCTCAGTGGACTTCGTTAGATCCATCTCAATGGCCTCTTCGTACTTTAGACAATGAGGTTATTGCAAATATGCCTGAGAAGAAGATTTTGTCGCACACTGTGTGCACATCCGTCTGTAATTCTGCGATTTATGAGCTCGCACTCCGCATCTCTTCTTGGAGTAAACTTCTACGTATAATTGCGTACGTGTGTAAGTTTGCTAAATTATTGCCCCGCCGCAGCACTACTGTAGTGACTGCTGATGATCTCAGTTTCTCTGAGGTTATAATCCTCCGCGCCCTGCAAAAACAGCATTTTGCAGTGGAATATTTAAATATTGAAGGTAACAAACCTTGCTCGCCCGCTTTCAATCGTTTAAGGCCTTTTATTGAGAATGGTTTAATCCGCATTGGTGGTCGTCTTTCGAACTCCGCATTAGATTACACACAAAAACATCCAATTATACTCCCGCGCAGTGATCATGTAGTGAACATGATCATTGACTATTATCATATTAAAAATTTACACGCTGGGCCTGAATTGTTATTGTCATTGCTCCGTCAAAAATTTTGGATACTTTCCGCACGCCGCACTGTGAGAAGCAGAGTCTACAAATGTAATATATGTTTCCGGCTTAGACCCCGTCCAACTTACCCTTTGATGGCTGATCTTCCCCATAGTCGTGTAAGACAAGCTATTAAGGCATTTACACACACGGGCTGCGATTATGCCGGTCCTATCGCATACACTCCTGTACGTCGTCGTGATGTACGCAGCGAGAAGGCGTACTTACGTGTTTTCACATGCCTCACGACTCGAGCTGTACATATAGAAATCGCTACAGATCTTAGTAGTTCTAGTTTCCTCGCTGCGCTTAAACGTTTCCTCTCTAGACGAGGGCCGATTCAGTCTTTATATTCGGATAATGGAACGAATTTTAAAGGTGCCGCTTCGTATCTTCGCGATCTCTATAAATTTCTAAACGTTGAATACCGCCCAAAGCTTGAGCAAGAGTGTGCTGAGAATCGTATAACATGGAAGTTCATCTGTCCCAACTCTCCTCGTTTTGGAGGCGCCTGGGAGAGTATGATCAAAGTCGTAAAAACGCATCTGTTCCGAGTTATCGGACATCAGTTACTTTCATACGAAGAGCTTAATACTGTTCTTGCGCAAATTGAGTGCTTGCTAAACTCGCGGCCCTTGACAGTATTGAGTTCTGATCCTGCAGAGCCTTCAGCTCTTACTCCGAGTCATTTTTTGAATACCGCACCTTTATTGTCATTACCCGCACCCAAAGTCAAATCTGACTCTACCAGTCTGTTACACAGGCATTCTTTACTGGATAAATTAGTTCAGTCGTTTTGGGACCGGTGGAGGACGGAATACCTTCACGGATTACAAGTTCGTCAGAAGTGGAACACCCCGTCTACGGCTATCGTACCAGGCATGGTTGTAATTGTGATAAATGATAATGAACCGCCCCTTGCTTGGCCATTAGCGATTGTCGAGTCTGTTCATCCTTCGAAGGATGGCGTAGTTCGAGTAGTGACCGTGAGAACTACTAAGGGAACATATCTCCGTCCTGTTGCTCGTCTTTGCCCTCTCCCAAGACAATAAATCACGATTATTTTGATTATAATTATTTATCTAAATTAGGAATTAAGTTTATATTTATATATATTAAAAAAGTATTAAACCGCAATATTATATTTATGTATACATTTTCTCGCTTACCAAGTAAGGTTAGTAGATGAGACATGCGCATTGAGCGCATCCTCTCACTTTATATACCGCTTATTTATTTGTTTTCCTTTTACTTTTTATATTACGGTTGTCTTTTAAAGGTGACCCTTTAAGGGCGGGAGGAAATGGTAACGCCAGTTAACAATCTACTTTATCAACATTACATTACATATCGCATTGAGTTCGTCCTAAGTTATATCTTCTTTATCAACATGACTAGTGCATATTTTTTGTTTCCTTCCTTCCTTCCCTTTCCTACCGCACGCGCTGCCGCCGAGGTGAAAAAGAGGATCTCGGCGCGCGTCATTATACTAAGTGATATTACGCCATCCGCAACGCACGGCCACCCGTCGCGTCTTATGTACATTAACCGCAAACCGCGCAGGATGAACATTGAGTTCTCCTGTTTATGTTTAATATTCACCGCATCAGACATTGTGTCTTTGTAACTCATAAAAGTGTGAGACGCCCCCGTAAGGGCAAAGGTGGAGAGTGTGGGACTTCACGAGACTGTTCCGAGAGTGCGTGTGCGCCGAACCACGTGGCGAACTTGCTGTATAGCAGACACTCCAGGAGGAAGGCGCGGCAGCCCTCATCAGGTCAGTGCGTGCTATCCCACCTATTTATTTTCCCCTTTGCCGTATGCACCAAAATTACAGTCCACTAAATCTTTATCGAAGATACCTTAAGTTGCTGGCGTCTCCAGACTCAATGTCAAAAATCAAAATGATGAACATCAAAGACGCTCATCACCGTTTTTATTTTTTCATCTGAATAAAGAGATAGAACTGGTATTAAATCTTGTAAGATGATGAAATTAAATCAAAAATATACAAGTGGTAAGTACGTGTAGGTGGTAGGTACTTATTTAAAAGTAAAGTTAAAGTCTATAATATTGTTGGCGACGCGGGATAACATCTCATTAAATCATTTATTCTTTCTTAACATAAACGTCAAATTTATATTAATTTTATAAGTTATGATAATTTCTGAGAGAAATAAAGATATTTGTATTATCTTAGAGTCGTGCATCATGTTATGTACCACTCTAAGATCAGCTACGTACGATCAATCGGCTACGTGAATTAATGAATTGAGAACTTTTCATTATCTTTGAGCACTTTTAATTAATGTTTTAATTACTGATAAGATATATCAATAATATGTCAGATAAGGGCAGTTTAATGCAAAAGTGAAATAGTGTATAAGTCAGACAAGGATAAGTATAAATATTAGAAAGGGATGGCAAGAGCCTCCTATAGGATCTCGAGAGTCGTGTAGATATGAGTTTATCAACTCACACGAGTGTCTAACAATGCTGAAAATTTGTCATGTTAATTGTGCTTAAAGGTTTAAATTCGTGAGTTAAACTGTTGTAGGTATTGTCTAAGATATGTGAAATTAGTAATGACAATTGTATTAATAAAGTTTATATTCGACATTTAAGGTTTATGACTATAAGAAATTGCTTGGAAAATAGGGTATTACACCCATTTTCAAAAAGTGTTTTAAATGAATCCTTGAGTGATAATGAACCACTATAATTTTATATAAACTTTTTAAAACCGAATAGTGCCATAAAAATTACTTTTAAACTATCGTTTTAAATTTTCGCACGAAACGCTAGCCGGCATGCTGTTCAACTCGTCACGTCACAGTCCTAGAATTTTTCCGATTTTGCAAAGGAACAAGATACTTCTCAACGTTTAATACTAGTCGTTCACTTCAAGAATGCCGTTACCTCCCGCCGCACCCCCTCATTCCGCGCCTCAAGCGTCGCCCTTTTAGTACCGATAGCAACGTCGAAGTGTACTTACGTCCGTTTTTTATGCTCCCGTACGTTCTCTAGTTTGTTACTGTTTTTGCTGTTGTTTTTGTTACTGTTGATTTTTTGTTTTTGTTTCTGTTGATATTCGTTAATTTGTTCTGTTACAATGAGAAAATCTTCGAAAATCTTTAATTTGATATATTTAAAATGTAAAATAAAACTATAAAAAATATTTTATTTTATCGAACACGTTATTATTTCATCATCATCATCATTCAAAAAATATTTTATTTCATCGAACACGTTATTTAAATTTTAACTTTATTGAAAATATGAATACTAAAAAACATAAACATGATGACTTTTTTCGTCTACGGTACCGTCAGCTGTGACGTCGCGGTCTACGACGGCAAACTCGAAATGAACGCGTAGTAATAAGTTATCATCTTATGTCATTGTTGTGTTGTGCCTGAATGCAAAAATACGGGCATAAGAACGCCGGGAAAGTTATTATTAAGATTCAAGTACATCTGATTTAAATATAAGAAATACTTGGTTAGAACTGGCAAGAAGATACCCGAATACATTGTCTACAAAAACTAGACTATTCTTCTCTGAAGATCATTTTGATGTACGAGTATGTATGACATATATAATACGATTTATTTTATACAAAACAAAACAAAAATTAAACTCAAATTTTGTAATAAATTACGTTAACTTAGATATTATAACTAATGATTGTAATTAAATAAATAAAAAATGTGTAAGGTGGAGGACGGAGTGCAGAGTTGGCACGTGGAATGTTAGAGGGGGCATGAGAGATAAGACGAATGAGTTGATCGAAATAATGAAAGAAAGAGAATTAGATGTCGTGTGTTTGTCGGAGACCAAACGGAAAGGCAGTGGTACTGAAGAGCTCCCTCGCGGGACGTTAGCTATATGGGCCGGAGTCCCGGAAAGCGAGAACGCCTGCCAGGGAGTGGGAGTGCTGTTGTCTTCCCGGTTGGTCGATCTTATGACTGAATACAAGGTTGTGAACTCAAGACTTCTCTGGGTTCGCTTCAAAATGGGACTGACGAAGTTATTCCTTTTGGCTGTTTATGCGCCGGTAGCTTCGTCGTCCAGGGCTGAGCTGGAGCAGTTTTGGAAGAATGTAAGAGAAGTTCTAGATTTGATTAAGGGAAACTAAAGAACTGTTGTATGTGGTGATTCGAATGGATGGGTAGGTATCACTCGACCAGGATACGAGTCGGTGCTTGGAAAGTTTGGCGATAAAAGGGTTAATGATGCTGGCAAGCTTATACTGGCTGTATGCAAGGAAAAGAGTCTTCTTCTGACAAACACTATGTTTAATCACAGGAAAATCCATATGTACACTAGAGAAAGAAAGAATGAGAGAAGTATGATTGATTTGTTCCTGGTGGATGACCGACTGCGAAAACAGGTGATGGATACACGAGTGTTCAGGGGTGCTGACCTGGGAACGGATCATTATCTAGTAATTACTAGATTTAGGGGTGTGTTCGCGGGTTGGCGCTACCGGACGACAGTAACAGAACCACAGTCGGTCTGTCGCATCCGAAGCTGGAAGCTTCGGGAAGCGGATTCTAGGGACAAATATCACACGAGGGTGGCCGAAAAGCTTGACACCATCGATGGCAGGAAAGAATGTGTGGAGAGAACATGGCAGAACCTTAGGGATGGAATGGTAAGTGCAGCGGAAGAAGTATGTGGAACGACAAAATTAGGTAGTAGTAAAAGAAGAGATGCATGGTGGAATGATGAAGTGAGAGAAGCTGTAAAAAAGAAGAAAAAAGCATGGTTAGACTACTTGGCCTCTAGTAACGATGAGCATATGAGAGAGAAGATGAAAGAAAGATATAAGCTGCAGAAAGTTCATGCGAAAACATTGATTGAGGGAGTACGTGAAAGGTGTAGAATAGAAGCGGACGAGAGGTTGTCGCACAACTTTAGGGAAAACTCCAAACTCTTCTGGAAAGAGGTTGGAGGGTCCCGGAGTGGTGTGACAGCCTTAAGAATGAACAAAGTGCTTTCGAGAACCAATGACGTCCTCTCAGAAAAATCGGACGTCATGCAGCGATGGAGTGAATTTTATAGAGAAATGTATGCGTGTCATGATCTTAGTGAAGGATCCGGGGTGACGCCGTGACTGGCACGCCAGACACGGACCTCGATGACACTGAGGTCATCAGCATGAAAGAGATTGAACGTGCGATTCGAAGTTTGAAATGTGGTAAGGCTGCGGGACTAGACAGAGTTACTGCTGAAATGGTAAAGTACGGTGGGCCTCGCGTCTGGGACAGCTTTCATCTGCTGTGCAATTTGTGCTGGCGGACGGGAGATGTCCCGGATGATTGGCGATCCGCGGTCGTTGTGCCTTTATATAAAGGTAAAGGTTCACATTTTGACTGCGGGTGCTATCGGGCGATCAGCTTGACCAGTTTAGCAAGTAAAGTTTACTCGAAGGTTTTGACACGTAGGATGCAAGAGAAATCGGAAAGATTCTTATGGGAGGCACAATGCGGATTTAGACCTGGAAGAGGATGCATGGATCAAATGTTTTCTCTCCGCATGATCACGGAGAAGCTTCTGAGTGTTAACCAGAGGATTTTCTGTGCTTTTGTGGATCTGGAGAAAGCATTTGATAAGGTTATAAGGAAGAAAATGTGGGAACTGTTGCCGGGATATGGTGTGGATGGTCGATTGTTAAGGGCTGTGCAGTCACTTTACTACGACTGTAAAGCCTGTGTGCGGGTAGGGCATGACCTGTCACCCATGTTTAGCATCCAAGCGGGCGTAAAACAGGGTTGTGTCATGTCTTCCTGGCTGTTCATACTGTATCTCGACAGCTGTTTACAGAAACTGAAAAATAGCTGTTTGGGTGTGAAATTGGGTGACATAAAAGTTAATTGTCTGCTGTATGCTGATGATGCAGTGCTTATTGCACCATCAGAAGCAGAACTGCAGGCATTGGTCACGTGTATGAAAGAGGAATTTGAAATTAAAGGTCTCCGTTTGAATGCTAATAAAACTAAGGTTCTGGTATTTGAAAAGGACGAAGAGAGAACGAAATGTGAAATATGTGTAAATCAGGAATGTCTAGAAGAGGTAAATGAAATTGTATACTTGGGGACTGTTTTCAGCCGGGATGGAAGATGTGATTTAGATGTGGATAGGCGTGTCGCTGCCGGAAACAAAGTCAATGGTGCCCTGAATACATTAGTAAAAAGGCAAGGCGTGGTGAAGAGTGCACGCCTTGCAATACATAACGCAGTGCTGGTACCGACTTTGTTATATGGCAGCGAAACCTGAGTATGCCAGAAGAAGCATAAAAGCAAGTTGAATGCAGTGGAGATGCGATCTCTTCGTAAAATGTGTGGCGTTACCATAGCCGACCGAAAGCGAAACGAAGAGATTCGCAATATGGCAGGATTGAAAGATGACCTTATCACAAAAATTGATAGGGGCGTACTCCAATGGTTTGGGCACGTTGAACGAATGAGTGAAGACCGAATGGTGAAGAAAATATATAGAGCGAAAGTAAATATTAAAAGGTGTCGAGGTAGACCGAGACTAACTTTCGAAGACCATGTGAGCAAATTGCTCGAGGAGGGGAGGGTCAAGAGTACTCGGATACCTAGACGTGCATGTATGAAGAAGTTAATGAACCTGAAAGAAGTGAAAGAGGTATGTAAGGATCGTGACACTTGGCGATCTGTTCTCTCTGGCTACCCCGTTAGCGATTGTGTGTGAAGATAAGTAAAGTAAGTAAGTAAGTATGATTGTAATTATAGATAAACTAAACTGTGATGATAGCTACTGTTAAGTACCAGGTCAGAGTGTATTTTGATAAAACAAACATACATAGTTTGTTTTATCAAAATACACTCTGACCAGACGACTGTTGTTTTAATAAACATACATAAAATTTTCGCAAATATATTGAGAGGCCGAAATTAATATACTTATTAATTTTGGCAGAATGTATTGGTTATAAATAACTTTTATGGCCCTCTTCTAAAAAACAAGAATAGTTTCTAAATCAGTCGCCGAGCTCGTGGAATCGGTGTTCTTTCGCGAGGATTTGTGGTCTATCAAATCTGATGTAATGGTTGGGGCCGTCTAGGATATGATCACAAACTGCAGACTTCCCGGAACGTTGATGTTGAAGTCTGCAGTTTTGTTTGGGTTTAACAATGACATCGGGACGTCAGTCATCTCAGTCCCCCGTGGCCATGGGTGCTGGAAAGCGCCCGAAACGTCGGGAATTAAAAATAAAAAGTAAAAATAAACGCGATAAAATCCGTAAAAGTAGTTTTAATCATGTGTAGTGTTCGCGTAAATATAAGAAATCATTTAGATTTGTTGTCAGTTATGAGGACTATGATGAAATGCCTCATAACCTGTATTATCCTCACTCTTTACTTTTCAAACCAGAACAAGGAAGTGGATGCAGTAATGAACACCAAAAGAATAATAAATAAATAAATTAAAATGGACTCCTATACACAAAAGGGCGTCTTAGGTCATTGACCTACTACAGAATAAATTTTTTCTTCAACTTAAGCCAACTTACAAGTCGCTAGTCCCGTTACAGGTAAAATTCCGACGTCGACGGGACCCTCCGCGACTTTCTTGGGACCGTGAACGATCGTCTCGTTGCCGTCTTCATCTCTACGTTTTATTAAGAACTTTATGTCGTGACTGTCAACACCAATTTCCCACCTGAAATAAAAATATCGAACTATTATTATATGGTAAAGTAAAATAAAGTTATAGTCCATTTACGCCTCACGGTTTTAGGACTAGGAAATGTCCGCCGCTCTGCCCCAATACGTGTTGGCGAAGTTCACATGTCATCGAAATACTTTTTTTTAAATTACTCAGACTTGCAGGTTACCCGATAATGTTTTCTTTTATGCTGAGCTCTTGGTAAATCAGCACTTAAAATAGCAATTAACAATTGCATTGCTACCGGCGTGGGTCGAAGCCATTGCTCGCGTTCTGTAAAATTTGATGCGAGCAGTTAGCTTCTGAGCTACCACGGATTATTTTATTGGGAAAAATATAAAATGAAGTATCCCTATAATGGTAGATTTCATTTCCAAAATATGACTTTTAAGAGCATATGGAGAAAAAGAACGAATAATCTCAATATATTGAAAGAGTTACAAAAGAGCAGTCTTTCTGATGTTTAACTACGGTATACTATGTTGATTTGTCACCTCCAAGAAGTATGAATAAAATGAAATTCTTTACAGTCTTTAATTATACAGGCTCTATACGTTTCATACTGGACCATAGCAGCGCAAGCGCTTGGCGGCATATATACGAGTAGGTATAGGGTTTTCTTTATAGGATAAGGGTGAAAAACGAGCATACAGTCCACCTGATGGTAAGTAGTTGCTGTGGCCCGTAGACATCTACATATATCCTCGATTACGATTCAAAATGATGCGTTGTCAACCGTGAGAATTAAGACAGAATGCCTTGTTTCCAGTATAAGGGGTCTTGGTTTCTCCACACTCACCATATTAAACACGTGAGAGCGTGGTCCTTTCCCGGTCGCGCCATTCATGCTACAACTATACTACTAATGTAACTGGAGCATTATTCAGCCACGTATAAAACTATTACCTATTGAGATAGACAGAAAAACAGTCATACCACCTGAACTAGGTTATTACCTAATATTGATTACAACGTACATTTTTTTTATAAAATTGAAGTGTTGAACGTACGAAAAATCTACCTAATGGTTAACGTCTATCGCAGTCACCTACGGCCAACTTCCAACAAAGATGGCCATAGATGCGTTGTCACCTCTGAATAATAAGATGCTTCCCAGCCTGTAATTATTCGGGCCCTGTATACCCTTCAGACCGAAGCACAGCAGTGGAAGCTAGAAGGTGCCCTCACCACTTAGTTATGTGTGTTACCTCAGAACTTTTTTCTAGATGAACTGATTTTGATAATTCTTTTTTTTATTTGAAAGCTGATAGTTCTCATGTGGTCTCTAGGCTATTCCTTAATTTAATTTAATATTAATGGCATTACTTATTTTCTTTTTTTTACTTGCTAAATCACGCCGCAAGCCCGCAGAGCGCCGTAAGGCACATATGCAGTTGCCTTTTTGCCTTTCTGGCAGTGGTGAGGGGATTACGAAGGTTGAAAGTAGGGAAGTTGGTATTTTCAACCGACTTCAAAAAAGAGGAGATTCTCAATTAAACTGTATTTTTATGTGTGTTTTTTCTAGTGGACCGATTTTGACTTGTTTTTATTTGAAAGCTGGTGCTTCTCATGTGGTCCCATATAAATTTGATCAAGATCTGACTAGTAATTTTTGAGATATCCTTAATAATGCATACCTAATTGACTTCGACTACATTGATAATGTTCTCATTTTAGTTATATTGAAGTCAGTTGTACAAAATTTTTATTCGGGTAAGATCTGACGATTGAAAAACCGGCCTTAAGTTAGTTACCAACTGTACAAGTAAAAGTAAACTATATTGAAATATCTTAAAATGTTATAAAAATATATTTAGAAATCGTACTTTAACACACTTTCGCCTTCCATACACAATAAATCAACAGAGTGCTTTTCTCCAGTCTTGACAGTGACCCGCGTATACTCCTTGCTTTGTTCGGTTGGCGCGTGCTTTGAATAGTAACTTTTAGGAACCTTACCGCCCGGTTTTACCTGAAATATATTATAAAGTAATTAATTTAATAAAATCTAAAGATTATATGTAGTGTATTATATTTTCTTTGCGTAAGAGACAGTTGTTGCCCGATTGTTTCCCTGCTTTGCAAACACACTCTATTGAAAATGGATCACAAATTTTTTTATATGTTAAACTTTAAAATCTATTTGTTTTTTTTACTGCTTGCCAAATGAGGAAGCATACAGTCGCTGACCGGGCTACGGAGAGGGCTATGAACAAGCGCACAGTTCACCTAATGTTAAGTGAATGCTGTGGCCTATAAACATCGACAATGATCCTCGATTAAGAATCAAAATAAAGACGCGATGTCACTCCCGAGGACTAAAATGGAATGCCTCGTTTCTTATAGAAATGCTCTCCGGTTGTCTACACTCACCATACGAAACATTGAGCTGCTATTTCACGTAGTCTTTCCCCGGTCGAGTGGTCCATTCGTGCTAAAACAATAATATAACTGCACCATGGCTCTACTAAAACTAAAGTAATTTAAATGGCTTATCACACCAGATAACTGAATTGGCAATAGATCAGCCAAGTCTCAGAACGTTTGATATTTTGACACACGTAGGAATGAGATTATGGTATCTGCATCTCTTTAAGAAATTTTTAAGATGTTATATATCTTGCGCGCTTGGTTCTAAGATCTTCTAATCGGCGAATTTTATTTGCTGTTACCAGTCCGTACTGGTTCACATAATGATTTCTTAAATTTACGCGAACACCACACATTGAATAAAACTAAATTTACGGATTATATCGCGTTTATTTAACTGATTTTACTTATTTTTAATTCCCGACGTTTCGGGTGCTTTACAGCAACCATGGTCACGGGGGGGACTGAGATGTTTGACGTCCCAATGTCATTGTTAGCCCGGCTACCTTCAGGTTTTGAATATTAATTTTTGGTCCGATTTACGCAAAACGAAATAGGGTTAAGGATAAAGGAAACGCTACGGTAATAATGGACACGTTAGAGTATAGTTTTAAAATACTACAGCTTTTATCGGACGAAAGTACATATAAAAAGGTCAAAACAGACCCCACAACTAACACGCTTAAAGCAACTAGCGATTTAATAAAGAAATACTCCGAAAAATTAAATCTCGACGTGAATTCGCTAATACCAAACCACCAAGGTTGTATGGGTTACCGAAGATACACAAACCAAACGCTCCACTACGTCCTATAGTGAGCCAGATCGATTCACCAACTTATAAGCTGGCACAACACTTGGCAAAAATACTGTCACCACTGAGAGGACATACCAGAGCACACACAAAGGATTCATACCATTTTGTTAGTGAGATAAAAGACCTACATCTCGCTGACAATGAAGCTATGGTCAGTTTTGATGTTCAGTCACTATTCACATGCCTACCTATTGAAGACTGTATCTCAATTGTAGCTAGGAAGCTAGAAGATAACAACATGCCTGCTGAATATGCAGTATTACTCAAACATTGCCTCACATCTGGCTATCTATTGTGGAAGGAAGAGTTCTACAAGCAAGTAGATGGTGTGGCGATGGGCTCACCTGTATTTCCCATAGTCGCCGACATATTTATGGAGGACTTCGAGGAGAAAGCCCTTCTTACTGCTCCTGTAAATCCAAGATTCTACAAGCGGTACGTAGACGACACCTTCACAATTTTACCATCTGACAAAGTAACTGCATTTTTAAACCACCTTAACTCTATAAACTCTAAAATACAGTTAGAGGCAAATAATTCTTTAGCTTTCCTAGATGTTTTAGTCATTCGAAATCCTGATAACACTATTGCTCACACTATGTATAGAAAAAAGACCCATACCAACCGATATTTAAATGGTGAATCTCACCATCATCCTTCACAGTTAGCTACCGTGGGTAAATCTTTGTTTCAGAGAGCACGAGGGATCTGTGACAGAAAACATCTGGCCGCCGAGCTGCAGCATGTCAAGCAAGTGTTGCAAGACAACAAGCTTCGGATCCCGCGCCTACGTCACAGTGACCGAGTGAAGCCGGCCACAGTCGAGCGTGTGCCTGCTTTACTACCAATAGTAGTAATATGTCAGGGGAGTCACAGACAAGGTTGGCTACATCTTGAAGCGAGCTTCCATTAAAACCTACTACAAGCCGCCGAAGAAGATTAGTCAATTTTTACCATCCGTCAAGTGTAATATCCCTCTACAAGATGCAGGAGTGTACAAGTTAGATTGTGAATGTGGTCTCTCTTATATAGGTCAAACAAAAAGATCCATAAAAACCCGCGTGAAAGAACATATAGCTGACGTGAAGCACCGACGCTCCGGGAAGTCTGCAGTCTGTGAACATGTTCAAGCAAATAAAAGTACAAATCCTCGCAAAAGAACACCGATTCCTACCAAGGATGATACGCGAGGCTATTGAAATTAAAAAACATCCTAATTTCAATAGAGAAGATGGTTGGGTGCTGCCATCTGCTTGGGATCCTATAATTAACAAAATTAAACCCAAACCCAAGCATACCACTGCAAGACTTCAAGATACCGTAAGTTCGTTTTGCGTAAATCGGACCAAAAATTAATATTCAAAAACTGAAGGTAGCCGGGCTAACAATGACATTGGGACGTCAAACATCTCAGTCCCCCCCGTGACCATAGTTGCTGTAAAGCACCCGAAAAGTCGGGAATTAAAAATAAGATTCTTTTTTTTTGTATGCTGTATGCTGATGATGCAATGCTTATTGCACCATCAGAAGCAGAAATGCAGGCATTAGTCACGTGTATGAAAGAGGAATGTGAAATTAAAGGTCCCTGAATGCATTAGTCAAAAGGCAAGGCGTGGTGAAGAGTGCACGCCTTGCAATACATAACGCAGTGTTGGTACCGACTTTGTTATATGGCAGCGAAACCTGGGTATGCCAGAAGAAGCATAAAAGCAAGTTGAATGCAGTGGAGATGCGATCTCTTCGTAAAATGTGTGGCGTTACCATAGCCGACCGAAAGCGAAACGAAGAGATTCGCAATATGGCAGGATTGAAAGATGACCTTATCACAAAAATTGATAGGGGCGTACTCCAATGGTTTGGGCACGTTGAACGAATGAGTGAAGACCGAATGGTGAAGAAAATATATAGAGCGAAAGTAAATATTAAAAGGTGTCGAGGTAGACCGAGACTAACTTTCGAAGACCATGTGAGCAAATTGCTCGAGGAGGGGAGGGTCAAGAGTACTCGGATACCTAGACGTGCATGTATGAAGAAGTTAATGAACCTGAAAGAAGTGAAAGAGGTATGTAAGGATCGTGACACTTGGCGATCTGTTCTCTCTGGCTACCCCGTTAGCGATTGTGTGTGAAGATAAGTAAAGTAAGTAAGTAAGTATGATTGTAATTATAGATAAACTAAACTGTGATGATAGCTACTGTTAAGTACCAGGTCAGAGTGTATTTTGATAAAACAAACATGTATGGAGAAGTTAATGAACCTGAAAGAAGCGAAAGAGGTATGTAAGGATCGTGACACTTGGCGATCTGTTCTCTCTGGCTACCCCATTAGGGATTGTGTGTGAAGATAAGTAAAGTAAAGTAAAGTAAAGATTCTTTTTTTTATTAGAAAACTGGTGCTTCTCATGTAGTCCCATATAGGTTTGATCAAGATTTCAACTGTAATTTTTAGCTATCCTTAATAATGCTTACTTAATTGACTTCGGTTAGATTGATAATGCTCTCATTTTATTTAAATTGAAGTCGGTAGTACAATTTTTTTAATTTTACCACCCGTAGTGTATCACTTTTACGCTAGAAACATTATTACCATGAGGCTGCATCTAGGATCACCATTTTCATCCACCAAAGTGCCACCATAATGCGCGGGCAGCTGGTCCCTGTCGATCAGTTCCAGTACTTGGGGCTGCCATTTCTTCGTGTCGGTGCCGTATATTTTGATCTTGGATATCGTGTATTCATGTATGAATTTCTTTACTACGGAGAACGCTAATGAGAACACTTTAGGGGCTGAAATAAATTAATTTTAATTCTGAGTGACATAAGAAAATGTTATAAATGGCAATGTTATTTTTTTAAATTCGTTTTTACTGTAATGGAAACTGAGGAGTAAATTATGCAATTACGAATTTCGGTATAATTATCTCAAACTGGCTTTGCATGGCTAGGATCTATTAATGTGGTATTATTTTAACAATTTTTCTTTATTTTTTAAATAAATATTTCCTATATTTTCGGGAAACAAATATAGCCTAGGTCGCTTCAAGCGTTGCTCTCTATCTGTTCGTGGAGTTTCATTACAATCGGCTACCCTCATTCCGAAGATAAGCTCGGATAGTCAGACTATCAAAATAACCTCCTCAGCAAGACAGTTATTTCGATATAACAGATAGATACTTCAATTTTATTTATATATTTATTTATATAATACATAGGCACACATATAGATCTAAAGCAGATGCGAGATTGCTTTGAAAAACACAAATTTTGACCTCTAACATTTAGGCAGAATTTGTTTCAATCACCACGCAAGGGGATTAACGATCGTAGTCTATTGCCTGTCTGAGTATGCTAAACAAGATGGTTACCCCGCCATGTTTCGGCAAGAGATCTTTCTGCCATATCAATGACGTTAGGTTCATCAATATGATAACTGCAGATATTCCTTATTACAGGATTATTTAAAGCGATGAATCTAACAATTAAACTTTTATAAAACTTGAAAAGAAATGACTTCGAACTTAAATTTCTGAGTAACATAGATTGATTTAAAATCAAAATATCTACGAAATATATAGAAAAATACGCTAACCGTTAACAATGAAGCAAGTCTTCAATATTTCGGGATAATTGGCTTCGTATATCTGAAGCAGCGTGAACACCATCTCCGCGGCCGGTTTCCATGCGTATTGGCGGATGTTGAAGCCTTCAAGGTCGAACAGTACTGTTACCTGTGGTAGGTAAAAATTTGTTGAAGATAATAAATTACAATGATTTATGATGATACCACCAAACCTTGGTATATATTTGAACACACAATTTATACGTGGTAGAGCCATGCTGCAGTTATATTAATAATATAGTTGTAGCATGAATGGGTCGGCTCGACCGGGGAAGGACCACGCTCTCACGGAATACCAGCGTAAAATAGTAGCTTAATGTTGCTGTGTTTGAGAACCAGAGACCCTTTTTACTGGAAACGAGGCATTCCATCTTAGTCCTCACGGATTCGTAATCAAGGGTAGATGTAGATGTCTATGGGTCACAGCAACCAATTACCATCACGTAGACTGTGTGCTCATTTGTCACCCAGTCCAATAAAAAAAAAACAAGAGGTCAGGGTAAAATACCTTTGGCTAGAAAACATTTTTTGGAATAACTTCAATGAATAGCATAGTTCAGCTTATTCATAAATAACTCAGCTGTAGTTTTCTGTGTTACGCTTTTTATAAAACTGAAGTGCCAAACAAACTTATTGTCTCTCTGATGGTAAGTGGCTACTGCGGTTCAAGGATACCTGCAGCCATCTTCATACAAAAAAGGCTACACATGCCTTGTCACCCCTGAGGACAAAGATGAAAAGCCTTTTACGATATTCTAGGCAGCTGACACATTCCTTTTTGTTATAATTCCCACATAAACATACGACTTATATGTGCAAGACCAACATGGAACTAAAAAACAATTATATTACATCTAATATATAAAAATTAATGTTTGTTTGTGTGAAGGTAACAGACATAGTACAATTAACTTACATTAAGTGGTGCGCGTAACGTACCGAAAATTTATTTGAAAGTCATTAAACTTCAATGAATGTATTATTCACATAAATCTATTGTCTTATTATTTAGATTTCTGTGGTATTATCAATCCTAATTAAAGAATATTTAACTCTTCCAAATTGAAAACGATATTTATGATTTAATTACTAGAGACAGAAAGTGAACAGATATTATAGAGTTCTTTCATACACAGACGCTGAATTATTACTCCAAATAATCTTATAAATATACACAAACATACACACGGACAACAGTCACACAAACACATACATAAGTTACAGACATACATGGTTTTTATTTTTTATTTCTATGTATTAAAACGGTTAATTCTCTCTACATAATATTATTTCTAACCATAACATATGTGATCTCTGTATAATATTATAATTGTTGCCAAGTAAAGTAGAGGAGGGGGGGGGGGGGAACTGGTGACCTGTAATACGGGTCTTTGAACCTTTACGGGCACCAGTATCCCACGAATGGCATAATATAGATACAATAGAGATGTAACAATACTTAGATAATTTTTTTATTAATTAGAGATAAAACAATAATGTATCTTCCATCTCGTTTGTGGGGAGAAATAAATAAATTATTGTTATTAAAAAAACATTACAGAGTCAGAAAGTAAAAGTTAGATAAGTTATTGCTAGTGATAGTCAGACTACATATAAACGTCTGCTGGTC
This sequence comes from Parnassius smintheus behrii, assembly GCA_036936625.1. NCBI lineage: Eukaryota > Metazoa > Arthropoda > Insecta > Lepidoptera > Papilionidae > Parnassius > Parnassius smintheus. The sequence continues at coordinate 44,234,815 of JAUPFT010000011.1, read as the reverse complement.
ACTTCATGCATATTGTAAGTATTGGAAGTTAAAAGGTTCTAATTTCTATGAGAAAAGATGAAATCATAGCTGCGATGTTAATTATATTTGGGATTTATGTAAATATTTGGTAACGGCTGAGAAAAAAATATTAATAAAAAACATTACTTGATGGGGAAAGCTTGCGCACCCCGTAGGAATCCGGCTAGGAGCGGCGTTTTGGTCAACCTCATCAGTGGCCCGGCGGTAGCAGCGTCGACGAGTTTGGGCTCCATAGACTTTCATGTTAGAAAAGTGTTGGTAGGTTTTCATGACACGGTTCTTTGAATGATGACATTCGAAGACCTCTTTTCTCTATAAATGTTCCCTCGGTTTTAGAGCCTTGTGGAATATTTAGTTACGATGGCAAGAGACCCGACGGTATGACTTTTGTTTCAAGGGAGAGAGTAGTATCCCTAGTATGGGATACTACTTGCATTGACACTTTGACAGTTTCTCATCTCAGGGGTACCTCGTTTAGAGCCGAAGTAGCATCAGAAGCAGCTGAACTAAGTGGCGCAAATTTAAGTCTCTGAGAGATGATTACATATTTGTGCCATTTGCTGTACAGACTATCGTCGGTCCTTGGGGTGAACGTGGAGTCCACGTGTGCACGACTAGTCACCGCTGCTGGTTTTATGAAGGCTGGTTCTTTTCTATCGCTTTTATCTCGTTCAAAGGCAATACTTAGCCTAGAGAGAAAAAAATATATTCGTGATGGTATTCAGCGAGGAAACGCGGTCAGTGTTCTTTGGACGATACCACACGATATAGTTTTTTTTAATATTGTATAAAAAATATTTATTAATAAAGACCCCACGAATTGCATCTACAGTTTTTAACACTTGTGGTGTGAAAAAAATCTATGGATAGGGGGGGGGCCGCTTAAAGGTGGCTCCAGGCGCTCATCGGCTGCAAGAGCCAATAACATCATTAATAATATATAAAAAGTATTTTATAGTCTTATAATATTTTTACTCCTAAGAAGATGGTAAATGAGTACATAAATTTACATTGAAAAAATTGATAAGTGCTGGCGGGTATAGAACCCGGATTTGCTGGTTTATTTATGAGTGCTTATCTCACAAGGTACCATGGCTCTTATTTGTTGGTTATATATAATATGTAAGTATGGTTTAAAAGAACAGTACAAGATCTTTACCTTGAGTGCGGCGGGTCCGTGTTCTAAGGACTGTTTCCTCGCACTAGCTAGGTAATTTTCAAGATGGCGCAGTATCATGCGGATGATATCTGTCCTCGTGACGGAGTGCAGCATTCCCCACACGTCCAAGCCCATGAACGGAACTATTATAACTGTAAAGTTGAAAAAATATTAAATAACAATCAAGACAATGCAGCGTATCTAGATTTGAAATAAATAAGTTTTAGTATACCTTTACCGCTTTGAACTATGCACGTTAATGTTTGTAAACTTTTTTTTACAAGATAAGGGTAACAAACGAGCACGCAGTTATAATTAGTTGCCGTGATCCGTAGACATCTACATCTATCCTCGTTTGCGAATCAAAATGCAAATGCGTTGTCACCCGTAGGAACTAAGATGGAATGCCTCGTTTTCAGTAAAAGGGGTCTCCGATTCTCTACACTCTAAAATATACGAAACACAGCAGCGTTAAGCTGCTATTTTACGCTAATATTCTGTGAGAGCTTGGTTCTTCCCCGATTGAACCGAAACAGTCGTGCTACAACTATACCATATCTATACAATAAAGAAAATATAATATGGAAAATGCCTGTGCGGCGGGTTATGTCGAACTCTTAACGAACAAAACCTGATGGTGTTCCGTCTTTGCCTCATATTGGCAGGACCACGAGAACGCTTTCGCACACACCCGTGGCCGCTACAGTGCCGGCCACCCCATTACGGCCTCTGCTTGGGAGAGGACCACTCCTCCCCTTTCTCCTTATTAGGTAAAGTGTACCAGACCATCAGGCATATCTTCCTTCGCGGCCTCTAACTCTAAACTCTAACTCCACCTGCGTAGCAGATAGCACTGAGTCCGGTGCGCGGAGGGTATGAGGCCAAGGAAATCGAGCTCTCGAAAGTCTTCCTGACCCCAGCGGAACAGGTCTATGGCTCTGGTGTCATCCAAGTTTTAAGCTGGGGAAAGTAATGGAGCGGCGCCTCGCAATACCGACACTCCTCTCTCCCAAAGACTCCCTCGACAACAGCGGAAGGCCGAGAGGACACCACTCCCGCCACAGTCTCCCAATACGCATCCGGAGAGGACTAAGCAAGCTTACTGAAGGGGACGCAGTGGGTGGCCAAGCTACGGCTAAGCCCTTCGAACACAACAGTATGAGAACCTGTTCGCGAAGGCAGGATATGTTTTGATTTTATAGAAGAGGAGGCAAAAGATCATATTATAGTTCACTGATGGTGGACCGTCCTCGTCATTTTTTTAGGAGAGCATACGGCTTACCCGATGTTAACTACCGTCGCCCTTGAACAACTGCAACACCAGGGGAATTGCAGGTGCGTTGCCTGCCTTTTAGAAAGGAGTAAGCTCTTTCCTTGAAGGTCCCTAAGGCGTATCGGTCCGGGTAAATCGCCGGTGATAACTATTCCACACAGAGGTCGTACGAGGATGAAAACTCCTAGTGAAACGTACAATGGTGAATCATCCAGATGGTGTGGATGGTATATAGAATTAATTAATTTATTTATTTATTTAATATTCTTTATTGCACACCGTACAAAAATACAGATTATATACCTATACAAAATAAGTATGCAATGGGCGGTCTTATTGCTGATAGCAATTTCTTCCAGGCAATCAATGAATGGACAGGATGACACGAAGATGACAGCGGTAGGGCAAATTGTAATAAAAAATTATACACATTTTATATATATATATATATATATATATATATATATATATATATATATATATATATATATATATATATAATAAACATGCCAACTACAAATATAAATACATACAAAAATAAAATAAATATATATTTAATTAATTAATTAAATCAATCAATATACTACATATACTATACTTAATGGCTAGAGTGGGAGCGACGTTACAATTTAAAATGCTAGGTAATGATTCTTTACTAGGTTTTTAAATACCGGTAGGGATTGTGCGCGTTTAACTGCCAATGGTAGTTCATTCCATAAATGAACGGTCTGTACAGTAAAAGACTTGTTCATATAATTAATATTTTTAATATGCTATTTTAATCAATATTTTAATTAACCATCGAACAATCCACCTGATGGTACGAGTTGGCTACTGCAGGTCGAGGACATCTGCGACCCATATCAAACACAGAAGCTGCAGGCTTCTTCGTCATTACGGTGTCATTACTGATGACTAATATGAGACGCCTCTTAGCCAGTAATTACACTGGTTCCTTATAACCGTAATACTATTACAGTAGTGTACGAATCGCACTCATTTTTGCAAACATACAAAAATAAGTAAGAGTGTTAAAAAGAATGGTACCGACATAGACTTCTACGTTGTAAAGGAGTTTTACCATCTATACCTGTTCTAACAGAACACGTAATACTCACTTGGTGATCCCTCTTTATCAAAGCCCGTCGTGCCGCTAGGGAAATACTTCTGAAGCGGTTCTGGAGCCTGCCACGTTTCAAGTGTAGTATCAATACCCCACTTCTCACGCCATATCAGCGACTACAAAAAGTTTAAAAGGCATAATGCTAACATTAACGCGGTTGCAATATATTTAATACGAGTAACATACCTTTTTCATCAAGTGAGAAACGAGCACACAGTCCAACTGATAGTAAGTGAATAACCATAGACATCTATATCTATATTTGATTAAAAAACAAAATGCAAATGCGTTGTCACCACTAAAGCTGTTTGGTGTCGCGTTGCCTAGTTTCCAGTAAAAAGGGTCTTCGGTTCTCTGCATTCTTCATACGAAACACAGCATTATTAAGCTGCTATTTTACGCTGGTACTATGTGGGCGTGATCATTCCCCGGTCAAGCCCACCCATTTGTGCTTCAACCACAACATAGCTGCGGTATAGCTCTAACACATACAATAACTGATAGTGCGTAGAGAAAAGGCATAATATAATATTTTTTTTCCAATCTTTGCTCAATATTATTTTATTGCATTAAGAGCAGTTTTCATTCCCGGCTTAGGTAAGGCGTTTTTGTTCGGTCCCAAATCGTTGAAGTGTCCTTTAAGCCTTTAATTTGTTAAGTTCCTTTACAGTTATTAAATGTTTCCTCAAACTGTAACACATCTCTTATTTTTCCAATACATACTTATTTGTTTTTTTTTTGTAATATTTATAAGTAGGTGTTTATATTTATAAAAACTAATGATAGCGCCAGTAAAGCTTATGATTTTGTAAAGTGGTAGGGACTAAGAGTACACCTAATGGTTAGTGGCTGTTGCATCCCAAATACACCGGCAACCAACATGAATCAAAACAGGCTACAAAAGTTTTGTTACCCCTGAGGACTAAGATGGAATACGTCAGCTTGTAACTGTTAACTGGTTCTCTATAATCTTCAAACCTGAATACAACAGTGCCTACACTGCTGCTACTACAAGGCCGTAGAAGTAGGTAAAAGTTAGATACACTTTTACCCAGATAAACGGCTAGGCAGAAAAGAGTAATAAAAAAATAAAAAGTATTTTGTAATATCCTTTAATTTTTTCTTCAAGAGAGAGAGAGAGAGAGAGAAGTTTTAGGTTATAAACGTATATATTTAATATATATATAACGTATTATTATTTTATTCGACTTAAATGTGGTGTGTATGTATTTATTATGTATATATACTTTAATATGTGTACACTTTATTTATGTATAATGTTTCGCATCTTCCAACAATTGACTTTAGCACCCAGGGTTGACTGGCAGGAATACCACATGGCATTAAGTCCGCCCTATGTACCCTTTAGCTTTAGGTGTTATAAGATTTTAAATAAATAAATTCATTTAAGTTTTCATTATATTTATTCAAGAAATTAACGTAATTTTATAACAAGTTAAAAACCCATGTTTTAAGAGAAATATTAAATTTTTAATTAATTAGTACAGAGTTAAAGGAGGCCCTATGTACCCTTTACCTTTAGGTGTTACATTTAAGATTTTAAATAAATAAATTCATTCGTTTTCATTATATTAATTCAAGAAATTACTGTAATTTTATAACAAGTTAAAAACCTATGTTTCAAGTGAAATATTATTTTTTTAATTAATAAGTGCAGAGTTAAAGGAGGTTATTTGAAATATATACATATTACTTTATTTGGGTTAAAGTTGTACAATCTAAAATATATACAAGGGATGCTCACATCTCGTAGCATTTTCTCTGCTGCTTCCGGATCCCATTGTCTAGCTGAAACAAAATTAATCTCGTTATTCGATGTGTGGTTGTGGAGTAAAACACTAGATATTAATGACTTCAATAATCTTCATTTTCATCAACACGAGAATGGTTGGCTGGTGGACAGAGACCGAGATTTTTACTTGGTAGAATCATGCTGCAGCTATATTAGTTATAGCTCGAACGGGTCGGCTCCGCCGGGGAAGGACCACGCTCTCACAGAATACCAGCGTAAAATAGCAGCTAAACGCTGCTGTGTTTTGTATAGTGAGTGTAGAGAACCGGAGACCAATTTTACTGGAAACGAGGTATCTAAGTGACTCGTGACTACGTATCTGCATTTCGTAATCGAGGGTAGATGTAGATGTCTGTGAGCCACAGCAAACACTTACCATCAGGTGGACTGTGTGCTTGTTTACAAAAACATTCCTCTTCCTGAATATGAACGATTTGTCATAAGCGTTATCCTTGACAGGTGATGAGATCTTAGAGGTATTTCACGTAGTCCCCGCTTACAACTTTTTAGAAGAATATTGACTAATTGTAGATTTAATTTTCTTAAATATTAATTCACCTTGTACAGTGTTATTTTTCTAAGAGTAGCCAAATCTTAAACTTGAGTTTTTGAAAATACGAGTAAATAAGGCTTCTATTTTTATTTAAAATTATGCCAAATGGAATGTGATTTACGGGCAACAACTTTTTTGCCTACCAATCGACCCTTACGAATGTGCAGTTATATCAATTAAAATAATGCATTTACTACGCATTTTCAATTTAAAAGATAAAAAAACAGAATGTTTGAGATTTTTATAATAAATTTTTCTTCTTAATTTCCCTATATTACTTATTCTGAACCTTGGTTATTGCAGAATAACCTGTATTTCACAGTTCGGGAGCAATGGGTTCAACCTCTGCTTGCACCAAGGAAATTGTCAGTTGTAGATTTAAGTGCTGATTTAACCATTGCTCGATCTTTAAAGGAAAACATCGGGAACTTGCATGTTTGACAAATTAAAAAAATATATTTCTAGGCTATGTGAAGAAATGAGAGAAGGCCTGTGCCAAGCAGTGGGGGATAATGACTTATAAGTCGTAAAATAGCAGCCTTAAGCTGCTATTTTACTGGTATGTGTTTCGTATTGTGAGTGTAGATCGAGGATAAATCTAGATGTCTATGGGCCACAGCATCCACTTACCATCAGGTGGATTTCGTGATATTCTATAAAAAATAGCTATGTAAGTTGTAAGCATTTACGTAAATAAATAAAAAAAAACATGTGGTAATGTGTGTCTTATAGAGTCTTGTATCACTGGTGTGGTCAATGTTCATATTACGAGTATTTTTCCGTCTTTGCTATAGTAGTTTAGTAACCCGGCACTGACCTCCGATAACGGTGCCAAAACTAATGTATGATAATTTCTTGTAATAAATGGTACTGTTGTCCAGAAGATATAAATATACAAGATGTCCATTATAAAAATATAATATTTTATTGTAAAAGGCAGTAAAAGAAAAATTAGTTTTGATTCGAATTGTAAACATTTTAAATAATTTTAAATTGAAACATGAGAATTTTTAAAAATAAAAAAACTAAGTAGACTAGTTGTAGATTAAATAAAAAAATTGATTTATGTAATCTACAAAAAATATAATGATAGATATAATTCGAATTTCAATATATTTTAATTAGTTTATTTATTTTATTCTAAATTTTTGTTTTTATTTTTCGTAAAATATCAGTGCCATAAGCTCCACGTTCCGTTTTCCTTTACCGTCGAGCACATAGTAAATTTCACTAGTACTTCTTATTATATTGTAACGCGGTAATGGAGCCTGAACCGCACCAACTCCAATCCCCCATCCCTTCAGCCGGGGTGAGACTGGAACGTCATCAGCGAGTGACTGAGACCCAAGGCGCTAATCTCGCCTCGGCTGGAGAGCATCCACTGGTGTCGGCTGGGGGTAAGGGAGGTGGGAGAGATAAAGGGAAAAGTAAGGCGGAGGTTAAGAGTGCCAGTAAAGGACGTCTTCGTCCTCAGCAGGCGAAAGCGAGCCCTGGCTTGCTTTGCAGAGGATAATATCGAACTCGACCTTAGAGCCTTGGGTGGCCAACATCAATTTCTGGGATTGTCCGCTGCCGGTAACATCCTAGTAAATACTAAAGGCGGTAGACCCAGAGCTTGTATCATTTACATTAAAAACATTGAACTTTTAGATGTTCCACAGTACTGCAATGATGACCTGGTCACAGCCTTCATAAATCTAATGGGATGCACAGGAACCAGAGTAATCATTTGCTTAGCCTACCTTCCCGCAGAGAACCCAGATCCTGCTATCGAGTTAGAGCGAATGGCGGAGTTCGCCCGAAAACACAACGCCGAATTTGTGGTGGAATGTAATGTTAATGCTCACCACAAAGCCAGGGGAGCACTTATATTAACGAAAGAGGTGAGTTACTTTATTATTTTCTCATCGCCTGGTAAGCTTAAACTTACGTTGTACCAACCTTTGTAACTCGTGCTAGGCAAGAAGCGAAAACGACCTGAGATGTAACAACAGGGTTGTTCTAAAATGGTTTCCGAGGCACGCGGGTATTGTAGGCAATAAACTGCCGACAAGCTTGCACGGGAGGGCTCAAAGAGTACAAAATTTGGACCCGAGCCATTTTTTAGAATCTCAAAAAGCCTTCTGGACGGAGCCAGAAGAAGTGAAATTGCTCACAGCTAAGCAACTCCTTCTATTCGTTGAAGACTTAGCAGTGAACTATAGACGTAGCAGCGATCACAACAGATCTTTTAGGCCGCAGTGATACGTGCACGTACATAGCTGCTCGCCCATGAAAACAAGCCATCGCATCGCTTATAATTACATTTTATTGGTGTCGGTGTGGATCGAACCGAAACCGAGTGCTCGTTCACGCACTGTCAAATTTACGGTAAATCGTGGTAAGCTTTTTTTTTATAGGATAGGGTGACAAACGAGCACACAGTCCACCTGATGGTAAGTGGTTGCTGTGGCCCATAGACATCTACATCTATCCTCGATTACGAATCAAAATGCAGATGCGTTGTCACCCGTGAGGACTAAGATGGAGTGCCTCGTTTCCAGTAAAAAGGGTCTCCGGTTCTCTACACTCACCATACGAAATACAGCAGCATTAAGCTACTATTTCACGCTGGTATTCTGTGAGAGCGTGGTCCTTCCCCGGTCGAGCCGACCCATTCGTGCTACAACTATACTACTAATATAACTGCAGCATGGCTCTACCATCTCTTTCTTATTGCATTAAACTAAAATATTTGAATTTCTCACCTCTTAGCCACCGTAAAAGGTAATGATCGTTATGCTCGGGTTTCAAAACGTCTCGAACACTTCGACGAAACTGAAACAAGAAAACGTTACATTAAATTAAATTAAAAAAAACTGTGTAAATATTTTGTTATATCTAATAAAGTATTAATTGTAATTTCTATAACATACCACTACATTTTTTTTATTAAAAAATTGGTAAATATGTGCACTGGTATAAAACGTAAGGCATAGAAAAGGCATAGAGTATATGTATAATCACCACGTATTTTACAACATAACTAACATAGTAATTAACCAAAAATTCTTCATTCGGTTAATACTCATAACATTAAATAAAGCAGGATAACAAAAATCCTTAGAACAATAACTATAGCATAGTTATTTTTTATAGGATAGAGTGACAAACGAGCTCACAGTACACCTGATGGTAAGTGGTTGCTGTGACCCATAGACATCTACATCTATCCTCAATCAAAATGCAGATGCGTTGTCACCCGTGAGGACTAAGATGGAATGCCTCTTTACCAATTAAAAGGGATTCCGGTTCTCCACACATATGAAAAACAGCAGTGTTAAGCTGCTATTTTACGCTGGTATTCTGCGAGGGCATGATCCTTCCCCGATAGGACCGACCCATTCGTGCTACAACTATGCTACTAATATAGCTGCAGCATGTCTCTACCAGTATAATATTTCCACGTATATTGTGACGACTGACGAGCACAAATTAAAGTGTTTGTGTCCTGGTTAAAGTATGTATCATACGTTTGTTGTGTCTTGTTCGCCAGACCTACTTGTACGTTGCTAGGAAACGTTACTGACATAATAGTTTTTCGAATGTCACTCAAGAACTTAAGACAAATCAGTGCTTTTATAAATACAGTTCATAATAATACATACCTAATATATTATTTTTAAATGTATATAGAGAGCTGGTAAGTAAATCATGGCGGAAGGCGATAATGTATCAGCATACAGTATGGAGGGAGGTCAAGACACGGTCGGCTTGCCGCGAATTGTAATGGTTACCGAAGGTTCGGATACATCAGCTTCATCACCATCTTCAACAACATCTTCTGAAGACAACTGGGCGGATTTGATCAAGTCCTCGGAAATACCACCAGAATACTGGCATATACAAAAACTAGTGAAATATATGAAGGCTGGAAATCAAACAGCTACGACGGTTGCTCTCTCTTGCTTAAAAGATCACGATTTGACAGTAGAAGTTAACCAAAGAGCGATTCAGGAAATCGGAGGACTCGAACTTTTAGTTAATTTACTGGAAACAAGAGATCTTTGTTGTATTCTGGGCAGCTTGGCTGTTCTCAAAGATATAACGCCAAACATTGAAATAAGAAAAAAGGTAACTGATTTAGGTGCGATCCCCCTGCTTGTCGGCTTACTGTCAGATCCCGCTAAAGATGTGCAAATATTAGCAGCTGAAACTATAGCAAATTTAGGCAGAATTCGCAAAAGTAGGAAATTCTGCAGAAAGTTTGGTGGAATACCGAAATTAATTGATTTGTTAGATGTCAAAGAGAGGTAATTTCGTATTTTAATTTGTAAAATGGAAAAGATTTACATTTATGTTTTGTTACAGTATTAACTTATTTTGTTTATTTAATGTTATTTGTTAAATAATTAGATATCTACTAACGCCTCGAAAAGAACTAAACAAAGATGAGACGCAATTCCTTGACATTGCACGTGCTGGTGCTAAGGCTTTATGGTCAATGTCTTCATCACAAAGAAACCGCGAGGCTATGAGGAAATTTGGTATGATACCTTTGATGGCTCGATTGCTCAAGACGGTGCATCTTGATGTTGCTGTGCCTGCAGTCGGTTTACTGCAGATGTGCGCCAATGAAACGTCTTTCCAATTGGCCATACAGACCGAAAAGATGGTTGATGATTTAATCAAACATTTGGCAAATGAGGATAAAGATTTAAAGGTATAATTTAATGTAAAAGAAAACAATTTATTTAAGTCAGAAACGATCATAGTTCTTGGTTTTTGTTTTAGACTTATTGCAGTTTAGCGATATACAAATGTGCTAGCGATGCTATTACAAGGGATATGATACGAGAAGCCGGAGGTTTAGAACTCTTGATAGAGGCGGCGCAAGATAGCAGTAATAGAACGAACAAGCCTTTAATGGCCGCAGTGACGGGAGCTCTTTGGAAATGTGCCAATAGCGACGCCAGCGTGAAGAAGTTGGATAGTCTTGGAGCAGTTCCGATATTGGTTAGGTTGCTTGATGATGAAAACGATGGGGTACTGACTAACGTTGCTGGAGCATTAGCAGAATGTGCTAAATTTCCACCTAATAGAGAAAAGATACGCACCGCAGGCGGAATACCATTACTAAGTAAGTATGACAGGAATAAAATAGAAAGATATTTTGAAAATTGTAGTAAGATATCTGTCAGTATTTCAAAATCATGATATTAATCCATCACTAAGTGGTCTCTCGACTACTCCAGTACTCCTAACTCGCACTCATTATGTTTTTAGCTGTACCTGGCTAAAGTTAGTAAGTTGGAAAATTATAGTTATAACTACGAAACATACGTCTATTGCGATTTATTTATAATCTAGTTGTAAGTTTAAGTAAACATCTACGTCTTTATCATCAGCCCCTAATAGTCCACTGTTGGGCTTATATCCACTCTCTGTCTTTTTACAGAGAGATTTGTCTTAATAGTCACGGTATGCAGGCGAAATGATGTAAGTCCGACGGAAACGAGATAGTTATAGCGCCACCAACCGAAAGAGTATAAGATTTTCTTGACATTGCCCATACATCATACATCGAAAGAGGGCACCTCTTTCGACGTCCGTGCTATTAAATGGGGTGATGGATTCCCTTATGCAGCAACCACATCGAAAGTGCGCCTTTTTGACTATGTACGGTGCGTTTAACTTAAACGATTTCCCTTCAAATCATCATTACATTAAATAAACGAGCATACATAATGATCTTTAAGAAACTACTTTGCGTGATAATGGCACGCTGCATGCTGTATTACGGCTGCAGCGTGGCTGGTTTGGCTTAATCGAAGAAGGGTCTCGGTCGTACAGAATATCAGCTTAAAGTAGTAGGTAACATAATTCTCCTATTGATTAAAAACTACTTTTACGGATTTTATCGCGTTTATTTTACTATTTTTTATTTCCCGACGTTTTGGCACAGATTAATAAATAGTTTAATAAGTTTCGGGCGCTTTCCAGCACCCATGGTCACGGGGGACTGGGTGCTGGAAAGCGCCCAAAACGTCGGGAATTAAAAAAAAAAATAATAAAATAAACGCTATAAAATCCGTAAAAGTAGTTTTAATCAATGTGTAGTGTTCGCGTAAATATAAGAAATCATTATAATTCTCCTATGTTGCTTATTTTACTGGTAGGTGTATGATTTAGATTCTTAAATGTAAGATATAGGTATATAGAGATGTCTATGCACCATAGACATCTCTATATACTTATATCAGTAAATGGATGCTATTTACTATTTGCCAGCATTTGGCTTTCCGTCTGATTATAGTGTGTGTAACGTCTTCAAAGCAAAAGTAAAAACACTGATCCCACATTGGGATGGTAGTCAAGCATTTATAATAGTTAAAAAAAGGTGATCTATGTGCTAGTTCATCGCCCTTTCTTCAATTTAAAAACGGGGGCAAACGAGCATGCGGCTCACCTGATGTTAAGTGACTACCGACGCCCATGATCAACCGCAACACCAGGGGAATTGCAGGTGCGTTGCCGGCCCTTTAGAAAGGAGTAAGCTCTTTTCTTGAAGGTCCCCAGGTCGTATCGGTCCGGAAAAATCGCCAGTGGTAAACTATTCCACAGAGAGGTTGTACGCGGAAGAAAACTCCTTTTGAAACGTACAGTGGTAGACCGCCAAACATCCACATGGTGTGGATGGTATCGGGACGTTTAATTTGGACTCTGTAATGTTAGTACTGTTAGCCTTCTGGCTTTTAAAGCTTGTACACTTCAGATAGCCGTTCTGAATCAGACGGCTTTTCAGCTATATGCCTTGGCTGCAACGCCTCAGCGAATTAAAGCTATTGACTTTAGCTATTACAATTAACAAATTTCAATTATAAATATTGAATATTAGCTATTACCATGTATCAAAACAACTACCTATTTAAACAATGATTTAATACCATTTTATTCACCAGTACACCACTTAAACAATACCCATAAACCATTATTGGAAAACGTGCCCCTAGTACTAATGGAATGCGCTAAAGAACAAAATTGCATGGCGGAAATAGACGAACTGGACGGAGTTAGATTAATCTGGTCTTTACTGAAAAACGACTCAAAGAAGGTGCAGACTAACGCGGCGTTAGCTTTAAGTCCATGCGTGCAACATGCGACGGATTCAGGCGAGATGGTCCGGTCATTTGTTGGTGCTTTGGAGTTGGCTGTGGATTTGTTGGACTCTGACGACCACAATGTTTTGTCGGCGGTGTGCGCAGCGATCGCCACAATAGCCAGGGACCATGAGAATTTGGCCGTCATCTCCGATCACGGTGTGGTGGCTAAGCTCTCTAAATTGGGTAAGTCATCCAGTCAATTACGAATCTTTGTAAATAAAACTGTCGGACCATAGGTACTTACTACATATTTATATATGATAAATATATAAATAACATATTGACAAAAATATATATTAACAAAAAAGAAATATATAATCGCATGCCGGTGCCAGATACAGCTAGTTTTTTATATATAAAATGTCAAATTTCATTACTAGAAACTGTTTTACAAAACATTAAAACCATTCTTTTTTGTTTGATTTTTTTTATAGGTGACTAGCACACAGTCCATCTGATGGTAAGTGGATGCTGCGGCTCATAGACATCTACATTTATCCTTGATTACAAATCAAAATGCAGATGTGTTGTCACCCGTGAGGACTAAGATGGAATGCCTCATTTCCAGTAAGGAGGGTCTCCGGTTTTCTTCACTCACCATACGAAACACAGCAGCATTAAGCTACTATTTTACGCTGGTGTTCTGTGAGAGCGTGGTCCTTCCCCGGTCGAGCCGACTCATTCGTGCTACAACTATACTACTAATATAACTGCAGCATGGCTCTACCACGTATAAAATGATGGATAAGATAAAGTAATAAAGGTTTAAATAATTAAATAAGCAGATAAATATTTAAACCATTATTGTAAAAATTTAATTTTATATCAATCTAAATTTGGAAAGCGTAAAAATACAATAACGTGAAAGTTAATAGTTAAAACTTTCGCTTCAATCGAAACTATTTCGTTGAAAAAAAAAATTAAGCTCGCAATGATGCTATTAAATTGCTTGTGGTTGGCCATGAAAAAATTTTTCCCTTATTTAATGTAATAATTAAGAACGTAATGTGCATAATATATTATACGTGGCTATAACCTAAAATTCTTTTCCTAATCTTATCTCAAGAACATCTCTCTCATCATAACTCAAGAACATAATAATCACTTAATTACAAATTTTCTTACAGTGACCTAGTCACCAAAATTAGATCCCCTGGGCATCATTGAAGTAACTTTAAATGCTGATATTACATGTACTCCATAATGTAAAAAACATTAATACGTGGCCATGCAAGTTGCATGCCCACAAAAAATAAAACATAAACTTTGCCAGCCCGTTCTCTGAGCGCGGAGTCACCACCATCACCTTGAACTGTTTCTACTGATATTCCCTTAACAACGAAAGTGGACCTAATTGCCCAGCATTGCACTTGTTACTTGTATTAGTTAAATTATCACTTCTCATCCCGATTTTTTTTCTATTTAAATTCGCGGTCAAAGCCGAAAACCGAAATGATTTGATTTTTAAAATTTGCAGTCAGTACTACCGATGATCATCTGCGGGCGAATCTAGGTGTAGCCATTGCGTATTGTTGTGATTGGGCTCAGAACCGACAGGAGTTTGGGAAGCGCGGCGCCATCACACCTTTGGTCAACTACATGACATCACGCGACCCTAATGTCCACAGAGCTACAGCTCTAGCCCTCTACCATCTGTCATTTTACTCCATCAATTGCGTCACCATGCATGCTGTAAGTTTACTTGATTTAACTTTATTAATATAAACCTTCGCAGCTAAGATAAAACAAAAGAGCAAAGTTTGATAATTGTTTTTAAATAATAAAACTTAAAAGATTATTTTTAAGTACTTTAAAACGTTGAACTGTTTCTTCCTGTTATTTCAGTGACTTTTGTTTTAATGAAGGTTAGCAAGTGCGAGTTGTATATAATAAACTTTGTAACGCTGAAAAATAAGGGATAGTAGTCTTTTAAAGATCAGAATTTTGACAGTATTTTTCATTAATTAAAAAAAGGACCAAATCTTAATGCATTTATATAGGTATCATATTATTAAGATGTGTTCAGCAGGGTTTTTTATTTTAGCGCATGCAATTAAATTTATTAATTGCGGCGCTTGATTGAAAAACAAGCAAATATTTTTTGTATATATATAAATACAACATAACAAAGTATTTCGATTTGACAACAACACAAAGCCAAAATTTTATTCCAAATTTATCAGGTTTATTTGCCATATATTGAATGAAAGGACATCAAACTTTTGTAGCAAACAGCTGTTCATTTATTGTTTTTTTCTGGTTTGTATCTGTGTACATTTTCTCCTGGTTTGTAGCACGAAATGCAGTTGTCAATATAATAATTCCATACTTGTAAAATCAACGCAAATTTATTTGTCATAATTCTCGCAGATCGTTCGAATTTCACATTGAATCGTAAATATTTAATAACTTCTTTGAATCTATATGTATTATACTCCACAAATCATTAACTGATATAAGTACTCGTATTTCTCGCTACAAAACAACCTCTAATATACAGAATGGAAATTAATTTTTCAAGTTCTTCTAGAGAAATATACCATGAATGACCAAACCGACGACTTGCATCGACCTCTGTACTATATTTTATGTATCGTAAAATCGTATCATCTATCGATAAGTTTCAGGCTGTCATGAAGTTCTCTCCAGTATGTGTATATATATATATATATATATATATATATATATATATATATATATATATATTGAAGCGACGGTAGCCTAGTGGCAGGGCGCGGACCGCGAACTCAAAAGGTCGGGGGTTCGAATCCACCATTCGACTACAGTCGTGAACCACTCCTAACACAAGCATTTTCAGCTTACCAGGAGTGGTTAAAGAGAATATTAGTAATGTTAGTTAATAGGATTATTAATATTTTTATACGAACAAAATATATATATATATATATATATATATATATATATATATATATATATATATATATATATATATATATATATATATTGAAATTCAAACTAAATACCTAAAAGCTAAAACCTCAACATTGTGGTTGAATCTATTTGATATGGCATTGGTGTTGTCGATGCGATAAGTTGCTACGGTTACATGAAATGTAACAACGTTTTTATGCCGTGTGGTAACATTATAATTGTACTTAGCCCTTCAGCATAATGTTATATTATCTACATATCGACGTTATGCTCGCTGCCCACGTTCAACTGGCTGTACAGACTAATTCTATGTTCTTTGTACTTCATATAGATTACCGCTTCCCTATCATTATTTTTTTAGTTTAAAGATCTGAGTTACAACAATTAGTTTAATCTTCTCTATTACATTACGTCAATTCTCATGTTATTATGTTGTACCTGTAATTACGTATGAGGTTGTATAATATATTAATAAAATTACAGCTTGCGTTTGCTCGCAAATTCACTCATCACAACGTATAAGTTTAATTTGGTAGGAAGCAAACAAGTAAAGGAAGAAATGTATTTGTTTTAATAGAATGGGGGTGTCAAACGATCACACAGTTCAACTGATGGTAAGCGGATGCTGTGGCCCGTAGACATCTACATTTATCTTCGATTAAGAATCAAAAGCGACAGTAGCCTAATGGCAGGGCGCGGACCGCGAACTCAAAAAGGTCGTGGTTTCGAATCCGTCATTCGACTACTGGCGTGAACCATTCGTAACACAAGCAATTTAAGTTTACCACGAGTGGTTAAGGGGAATATTAGTAATGTTTATAGCATTGTTAATATTCTTTTAATTAAAAAAAATGCCGATGCGTTGTCACCCTTGAGGACAACGATGGAATGCCTCATTTCTAGTAAAAATGGTCTCCAGTTCTCTACATTCACGATACGAAATAAAGCAGCATTAAGCTGCTATTTGGCGCTGGAATTCTGCGGAGCGTGGTCCATTCCCGGTCGAGCTGACCCATTCGTACTACAACCATAATATAGGTGCAGCCTGGTTCTGCCACGTAAAGTATACAGAAAAAGGATAAATTTATCGATATCAAAGAAAATAATGGTCTTGTATCTATTAATATAAGACATACTTTATAATTCTTGATGTTTTTTTGCAGGCTGGCGTAGTGCAATTCCTTCTAGAAACAATCGGTTCGAAAGATCCGATCCTACAGGAAGCATCAGCTGGTTGTCTATGCAATATTCGCAAACTTGCACTGGCTACTGAAAAAATTAAATTAAAACAATAACTATTTTCTTTTTTTTCGTTTTCATAGTTAATTTGAGGAATAATTGTTTCCTAATATAGTCTGTGAATTGTTATTATAATCATCGTGCTTTACTTACACTCTTAGTTATTGTTTTATATTTATTGTTTAATATTTCAAATGCATTAGGAATTTCGGGAATCGATTAATGACTAATAAATTTAGTAACGTTCTTCTTCCAACTCCGACCAAGTTTAATCGACGGATAGATTACGCCACATCTTATCGTCAAGTAAATCTTGAAAGAAGATTGTACAATTCGATTCAAATAAGAATGGAAACGTCAATGACCTCGAAAGACCACGATCTGTCAACTGTCACTTGAAAGTACGGCCTGCAAAGAAAATGAATATTTTTTTCCACTTTATTTAACTGAGTCTTAGTATTAGCAAATCTATTGAACGCAGAGTAATTTTTATAAATTAATTTAAAGGTGGAATATTTTAAATACCTACATAAATCCATGTTCTATATTTATAAGGGAAAGCAGCAGTGATGGTGATGATGACAAAGATCAGTCATTCACTCACAGTCACTCACAGACAGTGATGCACAGATGAGCCCAATTCAGAAGAAAAAGCAAGATTCAGATTAATGCTTTTTCGTTCACGGTCGAAACTAATAATTTCGAAATAATATTTATTTACAGAAGAATGTAAACAATTACTATTTAAATATTATTTGTTTTTTAAATACTATTTAAATATTATATGTGCTAGAGTCATGCTGCAGTCATACTAGTAGTATAGTTGTAGCACGAATGGGTCGGCTCGACCGGGGAAGGACCACGCTCTCACAGAATACCAGCGTAAAATAGTAGCTCAATGCTGCTGTGTTTCGTATGGTGAGTGTAGAGAACCGGAGACCCTTTTTACTTAAAACGAGGCATTCTATCTCTGTCGCCACGGGTGACAACGTATCTGCATTTTGATTTGTAATCGAGGATAGATGTAGATGACTATGGGCCACAGCAACCACTTACCATCAGGTGAACTGTATTACTCTATCCTATAAAAAAATGGTTTGAGCTATGACTTCACAATATGGCGCCAGGTCAGTTCTTTTCTTATTAGAGTCGCATTATACGATCAGTACGTGCCAAATTACCTACGGATCTATGGAACTGAGCTGAGACGTGATCACCCACTATTGACCGTATGATTGCTTAGGATGGCTCAGCTACCTAAGAAGAGAACTAACAATTTTCGGGGTTTCTCTGTGTAACAGAGTCCGTAATAATAATATAGAACTGAGTAACTGGAATCACTAAGTTGAAGCAGCGATAGATTTAGCTCGACATACTGACAACCCATGGGAAAGAAAGGTTCTAGAGTGGCCTAGACAAGTGTAGGGCGGCTCGCCACAAGACGGTATGACGCCTTGGTAAAGTTTGCAAGAAGTCGATGGTTGCCTGTAGCTCACGATCGTCCTTTGTGCCATTGATTGGGGGAGGCTTGTGGTTATCTATGGACTTGTCATGGGCTGTGATTATGATGATAACGTATACTTGGTTCTATAAAAGTTTCGAAATGTTGAATTCTTGACAATACAAAACCTTACAGTTAAATTATTCTTACATTGGATATATATTTTCTCTATAGAAGAAGTATGACAAGCGAGAATACAGTCCACCTGATACTAAACCTATCGTCATTATCACATTACATCTATTCTGCATTAAGTAATAAAACGCAGATATGGCCTCTGAAGACTAAGATGACATGCCTCGTTATCAGAAGTGTTGAGAGCTGCGTTACTAGTGCGAGGGTATCGCTATCACCGAACTCTGTTTGCAGCTTGCACAAAACTGTCTGCGTGGTAAAGCCACGCTGCAGCTATGTTAGCGATACATAGATGCTGTACAAATGGGTCGGCTCGTCTAGGGACCACGCTCTCACAGAATACCTCCAGGAATCAGCAAAACAATGCAAGCAATGAAGTGCACGACTTCGCCTTCTGACTCACCAGCAGTCGCTTTGAAGCTGTAGGAAAGTTAGTCTAGATTCCACGCCCTATGCTCCACTTCCCGCGAATTCCACAGACTGCGTGGACAGTAACTACGGGAATCCTCCAGAATTCCCCGAAAGACGTGTGACTTCTTTTCTGGATCTATCTAGTTTGCGCGTTACACAATTAACATAAGACTTATTTTACTACGTACTATTTCGTTACAAAAATTCGCTTCCAGCAGCAGTTTTGTTACTCAAAAATTTCATGTCAATTATTATAAAGTTTTTAAGTACGAGTATGATCAAAATGTTGTAAGCTTACAAAGCGCGTGCTGGTACTTTGTATGGTTACATAAACTTGACCGACTAAGCTTTGACCATTTATTCAAATTATTTAATCACTGCATTAATCTTAAATGATTGAGTTAAATGTGACATATAAGTTAAATAAAGTATCCCAAACGGTTAACCTTTTATTTACCCTCTTATAGAATGTTCATTTTCTGGAAATAGATCTGTCTAAATAAACAGAATCTACCTTAACGCTTACAAATTGCGGGTATCCATAACCATCTTGTAATAATTAATTTTTTAGTTCGTCAGTGATGTAAAATATTACAAAACGTGATGAGTAACAGACTTTCTATTGGAGCCTGCAAGCCGATATTTTTCACGATGTTATTTAAAACGATATTTCGATACGGCATTAACGGTATTTAGTTAATAATGGCTGAAATAAATTAATTTAGCGAATTAATAATTCAGTAATTTATTCTAAATCGTCACAGACTTTATTGATCTGACAAAATTATTACGAAAACCTAAATTCACAAAAAATGCCTATCAATATTATAGGTTCTTTTTCATTATTTTATTACAAGGGCACGTCAAAAGAATTTTATTTATTTGATATTGGTAAGTTATAGTTATACATCATTTTAAAACTGATGAATTTTGAAAAGAATACGATTTTTAAACCAGTATGATATTTTCTCACAGACTTACATATCATGTTTTGCACCAAAATGATTAATTAGGGTACTATTTATAATTCCCGGGCAATATGAATAATGACAAGTCATACCGGACAATGCAATTAATCTTGATTTAAACTTCATTATTTATCATATTGTAAGTTCATTATGAATAACAATTTATATTACATGGGGAAGCCTACACATACCCGCACCGCGGCGCGGGGGCAAGGACGGGTTATGTAGGACTCGCACTGACTAAAACCCCATGGTGTTCCACCTTCGTTGCATATTGGCAAGGCCACGGGAACGCTTTCGCACACATCCGCGGCCCCTCCAGCGCTGGCCGCCCCAAGGCGGCACCTCCTCTGGAGAATACTACTCCTCCCTAATTTGATATAACCTAATCTAACCAAACCTAACCATGATCACTATAAAGACCACTAATCACTATAAATACAGTAAGTTAATAATGTTAAAGTTGTTAAAAAATAATTTGCTAATCATACGATAATCGTATCGGTACGGTAATCGTACTTATTCGTCCGATAATTTTTTAAATTAAAAAGTTTTCAGTAATATATTTTAATTTATCTATGATTAACGATTATATAATTATAATGTATATTTACATAATTTAGAAGTGTATTGTAGAGATTAATCAAATTATATAAGCCCAAAGATTTGATACACTGTCATCATTAGCATTACAGGCCTTTCACAAATCCACTGATGAACATCCTTGAACCTGCCTCCTTCAAGGAATGTCACAAACCACGGACCTGCATCCACATCGACTTCCTGCATGTAATACATTGCAATTATAAAAATGAAAGCATAATATATTAAGTACTAGGTAAGAAACTAGAGCTCCTGTATAATGGAATTTATCACTTTCACCTATATGATTCCATAAACAAATGTTTACTAAATACGAGTAGTCATCCGTCCGACTAGGTCAAGTTTATGTAAACATACGAAGTGCTAAAATGTGCCTCATATCATAATGTCTTAGGAGCAGAATTGTAGTCTACGACTTTAATTGAATTTCTAAAGTACTATCACTTATTTCTAAAGTACTATAACATTATTTAAAAATATACAATATTTAAAAAAAAACTACCAAATAAAGAAATAAAAAATTAATTACCATAATCATAATAGAGTAGAGTAGAGAACTTTTTTTAATATACGAACGCACAGTCCGCCTGACGGTAAGTAGTTAGTGGATACTGTGACTCAAAGGCACCTACATCTAATAATGATTTCTTAAATTTACGCAAACACTACACATTGAATAAAACTATATATATATATATATATATATATATATATATATATATATATATATATATATATATATATATACGGATTTTATCGCAATTACATCAGATTTGATAAACCACAAATCCTCGCGACAGAACACCGACTCCTATCAAGGATGATACGCGAGGCTATTGAAATTAAAAAACATCCTAATTTCAATAGAGAAGATGGATGGGTGGTGCCATCTGCTTGATATCCTATAATTAACAAAATCAAATCCAGATCCAAGCATACCACTGCAAGACCTAAAGATACTGTAAGCTCGTTCTGCTTAGATCGAACCAAAAATTTATATTCGAAAACTGAAGGTTAGAAACGGGCTAACTATGACATTAGGACATCAAACATCTCAGTCAGGAATTAAAAATAATTTAAAATAAGATAATTATTTTAAATTTAAATAATTTAAAATAAGATATGTATTAATAAATGCGATAAAATCCGTAGATATAGTTCTATTCAATCACAAACAACATCTATCTTCTGCTAAGACTTTGTCATTCTACGCACCGACTGACTGGATATGTGCAGCTGCGAAGTGCTAAGTGATTGCGCCAATAAATCCTTGGCCTTGGCACTTTACTTTGCAACACCAATGTAAGAGTCCGCACTTAGTGTTTGTGTTGCACAATTGAAATGTCGTATTAATATCCCTTCACCCTTCACCACTATTTTCCTGGATTGTTTAAAAAATGTAATTATTCGTGACATATTATGTCTTATCTATACATCCATCCATATAAATAAAATCGAATTTTCTGTATGTAATATTAAAATATTTGTGTAGAGAAGGGGTTATTTATATGCCATTAAGACATGAATAGACTTCCTTGCCCTAAAACCCTTTCAGATGTGGAAGGAGGCCTGTGCCCAACGGTGGGAGTGGGACGCATATTTGCTGTGACTATACCTTTAACTTTAAGACATAAATGAACATTGAATAAAACTACTTTTACGCATTTTATCGCGGTTAATTTAGTTGAAATCTGAATCTGAAATGAGTTTCGGGTGCTTTCCAGATTTCAACTAAATTAAACGCAATCAAATCTGTCAAAGTAGTTTTATACAATGTGTAGCATTCACGTAAATATAATAAATCGTCATGAATAAACATTTTTAATAATATTTCTATCTTGTCTGTCCGTTTAATCTGAGGAATAGCTGAACCGATTGTTGAGGAACAGCTTGAACCGGCGGCACCCTTCAATAAAAGCTAGTGAACATAGATTTATATGTACTATATAAGTACTAGAGAAGCTGTTCCAAACAAACAATGTGCACTACTCTGTATCCGCACATGCGCGGGAAACAGTAGAGTCGCGCATGCGCAGTTGATATAAACGCGCGAAAATTGTCATAATAAATTATTGTTTATTTAGATTGTATTGTGAACCGAGTTCATTTTTTTATTTTCGTTTATTTTGAATATGTGCTAATTTAATATAAAATTATTATTAGCGCCGCTCCGCACTGCGTGAATATCCAAGCAGCAATAACAGGTGTTCCGATTGCAGTACAGTCAAAGAGTGAATACACTACGCGAATTACAGTTCAGTTGAACATAGTGAGTGTTCGGAATGCTATATCTAGTGCGTAGAACATATGTATATCGATGCTAGTGAATGTTTGTTAAATCTTTTGAAAGTCATGCACCAAAATTTCAGCTATTTTAGAAGCGCAGTTATTACTTGACAGTCGTTTGAGTGAGTCAATGTGAGTGTTTTTGCGAAAATGAAAAAAAAGTATCGAGCTTTTATTATTTTTTTGTTTTTGAAAGACAATACGCCTACGTTAATCATCATTCTCGATCTGATCGATTGATGATGATGATCGATTCTGCAGCATCATTTACCACTGTTGGCGACGCGCCTATAAGAACATTTCAATTTATTAATTAACCGATTACGAATAGCTTCTAACAAGCAAGTTATCGAGCAACAATATTTTAATAAGAAAATGCTTAGTTGAATCTTAAAGAAATATCGAATTAATGATATGAAGGTCTTGGGTTCGACTCCCAGACCGGAACAGTTTATTGTTTTCTTAGTAATATTTTCTTAATAAATTCATATAGGGAATTTTTAAGATACAAATTATGTTACCGGATTTGTTCCCCGGTTGAAATCATCTTAATTTAAAGAAATATTAAAATAAAGTTAGAGACCGGATTTGTTCCCCGGTCGAGATGATCGCTGTGCATAAGTAGAATTAATGGAAATGGATTGCATAAGTATTGTCTTATGTAAGTTTAATATGTTTTGTACGAAAACAAATGCCTATTTTCAATGTATTGATTCATGAAATATTTTGTCTATGTTATCTGATAAGAGACATGATAACTGATAAAAATCTGATTAGAAATAGTTTCCTATAGTTAGAGAATTGTGTAAAAGCAGTTATTCACCTAGTATTGTTGATATTAGTGTATACTAAACTTTCCATTTTTTTCTGATAGTCGATAGCCGTGCAAAAGTTAGTTGTTCAATTAGTGTGAGCTCATAGACGCACGCTAGCCACGTACTTAGGAGGCCAAATATGTAAAATTTAAATATTTGTATTTTCAGCAATTTATATATGTAATGACTTGTAAAACATTTCAGGTTGATTGTACGTGCAAAAAAGGTGAATTCTGTGTTATTTTTATGTGAAAATTCCAGTGAATAAGTGAAATGAATAGAGAAAATGTAAATTAAACTGTTGTGTTGGTTAAGATATGTATAATTTAAAGTGGAAAACATTGTTTTAACTTTCTATGTTAAATATTTAAGAAATTTTAACTTGTTCAATGTGAGTAAAATAGGCACATTTTGTTTAATAAATAAAAGGTTTTTTTGTGATATGAAAATGTAACGTATATCGTTGTAAAGATATTTTTTTGTGCTATCTTTATAAGTAAATTGTATAAATGTATGTCTTATACAAAATAAATAATTGAGAAAACCGTGAGAGAGTGATAGTACAAATTGATGTAATTAAGTTGCGCGAGCGCGCAAATGGCGCGGCTCACTTTCGCGTATAGCTCAGGGGTAGCTCAGTAAACGAGTTTTTTTTTGCAATTCGTTCGGGAAGTTCGGGAAGTTCGGGAATCCTACCAGCAGTCAATAAGAAGAAGAAAGAAAAAGTGTAGGGAAGTGATAGGGAAAAGTGATTACTCTCTCACGGAACGGTTTGAAGATAATTGCTGTTTTATTCCCAAGAAATTCATCCCTCAAAATTATACAGTCCACATCGAAGAATTAAGGCGTTGGGACCGGGACGACTTCGGAAGACTCGTAATCCCCGCCTGAACCTATTTTCTGAAAAGGAAGAGGTTATCGCCCTTGTGTGTTACTCCGTTTGCGGAGATCACATACGTTGTTCCCGAACCCAACGTAGGCGTGATAGAAAGCCGGATCGAAAGAAGCCTCGATTCCTCCCTTCTGTTTCTTAGTTGAACGTTTACAAAGCTGAGTGTTCCTTTTCAACCACCGTGAAATTTTGGGCAGCTAAATTTAAATGTGGCCCGTGAGAGCTTGGGAAACGACGAACGTTCGGGACGTCCAAAAACTGCAACTACTGACGATAACTCGCTATAGCTCACAGTTGGTGCTAGACGTTGGTCGTGCAAATGGTACTAGACCACCGCCGAATTAAAGTGAGACAGATAGCATAGGCTATGAAAATGAAACTTGACGGACGAGTAGAGAGCTATGCCAGGAGTTATCTAGACTGTATTTTATTCGCAAAACTTGGGGATCTTTTTTGAAGAATTAGCATTTAGCATTAATAAATCCCGTCTAGGCTAAGCCGGGGCGTAAACGAAATGAAGAAATGAAATGAAGATTTATTTGCTTTGGAAAAGGATACATTTAGGTGGTTATTATAAAGTATAGTTCGGCTTTTTCAGCCATCTATGGATAGCATGTAAATACATATACATATCACGCGTGTTTTAAATTATAAAGTCCTCCAGACAGAACTTTCTGTCACGTCGGCCAGTTTTAGGTTTCAGGCGGCCAGGCTAGCTAGCCGCCTGCGCAGGACATGCACTCTCTATTTTCTCCCACTCTTTTGAACGTAGTAGTACACTTCAATTATAATATTACAGCCAGTGTTATTTTTTGTTTGTCTGTCTATCAGTCCGCGCTAATCTTCAAATTGGCTGAAAAACATAGAGGATCTTTTTATCAAATTAAAAACTGTATAAATAAATGGCCATCGAGGATTATCTGTAACTGTAAACTGTAAGAGATATAAAGTTTCAAATGTGTCGTTAATTTGTCATAGGTAGAAATCGGTTTTTCATTAGTCTAGTTACAGTTGTTTTTTTTATAAGATAGGGCGACAAACGAGCACACAGCCCACCTGATGGTAAGTGGTTGCTGTGGTCCATAGACATCTACATTTATCCTCGATTACAAATTAAAATGCAGATGTGATGTCTGAATGAATGTGAGACGGCGCGCGGTTATTTCCCTTACACAGAGATAGGGATGAAACGATACGAGTAAATACAAGTATCATCACGTGATATATAATCAATATATCATACGTAGTAGAGCCATGCTGCAGTTATATTAGTAGTATAGCTGTAGCACGAATGGTTCTGCTCGACCGGGGAAGGACCACGCTCAGCACACACAGAGACACACACACACAGAATACCAGCGTGAAATAGTAGCTTAATGCTGCTGTGTTTCGTATGGTGAGTGTAGAGAACCGCAAGCCCTTTTTACTGGAAACGAGGTACTCCATCTTAGTCCTCACGGTTGACAACGCATCTGTATTTTGATTTGTAATCGAGGATAAATGTAGATGTGCCGCATCAACCACTTACCATCAGGTGGACTGTGTGCTCGTTTGTCACCACAGAAATCTAAATTATTGGGATATTTAGATTTATTTAAATAATTATTTAGATTTCTGTGTTTGTCACCCTATCCTATGAAAAAAGTACTTACTTGATACTTTTTTTCAATACCAAGTACTTTGGTATCGATATTTTAAAACTGAATACCAAGTAGTATTGAAAGAAAAGTACCTACTTGTACGGTACTCGATCAGTCACACACCCACTGACACTGTTGATGAGTGATTACTGATTACTTGTCAAAAAACTCATGTTCGAGAGATTGTTTTCGTTATCTGACGCGAAAATGACTACTTATAAAAACCGGTTTATCGGAAAACATCTAGAAAAATTATTGATCTTAGAAAACACATAAAAAAATTAATTCAAAACATACTTCTGAAGAAGAAAGAATCTGCTTAAGCATCAACCAATTGTCAACCTAATGATCCTAAGAATTCCGCTGTAGCAGAATTAGATTATTACTTAACAAGGGCTGCAAGAGATGGAAATCCATATAAATGGTGGGTTTCTAATAAAAGCTATATACCCCATCTTGGGAAAAGTTACGGCTCAATACTTATCAACACACGCCAGTTCAGTTTACAGTGAACGGCTTATTTCAGAGGCGGGCCTAGTATATGAAGCAAAAAGGAGAAAACTAGACCCAAATAGGCCGAAAACCTAGTGTTTTTGCAACATAAACTTCCTCTCTTAAATTTTAAATATTAATTATAATAATTTCTATTATAGATTCTTATGTACGTTCTCAATGTTTCTGCTGTTTCTCATGTTCCTGATGTTTTAATGTGTCTAATATAATAATAATAATAATGATAAAACTGGATTTTTGTCTTTATTCTTCTCTGGAATATAATTAAGACAGAGTATTCGGTACTCGGCCGTTAATCCACGGTGTCCGTCAAACCCTAAAAAAGGCCGAATCCGCCGAGTACCGAATCCAAACCAAGTACTCGTCCCATGTCTAATATTAACGTCATAAAAGGCAGCAACTGTCCAAATTTCAGAGTCAGTCACTAAGGACATCATCTTTTATATAGATATATAGAAGATTAGGAAATTACTTTAGAAAGTAGTCGACATTAAACTGCACTCTTGCATGCAATCTGTGGTCAAGATGGCTTAACCACGTTTTGATTACACCATTTTGGTTATAAACACAACCGCAACACTTATTTGCATCATTAAAATCGTTGATCAACGATATCTATTAACTATTATAAAAATGCTAATGCTAAAGATTTGTGAAATCGCCTAATGATATGCTTACTATACCAGAAAATAGTAGGTATAGTAGGCATATCATTAGGCTATACAAAAAAGAAAAAAATTAAAATCAGTCATCATTTGCAGATGCAACATCAAAAATATTTACGCAAAGGGTGATTTTCTGGAAAATTATAAATCACCCTTTATCTTTTAAACCACGCAATTTGGGTACAGGACTTAATTTTTATTGGACAGTTCTTCCTTGGTCTATAACCCTCTTTCGTTTGATCGTTACGTTCTAGGACATTCTGTATAGGCTGTAACTTTATTTTCCTTTACCTACACTCACCAATGAGAGCTAATATTCTTCAGATGTCGCTAGTAAGTAATGAGATGAAGTTTTTGGTTACACAATGTCATTCAATTGAGAGGTTACAATACAATACAATACCCTTTATTGTACACTAAGAAAACAAATAACGTAACAAAAAACAAACAAAGAGAAAAAAACAAAAGGCGGTCTTATTGCTATGCAGCAATTTCTTCCAGACAGTCTATAAACAGAATATAAAAATAAGTGACAAGTTAATTAATGCACTATAAATAATATTATAATCTAAAATATAAAAGTAAATTAATAAACATGCCGGAATTCACTTAATTGACAAGCTAATGATCTTAAAATTACAGAAAGAGATGAAAGGAGGAGGGAGAATTTAGAAGGAAAGATAATGTTTCTCAACTTGGTTTTTAAGGGAGTCTTTTGTTTCAGCACGTTTTATAGTTTATGGAAATGAGTTCTAAGACTTCACTCCAAGAACTGAAAAATATTTATTGTAAAAAGTAGAAGAGAGCAAGGGACATAGAAGGGAAAGTTCATGAGAGGAGCTGAGAAATAGGAAACGTTCTTTGAGGTAGGGAGGACTCGACATAATATACAAAACGCAGTAGAGAGCAGAAAGGATATGAGTATTCCGACAAAGACGGATTGGAAGCCACTTGAGCTTAGCGGGGTATTCTGACACATGATCATATTTACGAAGTCCATAGATACGTAAACATAGATTTTAGAGTCGCTCAAGTTTGTTAAGTTACTCTTGGTAATATCTAGATAACTTATGTCAGCATAATCGAAGATGGGCAGCAGTAAAGATTGGGAAGTAAATATTGGGAGGTTAGTATTTTATTTTTGTTTATTTATTTATTTATTTCAACTAACAAGGATCATTAGGGTAAAAATACATTATTTCAATTCAATTCTAATACCAAAATTATAAATCATTACTAAAATTAATTATATCAAATCCGTAAGTATTTATAATAATATTGAAAATATAATAATAATAAAATAACATGAACCGATGTCACCGTTATATACAGCACCACATACCTGACTTAATTATATACATATCCTATACCTTTAAACGAGCAATTCATGTATATATATATATATATATATATATATATATATATATATATATATATATATATATATATATATATATATATATATATATATATATATAGAGTGGACAGGAATGTGTTATGGCAAACACTGAACTCATATGGGTTGAGCGATGGTTTGATACAGGCATTAAGGTCTCTTTATAGGGACTCTAGTGCTTGTGTCAGGATCAATGGGGTCTACTCGGACTGGTTTGGCATCCAAAAAGGTGTCAGACAGGGCTGTGTAGCTTCCCCTTGGCTGTTCAACCTATTTATGGACCGGTGTTTGCAAACTTTGAAAGATGAAGAATGTGGGTTAAGAATGGGCGAGTTAACCGTCAAATGCCTTTTGTATGCCGATGATCAAGTCATATTTGCGTCATCGGCGGCTGAGTTGCAAATGATGGTTACATTAATGAACTGGGAATTAAAAGAAAGGGGAATGAAAGTGAACGCATGTAAGACGAAAATGATGGTTTTTGAAAGAGAAGAAAGCAAAACGGTATGTGAAATAAGAATAGAAGGAGAGTTAATTGATCAAGTGGATGAGTTTGTGTATTTGGGATGTGTATTTAGCAGGGATGGTAGATATGATAGGGATATAGAACGACGAGTAAATGCAGGGAATAGAGTGAATGGGGCACTACACTCTATTATGAAGAACCAGAATGTGTCAAAACA
Source organism: Parnassius smintheus behrii (assembly GCA_036936625.1). Classification (NCBI taxonomy): domain Eukaryota; kingdom Metazoa; phylum Arthropoda; class Insecta; order Lepidoptera; family Papilionidae; genus Parnassius; species Parnassius smintheus. Next base: position 44,205,092 of record JAUPFT010000011.1, on the reverse strand, counting down.
GGCACGTATGGTAATTCATAATGCTGTGTTAGTCCCTACTTTAATGTATGGTAGTGAAAGCTGGGTGTGGCAGAAGAAGCACGAAAGTAGAATAAATGCTGTAGAAATGCGGTCTTTAAGGAATATGCTAGGGTTGAATCTGAATGACAGGGTGAGAAATTGCGTGATAAGAGATAAATGTGGTATGCAAGATGATGTTGTGACCAGGATTAAGAAAGGAATGCTTTCGGTTCCTTTCTTTTTTGAGAAAATCTATTTTTTCGAGCCCTTTTTTTAGTATGTTTTAAAAACACGAAAATTTAAACTAAACTAATTGCACTCATGATTTTTTATTTAAATAACCAGTTCAGTTTTTTCTATTATGTCGCTAAGATCAAAAAATATTATTTGTATTTCATCAGTATGTAATTTGTATCTAAATATAATTTCCAAAACACACGAATTAAAAGAAAACCGAGCGAAAAATACCGAGCAAAGCTCGGTCAACCAGGTACTTAACAAAACAAAACCACCAACAAAAGTTTTAGAACAAAGTTTATCAGTTTCTAAAGTATTAAATTTTTACACAAAACAATGCCTCAGGGTTCTTCTCTTATAATTTTTTGCATGTTATTTTAATTTTTATTTTACTACTTTTAGGAATATCTGTACTTTGGTTTATTCATTTCTAATCTAATTAATATAAAATATAACTAATAATAAGAAGTGTAGTGGCGGTGTAAGAATATCCACTAACTCATATCTACGAAGCAACCTATGGGGGAGTCCCTATGTTTAGCAGTGGACTTTTATAGGTTGTATGTAACTGATAACTAATAATACAGAAAGAAACATAAATTCTTACATAATCCTAACAAATAAGCTTCCCAGCTATGAAATGTGTCCAATATTTTACAACATTCCAAAGTGAGGCAACCCCGGTGGCAGAAAAAGTCTGGAAGCCCTCAGCATCACACTAACGAAAATACAGTTTTGATATCATCCTGACGCAAAACAGAGCCTAGCCTAATGACGTTGTATAGCAACGTTGCTACAGCTGCTAGTTTACTTTTTTTATAGGAGTAGGGTGAGAAATGAGTCACAGATGGTTAGTGGTTGCTGTGGCCTATAACGATAACGAATCAAAATGCAAATGCGTTCTCACCCGTGAGCGACTAAGATGGAATGCCTTGTTTCCAGTAAAATTGGCCTCTGGTTCTCTACACTCACCAAACAAAAACACAGCAGCATTAAGCTGTTATTTTACGCTGGTATTCTGTGAGAGCGTGGTCCTTCCCCGGTCGAGCCGATCCATTCGTGCTACAACTATACCCACTACTAATATAGCTGCAGCATGACTCTACCATGTAATGAAATATTTTATGTATTATGTTTCATATTTTTAATTAACCTGTTATTGGCTACACTTTTGATTATATTTTGCGATCTATTACTCAAACCGACGCGCTGTTGGTAATCTTTAGAAGTATAAAGAAACAAAATAAATGCCGTTGTTATTAATTTGTTAAAGCTGTTATTGAATGCAATACTAATAGCAGTTTTAAACTACCTCGATACATAAGAGTATAAAACGTGATGTAAGTTTTAATAGGTAGTGCGTAATGTTTTTGAATCTGTTTGACCTTGGACGATTTACTGGTACTGGTAGCGTTGCCTACATCACAACCTTATGAAAATAAAAGTTCCTTCCACTTTTCATTTACCGCAGATTCTCATGTTAATTCGTGTACCGTGCAAAAATCCTCAGAAAGTATATTTAAAAAGCTACTATTTTCACGTTATGAATTGTTAAGGCTTTTTCTTCTATACAAAATGTCTGAGCACCGACGGCTTTTATTTTATTCTTTTTAATTGTTTGAAGTCAGTTTTAACTTTTTATTAAATTAAATATCTTTTCTTTAATTGTGCAGTTTGAGGTTAAAGTCGAAATTATTGTTACTTAATACTTTAATATACTTTTAACGTATAAGTAATTAACTTACAATATTTATAAATTGATAATAGTTCATTTTGTTAACTAAATTGTTATATCATTATAAACTGATTTATGACTTTATATATAGATACACCTAGAAAAATTGTTAATCTGCATTTTAAATACATTTTTGTTTTTTTTTTAATAGTTATGAAATGGTGAAAGGAATAATTCTTTTAAGTTTATCTTATGTTTATAACCTAATTACGTAAATGCGACGTTACGATCACAAGCGTCAATCATTACGGAAAAAATGATACCGGAGCCCCAATCGTCGGTTAATGTAATCGTTTTTATTTAACTTCTAAATACATACGATAGACAGTGAAATAACCACGGAAGTAGTAATAATATTGTCTTATTACTACCATTTCTGTGGAAATAACGCATTTTCATCTGATTTACGTTGTCCAGTTATTATTGGCCAATTAGCGGTGCTACTGCCGGTGTTCCAAAGAAGATACGAACCTTCATTTGGAACACTATCGGACTTCACTTCGAATAAGGGTCACCACACACCAGTGATTAATCTCGTGATGGTGTAGGGCGTGAACCTGTCACCTTCCGTTCGCCGGCGAAAGTGAGGTATCCTAAGCACAACTAATTTTTAAGTACGCGAGTAAAGCGGGTTCGATCACCGCTGACACCAATAAATTGAATGCTGATTCACTACGGTATCGACGGTGAAGAAAAACATCGTGAGGAAACTTGCATGTTATAGGATATCCCCCAACACGCAATGAGATAATTGCTTCATAATAACTCTCTGAGTAATACGAGGAGGCCGGTGTCCAGTTTTGGGACGAAGTTAAGCTGACTTTAACTTTTTAAGTAAAACCTGTCAGGCAGACAAACATTTTCTAACCATATATAATAGCAATCAAGCAAAGTACAAACATGGTGAAAATTTTATTGATAGGTACCGTTTACTATATTGTTATATAATGGTCGAGAACACCACATCAAGGAGCACGATGTTTTGTAGCACATCTTTGAACGCATGGTAGAAACAATTAATGATTTGTATAAAGCTATGTCGTGTTATTATAACACCAGTAGAATTTGAGTAGAATATTTTATTGCTGTGTTAATAAGTTTAAAGTTATCATAAGTGACTTGTGTTGGTGGGATTTCCGTAAAACATAATAAAGTGCAAATTGTACTAAGTGAAGTATAAACATTTATTTATGTAGCCATCGGATCAGTAGACCTAAGTGGCACTGGGAAGCCAAAGTGGCACGTTTTAGAGTGGCCGCCTCGTACTAGCAAGCGCAGTGTTTGGCTATCCCCGACAACATGGAGTGATGACCTGATGAAACATGCAAGGATTCGATGAATATGCAGAATACTCAAGACCATGCTAAGCTTAGTGACAATCTATTGAGGAGCCCTTTGTACAGTGGCAGCTTCGTACCGGTAGGCGTAGTGTAGGGCGACCCCCCACTAGATGGTGTGACGACCTGGTAAGACATACAGGAAGTCGAATGCGGGTGGCAGTACCGTGCTTTGTGGCGTTCCTTGAGGGAGGCCTATTTCAGTTCAGCAGTGGACTTGTGAAGGACTGTAATGATGATGATGATAATGTACCTACAACGGTAGTTGTGATGGACTATTATAATGATGATGACGGCAATGATTTAGAAACATAGAAACTTGAAGATTTTACAATCAAAACATCATTAAATCTTTTGAAACGAGGAAATCGAGTATAACGAGTATAATCTTAAAGTTGCTATTAGATGCACAAGTTATTCGTTCATAATGTTAAATCTCAGTAAGTAGAAGTTATGTAAGTAGAGCGAACATCGCAGCGTATTTAAACATAGTTACTCGTAGTAGTATAAGATAATATCTCTGATTATAAAAAATAAATATTATTGCATACTTTGGAATATAATTTTTTTTTAAATGTCTTTTTATGATGATAATTTAAGTGTTTCAAGATTGATCCTGTTACTGCTTAGATATATAGAATAGAATAGTTTTTACTCCAAATAGATCACAAGAAATCATTTAACATTGAATAAAACAAAATTTTTCAGATTTTATCGCGTTTAATATACTTAATATTAACGTCCGACGTTTCGGGTGCTTCAGAACCTATGGTCACGTTAGTAAGTCCGGCTACCTTTAGTTTATATATATTAATTTTGGGTCCGATCTACACAGAATGAGCTCACAGTATCTTGAAGTCTTGCAGTGGGTAATTTCAATAGCCTCGCTTATCATACTTGTATATACCACAAGTGTGACGAAGAAGTGTTTATCGCCAACCCACGTGTAATACACTCAACGTTGGAGGTACAAAATGCGGAAGGACTCCTGTAAAGCGTGCACAGCAAGGGAGTGGAAAAAACTGTCGGCATAGCTTTCCGTCCAACAATGTAGGCGTCTTTAAAACAAGGGTGGATAGGCTTTTGTTACGGTAAGACAATGCGATTTACAATCTGGGGCTTCATTACCACTTACCACCAGCTGGTATTTTAATCAAGCATAAAAGTGAAACAAATTGTGGTGTTTAGAATTTATTCTCATTTTTTTTTAAAATACAATACTTGCAGTCTCTAAATCATACATTAATTCAGATTCCCACTTGGCGAATGGCGATGTCTTTAATCGTATACCCATAATGTTTTGAATACATTGAAACCGCATTGTTGCGTAATCCTGCCAAGGACTCGTGTACGCTGAACACTTGGTCGATATGTCCAGTGATGAATATGTAATTATTTATATTAAGTAATACTTCTGCTTATGGACGACATATATGTTAATCCGTATGCATAATACGAAACAAACTAATTGTGTAAAATATTTGTCCTTGTTATATAAAATTTACGTATGTACTTCCAGGATACAGGAGAAAATTCTAATGTGGAGGTTACGTTTTTTTTTATTTTTTTTATAGAACAAGGGTGACAAACGAGCACATAGTCCACCTGATGGTAAGTGGATGCTGTGGACCATAGACATTAACATCTATCCTAGATTAAGAATCAAAATGCAGATGCGCTGTCACCCCTGAGGACTAAGATAGAATGCCTCGTTTCCAGTAAAAGGGTCCCCGGTTCTCTACACTTACCATACGAAACACAGCAGCATTAAACTGCTATTTTTGTTGCTGGTATTCTGTGAGAGCGTGGTCCTGCCCCGGTCGAGCCGACCCATTCCTGCTACAACCATAGTATAGCTGCAGCGTGGGTCTACCACGTATAAAAATTTTATATTAATTAGATTAGAAATGGATGAACTTAACTACGGATATTTCCGAAAGTAGCAGGATTAAAAAAAGAGTTAAAAAAATGTGACACAACAGCAAACCGCTGAGCCATTACTTTGTGTTGTGTACTCGTATTTACACGTTCTAAAAATCGATAAACTTTTATTTCAAACGCAACTTCTCAATTACAATAAACATTGTGTAACAAAGTAACAAATAATTTCACTTCACTGAGTGAGGTGAGTGGAACATTATCTCAGTCATTTACTTACATAATATTACTTATCTGTATGACGTTTTGTCAATTTACTAGATAAAAACTAATTAGATAAAATACTTTTTTATTTTAATAATAAACAAGCGTAATCGTCTATAGTAAAGTAAAGTAAAGGTACAGCCTATACACGTCCCACTGCTGGGCACAAGCCTCCCCTCATTTCTGAGAGGGTTTTAACGCAAGGAAGTGTCCGCCGCGCAGCCCCAATGCGTGTTGGCGAACTTCACATGTCTTCGAAATTTTTTTTATTATTCCACAGACATGCAGGTTTCCTCACGATGTTTTCCTTCACTTCCGAGCACGTGGTAAGTAATAGTCTATGACGTTTAATTAACACCAAACAATTAGTATATTTCTTTATAGAATCGGGAGCAAATGAACATGTGGCACATTTGAAGGTAAGTGACTGCCGCTGCCCATGAAAAATTAATACCAGAGGAATCGTAGGTGCGTTGTCGGCTTAAAAAAAAAGTAAGCTCTTTTCTTGAAGGTCCCTAAGTCATATCGGCCCGGAAAAATCACTCTTTATAGCCTATTCCACAAAGAAGCTGTGCGAGAAAGATAACATGTATTTAACAAACATCATTTGGTGTGGAATGCATATTGATTTCGTCACATAATATTAATGCGATATCGATAACGCTCTACAAGGTCAATGATATACTGTCAATTATTATGGCAGTATATTGTATCCATTTTTGTAGCTATACAGCAGTGCAACCGCTGATATATAATCGGTTGTAGAGCTGCTAAAATTATAGATAGATAGATAGATAGATAGATAGATAGATAGATAGATAGATAGATACATAGATAGATAGATAGATAGAAAATTCTTTATTGCACTCAAACAAAACAATTTGGTACAAAGGCGAACTTAATGCCGAAAAGGCATTCTCTGCCAGCTAACCTTTTGTAGTGTGGTGAGAGCTATGGGTAGAGCCGCGAGAGAAAGAAAAACTAACTTATTTATTCATACTATTATTAACGTATTATATAATATTATGTAAATGTTAGTTTATACATTAGAAATTATTATAAACATAATAAATAAAATTAATCAAGTAATTTTAAATAATATGCCTCAAGCTTACGTTTAAACGTATTTATTGAAGGAGCATCTTTTAAATCTCGTGGAAGGTTATTCCAAAGTGTAATTAATGAAGGATCAAAAAATTATAAGCTTAACCCTCACGTCTATACATCTATAATATTCATGATTATGTAAACAAAAATGCTACAGATGTGTAAACTTACCATCATGTAGTCTGAGCCTACAGACTACAAGATGGTAGGAAAACTAAAACTATGAGAAGAAATCGTCATATAGTCTTGACTATAAACACCATCATGAATAACCTCCAAACCCATCCAGATAATGACCATGTAGTGGCGGCGTAAGAATATCCACTGGCCCACATCATCCCGTGGGTGTCGTAAGAGATGACTCAGGGAAACAAATCGGGAGATGGGCAGGAGCGTCTTCCTAATAACGACTAAAAATAAAAAACTGCGTTTGCCAACCCACTTGTCAAGCGTGGCAACTAAGGCAAATATCCCCCTTACGAAACAATCTATGGGGAGGCCTATGTTTAGCCGTGGACTTTAATAGGATGTAATAAAGGCTAAGTTCCCCGCTACAAAAACAAAATCTAATAATTATGATTATTTTGAGGTAGGTGTATTTTTGTTCATTCAAATGACGTTTTAGACGTGGTAGAGCCACGCTGCAGCTATATTATGGTTGTTGCATGAATGGGTGGGATCGATCGGCGAAGGACCACGCTCTTACAGAATACCAGCTTAAAATAGCAGCTTAATGCTGCTATGTTTCGTATGGTGGGTGTAGAGAACCGGAGACCCATTTTACTGGAATCAAGGCATTCCATCTTAGTCCTTAAGGGTGACAACGCAACTGCAATTTCATTCTTATGTCTATGGGCCACAGCATCCACTTACCATCAGGTGGACTGAGTGCTCGCTTGTCACCCTTATCTTATAAAAAAGCGACCTGAAAATTACAGACTATGTAAATCTGCTTTGTTCAGTCGAATTAAGACCGGCAATCTCGTAGATTACGAGTACTTACTGGTATTACCATTTACCACAAACTATAATTTCGCACTGTTAATTTTGAATAGATAAGTGCTCTGAAAAGCTATTTAGAATCAATAGAGTACTGCGCCAAATTATACACAGGTAGACTACTAAGAGCATTTGCAGCAAATTTAGATACGGTTTGATGCAACGTAGAGACGTGAAAACACGCAAACTAAATGTCATGGACCTCTGTTATTCCCTCCATAATTATTGTCATAGTCACAAGCATTTGCTGAAGGATTTGACAGTGTTTCCATTATTACACTTTACCTATGTACTCGTACATATGGGGTATGTTCCAAAATAGAACCCAGTGTACTGACCAATGCAAATGACGTCATGAATCAACGTCATACTGGTGATTCGTTCCAATACATAGGACAATATATGACGTCATACATTTGCGCCATATTGGAAAAGTGTTGGCAATTATTTTGTCATTTTGTGCTCCAAAAATCATTATATCCTCCTAATGGAGATACCAGCAATTATTCTATAATTTTTTGTATTTGAATAAATAAAAACAAATTCTGGCATGCTTCATTCAGCGTACACACAATTAAAAGTTGTTTTAATATGGCCGGATATCCGACACAATAGGGCGGCGGCTCCAGTATAATATAGCGTCAATTGATGACGTCACTTGTATTCGGCAGTATACTGGAAGCGTTTTGGAACATACCCATGACATCGATACCAACCCGCCATCTATCAAATGTTCTGGACCTATAAAACATCTTTGGTTCTGGACATTTTGTTTAGTTGTTTGCCTGCCTGCCGAGCCACCTAGTTACAAATATATACTAATACATTACATAAGTACTATTATACCCACTACTAGTGGGAAACAATTACCGGCACTCACCCTAGTCTCATAAAGTTATAGGTAAGGTTAATTTAAATAAATTCTTACATATTATCTTAATCATAAATTAATCTTATTGATAATCAAAATTGTATTCATAAATATCTATCACTGTCGGGATTTAGTACGATCCAAATCAAATTAAATTTAATCCGTTTTTTAATGTTATGTAATTGTTGGCGACGCTAGATAACATTTTCTAAAAATTATCTATTTATTTTATTTTTTATTTTTTTTTGAAATTACATTTATATACAAATTACATACTGATGAAACATAAATAATATTTTATGATCTTAAAAAACTGAACTGGTTATTTGAATGTGATTTGGTCATGAGTGCAATTAGTTTAATTAAAATTTTCGTATTTTTAAAAATACTAAAATAAAAAGCGGCCAAGAGCGTGTCGGGCCACGCTCAGTGTAGGGTTCCGTAGTTTCCCGTCCGTCACAATAAGTGTTCCCATTTATGAGTTTGTACAAAAACTGTTGTTTCCATCCAAGTTCAAAATAATTTTCCTAGAAAGTCCTTATAAAGTTCTACTTTCCAGATTTTTTTCATATTTTCTAAACTTATGGTTCAAAAGTTAGAGGGGGGGGGGGGGGACACATTGTTTTTTACTTTTGGTGCGATTATTTCCGAAATTATTGACATTATCAAAAATGATTTTAGTAAACCCCTATTCATTTTTAAATACCTTTCCAACAATATATCACACGTTAGGGTTGAAATTAAAAAAAAATCACTTCCCACTTTACATATAGGGGGGCTACCCTAATAAAACATTTTTTTCCAATTTTTATTTTAGCACTTTGTCGGCGTGATTGATACACATATTGGTACCAAATTTCAGCTTTCTAGTGCTAACGGTCACAGAGATTAAGCGAGGACGGACAGACGGACAGACAGACATGGCGAAACTATAAGGGTTCCTAGTTGACTACGGAACCCTAAAAAGGGCTCGAAATAATAGAGTTTCTCACAAAAGAAGGGAACTTGAAGAAAAAAAAAAGGAAAAAGTCGGACCGAAGACATGACGCGAACCAAGCCATTACGATTTCGCGACCGCTCGATATCTACTTGAAAGATTACGATCATTAACACAATGTCAAAATTTACCTTCTTATATTGTAGCAGTTTTTCATTGCCTGAAAACACAGACAAAAAGACATTTTCTAAAAATAAATCCTAGCTAGATCGATTTATTGCCCCCGAAACTCCCTGGACAAGTTTTATGAAAATCGTTGGAGCCGTTTCCGAGATTCCGATTATATATGTATATATATATATATATATACAAATTTAAATTTACCTATATAAATATATTTGAACAAACTTAAAGTCATGCATTATATAGCAATCGGCTATGTAATACGATTAAAGAATTAAATGTTTAATTATTTGCATAATTTAAAGATGTGTTATGTTTTGTGATAAGAGATAAGATGTATAATAGCTAGAACTGAATGTTGGAAAGAAATAACATTATATACTAAACAGAGATAGCTGTAACTTTAAGACGAGATGGCACTAACCTCCTCCTATTGTGAATCGGGGGTCGTGTTCAGATTATTTGTTCAACTTGTGAGGGTATTTATCACGCCCACCTCGTTGTTCCCGAACTCAACGTGGTGTGGTAATGGTGTTTGTAGAGCGCGAGATGAAGAACGTTGCCCCCGTTATACTAATTTTATTTCTTATACACTGTAATGAATATTGATTACAAAACATAAACACAAAACATAAAAGTGGAAGAGACTTTACAATAAAAACTCCCATTCGGATTTTTTTCTACTGCGTGATATTTCACAGACAAAGTAATTGACACAGAAATATGATATTATTAAATGAACAGTTATATTTTGTAAAATATACGAAATGCAAGCTCATATTTAATCTCCTTCAAAAGCCTTTATTAAATCAATGCTGGATGTTGGCGATCTATTTCAAATATGTGCAAACGAACATGCAAAAAACTTGTTCTCACTCAACTGTTTATATTCAAAGTATACAACAACAGTACGCACGGGTCGGGACTGATCGCACTTAGTATCAATTTGTTATAATTATAAGCATAAATATTTTTAGAAACTATGCATGGTTATTAGTTATTACGCTTTTATCGCGTATTTTCTAATAAGGTACGCTTAAACTTTGAGTAAAAAACTTACTGCACTAGTTAAAAACATACATCGAGCATAAACGCGATAGAGTGTATTTTATTAATGTATGTAGATAGTATTTGTATGTTATACAATATAACACTAATATTATATATATATATATATATATATATATATATATATATATATATATATATATATATATATATATATATATATAATTACTTCTTGTTTGCCTGACAATTCCGTGATAAAAATAAAAATATAAAAGAAAATGTAGATTATAACTAGTCTGGTCATAAATACTGTTACATAAAAACTTTTCTTTTTTTTCAACTTCTTAATTATTTTGAATTTGGAACGTGTTCATTATTTTTAAAAGTTCTTTCTATTTCAAGACATTTCACATATTTTTTTCGTGCTTTCACTATCAAATTACAATATGGAATGGAGTGTTAAGGAAATAGGATTGCGGTGATCGCCTTGCACAAAGTTGGTATGGAACCGTCTCGTCGGTCATATTCCAGACACTTCAGAAGCTTGGTATCAGCCGTATGTTCGTATATCGTACTATCAACAGATACAACAACACTTCCTCTATCGGAGACCATAAAAGATCGGGGCGGCTGCGTGCTATTAGAACTACAAAAGCTGTAAATGCTATTAAAGCCAGAATTCGTCGAAATCCCATTAGGAAGCAAAAAATCTTATCGCGAGAAATGAAGCTTTCCGCTAGGACTCCGTCGCATATTATAAAATAAGACCTGAAGCCTGGTGCTTATCGTCGATATACAGGAACTCGCCTTCTGTCGCGATACGCAGGTGAAGGGCACAGAAATATCCTCTATACCGGTGAAAAAATTCTCACGATTGAAGAGCACTACAATAAGCAAAATGATAAAGTGTACGCTCATAATTCTAAAGAAGCTGCTCAAGTGATCGGAAAGGTATAACGTTGTCATCATCCCGCGTCAGTTATGGTTAGGTGGGGCGTGTCTTATCAAGGCGTTACAAAGCTACATTTTTGTGAAAAAGGAGTGAAAACATCAGCCAAAGTGTATCAGGAGACAATCTTGGATTGTGTTGTGAAAGCTCTCAGCAATACACTTTTTTAAAATATACCGTGGACTTTCCAGCAGGACTCTGCACCTGGTCACAATTCACGAACTACCCAAGCCTGGCTTTAAATCAACGTTCCGGACTTTATAAGAGCTGCAGATTGGCCCTCATCTAGCCCAGACCTCAACCCTTTAGACTACAAATTATGGTCAGTTTTAAAGGACATGACTTGCTCTAAACGACATGGCGACATTGAGTCTCTTAAAAAAGCTCTGGAGCAAGCAGTGGCGAAATTTCCCGTGGAAACAGTGTGTAAATCCATAGATTCTTGCCCAGACAGATTAAAGGCCTGTATAAAAGCCAAAGGTGGCCATTTTGAATAAAATATAGTTTTTATCTTTTGCTGAGACTTTAATAATATGTAGATTTAGTAATATTAAATTACTTCATTAAAATTTTTCACTTGTGACAGAACTTATGGCCATACTAGGTATAATAAATGTATATTAGATATATTTACTTAAAGATGGTTTGACTCAAATCACGCCAGATAAATGGATAAACTGTGTTCAGCATGTCCTTAAGGTTGACAAAAATGCGTGGCATGGATGATAGAATTGACAAAACTGCAGATTGCTTTATAATTAATGTTACAGGCAGATCATCTGAATACACATCAAGTGGAGATACGAGTGATGACTGCACCGAATAAAAATAAAGTTCTTATTTAATATTGAAAATAAAGTTTTATCTTTTGAATAAGTACGTACTTATTCGGTGTCGTTATCACTCCAATCTTTATATGTGTTATAAATTAATGCGTTTTATTGTTAAATGAATAAAGTACTTTATAACTATAGATGATTTTTTTTCTACAGCGATCTTTTACATAACTTTTTGATAATAGTTAATAAATATATATTATAACAATCATTATTACAAAAAAAAATAAAAAAATCATTATAAATAAAGAAAGTGCTACATATAAAATGTGCCTATATATTGAAGGTTTGTAACCCCTGGTTAAACGACCGAAAGGTCATTGTCCGTTTTTCACAATCGATTTGGCACACACTATACGTAGTACATACATTGACCTATACATTACTAGCGTACATATAACTCAATGGCAGAAATCGTGTATATTTTTTGAAAATTTTATTTGCTACACGTTCTGAAAACATACAGTGTAGGAACACTATGAATGCGTGCTGTGCTTGTATACTTTCAATATACGCCACTCGACAAGGTGGGCGGGCTAGTTTGTGATTGCTACACCGAATCGTCGTTGACGGTTTGTTCAGTTCGGACTATCAGTTTAAAAGTTGTTTTAGATGCACCATCTGCTAGTGAGGCTACAACCTACAAAAAAGTTGTCACGTCTCTCGTGTACTCAATATTTTATCATCAATATCATCATTATCTTCATCATCAGCTCGTGAAAGTTCCCTTCTCGGCATGAGCCTCTCGCATTTAAGGGAGGATTTGTCTTAAACACCACGCAGTTAGGATATTTTAGGTCTGGCGTAAACTAGATTATCGTAGAAGAATCTATATATAACTAACAGGAAGAAATAAGGTCACCATCACGATGCAAAAACTTCTATAAAATCTTGCACTCAGTATTAAATAATATCAAGTAAATTTTACCAAACCGGACCATATCTGTGGTAGATATAAAATATGTACAAGAAAAATACTTATTAAATTTTATATAATTTAACGAGAAAATGGTGTACTTAAAATTTAAAATTGTTGTTGGTTGTTTTGATTAACGAAGATTAACTTAAATTACGACATTAAGATTTAAGAATTAAGGAATTCTATATTTAGCACACTTTTTAATATTGTCTCTAAATAACTATTAGAATTAAATATATTTTATATTTATAAAAATATATCTAGTTATAAAAAAGGAATACCTATTAGCCTTATCGAATGTCTGTTGTATAGCATACCTACTACTTAAAAAAATTATCAATAGTTTGTTGACCTGCGACCTTTACATTTTCTGAGAAATCACGCGACGACACCAAAAAGGTATCAATATAGGGTTGCCAATAACGTTCGTAACGTAAATCCTACTATACTGGTGATCTTTTTTACCATCTGGAAAAAATAGGGTGTAACATGTGAACGGAGTAGAAGCTTTTAGCACTTAATATATTATTTGATTGCCGTTCGTAAAGTAGGGTGAACATAATTTGAATTTCGATAGATTTTAATTAATTTATTTACTTAATTCAAAATTTTTGCTATTATTTTTTTGTAACATACCATTGCCATAGCCTTCTACTCCGTTCACATGTTACACGCTATTTTTTTCCAGACGGTAAAAAAGGTCATCCAGTATATTATAGTAATATAATGTTACAGCCTTACTCAAGCCTCTCCTTCATTTATAAGAGGGTTATGAAACAGTTAACCCGCTACACTGCTCGAGTACTTGCTCAGACATGCAGGTTACCTCACTACGTTTTTCTTCACCGTCGAGAAAGTGATAAATCAGGACGCAAGTAATATTATTATTATTACATGCATCCTATGAATTGCGGCGAGGCGAAGTAGTCTTTAATTAAAGCCTACAAGGCGTAAGTGAATGTTAACATGTAGATATAAAGTTAAAATAATAATAGTAAACCAACAATATAAAAATAATATAAAAAATCTAAGGGTAGTAAAAGATTTATTTTAATTTTAATAAAGCTTATCGCTACGCATTGCTTTTTTAATTATTATTTTCCTAAGTATTAAATTATTTAATTCAAACAGGACCGTTCCTTACACACTATATACACTTCGATCTACTATACCAACTGTTAATTGAAGTTTATACACCTAAATAAAAATGAAGTATCTGTCTGTAACCTTCAAATGATTGCTTTTATTAATCTGAGGAGGCTATTTACATGTTTCTGTATATATTAATCTACTCTATGTTTACATGCTTTTGAGATATGAATTACCATTTTTAAATTTTTAGTGTTACGGACTGTCTGCCTGTACGTCCGGGTTAATCCTTGGACTGACTAACCGATTGTAATGAATCTTGACGAACAGATATAGAGCAATGTTAGAAGCTCAGAAGTGATCTGGGATAACAGTTGCCACCCGTACCATGTATAATATATAGTATCGTACTACAGTATATCAAATCTTGACTGCCTCGTTGGTCTAGTGGTTGTAGTAGTGCGACTGCTAATCATAAGGTCCTGGGTTCGAATCCCGGGTCGGGTCAAAGAATCAGTTATTGAGTTTTTCTGTCAAGAAATCCTCAGTAGCTGCCCGGAGTCAGGAAGTGGGCGGTGTCTCACCCACGTGCCTCGGAAAGCACATAAAGCCGTTGGTCCTGCGCCTGATCCCTCTTCGAGTCGTGTTGGTTTACCGTCCCATCGGATTATGAGAGTGAGGGAATAGAGAGTGCACCTGTGCTTGCGCATACACTTGGGCACTGTAATCCTGTCCTGCACCGATGGCTAGCCTCCGTTAAGGCAGGCCGCCGTGGCCGAATAATACATGGGAAAAATACATAAAAATTAAAAATAAATGTGTTCTTTTTTTCCTGAATTTCTCAAAAGTACTATGTTTTCGGATCTTTTTTCAGAAAAATAATATATTTGTTCCAAAAAAAGGTGGCAAAGCTATCTGGAATATATTTTATCCGAAAAACTTGGATATTTATTTTCTGAAAATACGAATAATTGATAAAATAAAAGGTCTTTGATGATCTTAAATCTAATTAACGCTATATTTTATAGACCCCATCCCAGGGGAAGCCGGGGAGGATTTTTAGTTTATTATAATATGATTATGGATGTGTTAAATTAAAAATGTATGGATAAATTAAAAATTTCAGCTTAGTCAAATAGGGACGCGGATGTTATAACTTTGAACAAGTCTTTGTTTTAACATTCTACAAGTTATCTCAAAAGTCTCATAGAACCATGGCACGTGAGTCAAGAATATTTAAGGTTAAAAGTTGCAAAAACCGGTTTTTATAAATTAGTTATTAACTTTGCTTCAAATCACGTTTTAAATGATTACAAAAGTTGTAAAGCATAAAATTCTCTACTTTGGTCTTAGGCGATAATTATAATAAAACCAATCCGCACACATTTATAGCGTACGGGTTTTTTACACGTATGACTGTACTTAATGTTTTGTTTTTTTAATCTTAATATCCATCGCACAATCCGACCGAGTGTAGTATAGGGCGTAGTGTAATCGTGTCGACCTGGTAAGACATGCAGGAAGTCAATGGATGCAAGTGGCTCAGGACCGTGTTTTGTGGCATTACTTGAGTATTTTGTGGCAGGCCTATGTTCAGCAGTGAACTTGTGAATGGATGTAATGATGATGTTGATGATGAATCTGACCGTGTAGTGACATTGTAAGAATATCTACTCCCCAATATTGTCCGAGTAGAGGAAAACAAATCAGGAGATGAGCAGCAATGTCTTTCTAATAATATTTTTTCTTTTTTTTATAGAATAGGGGGCAAACGAGCATGCGGCTCACCTGATGTTAAGTGACTACCGCCGCCCATGATCAACCGCAACACCAGGGGAATTGAAGGTGCGTTGCCGGCCCTTTAAAAAGGAGTAAGCTCTTTTCTTGAAGGTCCCCAGGTCGTACCGGTCCGGAAAAATCGCTGGTGGTAAACTATTCCACAGAGAGGTTGTACGCGGAAGAAAACTCCTCTTGAAACGTACAGTGGCGGAACGCCAAGCATCCAGATGGTGTGGATGGTATCGGGACGTTTGCCGCGTAGTGCGTTCACGAAATTTGCGGCTGGGATTAATCCGAACAATTCCTCAGAGCACTCTCCATGGTATATGCGAAAGAAAATGCAAAGAGATGCAACATCTCTTCGCAGTGCCAGTGAATCGAGCCGATCGGAAAGCACTCGGTCGTCGACAATTCGAGCCGCTCTGCGCTGGATGCGGTCAAGTGGAAGAGCTGGTACTGGGGAGCCCCAGCCCAGAGATAGGAACAGTATTCCATGTGTGGCCGAACCTGCGCCTTGTAAAGTTGCAGGCGGTGTGCCGGCATGAAATACTGGCCCGCTCTGCTGAGCACGCCAACAAAACTGCACGTTACTCGATATGTCAACGACGAGGATTCCGATACTGGCTGAGGCAACAAGGGGAGTGCCTTGCAACTGAGGAGATACGACAAAGGGGTTCTTTTTAGCGGTTAACGCGCAAACTTGTGTCTTCTGGGGATTAAACTGGACTAGATTTAGTCGCTCCCAATCCGAGACTCTGTTCAGCAAAGACTCGACTTCAGACACAAGTTTGTCCCGGCACTCGGAGACGTTTTCCCGAGAAATATTGGCTCGGCCGGTGTAAAGAGCATCACCCCTGCCGTCATCTGCATAGCAATGAATGTTACGGGTTTGCAACATATCATTGATATGCAGAAAACAGCGTTGGTGATAGCACGTAGCCTTGTGGAACACCAGCGTTAATAGGCTTGCAATCGGAGCTTGCACCGTCTACAACGACCTTGATGCCCCGATCTGCAAGAAAGCTGGTGATACAGTCGCACAATTTCTCGGGAAGCCCATAGGAAGGGAGTTTCGAAAGAAGCGCTTTGTGCCAAACCCGATCGAAGGCTTTCGCAATGTCCAAACTAACGGCCAATGCCTCCCCCTTGGGCTCTACTGCCTCCGCCCATCTGTGAGTTAGGTAGACCAGAAGATCACCAGCTGACCGACCACGGCGAAAACCGTATTGGCGGTCACTAATCAGCTGGTGATCCTCAAGGTACCTCATGAGCTGGCAGTTTACAATGGACTCCATTGTTTTGGAGAACAAGGAGGTGATGGCGATAGGCCGGTAGTGGGATATAATGTAATTTTTTATTTTTAATAACTAAAAATAAAAAAATGTACGCAGCCAGGCGTAGGGGTCGCAATACCGGACCTCTTTTCAAAAACCGGTGTTTTCGGTATTCGTTTTTAATGAATACCGAGATTTCGGTAGTTTCGGTATTTTCGATTTTTTAACATAGTGAGAAAAATATTAAAAATATGTAGTGACCGTAATTTTCATAAGGGAATTATCACTAGCCAATCAATAAAAGTGTGTTAAGATAAGAAAATCACATTTATTTAAAAAAAATCAATCATTTAATGAAAGTTTAATAAATAACCACTGCTGCTAAGTAATTTTAAACTATTTAAACATAAGAAACCTCCAGTAATCAGCCTTAACAATAACATAAAATACTCCTGCTAAGTAACTTCATACGCTTACTTCTTCATGTTCTTATAAACTTCAACATTATCCTCAGCTGTAATAAAACATAAAATCCTCTTGGGCGACTTATCGTTTTTTTTCTTCACTTTTTTCATGGAAATCGAGTAAGAGTTTTCTTCGCTCCATGGTGTAATTAGAAAAAGTCATATAATATATTCTTCAGTTTACGATCATCTTAAACTTCTATGAACGTTAAAATCTTCCACCTGTTCCAAAAGCGATATCTATAGAGAAGGAGAAAATCTGGTTCATATGTTAAATTCGATAGCAAAGAATGTTATAAATTTACTTTTACATGAATTGAAGAAGTTTAAATGAAACAAAATTTTACGAATTTTATTGCGTATTTTAACATATTTTATATTCCCGTCCCAGTATCATAAACACGGCTACCTTCAGTTAACAATTATTAGTTTTTGGTCCGATATACGCAGAATGGGCGTATCTTGAAGGCTTGCAATTGTATGCTTGTTTTGGGATTTAATTTTATTAATTATAAGATCCCAAGCAGATGGTAACACCCCCGTCATTCCCTCGTCATAGTAATCTTCTCCATAACATTACAAAGCAGTCATAAGAATCGTCATCTTCCACTTCTTTTAGTTGAGTTTGGGAACTGTTTCTTTTTTACAGAGCACGTCTAATATCGCTAACTGTATACCATGAACAAGGCATCGCTGGTGGATAATTGCACTGGCACCGTGATTAGTTGTATGGGCGAGCGGGCGGATTCGTCGTCGGTTTAGGACTCGGGAGTAGGTACTCTCTCTCACTCACTTCAGAGTGTAGTCGCACGACTTGCGTCGCATAGTCGAGCGGCGTAGCCATAGCATGCATCCACCACGCTAGCTATTTAATTTTTTTGGACATAATATTATTTAACATAGATTTATAATGAAATACCGAAAGAGTCGTAAATACCGGTTTCCGTTCACTCAATCCCGGTATTTTAAAGCTTTCGTTTCAGTCCGGTATCCCGGTATTTTTGAGATTCGGGATCCCGGTTTGCGACCCCTAGCCAGGCGTGACCACTGTGGCAACTGAGGCAATTTTTGAGCAAGGTAGGCTGTAACAATAACGGGACCCATCGCCGGTTTAAATATTTCACATCATCAATAAAGATTATACCGCTGCCTGACAAAGCAATATTATACCGAAATTTAATGATGATGATGTTCCTTCCGGTCAATTTCCAATCACAGCGGTAATTTCTTAATAACTGGACAATTTATCAACGGACAGAATTAGTAATCAATATTGAGCACTTGCCGAAATCTTCATCAAATTTATCTACATAAGCTAACGTTTGGCTTACTTAGGTAAATTTAATGACAATGCAATAATATGATGCCATCGAGTGGATCTGAAGATGGAAATCATGTCCCTAGTGATGCCTATAAAAGCTTGTTTTTATTATATTATATTAATAGGTTTCATTTTCAATGTCCTTCATCGCGCTTTTTCAGACAGGGACGCCAGCTGGACGTGCCGAGCTCAAGAAAATAAAAAAAAATCTCGCATGATCGGTCGGAGATATTTTGCTATGCTCTCTATTATCGTATGCGTTACTATTATCTAGTATAAAATTAAAACGCCTCATCGCTATCGAAGCACAACAAAGCGGTTCGTAGCGGGTCGATGTGTTGTTATCAGCGCGAGATGCGTCACTCGGTGTACCTACGTACGATTTTCTCATGCATCGTAAAGGAGTTCTACATACATAGTTACATAAATTGTACACAAACAAACGTACAGACCTGTAACACCCGGAACCTATATAGAACGCACATTCCGAGCGGGATACGAGCCCGAGGTCCCACAGTGCCGTTACTATAACTCGTCCTAAACGCCGATTACTGTATTGCGCGCGTGACCCTGTATGCAGAATCTATTAGGGGTAACCTGTGGTCTTAAGCTACTAGCTGCCCGTATAAACTGTTCGACGTAACACTTCGGAGGTAGGCCAGGATGCCTTGTACAAGACACAGAGGCGATCAGTCTATTCTATAATCTCTATTCTATTCTAATCAGATTTAAACATAAACAATTTGTGTTTAAATAAATGTTGGCTACGGCTCAAGAACCCACGTCCCGTGTGGAGTGAAGTCTATAGGTCTAGTCGTGAAATTATTTAAGCACGGTTATAGCCGACTCTTGGCTTACAGGACGAAATGATTTAATAGAGTACCAACACCATACAGAACATTATGAATTATCAACTCAATATAATAATTATGCCTGCCTCGTACGTCTAGTGGTAATCAACCCATCGCTCATCATGGGGTCCCCAATCGCTGATGAAGAGGTTAGAACTGCGAATAGACTGGCTGTGACCGAAATTTGCTCTGGAGGACATTGCGGTAACTATAGACATCCGGTACTTGCTTACGGGGGTGGGAGGGGTGTGGAAGGGGTCGGGTGCAGAAGAAGCCCACCTGACTTTCCCCTTTGCGTAAATGTATAGTTTATGAGTAATTATTTTTTTGTTAAATCATAACCTCACTTTTTACACATAAATATTGACCTAAGTCAATTCTGCAAGAGCTTCGGCGCTGCGGGAAGTGCAGTCTCTTCGCTCTTGCGTAGCAGATCGCAGGCAACCATGCTCATGAGTGTTTTTGTAAAGCCGTAGGTGGGCAGGGGTTGCTCTCCCTCCGCGCCTACTGCTTTACAAAAACACTCTTGGGGTATGGTAGACAAGACAACGTAGAGTCGAGGCTGTGCGAGGATGTGTTCTTTTACGTGGTAGAGCCATGCTGCATTTATATTAGTAGTATAGTTGTAGCACGAATGGGTCGGCTCGACCGGGGAAGGACCACGCTCTCACAGAATACCAGCGTGAAGTAGTAGCTTAATGCTGCTGTATTTCGTATGGTGAGTGTAGAGAACCGAAGACCCTTTTTACTGGAAATGAGGCATTCCATCTCAGTCCTCATGGGTGACAACGCATCTGCACTTTGATTTGTAATGGAAGATAGATGTAGATGTCTATGGGCCGCAGCAACCACTTACCATCAGGTGGACTGTGTGCTCGTTTGTCACCCTATTCTATAAAAAAAAAGAGTCGAGGCGTACTGATTCGGCTTTAGAACAGATTCGAACAATCTTATCTATAAAGTCAGGTTGCCCTAAACTTTGCTTTGATGGTGGTAAACACAGACCACCCAGCCTACGTGGTGGTCTGTGGTGGTAAATGGTAAATGAAACAATGTAATGTGAATTATTATAATGTTGGTTTCTGAAAAACCTTTTGACTGTTCTCCACTGCGACTCAATTTGTTATATATGAGTCCCGTCTTCAGCCACATTGGATTGTCTGGGTCCGAGTCATTAACTTTTTTATGAGTGTATCCGTGTTAAAAAAAAAACAAATTGACATATTTGCGTTTCGTTATAAGAATTTTTAGTGAAGTTTATTTTTATCGTAATTAATTCAAAAAGCATTTCCGAAATCCAAAAACAGTGTAAAAGGTTCAAGCGTAACTCCGACAAACCGTCAAACTGAAAATAATATTAAAATATTAAGTACCGGACATCTACCTCATAATACTAGGCCAAATTGACATATTTGCGTTTCATTATAAGCAATTTTTAGTGAATTTGGTTTTTATCATAATTTATTCAAACGCATTATATAGGTTCAAACTTAACCTCAACAAGCCTCCTAAACTAAAAACATTATTAAAATCAATTACGGGACGTCTATAGCCAGCCAACATTATTATGTATATTTAATATTATGTATATTCTTAATAATCGAAGTCGAAATATTTTTATTTAAAATTGACTTTAATAAACCACTACGTTGAAGGATAAAAGGCTACACTATTGCTTCAATTCTTACTGCGGGAGACCTTGTGAGAAGCGGCAAAAAATATACAAGTAGATTACGAGTACGTTTTAGCAGACTTCAACTGTATGTTCTATTTTTTTGTATGTTACGCTTAAGTTGATTTTTTACTCCCATCAGTTACAATATACTACTGAGATATACGTCATCATGTCCTTATTAGTCATCGTAATCATCACAATCGATTGTCTCATAGTTAACTCGAACTACTTTTAGCTTTTTTCGAGAGCTATGGTAGCTCACATGGTTGAAGCGGTGAAGGTAAACATATAAAATAATAATAGAGAAATAAGAAAAAAATATCGAAAACATGTAAAATTCGTCAACATGCACTGGGGCAGCGCGACGGACACTTGCTTACCCTAAAACCCTCTCAGATACGAGGAGAGGCCCAGTAGTGGGACGTATATAAGCTGTAACTTTAAATTTTTTTAATGTTTAGCTTTTAATTTTTTTGGTACGCTATATGCATAACGAGCTTACATCGTTTTGAAGTCTTGCATATATTTGGATGGTGGTGGTTTTGAGTCTATTATGGATATTTTATTTTTATTTTAGTAGCCTCGCAAATCATCCTTAGTGGGAATCAGTATGATGAAACTTCAGGAATTAAGTATAAGATAAAATTAGGCGCGATAATATCCGTGAAATTAATTTTATAAATACAGACATTTTACCTACATAAATGCAAAGTTTTTATAAATGAAAGGAATCCAAAATTATGTATTTTAAAGTTCTCTTAGATCGTAAGCGCATATTTTTAATGGTCTTGTATTTTTTATCTATGGCACATTTATACTTACAATTCTTACAATGTTTACTAATAAGTAAAATTATAGTTTATTGAACAATACGCATAGATTATAAATATAAACTACGATTATCATGACAATACCAGGCCATAGTGAAGAAATTGTTGTATTGCTATCGTTTCCTTACAAAAGGAGACAATAATTTTTGGGCCCACTAGAAATTTTACACATCGTAATAAAACATATTATCAATTTACTATAGTAACCGGACTAAAGATTTTATGAAATTCTAACCGGAATCATGAAATCTGAAAAAAAAAAAGAATTGTTCTGTTATTCCTGTTCTGGCTAATGTAATATGTAAAAAATATCTATGTAACGAAGCGTTTTTGCACTTTGTATAGTAAGAAGATAAATATTTTTGAAAACGTTAAGATTAGTTTACCACCGGCGATTTTTCCGGACCGATAAGACCTGGGGACCTTTAAGAAAAAAGCTAATCCTTTCTAAAAGGCCGACAACGCACCTGCAATTCCCCTGGTGTTGCGGTTGATCATAGGCGACGGTAGTCACTTACCATCAGGTAAGCCGCATGCTGGTTTGTCCCCTCTTCTATAAAAAAACCTACATATATTATGTATTTGTATATTATATATTTATTATTAAAAAGAGATACCACTAAAAACTTGCTTTCAATCCTATTTCTAAAAGCTAATATCATATAATAAGGTTCAAAGTGATCGTTAAACGAAACGTACTAATACCCCTATTTTGTCATTTACTTCCGGGATTATACCCAGAGGATTACTATACGGCATTGACGTTCGTCACATTGCTGCCATTTTGTATTTATTTGCTCATCAATTTCATATAGCGCGTATAGGTGATATTTTAAATATACATATTATTTCTTTTTCTTCTTGGCTTTAATCATATTTCTTTAATTGCTGTAATGGTGTTTGAGATTAATACTTACTAATCAATCAATACATCTAAAAAATAATTTCCACACCACGTACTTTTATCTGTGCACCATGTTTTTCCGGAACTACTAAAAGGATTTTCCATCAATGTTAATGTACCTATAAATGCTGAATTACCTACAACTTTGTTTTATACTATTAATTATTGAACAGTGCACTATTTTAACTAATAATACCGATGTAAACTACCAGACAATCGCTTTTAGTTTGTTTTTCGGCTATTGTGATGTTCATATTTTAATTGTTAACTTTTGAGTATTCACGTTGACATGAGGTAAAACTAATATTACTATTGTAATCTATAGTAGACTATAAGGAATAAATCGACATGGATTTCATTAAGTTACGCCACATTACGTGGTGGGCCCATTTTCCGTACAAAAAGAAATAGTCTCCTTTCAGATTTTTCATACATCTGTAAGTGGGTGAAAATGAGTTTAAAAAAATCGATTAAATTCATAACATACTTACAGGTCAATCTAATAAAAATGTGTTAAAAAGAGAGTAGTCACTGAATCTCTATAAATGTATTTATATATGTTTGTTCATCATCATCATCATCGTTACATCCCTTCACAAGTCCACTACTGAACATAGGCCTCCCCCAAGGAATGCCACAAAGCAAGGTCCTGCCACCTGCATCCATCGACTTCCTGCTTATCCTGCAGTAACTCTTACCAGGTGACTTACCAGGCCGTCGCCCCATCTAGTAGGGGTTCGCCCTACACTTCGCCTACCGGTCTGATGGTGTCACTGGTGTTTGTTACGCATTACATAAATATGATTTCGCTGCGTCTAACGAATGAAAAATAATTTTGATTAGAAATTCAATAGTAACGTTCAATTTTTTATAGTATAAGGGTGACAAACTAACTTACAGTCCACCTGATGGTGAGTGAATGCTGTGACCCATAGACACCTACATTTATCCTTGATTAAGAATCAAAATGCATATACTCAGGCCTGATGACTAAGTTGGTATGCCTCGTTTCCAGTAAAAAAAGGGTCTCTGAATCTCTACACTCATCATACGAAACACATCAGTGTTAAGCTGCTATTTTACGCTGGTACTCTGTGAGAGCGTGGTCCTTCCCCGGTCGAGCCGACCTATTCGTGCTACAACCTTATTATAGCTGCAGCGTGGCTGTACCACGTATAAAAAGTGACGAGACGAGAAAGTGACGAGAATGAGTTTTTATACTGGTAAGAAGATATTTTATCTTAAGACTCCGGGGCGACAGTGTAGATGCCTATGCAGCATCCACTTATCATCAGGAAACCTGTGCTCGTTTGTCACAACCACATATAATGATGCATAGCATATTCTTCATCAGGCCGCAACAATGCACTGTTGGACACGATCCTCTTCTGTTGCACAGAGGATGATATATAACTTACACGTTTATATAACGTCTTTCAGAAAGCATAACGAGCGCATTCCTTAAAACCGTTACTAAACGCGGCCATTACTTTTGTTAATTTTAAATTGCATCTGAGACGTCGTTCCGTAACATCTCCAATTATAATGGTAATTTATATACATTGTTACTGTATATTAAACGTGCTCACATATTTTGAGCTGCCGCGGTGAATCTAATTACCTGTTTCACTTTCACTCACTTTCGTAGACTAATAACTTTAACACATTTCTTTTTTGACGCAAGTTTTCATTAGTAACTTATCATTTTATCATGTGGTGGTAGAATAAATGAATCCCACCTTCACATCTTGTCCCGGAAAGGCAATTGCGCAATTCATATGGTCGTCACACACGGTCAGTTCAACTGATCGGTTCAAACTAAAACTGTTGATATTTTTTTTAAATATTGGATTTTCGACATGTCGATAAATAAACTTTTAGATAAAATCCCGATATAGACATAACGAAAATTCAATATTTTAAAAATATCAACAGTTTTAGTTTGAACTGATCAGTGGGAATGATTAGTTGAACTGACCGTGTCTGGCGTCCATTAGAGTAAATGAATGAGATGAGAGGAAATGACAAAAATACTTAAGTAAAAGTCAGTTGGCATGCCCTGGTCAATACCTTGTCTCTATATTTAAGAGAATGTAAATAATAGAGATCTGTCCGCCGCTTATATATATATATATATATATATATATATATATATATATATATATATATATATATATATATATATATATATATATATATATATATATATTTATATATAGTTTAAAGTAAATTAGTATTATTATTATTAGTGTACATAAGAAGGTAAATTATGACACCTTGTTAATGATCGTAATAGCTCAAGTGGATATATAGAGCGGTCGTGAAATCGTAATGCCTTGGTTCGCGTCCCGTCTTGGGTCCGACTTGAATCGAAGTTCCCTTCTTTTGTGAGAAAATCTATTATTTCGAGCCCTTTTTTTAAATTTTAATTAAACTAATTGCACTCATGATTTTTTATTCAAATAACCAGTTCAGTTTTTTCCATTATGTCAATAAGATCAAAAAATATTATTCATGCAATTTGTATCTAAAACTTAAAAAAACCGAGCAAAGCTCGGTCATCCGGGTAATACTCTTGAATCTAGCAAATTTGTTTTATTTGCGTTCACAGACAAACTGCGTTAGATTAGACTAATAATGGTCAATTATTAACACGCAAAACATACTTAGGTATAGTCATATTTAAAAAAAAGAGCTCTACCTAAAACTATACGTTGACAACTCGAATATACTACCTTTCCTACATTTTTGTACACTGATATAATGAATGTGCATATTTTTTACATAAATTAGTTTTCATTATATAATATTCCATTTCTTATAATATTCATTATTCAAATTTTGAGCCGTCAATCACATATTATACTGAAGTTCATATGTGGTATAAATTAATATTCACATCACTTAATGCCATTGATTTGCGATTGAAATGTGATTTAAGTAGGGCAGTCATTACTTAAATTGCACATGCTAAAAAATAACCTCAAAAACCACGGACAGTTAGTTGTAATAGATACTCCATTGCTAACGACCATTTCACTGTTAAAAATTGTTTACAACAAAAAAGAAAACATAGTTTTCACTTCAATTTTTTTTTCAATTTATTCCTATATTTTGTTTAGATACTATTTAATTTATCAATGCTTGAAGCAAGCCAAATATGTAAAACACTTAAATAATTATGACTAATTAATTAGACAATAATATTCTCTTTCTTAGGTAATTTAATGACAGATATAATAATTAGAAACTCGCTTTTTTGGCATCAAATAAAAATGAACATTATCTGGGCAGGCTAATTAACAATACAATTTAAGGTTCTATGAACTATATACTTGTCATGTACTTATTTATAAAGATATTATAAAGATATTTAAAAAATACGTAAATCGTCTAGTTAAAGGTAGCCAAAATATTTACCACCATTTTTTTAATGACAGGTTCTCCTGCTTGTGACATGAAGAGCGGAGTTCATTGCGTTCATTTGTTAATGGGTGTCATCTCTCATGTTTAAAAAATAGATCGAGCGAGAGGAACCAGAACTGTCGACTGTTCGTTCGGTCCTGGACTTTAGCTCTACCCCCTCAACGATAAGGAGCGTAGGAGCGTAGGGCTAGGGCTATAGGCTTCGGGATAGGATTCTGTCATGCAGGGTTTTCTATGCGGATTTCCTCACGTATAAAAATATTCTAAATATTTATTGTAAATTAGAAGTTCTACATTTTAACGAGCTCAAGTTTCTTTTCAAAAACCTTCCTTTCCAACAGGTAGGTATACTACAAGTAAAAGGTTGTTTTCGTTTATTGACAACCATTCAAATTAAGCGGCTTTGACACACAAAATGTGTCGCCCGAAATGTAATGATTTATTTATATTTACACAAATACTAGACATTTAATAAAACTAATTTTATGAACGGTTAAACAAAATGTTACTTTTTGTGAACCCGCACGGCCCAGGGGTGCTCTCCGAAATAGGTTAAATCCATCTTCATAATGAAAGCATATATTTATTTATTTATTTAGAAAACCAACAGCTTTAAAATATTAAAATTTACAACAGATCGGATTATCTTAACATAAGCCTTATTACAGGTTTCCCTATATTATCTAAACACAATTTAAAAGAATGAGCGACGATTCCTTATCGGTATAAAGAATTATCAGCGGTACTACTATAAACATTGTATATACAACATAATGTGTGTGTGTGTGTGTGTGTGTGTGTGTGTGTGTGTGTGTGTGTGTGTGTGCGTGCGTGCGTGCGTGCGTGCGTGCGTGCGTGCGTGCGTGCGTGTGTGTGTGTGTGTGTGTGTGTGTGTGTGTGTGTGTATGTGTGTGTGTGTGTGTGTGTGTGTGTGTGTGTGTGTGTGTGTGTGTGTGTGTGTGTGTGTGTGTGTGTGTGTGTGTATGTGTGTGTGTCTGTGCTCATATATTTGATCTGAGTTAATATCTTAATCATGAATAACTATTGAAGAGATTTTTGCATACTTCAGTTTTATAGTTTTCTCTCTTTTTCGTAAAAATATCAATATTGTCAAAAAAATTATTATAGGTGCAACACATGCGGTTTATTGGTGAGTTTTTGGTATATTTCGTATGAGAGTGAGAGATGAAAAATAATTTAGTGTGTCTAGTACGATATATGGGTGTGGAGAAATTGACAAGTCCAAGTAAATGCGAATTATCTTGGCGGCCGTGAATGAGATCATATAATGTCATTTGATCAAGCAACTTTCTTCTGTCTGCTAATGAAAGGAATTTATAGAATATACATCTTTCTTTGTATGTTTGATGTTGTTCTTTAATTTTGTAGTCCATAAACTTCAAAATTTTTTTTTGCAATACTTCTATTTTGTTAATATACGTATAGTATTGTGGACACCATATGTTGCTACCATACTCTAATATACTGCGAACGTAGGCATAATATAATACTTTAATACAGGATAAGTTATTGAAAGGTTGGCATGTACGTATTAAGAAGCCTAAGTTTCTATATGCTTTATTTGTGATGTAGTCAATATGATTACTAAATGTAAGCTTGGAATCCAATAAGATACCAAGATCTCGGATTACCTCTGTTTTTTGAATTATTGATCCGTTCAATTTGTATGCATATTCAACCGGTTTAGTTTTGCGTGTAAATGTGCAAGTTTGGCATTTCTTGACATTAACTGTGATTTGATTATATTTGTAATAATGGTCCAACCTGTCTAAATCTTCTTGAAGCTTATGGCAATCATTTAAATTGTTAATTTATAAAATATTTTATTGTCATCTGCATACAGCAACAATGAGGAGTGTTTAAAGCATGTATATATATCATATAGATAGGTGTTATACAGGAGGGGCCCTAAGTGAGACCCTTGTGGCACACTAGATGTAATTTTTATAAAATTTGATCTGTGTCCTCCTACAACTACTGCTTGGGAACGATTTTTTAGGTAAGACTCAATCCATCGCAAAAGGTCCCCGTGTATTCCTAGTATTTTTAACTTACAAAGCAAGATATTTTACTAATTTTCTTTCTTTTGTTAATGTTTTTGTAAGAATACTAACAATCGTTAACAAAAAACTAAATACAGTTATAATCACAAAGACAATATCATGTATGAACTACATAATAGATTGTGTAAATATAATTTAATTTTAATTTGTATAATATACCTAATATTAGGACGCCTTTTCTTGAAACGATTACTATTACTTAAGTAGCTCAATTTCATCATATCGAAAACAAATCGAGAGGGGCAACGAACGGAAATGGAATGCAAGACATCTATTTTGTAAAAAAAAAACACACCAACCGTGACCAAGGGATAAGTGATAGTTTAAAATACATTATCTCACCTTCATTAACGCGAAACGTTGATCATCGTCGATGCCCATCACTGTATTCGATACCGGCGCCATTATCACTGGATATTTTAATTGCTTATTATCCAAAGTTACACCACTAGCGACTATATAACACGACGCGTGCTTACACCGCGAACGCGAAAACGTATATGCTGATTATGCTGTCAAGTGAACAAGCAGTACCTCCACCTCGCCTCAACTCGATACGAAGTAGAGACTAGAGACTATGTGAATGGAAGCTAAAGGACAAGAGATAAAAGCTAGCTTCAATGCGTCATGTATTTACAAACACACGAAGTTGAAGTTTTTTCACAAAGGTTTATCTGTTGACTTAGAGTAGTATTGGCTAAGATTTCTTAGCATTTGAGTTAGTAGACTCATATAGTACCCAAATTAGAATGCCTACAATAGAATTTTTTTATTGAATATAGATTAAAAGAATAATTATTTAAAGTCGTTTAACTTTACCACTCATTCAGAAAAAAACCTTTGTCCTGTGAAGAACCAGCAAGAAACCCAGCGGATTTTTTAAATTTAATTTACATTTAAATACTTTATACAGTTAAATAAGAAAATATTCAGAAACAGCATGGTAATGATCACCTCATTCCCCTGGGTTATTTCAATCATGTACTCTTTAGTAGTATAGTAACCCCGATTAAACAATTTTTGTTTAATAACTTTTTGATTTTGAAAGTCCTGCATATTTTTTGAGACTTGTTGTAAATATAGGACCATTAAAAGTACAAAAAATATTCATCTTGTAACACGAAAAGTATACAGAACTGGCTATATTAAGCACATAGGAATTATATGCTGTAATTTTATATAATATATATGTTTTGTTACCGCCGGATAATTGACTTTTAATAACATTCAAAGTGTGTATACTCATTACGTTTTAATAGCTTTATTCAATCTTTTATATTTATAAAACATTTTTCTTTTGGATTTTTTTTAAATATTTAGTTACAATACATAGCGCTATCGCCATAACCAAGTATTATAAGTTCTGGTATCAGAACCTACAACCTACAATGTTAATCATTTGTTATTTATTTAATATTTTATGTGTTTCGTACGGTGAGTGTAGAGATCCGGAGACCCTTTTTACTAGATACGAAGCATTCCAGTTCCTCAGGGGTGACAACGCATCTGCGTTTGAGTCTTAGGTGATAAATGTAGATGTCTGTGGGCCACAGCATCCACTTACCATCAGGTAGACTGTGTGCTCGTTTGTCACCCTTATTCTTTAAAAATAAATATCAGAACGAGAGGATTTTTTATCAGAATTTTTAATTTAGCCTCTACTTACATGGATGACATTACATTTTAATCTACTCCAAACTTCATTGCAATAGAATGGAAATGATGTGATAATTTCAATAATAATAATAATAGATCATTCTCCGTATATGTGAATAGCTTGAGATGTAAAATACGTAGTTTTATTTCCGAAACCGAAAACCCAATCCAGAATTCTCAAGAGCAGCGCTTAAAGAATTCAGAGCTTAACAAAACCAAGTTAGACTTTGAAGTTACTATTGAATTGAAACAAGCTCTGCTTAGCTTGGGACTAGATGGCGTTGTGTGATAGTTGTGGAATATTATTGTATACTAGGCGTTCATTTCGAGTTTGCCGTCGTAGACCGTTACGACGTCACAGCTGACGGTACCGTAGACGAAAAAAGTCATCATGTTTATGTTTTTTAGTATTCATATTTTCAATAAAGTTAAATAATAACGTGTTCGATGAAATAAAATATTTTTTGAATAATGATGATGATGAAATAATAACGTGTTCGATAAAATAAAATATTTTTTTATAGATTTATTTTACATTTTAAATATATCAAATTAAAGATTTTCGAAATTTACTCATTGTAACAGAACAAATTAACGAATATCAACAGAAACAAAAACAAAAAATCAACAGTAACAAAAACAACAGCAAAAACAGTAACAAACTAGAGAACGTACGGGAGCATAAAAAACGGACGTAAGTACACTTCGACGTTGCTATCGGTACTAAAAGTGCGACGCTTGAGGCGCGGAATGAGGGGGCGCGGCGGGAGGTAACGGCATTCTTGAAGTGAACGACTAGTATTATATAATTACTACGTCATTCACCTAGTAAGGCTTAGGACAGTGTTTCACTGACCCATGCATTTACTTAGAAACTTACAAATTTTGTTAACTATTTTCCATATTAAATATGATTTTTTTAAAATATAAAGAAAAGCGAGTTTTTGTTGTTTGAAGCTAATAACAAGAATCTCATGCACGTGCCACCTATCAGACTCTACAACACTGCTTTATCGAGAATATCACATTTCCTATACTTGGGACACTACGTGACCGAGGATTTGCGTGATGAAATGGACATGAAGATGGAGCGTAGGGCTTTAGCGATCCGGAGCAGTATGTTGGCCCGTAGGTTTGCTCGACACAATAGATGCCGTTAAAATAACTCTTTTGATAATTGATAGAATCAGGCCTTACTTTACGGAAATCCATTATAATAAATATATTACCTAATAGTTACTTTGCAACCTTCCGCTCAATTAAATAAAATGATGTGTCTTACCTAGTTTGAAGTGCACCTCCCGCCCTCCCTCAATTGCGTGCATTAATCCCGTCACCACTAATCCCAGTACCACTACTCCCAACACCACTACTTCCAACACCACTACTCCCAACACCACTATTCTAGGAAAGGCACACCATTGACGATAATACGACACGTGTTTCGCCTCTACACGAGGCATCTTCAGGTGATTTAGACTCTACAGCGGCTGACCGCTAAGTCAACTCACAACAGTATGCCTTAAAATGAGTTACAAAAGTAACTCTTTTTAAGGCATACTGCCAGTCTTTCTATTCGTGTACCCTATCGGCCAGCTACACACCAAGGGGGCATAAAGCATTAAAGGCGCAACATAATAATGCATTTAGAGTTCTGTCGTCCCCCCCCCCCCCCCAACAAGCTTTCGGCTGACCTGAACTGCCTCCTGGCAGCTTAGGCCGAGCCTACATTGCACATGCCTTAATCTGCCTTAGTTAGGCACTCGTCTAAGCGGCTTTTCGCCGCTTGTGCCCTCCTTTCTGCCAAGGAGGGTCGCGTTCGTATACGGCTTAGAGATCTCTCGTCAGATCGGTAAGCCAATTCATAAAGGCGGTGTTTAGTGGGTATAAGTCTCCACATAACCACGCAGCCGGCTGCGTGGTATGCTATGAGCATTCCCCGCCTCCCTCCCCCGCTTTCCGGAGGGTTGCCCATATTTGCTTCGGGCGCAAAAAAAAGTTCTGTCGGGGCTGCTCCGCTTCTGCACGGATTGATGCGACAATGACCAAAAAACCCGCATCGCTACTTAAACAGCACAAGGAACATCACAAACAGTATTCTGAGGGTAATAGCACAAAAATATGACTGCTGTCCTGTAATAAATCAAATTGTTAAAGTCTTGTGGAGCTGAATTAATTAATTTATTTTTATTGTTAAGTGCGTGCGTGTGTGCGTGCGAGCGTGCGTGAGTGCATGTGTGCGTATCTCCGTATACCTAGCTGTATGATTATTAATATTTTGTGATTTTCCTAACTTCTTGCCTGATATGGATCTCATGTGTTATCCAAAATAAAGATTTTATTATTATATTTCTTATTTCTTTAGCCATGAATGTATAAGAAAGTCTCAGGCCTTCTGGTAGGTAAATCACTCAGGACAGATTTTTGCGATTACGATAAGACTTACCAGTAAACAGCTTTGTAAATTAGAAGTTCTTTACAACTACGTGATCCATTCCGACATTGATTCTGAGCATGAAAGAAATTTATTATTTTTCACATGAATATTTTTATTTTCATTTAAAATTTGCAATTGGTTCTCGTATACGGTTGTAACGCGTATTATGGGTCCGATAGTTTTTGTGTCCGATAGGTTTTGTGGTGTTTCCATATACAATAGCTGGGTAATTAATACCAGTTGTAAGAAGTCTCGAGAGGCAGTGGCGGTTTCACACATTTGCCGTCAGTAGGCTATTCAAATTTTGCCGCCCCTACCGACTTCTACAATTTGGTACACTAGTTCACAATCATTTTAATAACATTTTTTGTTAATTAAATTGTAACTTGATGATTTGTACACTATCGTCCTAATTACACCACCTTTTGTCGTTATTAGTAGGTATGATTATGAAATAGGGGATCGATGTGTCATTTACTAGAATATTATTACAACCCAAATATTTAGTTAAGATTACACAAAAATATTTTCTGATTATATTTCTGAGCTAATAAAACTCAATCGTGTACTAAGTACTACTAATAAGGCGGGGTATGATTTCATTCCTACTATGTACTTACATTTGATAAATGTATTTATTTAAATAATTTTATTGCGATTTTACAGTTTAAAAACTTTGTGTACAATTATGTGGTAACAATGCGGCTGATGATGAAATTCAATAAACTAAGTTAGGAAAGTTTTGCAATACTGTTTTGCGCAATTTTTATTTGCAAAATCAATTTTAAATCGTCGTAGCTACCTCTATGCACAAAAGCGCCGAGGCGTTTAGCTTTTTTTGGCTTATGGTAGATCTTAGAATTTAGATAATATTTCACCCGTTTTAAGCAAGAAAAACTTCTCTCAGCCGAATAATTTGTCGCTGATGTCATTTACATAAAGCCATGCGAACTACTGCGTCAAAGTTTGGATAAACGTTTTGCAAATTTCGTTTTCGCAGGAACGCAGAGAGTTTTCAATGTACCAGAATCAGGTTTTACTAAAATTCTTCTAGCAGTGGCATTCAAAATGTATGCTTTCCTATACATTTCTTCCAAAAGGGGATTTTTACGTAAGAGTTGATGACAACAATTCACCCTCTTTGCTCAAAAATGAAAACTTTTCATTGCATCTGTTGTGGTCCTCCTGCAGTTTTTTTAAAATTCCGATACGTGTCTATCGTAATATAAAGTCAAAAGAAGATTTTTTTTACTTTTCGGTTGTCTTTTACCCATGTATTTTGTATACTGCTTCGACACGCTTTATTTTTCTTCGAAAGAGTTAAAATTTTCTCGTTCAGCTTCAAAAAAACTTGCAAAAAAATCTACAAAGATCGACAACAGTGATCAAATCTACGGGTACTACTTGAATTTGAACATTTATTTTGTTCATTCTTTCCGAAAAAACATTCCACACAACAACCATTACCGCCATTTTCAGTTCTTCTAAATTTAGAAAAATTCCTCTCGCTTCGTTTCGCGTTACAGTCCTTTCGGTACAATCATCCTTGATTGATTCCAAAGTTTTAAGGACTTCATTCCAAGAATCTCTTTAACTTCCACATGCGTCCCCACTAGTCAACCAACGTGTCAGATTTACTCTCTATAGCGTTTTCCTTTTTTAGACTTTAGTCATTATTTTTTTTCAAGCGTTGTAATAAATTAACAAAAAAAATGTAGATCTCTTGAAGCAACATGAAGAAGCAACAAGCTTTTGTGTTTCAAAATTCAGCAGGCGCAGTTGCCACTAAATACTGAAAAAAAAAACCGAGTTCCAAGATAATGGCGGAACATATTTTTCTTCAGCTTTCCTTTAAAGTCTCTTTCATAAAAAAGAATTTAGCTACAAATTTGCCGCCCTAAAATTCTGTCCCCCTAGGCTCCAGTACTCAGCCTGCAGATAAATCCGCCACTGTCGAAAGCTCACAATAATCTATGGTTTCTAGAATTAATGCAGCCAAATGCTCGTAAATGAGGATATTCGCAGTAGAATCAGAGTAACCGACAAAGCTGAAGTGGCACGAATTGCAGAAGGATAAAATTCAGACCCGGAACAGTTATTTGTTGGCCATACAAATACTGTTCCGTACGGGATTCGAACCCGCGGCCGGCAGCGCCACAACCTACTGCGCCACGGAACCGTCGAAATATAAACTAAAGTTGTCTTTCTTTCATTTTTTTAACAGGAAGTCGCCTCTAATTTATACGCTGATAGTTGTTGGGAGCACTATGCTCGAAGTTGTTGACGAATATTACTTAGGACAAATTGTACTACTAGGAAAGTGTTATTTCTACCGAGAGGTCAATTGTTGGATCGAACTCGGCTAGACAGTTGTCGTTCGGGAAATTACGATAATCTCGTCATATATAACTCTAAGCTACTCATAGAAAACTAGAGTGTACAACCTGAAAGTGTTTTAAGTATTATATGTATTTGAAACGTGGTCTTTCACAGATGGACGTAAATGGAAGCTCAAGGTCGTTCAGTGAGTTAAGCAGAGGACTACGCTCGGAGTTTCTTCGTATTGAAGCGATAGATTTCGTAATGAGAATATCCCATGTAAAAAAGAGAAACCGATATAGCTGTAACGTTAGATAGCGTCAGCTGAAGTGGCATTTCTTCTATAATCTTTAATTATGTAAGTCTTTCTTTCTTTTCATATTTTAATAATCCCTACAGTTGAATTTTCTTCCGTATCGTGTAGGGGCTTTACATATTATATTAAATTGTACAAGGACTCGCATCCAGACCCATAACAATTATTTGTAAGTCATATAAGCATTTATTCCATGCAGGATTCGAACCCTCATCACTGCAGCGCTACAACCTTACGTTTACTATATATCGAAGGATTTTTTTTATTTTTTTTTTTTACTTTTCCATTTTATTTGATAAAAATCTTAGATGATTTAAACAGTATCAGCAGACATTATACAGTATCAACATAAGCCATACAGCTTCATCGTGTACTGATGCCTTCAACACTATAGAATTGTAATTCTTATGTCTACTCATGTAGGTAAGTCCTTAAAGTTTCAACCTATATACATCCCATCCCACTCTTGGGCACAGGTCTCCGCTCATTTCTGAGAGGGTCTTAGGGCAAGGAATTGTCCGCCGCGCTGCCCATGTGTGAACTTCACATGTCTTCGAAATATTTTTTCCTTATTTCTCAGACATGCAAGTTTCCTCACGATATTTTTCTTCACTGCCGAGCACGTGGTAAATCAGCACTTTATTTTTTTTAAACATTACCCTCACACTAGGATTTTCTCCTGTATCGTGTAGGCAGTTTACAAACATAAATTGCACAAAGATATCCACAACTATTTGTAGGCCATACAAATACTTGTTCCGTGCGGGATTCGAACCCGCGACCCCCACCGCAGCCACTCATTGCTAAGCCACTACGCCACGGAGCCGTCGAACTTAAAATTGTAATTAAAAATTTCTTTGGTGCCGGCGGGGAATGAACCTGGTTTGCTCACGTACTGTCAAATTTACAGTGAGCGCTAGTCATCTGAGCTACCTCGGCTCAGGTAAGTCCTACATCATAATAATGCAATGTTTAGTAGCAATATGCTTAGTTAAAACTAAGCATATTGCTACTAAAACTGATGGTGGCTAGCGGACGATAGCGATAGGTAACTAGCCCTTACAACCAAACTAACCGGCTTGTTATAGTGTATATTAAGCCTATTTTTGTAGTTAGATAACCATAGAGACCTTTTTTACTGGAAATGAGGCATTCCATCTTAGTCCTCATAGGTGACAACGCATCTACATTTTGATTCGTAATCGAAGATAGATGTAGATATCTATGGGCCACAGCAACCACTTACCATCAGGTGAACTGTGTGCTCGTTTGTCACCCTATCCTATAAAAAGAAAAATAACCTGCTTTCAGCTCATTGACTATTAAGTCTGAGAATTCTAGTAGTTATTTTGAGCAATCAGCCGCTACCTTATATCAAAACTGATTGTTTTGAATAACCGTGAAATTTGGCTGCAATCACAACTCCACTGCAAAAGTGCTGAATAAGACATAGATTCAATTGGTGATATATCCCATAGGCATAGGGTTAGACATGCAGTTTTTTAATGTTCTGTTCTCAGAAAAATTAACTTATTCAGATTTCAAAAAGTATTAGCACAAGGTATTGTAAAATATTTCAAAATCATTGGGGTAAATAAAACCGCAGATTTATGGGGGATTTCCTTCATAACTATTGCAGCTATAATAGATTTAATTGCACCTCATCTTGCTATTATTTTTAATACTGGTATTGAACCTTCTGTTTCCTCATTTAATAAAGCATACCTTTATTGATATCTGATAGTACATTGAACACCACTAATTTTGGAACTACTTATTTCTGTACTGACAAAACACAGAAATTTCATCTCTTTCACTGTGCATTTTCATTGTGCATTTCATGATCTTGTTTCTAAATTAATATTCCCACTAGACCTCCATATATTTAAACTAGCAAACATAGCCTACATCTCTACAGCTTATGCTGTGAAAAGTTTAGAAGTCTGACTAGTGTCTAGACAGATCAATTAGTTTAATACAGTTTATCTATACATGACCTATGTTTTTGTTGTATTTATGCCTGTTTTTTTCTAATTTAATAACCCACTAATTTACACAGTATGCAAGTAAACCGGGTTTTATTCCCGACATCAAAATCACTTATTTACAAATATAAGTGCTGATTTACCACATACTTGGCAGTGAAGGTAAACATTGTGATGAAACCTGAATGCCTAATGAAGAGAAATAAAAATATTTTGAGACACTGGAGCAGTGTGGCCATATTTCTCATAACTCTCTCAGAAATAAGTGGAATCCTATGAGTATCAGTGGGACATCATATATTAAAACTTTACATAGCAATACAAGTATGTACAAAAATTATCATGGTTTTTAGGTCTGGTTGTGCTGTTGGAAATTACATCCCAACTTACCTCCAATCTTATCACTTAGGAGGCCCAAGCTATGCCAGTATACATATTGTAACACCATTGGCTCTTGCTGAATTTATAGCTATCAACAACAGCCTAAAGATATTGGACAAGCCTTTCACAAGTCCACTGTTGAACCTAGGTCTCCCCAAGGAACTCCACAAAACCCAGCAATATCTTAGATGCTAGATATCATGTTAAAGAACATATCATAATATTATTTTAACATAAAGCATTAAAAAAAAACATTAAGTATATCAAAATATATATTTTCAATTTATACCTTTTACTGCTTCTAAAAGAATCACAACATAACTTATTTCATAACAGTGAAAACTACTCCACCTCTTTCTGGTTCCTCGTCATGAACTTCTTTATCACTGTCTTCACTATCTGATGATGAATCTATCACTGAATCGTCACTGCCACTTTGCCTATATTTACCAAATTTATAGGTGTCTTCAGGTAACTTAGACATTTTAATTCCTGAACGTGCAAGCAACTTCTCTGCTGCATGTTGAGCCTCTACTTCTTTCAAATGCATGTTATATTCTTTCTGAAGTTTCAAAGATTCATCTAAAGAAAGTAGTTGTGCAGGTGCATGAACAATAGGAGGTGGCGTTGCTGCAGTCACTTCCCAGTTTTTGTGCTTCTTTCTGTGGATTTCTTTTTCAGGCTTATGAACATCAGACTTGGTTGTCTTAAAAGGTTTAAAATGGCCAGTAGGTTTGGACTTTGGGTTTTGTTCAGCTTTATCTACTAAATACTTTATATGTGGAATCTCACCAATCTTGACAAGATCTTCCGGGGTTACTAAAGGTTTATCTGGTTTTACAACTTTAACTTTTTTCTCATTTGTTGTACTCTGACTAAGAACATGTAAGACATCCTCTGGATCACTATCATCATCAGAATCTAAATAGGTATTTTCTTTATAAATATCTAATTTTCCTTCCCATTCTACATTTTGTACTTTGTCATTGTTCAAATTTAAATTCCTTAACAAATTACATGTACTCTCCTCTTCCTGTTTCGATTTTATTTCAGAAACAATTTTGTCATAAAATGTCTGTATTTTAGCGCCTTTGTCAGTTAATTTACTAATAAAAGCGTGGTTATTAAGCAGTTTTAGTTGCCTATCACGAATATCTAAAAGTTCTGAGATAGTTTTGGTCGATAAATCTGAGACTTTACCATCAATTTCAGTTTTCGGTGCTGGTGGTAGGGCTCCAGGTATTCTCTTATTTATTTTATTCATAGCTTAATTGCAAAATTACCATAGCTCTATGTAAAGAAAATAACGCACACCTTTTTCATCAAGTTTTTTAAGTTGTATTAGAACTAAAATACCACTTAAATATCTTTCTCTCTGATTACTACTAGTACCTATAATAGCTATCGTAAGCAGACTGCAATCTCGTAACCAAAATTTATGTATATTTTGATCACAATTTTTTTACAGTTGTATTTGTTTTCAATAGGGACATCATACATCAATAACATCAAATAACATAGAGGAAAGTAATATATCGTACAATCAATAATGACAGGTGATGACAGGGATCCGCAAAAGTATCGAGTACCCGAGTAGTATCGATATTTTTAGTTCTATACCTAGTATTTTTGTGCTCGATACTTTTATTAGAGTATTTTACTAAGTATCGATACTTTCTTAGTTACTCGATACTTATGTCACTTCATTAACACGTTCATTACCGCATCACGCGACGTCCTATAATGGTCACTTACAATAATGCTGGTGGCCGTCGCCTATTGGCTTTTTGTTTTTATTTTGGCCAATCGGGAAGATAATGACCTTTCAAGTACTGAGCGTGGCCTACAGGTAGCCATCTTGTATTGTTTGAAACTCGCTCGTTATTTCACTCAACGAAAATGCGCGGTATAATCTGTTTTTGTTGTTTTTTCGGTATATTGGCTTCTGTTTTGGAAATTTTTTATTTTTTTATAATGTTTGACAAACCAAAACAGTTAAAAATATCAACAATACCAAGTACATTGTGAATATCTGCAAGGAAACGACTAAAAGTGCGGAAATGGAAGAAATATTAGGAGTTGGATGAAGATGTTTATACAGGGAGTGATGTGGATGATAAAGACTACTAGCTGACTAATGTGGTGGTAGTAGTTTAGAATCTGAAGAAGAAGAAGAGGAAGAGGTGGAGTTAAAATGTGTGTCTGAACAGATTCCATTGTCTGCGCCGCCACCGTCCACTCAAATACAACCTCAGCCTGTCTAGACACCACGGACGACACCAACCGTGCCATTCATTGAGCAGCATTAATGTATCCAAGCAGAGCGAAGCTCCGAGCTTCAGCAGCGATCTAGAGCTGCATCTACGACACGTTGGGCTACTGATTCTAGTTCGATGAAAGATTTTTCTTTAATTGTGCCGTTAATTTGGACGTTTTATAGTAAAAACTTATAACAAATTATATTTTGGATGTTTTTATTTACATTTTATTTCTAATTACAAATTATTTCCGTGCAAATACAAATCAAGTGAATAGGCACGGGAATAATACTCGGAGATGTTTTCCCGAGATATTTTGGCACGGCCGGTGTATAAAGCATCACCAGT
The DNA here is from genome assembly GCA_036936625.1 of Parnassius smintheus behrii. Classification (NCBI taxonomy): domain Eukaryota; kingdom Metazoa; phylum Arthropoda; class Insecta; order Lepidoptera; family Papilionidae; genus Parnassius; species Parnassius smintheus. The sequence continues at coordinate 44,164,435 of JAUPFT010000011.1, read as the reverse complement.
GCTGTCGTCTGCATAGCAATGAATGTTACCGGTTTGCAACATGTCATTGATATGGAGAAGAAGCAGCGTTGGTGATAGCACGCAGCCTTGTAGAACACTAGCGTTAATGGGTTTGTAATCGGAGCGTGCACCGTCTACAACGACCTTGATGATCCGATCAGCAAGAAAACTGGTGATCCAATTGCACAATTTCTCGGGAAACCATAGGAAGAAAGCTTCGTAAAAAGCGCCTTGTGCCAAACCCGATGGAAGGCCTTTTCTATGTCCAAACTAACGGCCAACGCCTGCCTTTTGGACCCTACTGCCTTCACCCATTTATGAGTTAGGTAACCCAGAAGATCACCAGCCGAGCGACCGCGACGGAAACCGTACTGGCGGTCACTAATCAGCTGGTCATCTCCAAGGTCCGGCATGAGCTGGCTGTTAATTCCTCCTTGTTCTCTAAAATAATGGATTCCATTATTTTAGAGAACAAGGAGGTGATGGCCATAGGCCTATAGTTGGACGGATCAGAGCGGTTACCTTTTTTAGGGATCGGATGCATGAGAGCTGTCTTCCATGATTTCAGGACTACACCAAAGGAGTAAGAGTACCGGAAAAGACGCGTTAAAAGCGGTGCCGACTGCGGAGCACACGTTTTCAGCACAATAGGAAGGACGCCATCCAGCCCACTTGACTTGTTGACGTCCAGGAAGAGGAGTGCTCTGCGCACTGAGCGTAGAGTAAACAAGACATCCTGCATTCACTCCGCGGGACGGTCAGCGGTGTGTTCTCCCCGTCATCAAGAGTCGAGATGGACGCAAAGAGAGAGCTCAGCAGATCGGATTTGTCTTTAGCGGCATGGGCCAGTGAGTCGACCTCCCTCTGCAGAGATAGGAGAGATGGATGACAGAAGTTCGCTTGGACAGCCTTGGCGAGAAACCAGAATGCACGTGTTCCCGAAGGAAGACGAACTAGTTTCTCGACACTTTTGAAGGACCTGGAGGTGGAATTGTACTTCTTTTAAGGGCGCTGGTATTTGAATCCCGAGACGTCAATGCACGAGCCCAGGCCTGATAGCACTCCTGCTTATGACGTAGTACAATTTTGCAGGAGCGATCAAACCAAGGCTGGGTTCTGACTCCGATAGGTACCACAGATGATGGAATAAAAAGTTCCATTCCCTGTAGCACCACATCAGCGACAGAATCAGCAACAACGCTGAGATCATCCGGCAAAATTTCCCAAGTATCACAATCTCTGCGGATGTGATCTGTTGTAGCACGGAGTCTGCAGCCATTTGGACGTGATCGATGAGTCGGCCTGTTTCGGCATTACCACTATGGACCTATAGAGGCACGCGTAGACGCGGGGACGGTCGTCGATGTCTACGCGCAGCCATAAGATGGACAGGTCCATACCTTCAATGTTGTCGAGGCGTCGAAAACACATGTCCTCTCTGACATACACGCAAACTTCAGCCCGGGGCACAAAAGAGTGTTCTAATTTGTACCCCGGGTAGGAGAGATACGAAGCATCAGCCGGAGAGGATACCTGTGTCTCGGTTAGAAAGAACAAGGCTGGCTTAGCCATTTTCACGTGGTAATGGACGGCGTTAAGGTTTGAATGAAGTCCCCTGATGATGCAGAAACTCACGGATAGCGTGGCAGGGGGTGCCTTTGACTTATTGCTCCGTTTGCCCCGAGCAGGTTTAGTCTCGAGCGGAATTTTGCCCCCTCCCCCCCGAATTCGAGGGGCAGCCTGAGCACCTACGCTCCGTCACCGAGGGTACTGGCGTAGTGTTATATTAATTCCGCCACCATGTTTAGGGAGGGGGGGGGGGTAATTGGTCCTCCGGCCACCTGCACTCACCAGACGAAACGCAGAAGCAAAGCCTTCACGCTGGTCTTCAGCAAAAGGCTGCCGCGTGGCTCTGCCACTGTTAGCTAGCTATTGATGTAATTTGTGAATTTTGTAGTAATTTAATATGTTATTGAGTTTGAACTCGGTTTAATAGTAGCAATCGTCAATAGCAAGATACCCAATTGCAATATAATCGGATGTGGCATCAAAAGATGTAGAAATCATTCGAACATAACTTTACACCAGTACGTACTTAATTTAACTGATATATATCTTTAGATTTAGATAAAAAAAGATTTTGCATTCGTTGAAGAGTTTCAATAGTGAAACATTAATTATTTCCCTTATGCTTTTATTTTCAACTCCATGAAACCATTTTCTTGTTTTTGAAGGGATTGAGTAATGCATTTAGATATATTTATATTTATCGATAATGCTATTTTATCGTTCTTTATTGGTTTAATGTTTTACTTTCAAGGCTGGCTGCTAATAAAGGAAGAAATATAATTTGACTGGAAACAATTGGTGTTGAAAATATAAAGATGTGAACAAAAACAATTCATATTTGTTCTCTTCAATTTTATGAATCATGTTTCAACTGGACACTGACTAAAGTATACATTGCGTGACGATGCTTTACCTTCACGAACCTTATTGGTAAGTAACGTTACATGTTATAAATTTGTCCAACATGATTGCGTGGTGGCTGATAAATTGAGTGGTGATGACATTAATTGTAACCACATAGTCTGTACATGACTGGACCCCACTGCGTTGAAATATTTCGTCGGTTATAAAATAAAATTATATTTCATACATTTTGACTGCGTATTATTGCACTTTTGTAGGACACGGCAGATTTTTTTTGGAAATAAATGACAGTAAATTATAACGCAGGAGGGTCCAGAATCAAGAACTGAATATGTGGTTTAAAAGAATGTCAATTGTTCTGTACCACCTTGTATAGTAGACACAAATAGTGATGTAAAGTATGAGTTCGAGTGAGGTCTTAAATTAATAAAAAATCATATTAATAAAACCAAGAAACGTAAATAGTGCTAATCATTTTATTGTTTGTTTACAGCCTTTGATTCAATTAAATATGTCTGGCATTTTAATTGAAAATGATCAAAATCAAACAAACTCACAATCAATATCTGGATGTGATGATATTATGGTAATTTTTTGCCTAATTAAAACAGCAGGATAACCCTACTGTTTTTGAAGTCTTTCTTAACATTTACTTTTCTATTTTATTAATAAATAGTAATAAATAAGTTAATAACAAAGAGTGGTTTTCGGGTCGAACCTTTTTGTGTACCTAAGGAGTGGCATAAATTTAGGGGCTAAGTCTATGCCACATCTTCAGCACATCTTCTATGCTAGATTTAGTCACTAGCATATCACCACCAGATTTGGCTGCTAGCACCTCCACTGCGCTAGATCTACCAGCTACAGCTGCCACCTCCGCTATGCCAGATTTATCGGTATGACTAACTTCAGTTTCTATTATCATCATTATTTGCGAATTCGATCTCAATTATAAGATCTCATCAACTGAATTGAGACTGGGTGGGAGATATCTCTCGCTTGTCTTCTATATTAGTTTATACTCATATCTTATTTTATTTGCTTTCAGGTGCACTCATTTGAAATGATAAATAAATAAAAGGACAAATATCAAAAACAGTCAATGAAGATAAAGAGACTTAAAAAGTTAGATGACAGAAGAAAAACATTGCTCATTTTAGTAATATTATCAAAGATTTAAACCAAAGAAATTTATTAAATTCAGAATCCCACACCACACCTTGATTTCTCTTCGAAATTTCTTTTGTAAGTTTTCTAGATTACCTACTTAGCGTATATTCGTGTTCATAAAATATAACAAAATTTTATTTTATTTGCATGTTTATTTAACCTTTAAATGCTTACACTATAATGTTGATCGTTATAAGTATTCACCCATTTTAATATAATAATTTATATGTTATAACTTAAAAAAATTAACGTAAAAAACAATAAATAACGTAAAAAAATCCCATTAAAACCATTTTCTTCTGCCCTGGCAGAAACCAGTACTTTAATAAAATTATTGTTGACTTTTAATTAAAACCCACAATCATCTGCATGTTAAAAATGGTAGGTGTAAAACTTAATATCAAAAATAGTAATTACTAGCTTCTGCCTGTGACTTAGTGAGAAATTTATTGTTCCCCAGACTCATATCCCGCCGCATTACCTGCCCGCACTATCACTTCGTTTTTGCTTAACATTGTTTCTGACGTTTTTTTCTTTTTGCTTAGCTTCTAAGAGTCACAGCGTGGTGTTAGATAGGCTAGGCTATAGCATTTATAATATCAGATGTAATAGTTCTGCGAAGGTAGCCCGTAAAATCCTAAATTTCATACGTCTTTTTGCAAATTGCAGCTCTCTATTAGGTCGTATGTTGATCATAATGTGATACACGACAAAAACTAAACTAAACTATTAATAAAATAATTACATTTCATTAAAAAATACCATCTATGCGCCATTGACTGAACCACCATAAAAATACGTTCTACGGTTTAGACGTGAAAAATGACGAACCTAGAAATAACTTATATTACGTATTTTTACCCACACAGTGTGCCGTATGTCCGTGGCTCCTTGGCCATATGAATACATTCTCGCAATCTTCTGTCGATGTCATTATTATAGAAATATCGATATGACCTGCCCTATTAATCGCCATCTTATGCGGGCTACATACGAGACGATATCGGTGACGATCTAGGGAGTAGTGGGGATGCCTCCTAGATTGCCTCTAAATCGTGTCGTATATAGGGCCATCCTAAGTCGTGACCGATATCGCCTCCTTAATCGGCTGGCAGGAGCAAAAATGCAGCCGATAGATCGGGGCTCCGCCCCTCCGCACTGCGTGTGTGTAGGCGCATCGGCCCGATTTCTTCTGGCAGTCGCTGCCGGCAGCCCTCGCGGAAGGACGTTAACAAAACAGTGATACTGTATGACCTTTTTTACATAACAAAATTTTTACATTTTAATCATGTGAACGAAGTAGAAGCCTATGGCACAGATATTATACAAAAAAAAAAACTATCGAAATTCAAATCATATCCCCCCTAGCCTGTGACCCTGCAAAGTAACATGGTCAAGAATGCCTACTAAACTAATTGTTTTATTGCCGTTTGTAAAGTAGGGTGTATGAAGTAAGTAAAAAGAAGATAAAGCCTCTCCTCAACAACTAACTCCTATTCCAACGCTATCAACACAAGACCGCACTCATATCTCTTACAACTCCACAGGACCACACTTCGATCTCTTACGTGCCTTCATCCTCTCATCAACAACTAACTTTTATTCCTACATCTCCACATTAATAAACAAGCTTTTTAGAAGGGAGTATGTCCGAAATTAAAGGTTTCTTTATATTAAAAAAAAGATATAAGCTGTTTTATTTTTTTTTAAGTTTTAGTCCATAAACAAAGATTACAATAAAAATAATAAAAGTTACACATTACTTATTATTACCTATACAAAAGTATTTTATTTCTTTGTTTGTTGTGTGTAGTACATAACCCGATTTTGACCAAAGCAGAAATGAACAAAGAGAAGAAATAACTAAATAGCATAGGTAGGAGAAATTGATGTTTTTGTATAAGTGGCGAAATCATTTCTAGAAGGTTGTACAAACTGTCTTCATCCATCCGGAGAAAATTAATCATGTCTTTGGATTACAGATCATTTAGTACATTTATGTGGCTTAATTTTTGTCTCTTTTGGAGCCATTTTTTCACCCAGCAACTCCTCTTTTTCTATTTTCGAATAAATTAAGCGATATGGCTAATGCCAAACCAACACGTTGGTAGTTTAAGAGAGTCGGAGGCAATTTTGAAGAACTCTATGGCATATGCGTTCCGCTCTAAGTCCGAACGGGTACTGCTAGGCAGGCCCGTGTGTAGGATCTGCCCCGATAAAGGTCCCGATTACTTTCCACCCTAGATCGCCACCGATATCGTCTCGTATGTAGCCCGCTTTATCCTCTCAGTAAAGTGTAGGTATGCACGTTTTTCTTGTAGATATGCCAGGTCCATATGTTTTATATATGTCTATGATATTCTCTGTCAACGGCACGTCTACCTAGAGTCTATACTACGTTAGCACTCTTATTAGTTTATGGTCTATACTAAATCTATGTGTCTACCAATCCTCTTAGTAATCTGTGAGTCTGTGATGTGTACGGGCCATATCCATAGACACAGAGTACCTTTGTATAATCCATAGATAAGAATATATACAACAGTCAAAACTGTCAAAATAAATTAAATCAAAGCAACCTTCAAACTTCAAAAATACCAAAGAACCGAAATAAGGTCTAAACGTACAATCATTAATTTTTAAAGCCTTAATGATAATTTCTACATTTTGGTGTTAAATTTGCTTTAGGTTTCTATACTTTTTAGTGATTGTACTCCCAAAAAGTAACGGCATATTCATGGATGACACTACGGTATGATTTATAAAAAAAAATGAGTTTTGAAAATCTTCATGAAAAAAGAGATTTTCTCAACTTGTTAAAACATTTGGTCAATTATTTCGGTCACTAGCAAAACTGTCATAAATGCTCTTTCACGCATTTTTATTTTGTAAAAATGGTATTACAGGTTCCCTTACATTTGGAGCCTATGCAGCAAAGTGAAGTGTGTGACAAAAGACTATGGATTGGAAATCTGGATCTTAGAGTTAATGAGTATGATTATTTATCATGTATATTATATTTTAGGCTGCTAAAACCTTTTTGTAGTCATTCAGAAATAGTGGTCACTTCAGATAAATCGTCTTAGTTTTGTGGAGATCTTTTTTTGCTTTATTTTAATTTTTACCACCCAATAACTACACTACTGCTTGCATGGGAAGTTTTTAGAATTTAACCCACATTTTTAAATTAAATTAAATTTAAACTGCTTAATTGTATACTTATTTAAGAATATAAGATAAACTCAACATGTAACTGAAGGATAACAGTAAGTATTGATAATTAACATAGATTAACAGCTTAACCTAATGTATGTTCATCACATGTTACGATGGAATGATTATTGCATTGCAGGTTTGTTTGTCACGTTGAAAGCATCTAGTTCTTATTTTTGTTGTTTGATCTCTGGAAGTGGAGCCAGGACCTTTAAGATCAGCACTTCTTTTTAGACCTTTTTGTATAGCCAGTGACATTTTTTTAGTAATTCTATTCCTGAGCTTTTGTCAAATCTACTGTAAGTTATTTTAGGAATTCCATTCTTGATATTTTGTTATCCATTTTATTGATTATATACTTATGACATGTGCATTGATTCCGGCTTTGTTGAGAACATATAAAAGTTATAACATTGGCTACTGCTTGTCTGACATTGTGAATGATTGTTGTCATGTTGTGTAAAACCATTAGTATCAACCTAAAACATGCTCTAAGGATAAGCTCTAAGGTGTAAAGCTTTGGTGTGATTGCAAAACAAAGCCATTTTTGGTTTTTGCTTTAGGTTTGGGTTATTTTTTCATTGAAGTTGTAGTCATAGTGCCTATGAAATCAATTTCACAGTCTGTGACTTTTAGGCCATATGAGCATAGAATTATTTCTTAAAATCAAATGAAAACCCAGATTATACACAAACATAAAAATGAACTCAAAAGCCTCATGTGAAAAATAGTAACACAGGTTGGATTTGCAATTGTTGGGGGTAGAAGTTTTTCTTGAAAATAATAAAAAACTATTATAACCTATAAATGAGTAGAACATGGAGAAAAGAATGCAGTATTATTGTGAAAGCTGGATAGCATATTTTGTGTAAGTGTGACAAGGGCAAAGGCCATTTCAAAGACTGGTGTCACATTATTATATTTCTATGGTATTTTTATTTCTTACATTAAAGTAATGATTATTATATACTTTATTTATACAAATTGTTTCACACCACCCCCCACCAAAGACTGTGGGTAAGAAAGACCCACAGTCTTTCTTACCACTCTGGGGACACCCCCCTCCCTCCTAATATACCCTAAGCTTGATCCTCCAGCACAACCATATGATGCAGATCATAGCTGCAACTGAGTTAAGGAGGGCAGATCTATATAACCAGCTACTGGGAATTTCGTACCTTCCTTTCATTGGCCCTTAAATCACATTGAGCCCCCCCCCCCCCTAACTAGGGGAGCCTCACTCTGAAAGTAGGGTTCCTCGGGACTACAGGCAGAATCGTTGCACGCAATAGCTTGTGAGTTCTCGCTCACAAATCTATTTCAATGAAGCTGTAAAAGTCACAGGGCCAACATCATATACTTTCAGAAAAAAAAAATTCAACACCAAAAAACTTAAAAATAGAAGAGTTATGAGCGTCGAAACATGTCTGGGAGTCAAATATACCTCATGCAAGTAGTTAAGGACAAGGCTTATTGAGTAAGTTAGGCAACTGTCAATTGTTGCTTCGTACAGTTGAAGCAACAGTATCCTAATGACAGGGCGCAGACCGCAAACTCAAAAAGGTTGTGGGTTTGAATCCGCCATTCGACTACTGGCGTGAACCCCTCGCAACACAAGCAATTTAAGCTTACCACGAGTGGTTAAGGTGAATATCAGTAATGTTTATAGCATTGTTAATATTCTTTAAAAAAAAAACAGTAGCAATGTAGACGAAAAAGATGACAAATTGAACAATGGACCAATTTGACCATATCATTAGAAATGCATTAATAATAAATGACACTAGTCCAATTAATCAATCAATTTGTGCCTAATATTTTTATTACATTACTGTCTTTATTGTGTCTACTCCAGTAACCTGTTCCTTTTTCACTTTACCGGTATCAATTACTGAAAATGGTTCGCGTGTATGGAAACATTGAGAAGTTCGACATGTTATTCCATCGCAGCGGGCCCAATGCAGGGCAGCCGCGTGGCTTCGCTTTTGTCACCTTCAAGACGAGACAGGATGCTATTAAAGCCATAAACTCTCTAAATGGTCAGCTCTTGGGATCGAAAAGAATTTGTGTTAAATTTGCCAAGATTACGTCGGTATGTACTTTCCTATATTTGGTGGTATTTATTGAAACATATGTAATACACAATAATGATCTTAAAATATTAAACTCTTAAAGGTTTTGCAAGTTTTTTCTTAATACTATTAAGAAAATAGAAAGAATTTTTCTTAATAGTATCTCTTATAATGTAAAGTGGCAGCATATACATTCAACTACTGGGCACAAGCCTCTCATTTGTTAAAACATTTTCAGAGCACACTCTCATTTGGGCAGTGCGTCCACTGTCCCAATTAGGTGTCGGTAGACGTCACATATTCTAGAAATATTTCTCTGCTAGGAATTTACAATAGCCCTATATGTTGTATTACTTATTTAAAGAGTTTAAAGTGTTGCCAGTTTATTACTGCTGGATAAAGACAGTTCTAATACAGGTCAACAGGTTCAATTTGTGCACATTGCACAAATATACATATTCGCTAATGTAGTGAAGTTTTAAAAATGTTTACATATCTAAAATTTTCAATACACATCAAAGAGCACAAACATTGTTGACTCACACCCACAATACATATTATGTTGTATGTGGTAGTTAATGGAACAGAGGGAATGTCTGTTGTTAAATGGCATTTGCACTTGTCCATAAATATAGTAGTAGGTTGCAAATGTTTATGCAAATTAAATTATATGTGGAAAATTTGTATTTTATATGTAAAATATCTGCATGTATATTTACAAATCTTGCACATATACAGGGTGTTTGGTGGGTGGTCCGACAAACTGAAATGGGAGATAGATGGGTTCGTTAGAAGCATATTTTCTTAGTAAATTTTTTTTCTATCTCTTACCATTTTTTTTTAATTGAATTTTTAAATTTTTTTGTAATTATCCCAATTTTCTAGTATTTTGGTTCAATAACTTCTACTATTTCTAGTTTTCTACCATGTTTTTTTATTTTCCCTAAGAAATATATTTTTTTTTAAATTAAAAGAAAGATTGAAAGCCTAAAAGGCATAAGAAAAAATACTTACGACACATTGAAAGTGAACAAACGAGAAAAAAAATTGTAAGCCCTTAAGTTTCCAGCACCTTAAAAAAAAAAAAAAATATGTTGAGTAATTTCAAATGGCCATAAAAAAAATTCTATTTCATCCTCTTTCTATCGGTATATCACATGTTACATAAAACTTTAAATTATCAACAAAATTATTGATAATCAAATGTGAGTACGGGGGAATTAAAATATTACAAGTTCCGTAAAAATTGCCAGGGCACCCTAAACTGGTTTTTACCCGTGTAAATATTTTTATGGTTTCATTTATGCGTGTGCGAGCCAGGTAGATGTTGTCTCTTTCTGGTGGTACAGGCGAAGTTACGACGCGCGGATCAGCTACCTGCTTCTGTTGTTATTTAATTTAGTCGTGATTTGACTGTCTCTGAAGCTACTTGCGAGTTCTTTTTCGACATTCATTGTTGAACAGTTTCGTTGAGTTTAGTTTTTGTTTCGTTGATTGTTAAGTTTTTGTTTGTTATTTGTTTCTGTTTTCGGACGGTAGTGTTCAAACTTAATTCAAAACACTGCAGTGATTATGGCTCAACGCACTTATTTTACTAACCAGGAATACGCTGATATGCTTTTGGTTTATGGCCGGGCCCTAAATAACGGCCACAGAGCACGTAGACTTTATGGAGAGCTGTATCCCACGAGAAGGTTGCCTAGCCATGATACGTTTGCAAATACTTATAGAAGGCTACGTGAAACTGGCAAATTGCAACACAGGGAACCAGGAGTACGTGGAAGACCACTTGATGTTGCTGTGGATGAGCGTATCTTGGCGGCTTTTGACGATGATCCCACTATAAGCATTAGAAAAGTAGCGACTGAACTCGGCTTTTCTGTATGGAAAGTGTGGTCGGTTCTCCGCAACCATTGCAAGCACCCATTTCACCTCACCCCAGTGCAAGGTACTTATTATTTCTTCTTTTTATAAAATTACTGTTTATCTTATACATTATTAATTATTTCATACATTTTAAAGTGAGTAAAGTAACTTACACTATTTTTTGTGCTAGGTATCGTGGAAGGAGATTTTGCACGGCGTACAGAATTTTGCAGCTTTATACTGCACAAAGATGTCGACGATAATCAATTTTTGAAGAGCATTTTATGGACCGACGAGTCGAAGTTTACACGAGAAGGCATTTTCAATCAACATAATTTACATTATTGGTCAGATAAAGATGAAAACCCACGTAAAACGAGACAAATATCGCATCAGACACGGTTTAGTGTTAACGTGTGGGCAGGTGTGATCGGAAGATATTTAATCGGTCCTCATTATCTACCTGATAATTTAAACGGAGATAATTATTTACATTTTTTACAAAATGATCTCCCGGAACTAATGAGCGAGGTACCAATAATGAATGAGGACACAAGAATAATATTTCAACACGATGGCTGCCCTGCCCACTATCGCAGAACCGTGAGGGAATATTTAGATGCGGTATTTCCGAACACGTGGATAGGGAGACTCGGACCTATCGAATGGCCTGCGAGATCCCCAGATCTGACTCCACTGGATTTTTATGTCTGGGGCCGAGCAAAGGAAATTGTATACGAAAATGAAATACAAACAAAAGAAGAGTTGATTGGAAAAATAAATGCTGCTTTTCATATTATGAAAGAAGAAATACGATTAAAAACTACCACGACTGAAATACGTCGAAGATATCGAGCGTGTCTGCATAATGTAGGAGGATATTTTGAACAAAATTTGTAAATTTAGTAAAAAATTACTAGTACTTATTTTTTTATTATTATTGAGCAAGACCCTGGTTAGTGTAGTGTAGACACAACCATTAACTTTTTTGTATTAAATACAATAATAGGCGCTCGTATGAGCTGGTAGCTGTAGCTGACCCGCGGGTCCTAAGCGGAAATATTTTAATTCCCCCGCCCTCACATTCAATTATCAATGATTTTGTTAAATAATCTAAAGTTTTATTTGACATATGATATACCGATAGAAAGAGGGTAAATCAGGAAAGTTTTTAAGGCCATTTTAAATTACTCAACAATTTTATTTATTTTTCTGGGGCTGGAGAAAACTTAGAGGTTTACAATTATTTTTCTCGTTTGTTCACTTTCAATGTATCGTAAGTATTTTTTCTTATGCTTTTTGGGCGTTAAATCTTTTTTTTAATTATATACAAATCATTATACTTGGGAAAAATAAAAATAAATGGTAGAAAACTAGAAATAGTAGAAGTTATTGAACCAAAATACTAGAAAATTGGGATAATTACAAAAAATTTTAAAAATTCAATTAAAAAAAATGGTAAGAGATGGAAAAAAAATTTACTAAGAAAACATGCTTCTAACGAACCCATCTATCTCCCATTTCAGTTTGTCGGACCACCCACCAAACACCCTGTATAAGTAACTAGCAAAAAGCAAAGCTATATAAATGAAGCAAACATTAATCATTTAAATGATGCTTTAAAGTGAGTGTGAGGTCTATGAGAATAAATTATTACTATCTTTGGAGGTTTACTGAATATAAAAAGTAAAAGTAAAGTTACAGCCTATATACGTCCCACTGCTGGGCTTAGGCTTCCCCTTATTTCTGAGAGGGTTTAGGGCAGGGAAGTGTCCGTCGCGCTGCCCAAATGCCGTGAGCCGTGGTAGCTCAGTGGTTAACGCTCGCTGTAAATATAACAGAACGTGAGTAACCCGGGTTCGATCCCCGCTGGCACCAATGAAATTGTTAATTGCAATTTTAAGTGCTGATTTACCACGTGCTCGGAGGTTAAGGAAAACATCGTGAGGAAACCTGCATGTCTGAGGAATAAGAAAAAAAAATATTTCGAAGACATGTGAAGTTCGTCGTTACTGAATATGATGTTATTTTACTTGAAACATTATAACTGATGAATGAGTATTAAAGTATATGATTCATACAAATTTTATTAACAAAAGCAGATTTTTATTCACGCAAACAAAACCATCATTTGTCAAAATGTTAAAGCTTTTTGATTTGATTTGTTTTGATTCGTAATCGAAGATAGATGTAGATGTCTATGGGCCACAGCAACCACTTATCAGGTGGACTGTGTGCTCGTTTGTCACCCTATCCTATAAAAAAAAAAGCTAAAATTGAAATAAAAAAATATTTTACAGGATGAGCAAGATAAACCAAAACCAGAATTGGGTATTGCAGCGCTTGCTGGTGCTAAGCCAGAATTGAAGCTCAGCAAGAAAACTGCCATTCAATCAATAGAGGCAAAGCTCAAAATGATGGAGAACATGAAGGCTGGTGATGACTTTGTCATTAACAAGTTGGCAGCTAATGAGACTCCTGTTATCACACAGTACCAGATGAAGCAGCATCAACCACCAAATAAAACAATAAGTTCATTTAGAAGAAGGCATCCATATCATAAAAAGAGATAGCTGTAATGTGTAAGGTGTCTCATAGTGATTTTAATAGCAGTGTTATTTATGGATCAGTAGTATATTTGACTTTGAATTTTGAATTTGAATTTGTTTTTATTTATTCAAATACAAAAATTATAGAATATTAGCTGGTACCTCCATTAAGAGGATACAATGATTTTTGGAGCACAAACTGATAAAATAATCGCCAACACTGTTCCAATATGGTGCTAATGTATGACGTCATATACTGTCCTATGTTTTAGAACGAAACACCAGTATAGCGACGATTCATGACGTCATTTGCATTGGACAGTACACTGGGTTCTATTTTGGAACATACCCAATATATGCTTACGTACTAGAACAGCTATTTCAAACAAAAAATGTGCGCTCCTCTGTGTTCGCGCGGTTGGTTTTTATCATAGAATAAACATTTAGGTAGAATGATCAGTAATAATAGATTGTATTGTTAAATAGGTAAATTATATCGAGTACAGTTTTTAAATTTTATCATTTATTTTGTATATTACATTTGCTTATTTAATATTAATATAATATTACATAATATTATATCACAATTACATTTTAATAATATTTTTATCTAAATATTTGAAAAGGTAACTATGTCAAAAATAAAAAAACATACTAAATGTATGTTTAACAAAACTTATTAATATAACATTTAAATTACAAATATATTTATTTAAATTAGAATAAGAGTCGTTCATAAATGCTGGGCATGCGAGAGTTAAAAATGGACGCATGTATTTCACTTTGACTTTGATGTGGATACCTAAAAAAAAAGAAAAGAATAATGAGCAGATTTAAATATAAAAAATTTAGCTAATTATGGTAACCTATATGTTTCTACAAAAAAAAATTGCATAATAATATATTCATCCTATATTTAAGTACCCACAGTAATGGCGCATCTGAACAAATTAATTTCATAATCTATATTCCATCACACGAGATGGCGTCTTAGGAACAATTTGTTTTATTATTAATCTATAATACTTTTTTATTGATTAAGTATCTTATTAACCGATAAAATTTATTCCTTGGTATTTGCTAACATTACTTGAATTATTTGTGCAATATATAAAAACATACCAAGGCATATTTTATTGAGCATTTTTTAATATAATTAATCAACACGTGTCAACTTACTAGCGCCTAACGAGTAACTTAGTAAAGTGTGGTGCTAACGCCGCAATTGACTGGTACAGCTGCCCTATATTGTATATTATCTATGGGTACAGCGTGACTAAATGCAGTGACGCCTCTAGTTCGTAGTACATAATAGCTCAACGTTTACAATTCTGCAATTTTGCCACCTTTAGAAGAATGAACAGCTTTCCAAATTCTTGAGATATACTTTTGAGTACACACATAGATTAAACATCTGTTTTACTATTGAAAACAAAATTGCTTTTAACAGCAATTTAATTTTGGATATTGTCACTGAGAAAGTATTCAAAAAACAAGTATAAAGTAGTACAAGTTTTTCAAATAATGGAAGAGTTGTCATAGCTGACGTCAGAAGAAAATTCAGTATTACCAGTAAATCCAACCTGAGTTTACTTCTAACATTTTCAGTTTAATTTTCTTCAAGTTTCTGATTTCTGATTAGATAGGCTAGATGAAGAAGGCTCATTGACTACTGGTAGACCTTCAGTTTGATTTTATTTGTCTTGCGTTATATGGTTTCTCTTTAATAAGTGGTGGGTCTAATTTGTTATTAATATCCTGAGGATCCCATGTTTTATGCAGAATTTTCATACAATGTTGCTCGCTCGTTTTTTTTCGCAGAGAGAAAGATATCCTCCATTTATTTTTGTAAAATTGATTTACCTGTCAGATAGGATAACTCGTCCTCAAATTGCATTTCTTGTTATTTTATTTTCATTAACAATCTGCCCCGGCTATGCACATGTGATATCTGGATTCTACAGCAACGCCACTTACCGGGTCCAACTGTGCCTATAACTTTCGCGGAAGTACAAGAAATATTATGACAAAGTTTTAATGAAAGGTATGGCAGCGCGTAAAATACGGAAAAACGAAAATTCGATTTTTAAGTTTCAATCACTTTTTTCAAAAGTAAACACTGGACAACTACCAAATCACCATAAAATATTTTCTAATTTCTCTACAAATGTAAAATTTTAACAAGTGATAGAAATGATTTCTTGAATTTACGCGAACACTACACATTGAATAAAACTATTATTTACGGATTTTATCGCGTTTAATTACTATAATGGTACAGCTGGTACAGTTTTGCGTAAATCGGACCAAAAATTAATATTCAAAAACTGAAGGTAGCCGGACTAACTATGACATTGGGACGTCAAACATCTCAGTCCCCCCCGTGACCATGGGTGCTGTAAAGCACCCGAAACGTCGGGATAGTAAAAATAAATTAAAGTAATTAAACACGATAAAATCCGTAAATAATAGTTTTATTCAAGTGATAGAAAGTATTGTTGCCAGTATGGAAATTAGTATTTCTAAAATATGTCAAGACATAATCGATTATCGTATAAAATACATAGTCTATGGTTGCGATAAAGTTTTGGCCCAAAACAAGGAGTATTCTAGAACTACAAGGCACATTTATAGGTTAGTATTGCAATTTTAATAAATATACTTTTAGTCTATTACAAACATTAACTTTCATGTTCCGCCGTTGTAAGTTTAATGGTACTCATAATTTTTTATGTTAAAATGATAACGCAATGACATAACAAAAAATGCCATAAACATCTGTAAAGTCACACTCGCCTTTGGGTTTGTATATGGAATAGACTAAGTATACCTTGGTAATTATTTACAGTTTATTGTTTAATAGTACGTAGTTTGAGGAAAAAATAATTTTGATTAGCCTAATGTAGAGTACTGGAAAGTATATAACAAACTCTGTGTCCATGAAATTGTTTAAAATTAACAGTACTACATTTCTTAAGCACTGTTTCACTTATCGTAGCATAAAGTGTGCTCAATAACCCGCTTTTATGTTGAATTAAATGTAGTTTTAGGAGTAAGTTGTTAATTGCTAGCCTTTTAATGTAAAATCTAACACCAGGAGTGTGTTCACTAGAATAAAATTTTGTCTTCAATCATTTGATATTAATTATAACATATACCTACAAGTGTTTGTGAATTGTTTATATGGCTCAAGCTGAGAACTTATTGATCGGTTTGAAGAGGTGAATAGGTATAATTTTATTTATTGCAATTAATATTCGCTTGTATTATTCATTATTCAAAAAAAAAAAGAATATTAACAATGCTATAAACATTACTAATATTCCCCTTAACCACTCGTGGTAAGCTTAAATTACTTGTGTTACGAGTGGTTTACGCCAGTAGTCGAATGGCGGATTCGAACCCACGACTTTTTTGAGTTCGCGGTCCACGCCCTGCCATTAGGCTACTGTCGCTTAAAGTTCCCATAGGCGTTCTGTTCTCAGGAAACGGATTCAGTGAGTGTACACGTTTTGTGTAGTAAACTGGCTGTGAGATGGGTCTGTACCTTCCGTCTAACTTCCGCGTCCCCCCTACTACCCACAATATACGCACAGAGCAACCACGAGCACTTACTTCCGATGCCTTTTAAAAATTTCTGTGATTATTAACAAATATTTGTATAATTCCTGTGGCAGATTTTTGAGACTTCAAACATTATTATTTTTGTAGAGTAAGATAATAATCAAAATGTAAAAACATGAGTCTTAAGACTATGCTGGAGCCATCATAAACATTTTAAATTTAATTAAACAATATAAGCAAAAAAAATGTATTTTATTTCATTAAATTACACTGAAAGAGCAAGGAATTCAAAAATCAAAATATGTTTATTTTGATTTTTGAATTCCTTGCTCTTTCAGAATCTTTCAAAAATGTGTGCCTTAATGTTCACCACTGGACATAATATCTCTTGTAGGGACGATTTACCTCAATAACTCAAGCCTAGCAGGCGGATGGGCGATTTCAGTACCTACCAGTGTTCCGAATCCGTGACGCAGCTCCCTTTTCTCCCTTCGATTGAATTTATTTTATTTTACGTCAATTGTGAACAATATGGAGACTGTCTATACTAATATATATGTTTAAACACGCTAATCTCTAGAACTACCAGTCCAATTCGAAAAGTTATTTTTGTATACTATAGCCAGATTCATGAGGTTAGGCTATCTAGCATGAGGCTATACTTTTCAGCTAGCTTTAAATATTGATTTTTGTTAAGCAAATCAGAAGAAAAAGTGCTCCTAAAGTGCTTTATCCGCGTGATGGTTAGTGGATACGTAAATAATACTATGTTCTACAAAAATATAGACTTTTATTTCATCTAAAAAAGTCTAAGATACCATATTCCTATTTCTTATACATAAGCCACAATAAGACAGTTTGTGACAAAAATAATTGAAAATTAAAGTGATTTATAAGGCATGGAATATTAATCATTACGGATGAGTTTCTTCACCATCAAGACAAGTTTATGAAGATAAATTTTGCTCTTCATAGCATGTTATTTCAACGCATAGTTAAAGAGATAATGAAAAATTAAAATAATTCAACACTCGGCTCGGTGCGCGAACGACGTAGAAACCCTAGCCGCCCGATAAGAACTGAAAGAAACTAGCAATCATCTAGCAATGAACGCCTCTAAAAACGAGGTGCGCGGCTCAGACGTGTGACAGGTACGCGAGTGAAATCGCGGGGCACAGCTACTACCGCCATATTATATCGAAATCCAATATATCATCCAACTACTTAGTCGCTTCTTACGACACCTGGACAGGATAAATAGGATTCTCCTTACGTCATCACTCTTATAATAATTTATTTAAATGTGCACATCCTTACTTAAAAACCTGATATTTAACAGTTCATACAGTCCTGCAATATCAACTCTTGTAAACAATAAATAATAGTGTTACGAGCTTATGGTTCGTGAAAATAAAAACTTCCGAATTGAATTACCAAAATTGATACTTTAATTACTGAACACCAATTAAAACTTAAATCACACTAATAATTATTCACACTTATCACTTTAGTTCACTTTATTTCACTCTGAAAGCTTCGCTCGTATCGCCAATTCAATACTGCCCCGGTCGCGGCCCTCACTAGCTTTATATAGGCCTTTTGCACCGAAACATCCAGAATATTCTAGCAAAAACCGGCCCCCGACCGACCAGGTGCAGAAAGTTCGAGTGTGGAGCTTTCTAGAAAGTTAGTTCTTCCATTCGACACTAGATGGCGCAGTGGGAGAGTTCTATTTCTGTTGCTTGATACCAGATGGCGCTAATAATCAGCCGCCACATACCAGGCGCTAATTATAGCGCGCAACAATAGTAAATCAAATCTTAAACATTGTTAGTTCAGCGAAAATGTGGGCACCGCTGAGATGAACGGTTTGTGGCGTTGGGCAAAAGGGTAGCGCTGGTGCCAGAACTTAAGCGAGTATAAAAATTTCTGCGTGTTTGCTTGATAAATTATAATATGCACAACGGTCACTAATTTTTGTGCAAGCTACCATACCACACATCGTCTGCAACATGTACCAAATAAAAACTGAAAGATTATTTCTAAATAAGTAGTGACAAATATTCTTAATACATTTGTGGAACGCCTTTGAAGTCCGGCGATACTGCTACCCGCGTAGGTATTTACGCGGCAGCGTGTTTGCTATGGGTTGTCACGAAAATGGCAGTAAAACAACTTTGGATATTATAATACTCATTATAATTTATTAACGTTTTGTGCATATAGTCCGTTCACGTTAAGAAAATAGTGAGTCATCGTTGTCCGCCGGCCTGGCTACGCCCCCCAGCCAATTAAAATGCAAGAAATTAGAAAGTCGAGTTCACAGTGACCAGTTGAAGTCACAGTCAGTCCTTCGAACAAAACGGTTGTGTATTTTGCGTGTTACTAGTTCATATAGTCATCTACTTGCTTGTAGAACTCCTCCTTCCACAATAGATAGCCAGATGTGAGGCAATGTTCAAGTAGTATTGCATATTCTTGCGGCATGTTATTTTCTTAAGGAGGAGTTCTACAAGCAAGTAGATGGTGTGGCGATGGGCTCACCTGTGTCGCCCATAGTCGCCGACATATTCATGGAGGACTTTGAGGAGAAAGCCCTTCTTACTGCTCCTGTAAATCCAAGGTTCTACAAGCGGTACGTAGACGACACTTTCACAATTTTACCATCTGACAAAGTTACTGCATTTTTAGACCACCTTAACTCCATAAACTCTGAAATACAATTCACAATGGAGTTAGAGGCAAATAATTCTTTAGCCTTCCTAGATGTTTTAGTCATCCGAAATCCTGATAACACTATTGGTCACACTGTGTATAGGAAAAAGACCCATACCAACCGATATCTAAATGGTGAATCTCACCATCATCCTTCACAGTTAGCTACCGTGGGTAAATCTTTGTTTCAGAGGGCACGAGGGATCTGTGACAAAAAACATCTGGCCGCGGAGCTTCAGCACGTCAAGCAAGTATTGCAGGACAACAAGCTTCGGGTCCCGCGCCTACGTCACAGTGAACGAGTGAAGCCGGCCACAGTCGAGCGCGCGCCTGCTCTACTACCATATGTCAGAGGAGTCACGGACAAGATTGGCTACATCTTGAAGCGAGCGTCCATTAAGACATACTACAAGCCGCTGAAGAAGATTAGTCAATTTTTACCATCCATCAAATGTAATATTCCTCTACAAGATGCAGGTGTGTACAAGCTAGATTGTGAATGTGGTCTCTCTTACATAGGTCAAACAAAGAGATCTATAAAAACCCGCGTGAAGGAACATATAGCTGATGTGAAGCACCGACGCTCCGGGAAGTCTGCAGTCTGCGAACATGTTCAAGATCGTCCCCACCATTACATTAGATTTGATAAACCACAAATTCTCGCAAAAGAACACCGATTCCTACCAAGGATGATACGCGAGGCTATTGAAATTTAAAAACATCCAAATTTCAATAGAGAAGATGGTTGGGTGCTACCATCTGCTTGGGATCCTATAATTAACAAAATTAAACCCAAACCCAAGCATACCACTGCAAGACTTCACGATACTATAAGCTCGTTTTGCGTAAATCGGACCAAAAATTAATATTAAAAAACTGAAGGTAGCCGGACTAACTATGACATTGGGACGTCAAACATCTCAGTCCCCCCCGTGACCATGGGTGCTGTAAAGCACCCGAAACGTCGGGATAATAATAAAAACAAATTAAAGTAATTAAACGCGAAAAAATCCGTAAATAATAGTTTTATTCAATGGGATCCAAATGCTTAGCCCAATTTGTACCTTTTTAAGACAACAGACTTTATAAGCCTAAACAATGTACAGCGTAGATATTCAAAAAATCTGGAACACAAAATCTCAATTCTGTACCGATTCATATGATATTTGAATTGAATCTAATTCATCTGATCCGTTCAAATTCATCTGGTTTTAAGAGCCAGATGAAACCAAACTAATGAGGGCCAGACAAATGAGGAATTTGAAGAAAATCAAATCCTGTTCCTCTATTTATAATCGTACAAAATCAAAGAGGTAATTAATAGTGATGAATAATCTGATTAGAGATTACGTTTTCGTTACAAAACGTAAGCAAGTGCACAACATCTATAAAGACAGATTTATTACGCTACTTACCTGACAAATGCCAGATCACGATATTGTATCGTAGTTTTTAGGTAAAATACAAGCCTGCCCGAGAGCAGCGTATGACGGGTCGGGACTGGATGGTGCTAACAATCACGAGTCGGTATAATTTAATAGAATATTTTGAGACATACGTTAAATTTATGCTCCGACGTATTGAGCCAGATGAATGATTACTTTAGTCGCGGACAATTTTTAATGTTACGTTATTCCAAGAACATTTAATTGTTTTGGATGGAAATATGAAACTATCAAAAAAACAAATATTCAAATATCGATACAACTTACTAATTTTAGTCTATTGCAAAAGATAATTTCAAAAAATAGTTTAGTGCAACAAAAATCGTCATTTGGACGCGCCAGATGAATTAGATTTTAATGTTTTCTGTTGACTTAAATTAAGTTTATTTTAATTAATTGCATTTAACTACATAAGAGCTCGATAGACATTTTACTTCCAAATTATATTTGAAATGGATGTTTAAATTGAATATTATTTTGATGCGTTCTTCAGTAAAAATCATGTCAAAACTGCGTTTCAAAGAATCACCCAGTTGCACTGATGGCTCACTATTTTCTTAACGCGAACGGACTATACTTATAACTTAAAAACGTTTATTGAACAAGATCATTTTTATTACTATAAGAAAAAAACATTTTCAAGTGTTGCACTGCCAAATATTTTTGTGACAAATTCTTTTTATGGACGTTTTCAGTTTGCGGTTGTTAAATTTAATTATATAATAATTTCGTTCGGATAATTTTACCAACAAAAAAGATAAGGGAAACCTAAGCATGGCCGTCGTTTGAATTCAATTTTACTTATATAGTAACTCATATAACAGTAATTCACCGTTATAGATATTATATTTTTCGAAAACCGCATGTATTCTCTATCAGGCTCAGTGAAGTGTGATAGCACAAGGTCGGGCCGCCCCTTACCCTGCAATACCCCCACCGTTACTTTCCGCAAGTACATTCGTTTCCCAACTGTAAGGTCATTAAATTGTGCCACTAAACTAATTTTTATTATTGAAACTTCTTGTTACCTTAATGCCGAGTCAGAAATGGTACAGTTAAAAACAAAAATTAAAAACAACTTGTTATTTAGAAAACGATTTATAAAACAGCATATATGTTAAATAATTAAAAGTTTAATATTTTTAAGGTATATAATAAAAAGAACAAAGAAAGAATCTCATACATACATTATATACCTTTTATTTACAGTATCATTTTAAATAAGTACATATAACACTTAAATATCAGTTTAGGAGATCTGTAGGTCCTATTAAACTTATAAATTAAATAATCCTGTTTCTTTATTAACTTTACTTATTTTACTTTTACTACTTAACAAATACATCATAGTGTATTTTTTTCCTAGCCTTTACAAAAATTAAAAACAAGAAAGCTTATAAATATATCACTATTTTATGTACTCAGTCATCAGCAATAATATAATACATAAACTCGATTTCAATACATTGGCATGTTTTCTCTTTTTACATCATAATGCTTTCACTTGTTTTGAAACCTGGTAAAATATAACTTGATAGCGAACTCGCCAATTTCTGTGTGGGACTTGAAACAAGATAATCATCCTCTTCGGCGTCTAATTTTCTTTTGATGCTAGAGTACTGAGTTTCGTCATCACCATCTTTTAGCCAGTCCTTGTATTCTATGCACAAAGGCCAAATTGTTTGTCCTGATCTGTAAAACGAAGTTATGAATTATGTATGTATATTATATAGTTCGAAATAAGGTCACAATTGTATCTATTAAAGGGTATGACGGGTAAGGACTTAAATTAAGAAGAAAATCCAAAGTTTAATCCTCAATAATAGCCCTAATAAAACTACATATTTAGTTGAAAAATAAAAAATAAATTTGACAATACACTATGAAAAATCCATTAGCATGTTGCATCTGTTGATCAAGTGCCAAAAAATTAACCAAATAGAACACTTATTTTTTATAGGATAGGGTGAGCACACAGTTCACCTGAGGGTAAGTGGATGCTGTAGCCTATAGATATCTACATCTATCCTCGATTACGAATCAAAATGCAGATGCGTTGTCACCTGTGAGTATTAAGATGGAATGCCTCAAATATTGAAACTTCTTGTTACCTTAATGCCGAGTCAGAAATGGTACAGTTAAAAACAAAAATTAAAAACAACTTGTTATTTAGAAAACGATTTATAAAACAGCATATATGTTAAATAATTAAAAGTTTAATATTTTTAAGGTATATAATAAAAAGAACAAAGAAAGAATCTCATACATACATTATATACCTTTTATTTACAGTATCATTTTAAATAAGTACATATAACATTTAAATATCAGTTTACGAGATCTGTAGGTCCTATTAAACTTATAAATTAAATAATCCTGTTTCTTTATTAACTTTACTTATTTTACTTTTACTACTTAACAAATACATCATAGTGTATTTTTAATAGAATATTTAGATTTTACACAAATTTGCGTACGCCGCCGTTTTAAGATCGGGAACCTGTCACTTTTATTTCGCCACTTTATGACGCTTAGTTTGCCCTACAATTTGGCTCTATTTACCGATTTTTTCGTCAAGTACCTTAAAAGTTATTAAGGAAAAACCGAAAAACCACGTGGCATTGAAAATCGAAACGGAAATCGTGCGGCTAAATTCAAATACATATTCTTATACTTGCCTGTTTGCACAATCTTACAGCGTTTGTTTCATTGAAATCGGCACTTCCTACTAAAAGTTATTGACGAAAATGTTTCCAGTAAAAAGTGTATCCAGTTCTCTATACCCACCATACGAAACACAGCAGCATTAAGCTATTATTTTACGCTGGTATTCTGTGAGAGCGTGGTCCTTCCCCGGTCGAGCCGACCCATTTGTTCTACAACTATACTATTAATATAACTGCAGCATTGCTCTACCATATTTAGAATATTGCCATTGTATGTTAATAGTATACCCAACAGTTCATCATCTAAAAGTCTTGTTAAGACAAAAACAATAATGTTGTTAGTATTGTATAAGGCAATGATAAATGGATTAGCCACAGTAGTATGGACGCTCCCAACTTCACACTCTCTCAATGAATGAGCTGAGTTTAGCAAGTCGACATTTATAGTTAGAAGACTTCTGGTAATGCAATCCGTCTACAAAGTATGGTCATAATGAAAAGGCTCAGGATTGTGGCTCCTATACAGTGAGACTAAAGAGGCTGATGAGATTATTCATAGTGTGGAGTTGGTAGGAATATTCATTGGTTTAGAGTTACACCTCAAGACAAAAAGTAGTTCTGTTCCATCCATGGCCCTTGTAGTATCCTATACCTTTAAACGAGCAATTCTTGTATATATATATATATATATATATATATATATATATATATATATATATATATATATATATAATATATATATTTCAGTATAATATATATATTTCAGGCAATGAAAAACTGCTACAATATAAGAAGGTAAATTTTGACACTGTATTAATGATTGTAATAGCTCAAGTGGATATCGGGCCGCCGCGAAATTGTAGTGCCCTGATTCGCGAACTGTCTTCGGTCCGACTTTTTTCCCTATTTTTTTTTCAAGTTCACTTCTTTTGTGAGAAAATCTATTATTTCAAGCCCTGTTTTTAGTATTTTTTTAAAAACACGAAAATTTAAATTAAACTAATTGCACTCATGATTTTTTATTCAAATAACCAGTTCAGATTTTCTATTATGTCAATAAGATCAAAAATATTATTCATGTTTCATCAATATGTAATTTGTATCTAAATATAATTTCCAAAACACACGATTTCCAAATAATAAAGAGGAAAGCTCGGTCATCTGTATGATAGAACTGGCATACACCCACCATAAGCCGCTTAAATGTTTATAGAATAAAAAAAAAAGATATAAACTTTTAAGTGTTAGATACATTCTATTTTCAAATTCATATTTTATCTTTATGGAAGTATAGGTGACAAGTGTTGTGTTTGTGTGCCCATAGACACTGACTCAAGTAATAATCTAAATGCACATGAGTTGCAATGGATTGGCACCCCTAAGGAGCAAGATGGAATGCCTTATTACCAGTAAAAGGAGTCCCAAGCTCTCGTCACACACCATATGAAACACAGCAGCACTATACTGATATTTTACACTGGTATTTGGTGCAAACATGGTCTGTCTCCTGCCAAACCCACTTATTTGCTTACTTATTTAAGCCACTTATTAACCATAATATGCTGAAGCATAGCTATTATATATTTGATTACCTGTCCATATAATTTGGTATATCGTAACACAAAATATAAAAACTAGAAATAGTGTTGATCTTAAAACTTACCTGGGCAATGTATAGGGGTCATAAGGGAACCATTCATCATACTGCTGCACAGTGCTGCTCTGTATAGTATGCCTCATATTCTTTTCAATGATGGCCTGACAGTATACAACCTGATGGGAGCGGGTCACTGAAGAGAAGGCTCGAGTTATTTGTGGCGGACATGTACGTAGAGGATTCAGTGCACAAGTTACCAGACGCGGCAAATTTAGGGATTCTACAAAGTTTAGATCTGTAAAGAAGTAGAGAATTAATCATAATAGTGCAGAAATGGTGTAACAGTATATGGTTATATAAATAGGCTTCTCTGTATATTTTAAATGTAGTGTATGCATGTAAAAATTTTTTTTACAGATCTTTATCTTAATTATCTTTTAATAAGTGAATATTTATATTGAATGTGTGAATATTTTAAATTTATTTTTGACCTGTATGAGTTACATGTGTTTTTCTAAATACTTGTATTATTGGTAATTCTGACAATATGAGCAAATAATGCATTACATGGTGTGCACTTCTTAGGTATAGTATATAACAAATAAAAAAAATACGTGTGGCACTCGGGGATTGCCGCGGTAAAGCTATTACATATCATTTTTATCAACTTATGCAATTATAATTATTTATTTATGCAGTATTTTTTTCTTTGATATTAATTCAAGTTACACTTTTTAAGCGTGGTGACCGATAAGAAAACATTTTATTGAATAAATGAGAAGTTAATACTGTTTAAAATATTTTTATTATCTTACAATAGATGTAGGTTATTCAGGAATTTTTATCATTGAAACTATAGGTTTATGCTAATTAACGAGTTCTTTCGACAAACGATAATTTTCTATAAAGTCTGTGTTTATTAAATACTCTAAATTCACGAAAGTTGCTAGCACGACGATGACTCGTATAAATCCAAAGAATATGTTTCTTGCAATAAACTATATTATTGTTTAAAATATTTTTATTATCTTACAATAACATGCAACTAGTCTACATGCGTACGTCTAGTAGCACGCACACTAACACCGTGCCGAACTTAAACGACGTTAAACGATGGTTAGGTTTTCGAGTCTTGGGTTTTTTCGTTACGGAATTTCTTGATACGGTCGCCGCCATTGAGTTATACAACACTAGAGGAGCAAACCACATTACCGCGCGTGGAAAAAAGTGTAACCACTATCCAAACGCGACGACGTAGCTTTGAAACTAATAACAATTTTAAGTAAACATATATCTATCTCACTTACACAAGTTGCGAAAACAATATCGTCGCTAAGATTAGATAAAGATAGACACACAAATATGCAATGGCGGGTTAGTGTGGCTTACTATATGAAATTTTACCTAAAATACGCAATAAAAATGAGTTTTTTAAGCTGCAGTTAATTGTTTTTATATTAAAAAAGTATATTTTATTTTAAAATCTTTATTACGTCCCCTTAGAAAAAAAGGATACAAAGCTTATCAGATGAATAGAAGTAAACGTAATGATGAAATAAAACGTATTTTTATGGTACTAATTTATCAAACAATATAAAATAGGTAATAAAATATAATTAATATAAAATTTATATGAAATTATAAATAATATAAAATTATTAATATAAAATAGGTAATAAAATATATTTAATAGATAATTCATGAATAAACTAAAATAAGAATAATTAATTATTTTGTATGAAAATTAAAACGTAGTTTTTATTATAATTTCCAAAATATTTAAAATCAGAGGTAACAAATTAACTTACTCCATTAATTATATAGTCTCCCATTAATGTAGGATAATCACAAATGCAGAAAAGTGGCAACATTGAACCTAAATGGCAATATTCGATAATTTTATTTAATTATTTGAGGTATTTTACGTTTATATGAAAACAAGAACTAAAAATTATGTGTTGAAAGTGATTCCGCTTGATTTATTACGTTTTTGTGACCCTGAATAGCATTCTTTCACTACGCATTTACCCATTTTTCTCGCGGCTCAACTCTGTCGGCGTCACATTGAACAATGAACTCACGTTAGCTAGGCATATGGCTGTGGCCATATGTGCAGTGGTAACGCTTTGGCGCGGTTATTACTGATCTAGTGTTATATAAATCAATGGTCGCCGCGCTCAAAGCCCGCGATAAAAGCTACAAATAGTTTATTAAAATACTCACTTTCTTTACTAGAAAAAAGATGATGATTTTTAAATGCAACTAAGTAGAATATTGCATGGCATATGGCATGGAATGCACCGTGCACTTTTGTATTATCATTCACAGCTGTGGATTCCTGGGTAGCAGTTACATATGAATGGCACCATTCTGCCATGCTTTTTAGGTAGTGTATGAGTCTACTGTTAGGAACTCGCACGCAACGCGCTAAGAGACCAGCCAAATGGCTAGTTGCTGTGCGTCTGGTCGCCAATGCCCCAGGCCCTGAGGCATGCAAGCCCGCTGCTATCATCCAGAGATTGGTAAACACACGGTCAGCGCATTGCTGACTTATCGATATTGTGTATAAGAGGAGGAATTGAACATGCCTGGAAAACAAAAATCATAATATTTCGTAACTATAAAATCAAAAAGACTTAAATATAGCAGGAAATATAGCTAAAGTTACACCATACATAATATTATGTCTTACTTTTGGAAATATTTTTTTTTCAATTTATGATAAGTTGAGTAAAAGTTTGATTGAAAGGTTAATTTTAGAGCAGGAAAGATATATTTGCCATGCTAGTATATTATTGTCATTATGACAGCCAATCACAAATGCAACATAGGCCTCCACAAAAAAACACCTTAGGACAGTCTGACCCACTACCTATGACTTCCTTCGCATGTCTCACCTTCATCTAATGGGGGGCCACTCTACACTTTGCTTACAGCTGTTCCAGAGTACTGCAATGACGACCTGGTTACAGCCTTCATAAATCTCAAGGGATGCACAGAGGCCAGAGTAATCATTTGCTCAGCCTATCTTCCCGGCGAGAACGCAGAACCTACCATCAAGTTAGAGTGAGTGGCAGAGTTCGCCCGAAAATACAACGCCGAACTTGTGGTGGGTTGTGATGCTAATGCTCACCACACAGTCTGGGGAAGCACCAACATCAACGTAGAGGTGAGTTACTTTATGATATTCTCATCTCCAACCTCCTGGTAAGCCTAAACTTAGGTTGTACACCAACCTTTGTAACGCGTGCTAGACAAGAAGTGTTAGACATAACCTTTACTACCAATAACATGTCCAGGCGGATAAACGACTGGCATGTTAGTAGCGAAATTAAGTACACAAAAATAACAAAAACAAGCACATTAAGTTTGTGATTTGAGCATCACCAACATTTGAAACCGTTACTTTTAGGGATCCGAAAGCGACCTCCTGGGATATCTACAGAGATAGCCTAAGGAGGAATTTGGAAATGTTTCCTAAAAGCATCAAAACAATAGAAGGTCTGGAGTTAGCGACGGAGACAGTAACCGTAGGCATCCGTAAAGCCTTTGAGGACAGTTATCCCGTCAAAACCAAGACCTCAACACGAAAAGTTTCTTGGTGGAATTCTAAGCTGAAAGAACTCAGGGAAAAGACCAGGAAACTATTTAATAGGGCTAAGAAAACCCAAAGAGTGGGATATAGTGCAGCCCTAACTGAATATAATAAAGAAATCAGGAAAGCCAAGAGAGCATCGTGGAGGAAGCTATGCGAGGAAGTTGAGTCTTTGCCTCGCAGTGCAAGACTACACAAGATGCTATCGAAAGCTAAACCTAATCAGATCGGGCTTCTTAAAAAGCCGGATGGTAGCTTCACTAATAGTGAAACAGACAACAGGTGTTACTGACAGCCCCCTGTGCAGGGTATGCACGGGTGAGGAAGAAACGGCGGCTCACGTGTTGCTGACATGTCCAGATGTCGATTCATACAGGGCTAAACATCTCGGCACGCCGGGATCGCTCCCCGAAGTTGCTTGCAACATCAAGGGACTGCTGAGCTTCTTTGGGGAGATATCATGGCTTGAATAAGCATACTATTCCGGCCCACACGCAAAATTCGCGCTTAGACGTGGAGTTGCGGAAAACAGCCCGTCGTAAACTGTCAAAAAAAAGTATTTTGGTGGCCGAGGAGGCTGTTGACTCCTTTGAACCATTTAAATCAAGCAGGGAGGATGGAATAATTCCCATCCAACTACAGAGGGGTATCGACATCCTTCTTCCTTATCTGGTGAAAATCTACAGAGCAAGTTTTGCATGGGGATATATTCCAGAACGATGGACAATTGTCATGGTTCTATTTATAGCTAAGGCTGGTAGAAAGGACTACGCTTTACCAAAGTCCTTTAGAGCTATAAGCCTATGTTCCTTTCTTCTTAAGACATTGGAAAAGGTTATAGATAAATATATAAGGGATGTAGCTCTAGCTACGAGGTCCATACATTACAACCAGCATGCAACCAACTGCAGAGGCAAATCTACAGAAACAGCCCTGATCAGTGTCATTGACAGGGTCGAAAAAGCACTGGAGGATAAAGAAATAGCTCTTTGTGCCTTTCTAGATATTGAGGGCGCCTTCGACAGTAGCCCCACATCACTGCTGATTGGGGGTCTAACATCTAAAAATGTTGACCCCACAACCATCAGATGGGTGAAGTCGATGCTCTCAAACAGAAAGGCAAAAATAGCGTTGTTTCAAACTTCGATTGAGGTTGCAAGGTTGCAACCACATAAGGCTGCCCAAAAGGAGGTGTTTTGTCACCCCTTCTTTGGACTCTTGCGGTTGATCAACTATTGTACAAAATGGCAGACCTACGCATTGACACATTGGGTTATGCTGATGACCTTGTGATCATTGCGAGGGGCTTTTGCCAAAGTACTTTATTGTCAATAATACAAAGAGCCCTAAACACCATAAATAACTGGTGTAGGGATAACAGTTTATCAGTTAATGCTGATAAAACTGTTATAATACCCTTTACCAAAAAGAGACGGTTGGACAAATTAGTCTAACCAAAACTTAATGGCAAAGAAGTACCATTTTCCACGGAAGTTAAGTACTTGGGCGTAACAATCGACCAAAAACTAACGTGGAACTCTCACTTAAGCAACGTATGCCATAAGGCAAAAATTGCTTTAAGTACGTGCAGTCGTTTGGTCGGGAACAACTGGGGCTTGCGTCCCAGTATGTTCCTATGGATGTACAGCAGCATAGTGAGGCCGATTCTGACCTACGCCTCTATTGTCTGGTGTAACAAGGCCAACCAAAAGACGACTGTGGACAGACTAAATAGTCTACAAAGGACTGCTTGCTCAATGGCAACTGGAGCTATGCGATCATCGCCTAGAGCGGCTCTTAATGCACTTCTATGCCTAACGCCCCTTGATCTCTATCTAGACAAGGAGGCGAGGGCTAGTTTGTATAGGATTAACACCCAGGGCGGTCTGAGCTTGCTCTCCTACAGATTGAGATCCATGCTCTACTCAATTAAGGAATCACCAGTCTCATGCATGATCTCAGATATCATGCGTCCACTACACACTTTTGATAAATATTATATAGTGGAATAACCCTCCAGAGAAGACTGGCTGAATGGCCAGGTTATCTGTGAGGTCGGTAGCCTCATATGGTATACCGATGGGTCTAAAATGGGCCTCGACGTAGGCTTTGGAATTTACGGGGAACGCCCCAAATTCAAACTTAGTATGAATTTGGGTAGATACACCTCTATCTTCCAGGCAGAAATTTTCGCCATACTTCGGTGTGCGGAAATCAATCTGCAAAAACACTACGTCAACCATAAAATTTACATAAACTCTGATAGTCAAGCAGCACTGCTAGCGCTGAGATCAAACTTAGTGAACTCAAAGCTAGTTGGAGACTGCGTGAATCGTTTAAACACCCTGGGATGTAACAATAGGGTCATTTTAAGATGGGTTCCGGGTCACCTCGTGACCAAGGGTGTTCGCATACTATGAAATTTTCAAGCATACGTTAACCATCTGAGCTACAACGGCTCATTACCATTGAATAGTTATCATAGAAATAATTAGTTTAATATTAGAATATAGTACAAGAATTTTTTACATCCCCCTTACATTACACCTCATTCATCTAAATTATTTGTACATTATTTAAATAAGCTGTAATTATCAAATTATTATAACCTTATTCCATGTGTGGGTAATATAACTCTCTCAAACACATTACACATGATATTAAGAACTTGTTCCCGCTCATCCTCCAGCCATTTCAGCACTTCCATCATACAGTAGTCTAATGTCTCCGACAAGTGATCCTGCTCATCCACATCCATTTCAAACATTGTTTCCATTTGTGCCTTATTTTTAGCTTGGTCTACTATATTGACATCCATTGTTACCATTCTGAAAAATATATAGTTATTTTGTTTAATAGAGTAACACAAAAATGTATTGTAAGGCTAGGATAAGAGTATTTTTAGTCTTCTAACATCATATATTTAATTAGTGGATTAACATCACTATGTTTTTATGATGACAATAATAATTTATTTTAAGCAAATAATATCCTAATTTCTAGGGTATAAACACTTTGAAACATAGCTTAACAATAAATATAACTCAGTGAACATCTATGTCTAAATTAGCTAACTTAATATCTTTGTTTCAGACAGCAGGCCCTTAAATGTTATACATTTTACTG
Organism: Parnassius smintheus behrii; assembly: GCA_036936625.1. Lineage (NCBI taxonomy): Eukaryota > Metazoa > Arthropoda > Insecta > Lepidoptera > Papilionidae > Parnassius > Parnassius smintheus. The sequence goes on along the minus strand of JAUPFT010000011.1, from coordinate 44,132,424 downwards.
TTTACAAGACAGATCACTAATCAATTAGAAACTTAGAGTTGTAGAGTGAAGGTAAGCCTCCTTGTGTGTAGTATGACAGTGTGTGTATGTGTTTGAGTAAAATGTTGAATGAGGTACATTCAGTAATTTTTGTTTAAATAATGTTAAAGTTACAGCCTATATAGGTCCCACTCCTCGGCACAAGCCTCCTCTCATTTCTGGGAGGGCTTTAAGGCAAGGAATTGTCCGCCGCGCTGCCCCAATGCGTGTTGAACTTCACATGTCTTCAAAATATTGTTTTCTTAATTCTGATAATTAAGAAACCAAAATTTCGGTGCAGGTTTCCTCACGATGTTTTCCTTCACTGCCGAGCACTTGTTAAATCAGCGCTTAAAATTGCAATTAACAATTTCATTGGTGCCGGCGGGGATCGAACCCGGTTTGCCCGCGTACTGTGAAATTTACAGCGAGCGCTAACCGTCTGAGCTACCATGTTAATAATGTATTATACTAAAATTAAATAATAGCATAGAATATTACTGATTTTCGTGAAGGTTGCAAAAGGGGTAAAAACAATTTTTTTTAAAGTTATTACAAGCAAAGTTGGTTTAGTTCTTAAGTATTTTATTTAAAAAAAAAGTTACTATGCTATTACATTGTTTTCAGACATAACCAATCACTTATCTTATTTCAAACTGTTTAGTCAGCATACTCCAATTAAGCATGGATTCTCAAATATTTATATTACTTATTTCTTACCAAAAACGAATTTTGATCATGGTGAATAAAAGCGTACGATTAGTTAGAAATAATGTAGCTTTATATCAGTGATAGAATTTTCAGAATCAGATCAGGAGTTACTTTCTACAAATTTACATACGAAAATTATACCTATACTATTTTTAGGTGATGAAGCTGCTCACATCTGTAGCAATTACTTGAATCCTGACTCCCTACCAGTAGCTCTTGAGTAGTGCTAAACAAGCAGCACTACATACTGGTGGTAAGTAGGTAGGTTGGCCCTCTACTAGTGAGGGGCTCGGCCAAGGATTAGTTACTGCCCACCTGGCAAAGACATACCGCCAAATGACGCAAGTTGTATTTCGGTGTAACGTTAGGTGAAACCCATTTCTTTGGGAGAATGGGTCTGGACAGTTGCTGATTTAGAGCCACATCAGAACCTTCACTGAGGTGTTTAAATAGCCTAATTTTCTCCTGGTCACCGCTCTGTGAGCGGTAGACTCAAGAATAAATAATTAAATATAACAATTAAAATATCCATTCCTGAGTCTATAAATACCCAGATCGTGGCCAAAGTTGGGTTTTCAAGGTGACGGAGATGCTTACAGCAATGTGATTGAGGACTTACATACAGACCCCGGCGCGATGGTGGAAGTTATGGCCCAATATATCCAGGGTAGTCAATGTGACCTGCGTATCAATAAAGAAAAGTAAGTGCGGCTTGTCAGTCTCAAAGTGGTAGTGGGCTGCATTGACATTTGATATTACAGTGCAGACCTCGGATGTCTGTTTTTTGGGGGAATTTAATATCTGTCATCACGGCTGGCTGTTCCCATACCAGGAGACCGAACACGCTGGGAGAGAGGCGTGAAATTTTGCCTTGTCGCTGGGGCTTTCCAAGCTGGTATAACAAGCGACTAGGTTATCTGGTGTGGGGCTGACGACCGATCTCGACAGATACTATGTTTAGTTTACCTCACCCTTGAGAATAAAACACAAGCAAGTCTTTCCACTGCTTAAAAGGAGCGTAACACTGACCGCCTTCAGTTGTTAGGGGTTGAGTTTTCTTCGAACCTCAACTATGCTATGGGCGGTTCATCGAGTCCAGAGCTAAAGCAGCCGCAAGGAAACTAGACGTCCTTGCAAGGGTGCAGCGATACGTCACGTCGGGGCAGCTTCTCACCTTATATAAAGCGCAAATCCCGTCGTGCATGGAGTACAACTGTCACATATGAGTTGTTGCCGTAAAATGCCAGGCGCAGCCTCTCAGTATTCTATAGGATGCATTTCGGTGAGTGTGTGCAGAAATTACATGCTTTAATTCCTCCCTCTTCTTTCCACCATTGGGCAACCAGGGGGTCGGCGTGTATTCACTTCTTTGTTGTCGATACTCCACGCATAAGAACCTAACGGTTTGCTTCATCTATTGTAATGCGTACAAGATAGCAGCGGAATAATTTGCCGACGTCTATCTTTCCATCCGAATACAATCTGGGTGTCTTCTAGGTAAGAGTGACTAGGTTTTTGTTACGCTAAGACAGTGCTTTTACCATCTAGGGCTGCATCACCACTTACCACCAGGTGGGATTGTGGTCAAGCACTGGCTAATAAGTTAAAAAAAAGCTATATTTCGTTCATACATATATAGTATCACCCTGCCAGACTGTAAACCCTGAGTGGATAGGCAGAGTCCAGAGTGCATCGAGCTAATTGGACTATGTTAAGCCATAACTATGGGTTTAGATGGATTATTTTTTTTTAATTTATAGGAAAAGAGTGAAAGCGAGCACACAGTCCACCTGATGGTAAGTGGTTGCTGTGGCACATAGACATCTACATCTATCTTCGTTTGCGAATCAAAATGCAGATGCGTTGTCAGCCTTGAGGACTAAGATGGAATGCCTCTTTTCCAGTAAAAAGGGGCTCCGGTTCTCTACACTCACCATAAGAAACACAGTAGCATTAAGCTGCTATTTGACGCTGGTATTCCGTGAGAGTGGTCCTTCCCCGGTCGAGCCGACCCATTCGTGCTACAACTATACAATTAATATAACTACAACATGGCTCTACCACGCAAAATTGTGAAAGAACTGATAAGTCAATATATTCGTTCTTATATATATATATATATATATATATATATATATATATATATATATATATATATAAGAACGAACTAGCCAATTGCATAAACACAACAAAGCCAATATCTCATTAGATGTCTTATACAACAACATTATAGGCAAGTAACAGAGTTGGCACATTACTTTTTATTATAAGTCCCGCATAATTATGTGACCTCAATGAGGGCATCTACGACTTTTTCTGCCACCAAGGCGTAACACACTTAAGGTGTAATATTTGACAGATTTCATAGTGGGGACGTTAATTTGTTTGAAAAATGTAAAGGTTAATGTTTACGCCAAGTTGTGGCATTTGAAGCGTGCAAGGCGCGCGTCCCTGGGTGAGGAACCGGTTAGCGTTGCGCGGGAAGGGGTCGCTTGCTATGCGCATGCAGCGGCCAGCGAGCGCGTCGGGCAGTCGGCAGGAACCTTTTGAGCGCTGATCCGTGCCGATGGGGATCGCGAGATTAGACTAGAACATTCGATTTGCGCGACGCCCGGGTCGCATAAAATTCGCGAGTTTTTGATAACGATTACGGCGTCTGATAAGATGGCCTCCATGGTGTTGTATTATGTCGTTAATATAGGTGACAACGAGGCTTTTTGATTTTTGAATTATTGAATTAACTCAGATTGCTATTAATTTGCATCGACGAGTGGCTTGTGTAGCTAATTAGAGTTAATCTAAATTAGTTAAGGTGTACGAAGGAATTTTGCTTTGTCGTGTGGAACGTTGAACTTTGTGATCCGGGTGTAGATCGCGCGCGATTATAGTTCATGCTAAGTGACGCTGACCTTAAGTTCCGATAGCGGTGAGCGTCTAGTGGAGCGGTCTACGCACGTGGTGCTGCTATCTGATTGTATCGGTACGTCAGGTTACATGACACACCTTCCTACACTACACACACACTACCATTTACTTGCCCCTGACGCCACCTTGTGGTAGACCCTACACTTCTGGAATTCGGTAAGTTTTGTGTTTGCGTACAGCCGTCATAAATTAATTATCCATAGGCCATTTTGTGGCCCGACCCTCGGTTACTCGTCGAATTGGGTTACGATGGGCCCTAACTCAATCGACCCTTGTCAGGTTAACTCAGGGCCGTAACATTGCTGGTAGCAGAGTGTAGTTACTTGTTTACAATCACTTCCGGCCGTAATACGTAATAAAAATATTATTTTTTTTCTTTTCTTTTTCTTTGTTCGCTTACTTTGTTTGTTAGCGGTGGGTAGAATTAGAGCCACGCCCGTTAGGCTGCGTAAGCACGAGTGTAGTTCAGATGAGGTTACCTACGCGTCAGGTATTTGTAGTTGCATTTGTATTGTAGATTAAATTGCCGAAGGGTCGGTCGCCTCTGCGTGGCATCTTTGTTGACCGACTGTAGTGTAATTGTGTTTAATTTAATTTAGTAGTATTTGTATTTAATAATGATACCATCGCACAAGCCACCGGCGTTTCGCTTGCAAGCGGAGCTGCGCTGGGCCGCGAACGCCCACACCTTGATAGGGCGACCCGATCGGGTCCATAGTTTAGAGAAGCGGCTCGAGCAGGTCATGGCCCAAAGGGCCTTAGTGGAGGAGGCTTGCACTGAGCTTTTGGTCTCGGGAGCGGAACAGCCTCGCGGACTACGAGCAATTTTTTTCGCTCACGGACGACTTGATCGAGGCGGGGGCCAAGTATGCTAGTGACGCGAGTGAAGCTCGGCTGAGTGGCCTGCTCGAGTCCCCTCGGAAGCAGCCTACTCAGCTGGAGCTGTTGGGACAACTCTCAACTCTGGACCTGCCAAGGTTCTCCAGGGTCCTCTCCGACTGGCTGACCTTTGTGGGACTGTTTGATAGCCTAGTGGACGCCCGGAGGGACTTGACACCAAGCCAGAAGATGGCTTACCTCCTGGTCTCACTGGAGGGGGAGGCCCTGGGCGTCGTCGGCCATCTGAAATTGTCGGACGACGCCTATCAGACCGCTCGGGACCTCCTCGTCGGAAGGTACGCCAACGTACGGCGAATCGCGGACGAATACGTCAAGCAGCTGCTAAACCTCCCGCTGCTTAAGGACCGGGCCAGACTACGTCCGGACATCGTAAATCCAGTCTTTGTGGCCTGCAATTTTTTGAGGCGGCCGGATTTACCGGTGGACGAATGGTCCTTTTTGTTGCTCCACATTGTGCTGTCCCGCCTGCCTATCGATCTTCGGATCCATTTCAAGGAGAGGTATGGCGGGGACGGCGCCTCCTATATTCCACCCTTCAGGGACCTGCTGCGGTTCTTGGAGGAGCAGTGCAGGCAGATTGAAAACGCAGCGGGCACCGTCGACGAACTACGGACTGCCAACCGAGTCGTGCCCAGGGAGAGGCGGAATCTTCCGGGCAAGTCGTCGCCAACCCCCTAAGATCGCGCGGAGCTCCCGCGGGAGGGCGCCGCTCCCTACCATCTTATAGTGGCCTAGTTGCCAGGGAGGCGAACCCCTGCTCCTATTGTCGAGCATCCGATCATCGGGTGACGTCGTGCCCGAAATTATTGGGTAGGTCGGTCCCGGCGAAGCGATCCATCGCCAAGGAGCGCCGCTGGTGCTATTCGTGTTTGGAAAGACACCTCCAAAGAGACTGCCCGCACCAGCGACCCTGTCCGCATTGCCAGGGCAACCACCATGGCGTTTTGTGCCTGGGCGTGAACGGCGCTTCGTCTCGGGGCTCTGCCGAGCCCTCAAACCTCCACGGGCGGGGGCGCTCAGCCACGCCCTCTGTCGGGCGACGCTCGGCACTCGCCTGCCAGCCACCGTGCCCCTGGTTTTGAAGGGGGTCCCTCCCCCGACCAGTCGGGGGGGTCGTTCCCTCAGGGGCGGGGGGTTCGTCACCCCCTCTCAGCGTGTGGAGAGGAACTTCACAGCCACTCAGCGGTCAGCGAGACCCTTCTCATCCACGTTGGCTGAGAGGCCGCGACTGGAGTACCACCCTCCCCCCTTTGGTCGGTACCGATACTACGGGGTTCCTACGACCTCGAATTTGTCCCGGGCCTTAAGGCCGAGGTTCCCCAAAACTACCTAGGTCGGCCCATTCGGTGATTTGACCACGGGTCAGTGAGATGCCGCTTTCGGGACCCCCGGTTCGAGTACCGGTCCGATGGAGGCAGCTCCAGCTAGGTAGCTGCCGCCCTAGCTCCCACCACGGCCACCTTCACTGATCCTTTGAGCCATCAACAGTCCACTTGTCAAACTTTTCTATTGCCGACGGCCTTAGTGAAGGTGTACAACTCGAGTGGCGACTGTTTAACGGTTCGCGCTCTATTGGATTCGGGTTCACAAGCTGTGTGGCCTCCACTTGGTTGGTGGGAAGACTATTCTCTAAATATCTAACGTTTTTTGAAGATAAAATATTTGAGTAACTTATTATATTCAAACGTTACAACAAATGTTACATTCTACGTTATATGTTAAAGGATAGTTAGTAGAGCTTACTATCAGAGTTTGTGACATTTTACATTTTTACGATGTAGCTCTTAAAATGTGTCCCTTTTGTTTTTTGTTCTTGTGTTTTTTATTGTGCTTTATTATTGTGCCTCGGTTGCTGGTAACTCACCATCATGTTCAGAATGCGGCTAATTTGCAGCGGGAGTTTTGGATTTTGGCTGGCCGACGCACTATTTGGAGCGTCATTTTTAAGAACATACCTTGTTATAAATTGAAGGCCACCATATCGCAGCCGATGATGGGTGACTTACCACCCGACCGCGTCAGGGCCATCCGACCATTCGCTGGAGTCGGAACCGACTTTGCTGGTCAATTCCTCATCAAGTCCTCCAACCTACGTAACGCGCCTAAACATAAGGCTTATCAGTGCGTTTTCGTGTGCCTCGCCACTAAGGCCGTTCACTTAGGACTTGCGAGTGCCCTCAGCACTGAAGCCTTTGTGGCCACGCTGGGCCGCTTCGTATCGCGTCGCGGTTTGCCGGTCCGGATCCGGTCGGATTGCTAAACGGATTGTAGGGGCACGGATAGATATTTGAAGGAGGTCGTCGAATTTCTGTCCAGCAATAGGACTTATTTGGCTGCTGCGATGTCCGGGAGGGGCATCCAGTGGAAATTCTACCCTCCGGCTTGCCCACGTTGAGGCGGTGGTTGGGGTTGCAAGAGCGCATCTCCGTCGCGCTAGTGGCCGAGGTTTTGGTTGGAGATTCGGTCTTGCAAAGTGCCGTCGCGACCCTATCCCGTTTGCCAATTAACTCGCGGGCATAAGTCCTTATGCCCGGGACGGGGGCTTGTTTACGCCAGGTTGTGGCATTTGAAGCGTGCAAGGCCCGCGTCGCGGGGTGAGGAACCGGTTAGCGTTGCGCGGGAAGGGGGCGCTTGCTATGCGCATGCGGCGGCCAGCGAGCGCGTCGGGCAGTCGGCAGGAACCTTTCGAGCGCTGAAGCCGTGCCGGTGGGGATCGCGAGATTAGACTAGAACATTCGATTTGCGCGACGCCGGGGTCGCTTAGAGGTCGCGAGTTTTTGATAACGATTACGGCGTCGGCTAAGACGGCCTCCATGTTGTTGTATTTTGTCGTTAATATACGTGACAACGAGGCTTTTTTATTTATGAATTATTGAATTAACTTAGATTGCTATTAATTTGCATCGACGAGTGACTTGTGTAGCTAATTAGAGTTAAACTATATTAGTGAAGGTGTACGAAGGAATTTTGCTATGTCGTGTGGAACGTTGAACTTTGTGATCCGGGTGTAGATCACGCGCGATTATAGTTCGTGCTAAGTGACGCTGAACTTGAGTTTCTATAGCGGTGAGCGTCTAGTGGAGCGGTCAACGTACGTGGTGCTGCTATCTGATTGTGTCGGTGAGGTCAGGTTACATGACACACCTTCCTACACTACACACACACTACCATTTACTTGCCTCTGACGCCACCTTGTGGTAGACCCTACACTTCCGGAATTCGGTAAGTTTTGTGTTTGCGTACAGCCGTTATAAATTAATTATTCATAGGCCATTTTGTGGCCGACCCTCGGTTACTCGTCAAATTGGGTAACGATGGGCCTTAACTCAATCGACCCTTGTCGGGGTAACTCAAAACCGTAACAGTTAATGTACTGCTTATTCTGTACTATTATAGTTATATTTCATACTAATTAGATTAAAAATAAATTAACCAAACCACAGATCAAACCACTGAGGCATTGTTTTGTGTAATAGTATTATATACATAGTATAAGAAACAGTTTAAACTTGTATTTATAACCCCTCGTCTGGCAATCGGCCATAATCTAGCTATCTCGCGCGTGTGGCATGCGACCAGATTCTGGCCGATCCGCGACTGCGTATTTGGCGGGTAAAATAACCAGCGACAATGATTTCTATCACACTTTTACTTATAGAAAATTATAAACCAAAGAAAGAGGATCGATACAAAGCTACTAAAGTACATACTACAATATTTAGAAATTTCGAATAAACCGCCTGTGGAGCAGTCTTATGCGAACGTCGCTTTTATGTGGTCGCCCGTCCCGGTTTTTGTCCTTATTTTTATTCGTAAATCGAACAAATAGTGAAGTTTGGTGCTATTTTAACATGGAAGGGTTAATAACCAACAGTTTTTAATTCATAATTTAGGGATACGTATCCTTTTTACTAAAAAAAAAACTAACTTCGTAATTAAATGACTTTTGTAACAAAAACTTCACCTCGGTGTCAACTAGCAACATCTGGTGAGCGGGAGATTATTAGCCCTCAGGTTAACATGGGACTACAATTATACCTCTTTATAATATTAATGTATAGGATATATATGTCATAGGATAATTAGATGAACCCAATTTTCCGCAAAAAGATCTAGGGATATTGCGAAAACACAAATTAAAAACACTAGAGGTAGGGCAGACAAGACTACATGGAGTCCAGGTGTGCTGATTCGGTTTTAGAACAGATTCTATCAATCGTCTAAATATCCATGTTTTTGCGATATCTCTAGATTTTTGCGGAAAATTTGATTTTATCAATATCAATAATTGTCTGTCTGTTGTGTGTTGTTCTGTCTGTCTGTCAAATGTATAAGAACTATGTAACCAAATTCAATATTATTCTGAAAATAAAACATTAATTACATACTATAAATTATGATGAGTAACAATATCACATTTAATTTTCTTTGCTGGTTAACCGCATACTATACAGTATTTATTACAATATTTTAAGACTGCAATTGGTATTACGTACAAAAAAAATCCTTCAATGTGCCTACAGAAAGTTATAAATACTTAGTTGGTTTTGAATTAAATATTTTGTTTAAGTTTTACATGAACAAATTTACAAATAAAAGATAGAAATTTGTAATTAACTTTCTTATCTCTCACCTGTTAATAATAGTCATCATTATCTGCTCTCTTAGTGATGGTATGTATTTGCTCATCCATATTAAATTATGAATATAGGCTCTATTTGTGTAGCATCCTGCTTTGTAATAAGGGAACTGGTCAACAATTGTTTGCATCAAAAGGTCACTAGTCCTGAAATAATTAAAATTAATTATTTAGTAGTCTTGACTTACACATGCATAACTTTGCAAGCTATTAAGAAGGAGTATGCTAGGTGTTATCTACATTAGAACCAGAACAACCTACACAAATAAAAAAAAAAAAACAGTAAAGCTGCAAAAGCAATTGACTGAATAAATACTTTTGTGGAATTATAAACCGTTAGGAAAGATCACTATAGCTGTTTATGACTTGTAACCATGACTTGTTTCTAGAAAATGCTATTGTCCGACAGTGTAATTTAGGGTGAATGACCTTAAATGTTGTATTAATATGGATATCCCTTGTGGGAAGCAGAATTTTATGATTTGTTATAATCAAATGTTTTTCTTCTGACAAAAATAAATATTTACTTCATTGCTATACTTTGAAATTATTTATTATTTTTAAATTCCTTATTATAAAAATAATTTTGCGGCTTATACAAGAAATACTTTGTAATATTCAAGGTTCAGCTTCCCTATGTTGCCTATAACAACACCCATGGTATGTTGAGGTAGTGGATATTTTTACCCCATAATGACATGTAACTTACATAGGCATGACAGCAACAATTTGTGCTATAATTGTGTGTATATTGGACCATTTTGTCATAACATCTTTGGGAGGCCTGTCTTCCCAGTTTTCACTAGCATCTGTAAATAGAAAAGTAATTTCAGTTACACTGCAACACCTATTATCAATTGTACTATACAGATGAAATGGTGTCTAATGGCATTTAACCTCTAGTTGATGGATAGCCCACCGATGGATAGACCACTGTGTTATCGATTTCAAGGCCGACTGGACCACCGGCGGGCCAACTCTATACGGGACTGTTTAAAACCTTATAAGTTCTAAACTACAATATATTATCACTTGTGATATATTTCAAATGAATGAGAAAGAAACAAACTACTCAATCATGCCACAATCACATAACCTAAACAATAATCATTCAAATCAGATTTCATTCGTCATTCGACACCCTCTCCTCCTCCACTGCCCTTGAGTGTGAAGTTTACTATAAAAAATATTGTGTTTTGTTTGTGATCTACTGTTTTTTTGCATTTTTTCTTTGAAAATGGGTATGTTCTATAAATATTCTTTACATATGTATAAAAAAAACATAAATATTTACTGTTGCAAATATATAAAAAAAATTCAGAGAAAATGTTTGCATAAAAAACAATTTTTTTTCAACCTCAATAAAAAGTTGCTTATTCAATCCGATAAAACTAAATAATTTTATATGAAGTACATATACATATAAAAAATACTATTTTGTTTCGGAAATTTTACGTAGATTACAGTAAAAGAAAAATAAAGTTCCAATATTGTACATACTCACTACTGTAAAGAAATTTCTCTAAGAACTAATGAATTTTCAAAACTACCTGGACAAAAGGCCATAACATTCAATTTAAACATAACAAAATTACTATTACTTTATGTTATTTTGCTAGGATAGTTCTTTAGCTATTCAAACATATAAATATCATTAAGAATAGTTAACTGTAAGCTCATAAATTGGTGCATGTAGCACCTGCCCTAAGAGGTTTAAGAACCATCTAAATAAATGTCCGATATTAATAATAATATATCAACATTCATAAGTGCTTTTTTAAAGCCTACATGTGTAAAGATATTTGATTTGACGGTTACTAAAGGTGAATTCTTTACATAGGTATACATATTATTCAATACATAGCAATACTTCTGTTCAATTAGTCTAACATTAAGAAGTCACTGGTCCAATCTACTCAGTCCTATATTTTGATTAATAACTTTTGCAACATTGCCCCCTTAGTACCTTTCAACAATAGTGCAGCACAGCAAATAACGACTTTGGTAGTCAGTAAGTTTAGAGTGTCAGTAGAATGTTGGAAAGTATGATTTTACTACAAAGAAGATATTGTGTTTCTCTTTATTTCATATTAATACATTTTTGTTTTAGAAAATATAGATCATGTTTGAAATAAAAAATTATAGCAATTAGCCTGAAACATGTTACAAAACTATTTAAAAAAGTTCGTATATTTTTGTAACAGCCTTAGTTTAAGTAAAAAAATAAATGTTAGTATTATTGTTTCAATTATATTTTTCTTTACACATATTGAATCCTCATTAGAAAGTAAGCATTTACATTTATAAAGCAGTTTTGGAATAAGCTTATGATATTATATTGGTCCAGTGGACCCAGTAGCGAATACTTGTGCTACATATAAGGAAGCAACTCTCTAAGTGTTAAGTGATATCATTATATCAGATTTCAAGTGCATTATATTAATTTATGTTACCTTTAAAAAGTCTAACCAAGTTTGCCATAACTTTTGGGCAATGATAAGTATGTGCAGTCACAAGGTTAAGTAGAAATCTACTATACATTTCAACAAATTCTTCATCTCTAGAAGCCCACTCGACATTGCACAACACTTCTACAAATTGTTTTAACTCTCTTCCCAAAAGCACTACACATGATATACAATCTTCCATCAATATCTTGTAATTGTCATTGTTCAATGGATACTCTTCCAAAACTTTAACAAGTTCGTTGTATGGTCCACTGTTATCATTGCTAATGTAACTTAAAAGTATTTGCTCAATTTGGTTTTTTTTGAATTTCAACTTTATACGAGCGTGCGCATTTTGGCGATCTAATGTTTTTCGCATCAACGATGCGACACTTTTCTGAGTTACTATAGCCATTATTTCTTAAGATCCGAGGACACAGACTTTAAATAAGCAATTATTTCCGGCTGGCGTAGCAGCTCGGTTTTCTTATGATTTAAAACTTCTCTCAATACGGCACTGCTATCGTCGAGTACTGTACCCGTCTGTGGGTTTTGTTCGAAACTAGTACTAGGCTTGACGTAACTTAGACTAGATTCCGCAGATTCTGCGCTTCTTTTATCTTTCAAAAATGATTGCAATCTCTCAAGAACAACTTTGCTATCACCTTCTTTCTTTTCACTACTATAACCTTCTTTGGACATCGCTCAGCTTCAAAATAATCACATCGTGATCTATAAATTTCAGTCCACAAACCTTTTAGAAATTTCAACAGAACTTATTGTAAGAAAATAATCAAAAATAATTTAATAAAACGTAAAGTACGCTGAATTAAAATAATTTAACATTTACTACACGTGCACACAATATGCGCGGAATTTATGCTCGCACTTCACTTCTCTCAATTTGAAATTTTGAAGTTTTAAGCTGTGTTGCCACTTGCCAGCGCTATATGACTTCGTAGACAAGTATATAGTGATCTGTGATATGACTGAAAGACTGAACGTCTGTAAGGTACGTTTTTTTTTTTGGAGTTTATGGCCTGGTATCTAGACCTTTAGGCCAAGGCAAGGTACCTTGTCATGCCTGAAAAGGTGATGACATTTTATATCTTATTTAACCAAATTCAAAAAAGAGAAGGTTGATTATTAAAGTGTATCGATTGTGGACAGATTTAAATCAGTTATACATTAAAAAATCAGTCCGATATAAATTTAGAAAAAAGTTCCTAGGGAATGAAGTTTTTAATGTAACAATTTAGACGGTACGGAGATTGTGATATTCCTTAGTCGACTTAAGAGGTTTAAAAAATTATTTTTTAATAAAAAGTAAGAGCCGCCTTCAAAGAACTATCAACAATAAAATAATTTTATATTCAGTTTAAATACAATATGTATTACACCGACTTCATAGTGTGAATTATTTTATTCTTATTAATAGTTGAATTCGGATTTTACTTTTTAAAATATATTTCTTTTAGGCACGGATCATACCTGAAAAATCGAATATCAGGGCTTGATATGGATACATCCACCTTAAATTATCAGCGTTGAAAACCAGCTTTAAAAACACTTTCTAGTATTTATTATTAGAGTTGAAAAATAAGTGGAATTATTAAAAATGCTAAGAAAAATGATTCGTCATTCAAATCCGTTTTTCAGTAAATTACGTTTGAAAAAAAATCAACACAAAGGAAGTAATAATTCCACACCTTTTATCACAACAAACTTTTATTTTCTAAGGAGTCCAATTCATCGTCCCAGGTCTCACAATACTTTAAGTGTATTCATAAGAATGGTGAAAACCACTCCACAAACGGGCGTGTTATAGACTAAAATACTTACGTTGGCTTCGTACCTGATCAGCACACTTGCAAGCAAATATCTGGTACAAAACCTGGTCGCGTAAATTAACCTTTCCTACTAAATTACCATTCAACCCATTGCAACCCGCGGTAGTGAGCAGGGAAGTAGCCAGCGCGATTGTGTAAATGGGTTATGTCCCTGGCCATAACCTTGATGGTAGAGCTGCCATGCGCTCTTCGAATATATTTACATACGGAAGCCAAAGGAAGGACTACGCGGGTGATTATTATCTCGTATAATACTTTACTATTTGATGTTTAGATACTGATCTATCGTTCAATTGTCAGTTAGCGTGTTAATTATTGTATACTAGATAGATTTCCGCCAATCATGCAAAGTGACACACATATACCTATGACAACATGGTTAATTATGTACTCTAAATCTTAATTATGTACACCTAAGTAAAAATAATTTTAGAACTTCTCAAGAGTGGGATATAAATTAACAGCAAAAGAGACTCGAAGCTGTAACGTTCTCCATTACTTGAAGTTTAATGTGAAGTAAGAGACTGAAGCAGTTTTAAGCTTTCACTGCCTTCCGTGTCGTCACAGTGGCAGGAGCATAATGTAAACGAGGTATTAAACTAAAAGTTACAGATTGATATTTTTCGATCTATAAATATATAATTTAATTTAATAATTTATGGTATAAAATATATATATATATATATATATATATATATATATATATATATTATACCATAAATTATTAAATAACAATCAGTTATTTCTGATTTCTTGTCTAAACTCAAGTACAAATGAATAAAACTAATCTTACTCAATTCATCGGGCTTAATTTAAACCTTTTCAATTTCTTTCGTTTCAGGTGCTTTACAATACCCATGGTCACGTTATCAGTTATTTCAGAGTAAAACTAAAATTAAAAAGCATTAGATAGTTTGCTTATGTTTTAATTAAACGATTGAAACAAAAGGAGCTATAAGGTAAGCTAACGATTTATAAAATAAATTAAGTGTATAAATGTAACATTAGGATTAAAAAGGTTAAGGTTATTTTGCAAACTATGCCCTCATTTGAAAAGGAGGTGGAACAAGTAATATAGGCGAATGGTCAAAAATAGTTAATAAAAAAATCAAATATTGTGTTATTTTCATCTTTTAAACTCAGAATGCGTGGAAATGCATTATTTTAACTTATTGACATTCATAAATATACGTCTACTATTTCAATACGCACGCACACATTTGTAAAAGTCGCTCGTTTACAATTTTTTTTACCTTGTCAGGCGTCTTCCAGCGCTTTTCTCTTCCATTAACCATTACGCCGCTAAGTGCCTACGGTTGTCCGTTTGGCTGACAGCTGGCAGTGATGGTATTATTACTTGTCACTTCGTTAGCAAAGATGCAACGAAAATATTTAAGCAGCGAATACTATGAAATAGTACGATGTTATATTTTGAAACAGTCTCTTAAAACAATTACTGACGCACCCATAGTAAGCCAGTTCGCTAATACAAACAAGCCGGCACGCACACATGCACACCATAGTAAGTCTACCACCTGCCAAATTACGCTCCAAACCGTGCTCGCGTAGTTACTCACACATAGTTACGGTGTTTTTAGCGATACTTTGTCCGCCCTTTTTTCAAGGCCCATGGATAAATGTATAAAACAATAAAAGTGGAAGTTTAGTTAATAATGAATTGAATGGAGAAGATAACAAGGTTACAATATTAAACTTTTAAGTACGTAGGTAAATTGTCTAGACCAAACACATAATTCTAGTTTTTATTTCACATCGATCGGTGCACTATTACCGAAGTTATAAGCGTGGAAAGTTTACGTACATTTTTAAAATCTCGCCCGTGCCCGCGAGTAACGCGTGACGTCATAGATTCCATGCGGCCGCGCCGCCATACCGTTCCAGCGTGCCGATCATACGTTTGTAGTCATTGAATTAATATATAAATCAATGTTTGTAGTAATATTTCGCGGGTGAGTTGTTTGCCGTCGTGCGCTCCGGTGTTTTTAAGTATTTAATGATGGAAGAAGGGTTTCAAAAGGTCAATCAGACAACCTTCCAATAGTCCGTGACATGATGGTGGCGGAATATTTTCTAAGAAACAAAGATTTTGTCGCGGCTGAAATGCGCATAAGATAATATTTTATAACCTAGGTACCCATTATTACATTAATATTTCTGGGTTTCATTTGCCAATGATAAGAATAAGTATGACAAAAATACGTAAACATTCCTTACCTACCTACTTACTATCTGCCTCTAACTAGTTTTGTTTTCTTATTCTTCTTAAGTGCACCCTGACCTTTTTGTGGTTTTTATGGTTAAAAAAAATCCTGTTGTATATAAAGAAATTTACTCAGACATCAGATGTTTTCAATATTAATAGAAAAAGGGTCGCATATATTATTATGATTAAAAGCGTAGTTATATATTCTTCAGGCAAGGGATCAATGTCAATATTATCATCTAGATTAGTAACAGGATCGAGAACATATCTATGCTCAATTTCTTGTGAAGTAGTGGCAATTGCATGTGCAACTGTTTCTGACCTAGATTTGACATTTAGTTTTGATAGTAAAAATCTTTGTGGTTTTTCTGTATACCGATTTTGACAAGCAAACTTGTGAGGCAAAACATATTTTTTAAGTTTGAGGGGACCACCAACTAGTTTGTACTTCACGTAGTTTTCCATATATTTTTCGACCTAGAACAAAATACAAACTTATTTAAAATCTATAAAAAAATAAGGAACCTCGTAATTTGTATTCCATCAATATTTAAAATATGTACCAACTATGTAATACATAAAAATAGGACAACATGAAAAAAATTTACGTGCTCCACTTCATAATCAATCTTCTTCCATCATTTGCGGCCCGCAAAGTATGCAGGTTGAACAGCTCTGCGATGTGTTTAGTTTTTGCTCGAATTTTTGCTCGTAAAAATATAAAAACGTTTGTTAACATATTCCATATTTTAACCTTTATATTAATGCATTATAAACATTTTAAAATTTGTTGCAAACATAGGTAGGTATCTAAACTTACGAACTCACGACAGGTCATTGCCTTATCTAAGCTACATAGGTAAGTACTTTACCCAAGTTTGGATGTTTATTTACACTGAAGTAGTTTTAGTTAAATATGTAGGTATTAGGTATTCTTTCTTCTTGAAATTATAATATAATAAATCATTTTATTTTTCTCTTCACAAAGGTATATAATTTCACATTATTGACAACAAAGGTATATAATGATCATTAAGCGTAGAAAGCTTCAATGAATCGTTATTTACTTAAACACTGCGACTCGAGTAGGTACTAACATGCCTAATAGAAAGCATTTACTACCAATAACCAAGAGCTATCGTGTGAAGATTATTATTATTTGAATACTTACATCGAAATGATCACAAACAACAATATGCTACCGTGTTTGGTCCTAAAGGATGTGCTCTTCTCATAGCATTTGTCCATTTATTTCTGAGGGTAGGGTTTCTAGGCACATTAAAAAACAACTCTTCAGGTGTTTTTGTGGCCGTATTTTTACATTGAGACACAGCACAATATTTAATAGATGGTGTCATGTTCTATAATGTTTCTTGTTAAAAATATATAGCAAAGTAAATCTGCGCGCGATGGGCACATTCGAGTAAATGTTTTGATTTTCTAAGTGCGCGTCGGGTCTCTCGCACGAAGATGCAAATTGTGACGTCATCAACGATGTCGCTCTCGGCCCGCGGCTTAGACCGAAAATGTTAACTTTGCGCCTTTATATCTCGGTCCGTTTTGAAGATAGAAAAAAATTAAAAACACGGTTATTCTCGTAATTTTTGTAGATTTTTTTGGCATATAAAACAAAAAATGGTTATCTTCTCCATTGTAGAAAACGAGCTTTGATGACGAGTATATATAGTTAAAAAAAAATACTTTTTAGATACACCCTTACAGCTTAATCTGATTTGCCAGATAATGATAATCCTTGGGAGATTTTGATTAGAGCCCAAACCAACAGAAATTATTTGAAGCCGCCTAGTGGGTTTTGGCGTTTTTGGCTTTAACCACCAAACTGCTGGTTCAAATGTATTAAATAATGTTATGCGGCGCGGCTATTAATTTAAATAGAATAGTGGACTGTATATGAGCGCGGTGCGAGCGGTGAATGGAATTAAATTTATTCGTGATACTGCAAATCCCCTAAACTCGGGATATAGGAAGGGCGTGAAGGAACGCATGTGCACCCACCTGGACTTCCGCTGATCTGCCTCGTGTCTCGATGGCTGCCGGCTGTCTTCACACTTATCAACTTCACAGATAATCACGAAATATAGCGTTATTGCAAATGTCTATACTTTTTACTATATGCTTGTATAATTCAATATCCAAATTACACAAGGGCGGGAGCGATGATGCGAGATATAAGTGGTGCGGTTGGTTGCGTGTCTTCTCAACTTGTGTGAGCCCGTTAACAAGAATGCACATGCTGGGCATAAAGCGGTAGATAGGAAACCGGAAATGGGCTTTGCAGCAATCTTATTGGATAATAATTAACGAATCCCTTATAAGCGTTAAGCGATAGTGCAAAGTGGCGCGAACACCGCCTAAGCGTATAAACAAGCTCAATATTTATAACAACATCAAGACGCTTGTAACATAGTTTTTACTAAATAATAGTTAACAGACAGATAGATAGACATTTAACTTAATACGCAATAAGGAGCCACTTTTATGTATCAAAAAACACTCTAAACCTTTGTTTAAACTATAACACAGGAGTGACAATCCGTCTGAGTTTAATATTCTTTGACTCCTTCGTGTGATTAGATCTTTGACAATGAAAATATTCGAATTTTAAGTAGGTGTTTAATAACAAAAAATACTTTTAGGTAATAGTTTTAGGACAACGGATAACTTTCAATCTGAGTTCTGAGTTATATTATGAAGTAGGTATTAAATGTCCTAGTAAATACCTGCGTACTGTTTATCATAGCAAAATGTTGAAAAATCGTACTGTCTGTACAAATTGACAGTTACGTTGTTAATTTTGTAATATCGCTTACTACCGTTAACTCTAAACGCAATAAACTCACTTTATTTTACATTTTAAGCTATAGAATTTTACAAGTTTTAGTTTGACAAATAGTTAAAAATTATGCAAAAACATGTTAACTAGTGTCACCCAACTCTTACTATTTTGACCGTTGACAGAGAATAGTACTAGCATTCTCTGTTTACGATTTTGACGGTCAGAATTATAGAATATTCGGAAGAATATTATTAGGAGAAGAATATTCGGCCGAATGTTCGGTAAAATTTTTACCGAACCGAATCGGCAGGATAACCTCGAGACCTAACCAATTTATGTCGAAACTTGTTACCGTTAAGCACATGGGATTAGCGCCGGACCCTGCCTCTCGCTCCCCGCCACACCTGACATGTTATTGCATCATCTATAGTACGTTTCTAGGACAGGCGGAAAAAAGTACAATGACCTCAAGTATTATGTTAGCATCGAAACCAAACGACAGTTATTGCTTCCATACATTTCTTTATACATTACGTATCGTTATGCGCTAAGCGTGTGTCTCATGGTACGGGGTAGGGTGAAGGAAGCGGTCATTCAGAGATAATAATCCTGTTTCGACGCGATTTGCGATACGTCTCATGCCGTGCGTATTTGAGAAAGCGGGTGGAGCAGAACTCATTCCTCATTCCGCTTTGGGATGCGCTTGTGTGTAAATAGTTTGAGATTTAAAATCTTCTGTTATAGTAGTTGTTTTAATTTTTATTAAGTTTGGTTTGTTAGTTTTATTATTACGTTTTGTATTAAAGTTTTTGTTATTGTTTTGTGACGTTTTGTATATTATCACCAGTATGAAATCAGGTCCATCGACATGAAAATCTCATAAAGACTTTACGTCACCAGGAAAGAAGCGGAAAGTGTCGCATATTTCGAAAACCGAAAAAATAATGATTGTAAACATCTACAAAGATGTAAAAGAAACGTGGTCTATGAATAATAATCTTTACCTCAACGTAATCGTTATCATTCATATCTTATCTGTGCGTAGTTATGAGTTACGGTTTCTCATTTTATTTGGCTTTAAGGACAAGCATCCATGCCAAAGATCTTAATAAAAATAATAATCTCATTTTATTTTTCACAATGAGTTTGGGAGGGGTGTGTTGCGTGTGTACTACTAATTCCGGATTTAAATCGTTTATTTTATTTTATTTTGTTCACGTGTTCCAAGTGTTAATGTGACAATGTGTAGAATTAAACTATTTAAGTAGCTTAAAAGACCAGTTGCTCGGATTTTCTCTAGTATTTGCGATAAACATGCAAAATGGCCAACGATTTGTGGTCATGTTACTGTTGTACCGAAGCCCTGACATGTTGGCTGCGCTTGAAACTCTCACCTGAGGAGATAGAACAGCGATACCGAAGTAAAGAGATTGACAGAATATTGGAGAAGGACAAACAGACTTTACGGCGACAGGTCAAACTTTTGTTACTTGGTGCAGGTGAAAGCGGAAAATCAACATTCCTGAAACAGATGAGGATAATACATCGAGTGAAGTTTGAGCCGGAACTCGTACGCGAGTATCAACATGTGATTTATCAGAACATAGTGAAGGGTATTCAAGTGTTAGTGGACGCGCGTGACAAGCTTGCGATCCCGTGGGAAAATCCGAGGAATCTGGACATTGGTCAGCAAGCGTTGCACTTCAACAGCAGTTCGTCACTTGACAGCCTGCTGTTCATGCATTATGCGCCACACATACACTCCTTGTGGTTAGACAGGGCCATAAAAAGGGCGTATGACAGACGGAGAGAATTTCAACTGGTAAGTTGTAATGTTTGTAAAGTAAACAATGTTTGAGTAACAGTTTCTTTGTGTTATCTGCCCTAATATTTGTTTGAGTTTGTTTTTGATATTATGCTTTACAAAAAAACAGTAATGATTTCACGTTGGACAGGTTAATATTTAATTAATATGGCCCTGTATGATTGTAGTATTTTATTTATGTACTAAATATTCAGAGGTTTTCCATGTTTTTAATACATAGCACATTACTAATTAATTTAGGCAAAATATGTGTTTTGGACTGACATATTTACTTGTTTCATTATATATTTGAAACATTATTTGTACTTGTACATTATATATTTAGATACAATTTGAATCTTAACTGTGAACTTTTATATCATATCCATCTTTATGTTATGATAATATAAATACCATAGAACTTTTGTATATCATACTTACTTTTTTTAAAAATTAAGCAGGATTAAGCAATGAATGCATTGCTCGAGTGGTTTGAAAAGAAATAATTAATAAGAGTGACAAAGTACATTTATGCTGTAGAAGTGAGTGGCAGAGTTGGCAGGGGTCACCCTCGATGGAAGTTTATTTTAATTCTTTTTTTTATTTAAAGACTTACATTATTTTTAACATGTCAGTCCCATTGTACCTTATAACTAAATAACACACTACAATTTCTTATATTATTTACACAAAATATTAACTAAATTATATACCATTTGTGCAGCACAGTTTAGACAATGGTTCAGGCAGAATGCTTTGATATTCCCTAGGTTACATATTTTAATGTTAGTTTTGGCAACTAATAGTTTCCTTTCATGATGATTTTTGGAACATTCTGTGAGCAAGTGTTGTACATCTTCTATTGTCTTGCATGTATCGCAATCTGGAGATTTCGATGGAAGTTGGTAGATCAAATTGGTAATACATTGAAGATGGGTCAAATTAAGAGTACCTTTAATTGACTAGCATGTGTTGGAGCATTGGGATCATGTAAAATCTGAGTCTGTAGCCATGTAGCCAGGTTTATGTATTCATATTCCATAATTTTATTTCAATAGGTTTTGCAAATTTGCTATATTGAGGTATGTATTTTTTTATATAGGAGAGGGGGCAAACTAGCATATGGCTCACCTGATGGTATTTGATTACCTCTGCCCATGAACAACTACAACACTAGGGGAAATGCAGATGCATTGCCGGCCTATAAAAATTTTTTCTTTAAAAAGCTCTTTTCTTAAAAGTCCCTAAGTCATTTCGGTCCAAAAAAATCTCTTGTGGTAGTCGATTCCACAAGGAAATTGTAAGAGGATGCAAACTTCTTTTAAATCACGCAGTGGTGGACCGCCAGTCATCCCGATGGTATGGATGGTATCGCGAGTTTTGTCGCAATATGTGATGGTGAAATTGGGTGCCTGGAATTAGTCCGAACAATTCCTCAGAGCACTTCCCGTGGCAAGTGTGATAAAATATGCAAAGAATGCAACATCTCTTCGCAGTGCCAGTGAGTCTCGGCAATGATTCGAACCGCATTGAACAAGCCACAGATCAGGATAGTAACTAGTGCTATCACAGGACATGGCTCTTTTAACAAACATTTGTTCACCATAGGTGTTACTGATAGCCCCCTGTGCAGGGCATGCATGGGAGAGGAAGAAATGGCGGCTCATGTGTTGCTGACACGTCCAGAAGTCGCTTCATACAGGGTTAAACATCTCGGCACACCGGGATTGCTCCCCGAAGTTGCTTACAACATCAAAGGACTGTTAAACATCTTCGGAGAAATATCATGGCTCGAATAACTACATTATTCCTGCCCACACGCAAAATACTCGCTTAGACGTGGAGTTGCGGAAAACAGCCCATTGTAAACTAAACTAAACTGATTCGAACAGCTGCTATGGATGCAATCAATTGGAAAGAGCTGGTATCATATAAATCTGCAACTTAGGATTGTACCCGCTCTGGTACAACAGAAGTGCCTGTGTTTGTTTACCTTTATGTGACAAATCACAGGCACCAAATGTACTTTCAATTTGTTACAGTTTTTTAAAAATGCTAGGGGTAGATATTACAATTTCAATGTATATAGCAAAAGATCTTGGATCAAAATTCTCAAAAGTCTCTGCTAAAGTTAATTCCCTGTTTGATCAATACTGTGCTACACATTATATGGCAATAGTTAATGGGATACTTACTAAGCCTTTTATAGTCATTATTTAGTATTTCATCATTAGGTATAGACCATAAGTCGGCCCGTGAAATTAATTAATGATTGAAATGATTAAAAGTCTAATCTATGTCCATTTAAATGTATTCCTATGATATTAATCAAAACTTGAACAGGATTTACGTGGTAGAGCCATGCTGCAGTTATATTAGTAGTATAGTTGTAGCACTAATGGGTCGGCTCGACCGGGGAAGGACCACGCTCTCACAGAATACCAGCATGAAATAGTAGCTTAATGCTGCTGTATTTCGTATGGTGAGTGTAGAGAACCGGAGACCCTTTTTACTGGAAATGAGGCATTCCATCTCAGTCCTCACGGGTGACAACGCATCTGCATTTTGATTTGTAATGGAAGATAGATGTAGATGTCTATGGGCCGCAGCAACCACTTACCATCAGGTGGACTGTGTGCTCGTTTGTCACCCTATTCTATAAAAAAAAAAAAAAAAAAAAAAAAGGCTGATTTTGTGAGTTCAAATATATACCATACCATATTTTAGAATTTATTGTAGTAACTTATAAAATTAATCTATAACAGTTTTTGTATGTTCAGATGTACCTTTGTTTTATTTGATGTACTGAAATCATTGTTGATTCTTCATCTTCAATTTGTCTAGACTTGAGCAACTTCTTTTGATGGTATATTGGCTTGAATTTAAAGATATGGCCTTTCATGATGTTGGCATTTAAATACATTTGTGAATGTCCGTTATCTGTAATTATGCTATGTTATTGTTGTATAATATAATGTTTATATAATGTTATATGCAATCAGAGAACTGTGACAGGACAACCTACCGCCACTTTTCTTACATGAACTTTCATTAAGCCTAAACTTGTTAATGCTACTACTGCAAGGACACCAATGATGTTAACAGTTAACAGCTGCTCCTAGTTGAATTTCTACAGTTATGTAAATTGTGTAAGTAATTATTAGATTCCTTAGTTGAAACTGCTAAGAGGCGGGTGTGATCTAGTCTTAACAATTATGAAAATTTTGACATAATTCTTTCTACACATTTTCTACCAGCAAAATATCCTGCTGTTTTTGTTGGTTAGCTTCCAGTGTAATATTCTGAATTGTAGTCATTACCATACACTACTGTACACAATTACGTCATGGTCCTCAGCCACATCAGCTTGTAAACTATCTACTACCAGAAATATAATGTATATATATGGAGACCATGACATTATAGCTTCATGTGGGGACAAGACAAATTTCTCGTATTTTGAGTATAGGCGGAAATTAATGCTGTTTGAGCTATTCTAGTTCCTCAAGGAATCCTGACAACTTATTATTATTATTATTATTATTTACCATCATCAAAGATCACAGTGATAGCAGAGCACCCAAGCAAGATGTGAGCGACCATCTCCACTAGCTAGCTCCACATGCTAGCTCTGCAAATAGGGCTGTCTGTGACATCTATGATAAACAGATGTTTATGCAGCGAAAGTGAACACTTTTTTTTAAATGTCAGATTTGTTCAAACAAAGAGGTAATTTTGGAAAAGTGGCTTCTGATCTTAGGTAATGCCCCTTTAGCATGTTTGATAGCATGATTGAGCATGTAGATTCTTCTTACGGCATCTTACCTGAGACTGTACAAACCTTAATAGAGGTGGTATAATAGGTTATGGTTCAAGTTAGTGCCCTATATGGCCAGCTGATGGGCTATGTCATTACAGCATCATTGCCTCTGAAACACCTCTGTGACCTTTTATCCACAAAGGTTGATGATATTTATTTTATCTACTTTGTTAATGAGTTGGAAGCATTCATAGATTAGCCCCAAGTTCTTGACTTTTGAGACCTTGATGACATTTTGTGAGAGAAATTATTTGTCAAGGCCTGTAAAACATATTATTGTAGATCCTTGTTCTTTACTTCTCTTTTTTTTATAGAATAGGGTGACAAACGAGCACACAGTACACATGATAGTAAGTAGTTGCTGTGCCCCATAGACATCTACATCTATCCTCGGTTACAAATCAAAATCCAGATGCATTGTCACCCATGGGGACCCATGGGGTCTCCAGTTCTCTACACTCACCATACAAAACACAGCAGCATTAAGCTACTATTTGACGCTGGTATTCTGTGAGAACGTGTTCCTTCCCCGGTCGAGCCAACCCATTTGTGCTACAACTATACTACTAATATAACTGCAGCATGGCTCTACCACGTAAAATAACTCTCTAGCTGTGATTGACGATGTCACTTGGATGATACCCATACATTCAGCTTGAAAGAATTGTTCAAAATGCTAGCATGAGGAACCTGTTGTTTACCCACAAGTAAAGACATTTTAGTCTTAAAATTGACAGTGTTGCTTTTTGCTGAATGAAAGTATGCAACTGTGTCTGGTCCAACATAGTCCTGTAGGTTGTTGTGCTCATGACCCCTGTGGAGGGCATGCAGGCAAATCACTGGCATATTCAGTTTGTTTTTTGTTGTGATAAGGCTAGCTGTCTTCCACCAAACCAGTGCAACATATGAGATCTTAGGCCCTATTACTGTTCTTGGATGATTTTACGTTTGCTAATCCCCTTTCATTGACTGAAAACAACCTGAAAAAATTTAGTTTTGTGATCTATATGACTACACCAATTTAGCTGACTGTCTAAAATAATACCAAGGTATTTTCCTTCCAGTCACGAATGTAACCATGTGCTGAACCATGAAGTTGAAGATTGTGTTTGTGGCACATGCTACTGGGTTAATCGCACCATTTCTGTTTTGTCAGGATTTATCTTTAAGTTGCAGTCAATGCACCATCTTTCCACTATTCGTAGAACTGTTTGTATGAGGTCGCAGATTATGCTTGCCTATTTACCCTCTATGCATATTGTCAGGTTACCTGTATACCTAACAGTATAAACGGAGAGTATCGTGTAGTGCTTTCGTTTACGTCACCACTATTACATGGCGTTAGAAAATCCCCCATAGATATTCCAACCCATACCCCATAGATATACAAACCCATAGATATAATAGGTTATGGTTCAAGTTAGTGCCCTATATGGCCAGCTGATGGGCTATGTGATTACAGCATCATTGCCTCTGAAATACCTCTGTGACCTTTTATCCACAAAGGTTGATGATATTTATTTTATCTACTTTGTTAATGTGTTGGAAGCATTCATAGATTAGCCCCAAGTTCTTGACTTTTGAGACCTTGATGACATTTTGTGAGAGAAATTATTTGTCAAGGCCTGTAAAACATATTATAGTAGATCCTTGTTCTTTACTTCTCTTTTTTTTCTTTCCTAATATTTTCATATAGATAATAACACAAGAACAGTTCTTTGGAATTGACCCGGCCTGGTTACAAAACTACATATTAACATATAGGTACCGCTAATATCATCATATAGGCGTAAATGTAATAATTGTAATTGCACTTCTTATCACATTACTACGTTAGTCACAGCTACATTGCGTCCATACGTCACGCACTAAGCAACCGGGTAGATGTCGGCTGTAAGATGTGCCAGTGCCGCCACCTTAGCTAATGAGTTTATGTTATTTATTATAATTATTTCAGGTCATGTACTCATTAACTTTTGAACAACAATACGCCGTCCCACTGTTGTTATTCTGTACGGTATTTGTTAGAGTTCCGTCGAAAACGGAAGTCTTGTTACTGACGCTGTTTAGTCCATTCATAGATTCACTGTAGGCTCGATTAATTAGAAAATTACATTGTCCTTTTTATGAATGTACATGGTAAATGCTTATAAAGTGACTTAAGTAATTTTTATACACGTTTTGTATATTTTAATTTCTTTGTTCTGAACTTTCGACCCAATATTATGCACCTACTCTTTAATTCTACGATTGTGACATTTTAGTGACGCATTCACATAAAATGACTTCAACAAATTTCGTAGTTTGATTTCTAACATAAAATTAAACTTAAAAATTACCTAAGCGAATTTTGTATTTTTCGTATACCTAAACAAGAAAAACAAAACCGGTATAAAATAAGATAAACGAATGTCTCTTCGTACGTAAGGACGTTTGCATTGTACGTTCCTACGCACGAGTAACCTCTTTTGTCCCGTTCTGCTGCTCCTTGGATTTTTTAAGAAGAAATGATTATGTATA
Source organism: Parnassius smintheus behrii (assembly GCA_036936625.1). Taxonomy (NCBI): domain Eukaryota; kingdom Metazoa; phylum Arthropoda; class Insecta; order Lepidoptera; family Papilionidae; genus Parnassius; species Parnassius smintheus. Next base: position 44,105,769 of record JAUPFT010000011.1, on the reverse strand, counting down.
TCGTCTCCAAACCAATTTTACTCGACACTTAATTGCACAATGAATACTTCATTAAGTTTTCATTAAAACAATTGTTGTTCAATAAAATCGGACTTAATATTATTTAATTCGTCACTAGATAGAAAGTTTATAGTTGGCGTATCGAATCGTATATAAATACATTTTCAATTATGAATTCAACTTGAAATTAAAATCGATTGTAAATTGAATATAAGTTTGGTAAACTAAACTATAATCCTTAAATGTTTAGGGTTAAATCTGGATTGTTTTGGTGTTGAAAATAGTAGTTCTGATACTGAGCCAGGTCAGTTAGAAAATGATACGAAAAACTAAATTTTATAAATACCTTCTCATTATGAACATAACACAAGTAAATTGTTATTAGATGCTTTAAGACTAATTTACTTAATTCTGTACTATGTTTGTGTTAAAAACTTTAAATGAATGAGTAAATACAGGATATAGATATAAAATTATCACCATTTATTTACGTCAGATACGTTGTACATACACATTGTCATAACATCTATTCCCAAGTAGAACATCTTATGATCCGGAACTTGAGCCATAACTGATACAGCTGTTACGTTTTTGGGAAAGTCCCGGTGTCATACCGCGCGACAATGTAGTAACATGCGAGCAATTCGCATGCTAATTGTATGTCTTGACGTTTACAAATGATTTTGCATCGACACATATTTGTCGACAAAGAAATACATTCAATCACACTCGACTGTGGCGTAATATATTATACAAATATTATACAGAAGCTACGTGCCACTGCAATGGTGAGAAATCGATATGCGTCAGTTACTATTAGATAGCGTTATAACAGATTTTTTTAAATAACGTTACCCCGCCACACTAGAAGTTTTCCTGTACAAGAACAAACATCTAAACCAAGAACTATTGCTTGTAGATCCTACAAATACTTGTTCTGTGCGTCATTCGAACCCGCAACCCTCAGCATTGTAACTTATAGCTAAGTCATTGCACCAGGGAGCTGTCTTTAATTAAAATTCGACTTTTTATCAATAATTGTTTCATATTGTAAAAGAGAGTTCATTTATTTACAAAATCTTTTCACTAGAAATGTATTAAATTCAAGCGTATGTATAATTCTGTTCTCGTAATCGCGTTTTTATAAGTGATGTAATTAATTTCATTGTTTTTAACTGACAGCTCTATTAAAATTCCAAGAGATTTTCCTGCAATTTCCACTGCTGTAATCTATACGACACCCACTAGATGTGATAATGTTAGAATTTCTCATATCGCAATAGCATGGCAATTAAATATCTATAGTTGTGCTGTGTGATATGCTGATCTAAATACGGAGGGAGTTGTTGGAATGTCTGTTTTAGTAACTTAGGTAACAGCTAAGTTATTTTTTATGTCCTGGCAGATTTTTGACCACGGCGATTATTTTTGCTAAGGTATCAACTGCTATTATAGTGCTACAAGTTGCTGCGCAAACACAGATGCACCCGGTTCGTCCTAACTTACCCGTACCTGATGTAATGCTCTGATATAGGATGATTATTACCATAAGATAAGGTTAGAGGTAGATTGGGTTACAGTGTCAGAGACCTGGGGAAGGTCACAAACACCTACTTAGTAGCGAGTGATTGTGATTAACATTATGCAACTTTGATCGGTATCGTTTGGCGATAACAATCACTGCAACTGCGAATGTTTTTAACACGCTTTTATAATTTTATTATTAGATAAACTTGTATGTATGTATACGTAATATATGTATGTGTATTTGTAGGTTAGTCTTCATTTAGCATAGACAGAGAAACCTATAGACAAATTGACGCCTTCTTTCGCATTCGAACACGAAAAAGATAGATTTATGCATACGTCTTGCATAGAAATGAGATAGAGCGGTGTGATTGTCCCTTTCTCCGTGCCGGTTTTTTTTGTTTAGCAAACTCTACAGCTGTTTGCTAAACAACTTTGACAGCGTAGCGATTTAAGGAGTTTACAAGTTGGTTTAAGTGAGAAAAAAAGTGTTTTGTGAGCTTAAGATTGGTGAATCTTGTTCAGTTCAGTTCTTAGATTATTTAAAAATTTTATCTAAATGTGTTTAAAAGTCATAAAGATTATTGTATAACCTAAAAATTCGTTATCGTCCTTTCTCACTCGAGGCCACGCCGATCATTAGTCTATAGGTTTCTCTGTCTACGTCATTTAGGTAGGCTCTACGTAGTAGAGCCACGCTGCAATTTGTGGCACTTTGATTGTGGCACGAATGGGTCGCCTCGACCGGGGTACGACAACGCTCTCAGAGAATACCAGCGTAAAATAGCAGCTCTATGTTACTCTTTGTTTCGTATGGTGAGTGTAGAGGACCGCATACCCTTTTTACTAGAAACGAGGTATTCCGTCTTTGTCTTCAGAGGTAACAACGCATCTTCATTTAGATCCTTAGTCAAAGATAAATGTAGATGTCTATGGACCTCAGCATCCACTTCCACTATCCATCATCAGGTCGACTCGGTGCTCGTTTGTTAACCTTATTCAATAAAGAAAAAAGTGATAAATATTAATTAAATAAAATACTGTAACTATGAATGTAATGATTTCACCCACTTCCGGAGATCTGAATAATCTGAAATTCTCCGTAGTTATTAGGTGACAATACAATAATTTAATGATCTCGACCTTGTATTCTCCACACAGCTCACGATCGATGCGAATTGTTATTGTTTTTAAAATCTAGTCTATTCCATTGCGAAATTTTGTAATTTAAAATAAGATGTTGATGTGAACAGACATCGTCTTGTAATCGATATTGATACGAGTGCATACTTACACAATACAAAGAAAACGAAACGTCAAACGTCCAAAACGAAATCAACCATTATTCTCACAAGAGTTACACAATCGCGCTTCTGATCCGAAAATGTGATAATTTGCATAAACTTATGCAGTTACATCGCTGTGTGTCTGTCTCACACCCTTTTCTAAGGGACGTTTCTTCAATACTCAGATAAAATTATTCATAGAATAAAATACACCATGAACAAATTAAAAATCACAGTAGTTTGAATAAAATGGAAATGTAAACTAAATTTCACTTTTATATTCGACGACTCCGTGGCGTGCACGCCGCAACACGGAACAAGTATTTGTATAGCCTACAAGTAATTGTTTCGGTTCTGGATGTTTTTCATTGTGAAATTCATGTATGTAAACGGCTCCCACGATACAGGAGAAAACACTAGTGTGGAGGTTATGTTTAAAAAAAAGTATTCAGTCAGGTTATAATAATCGTACTTATATTCGACCGATAACTTTTATCTGACGATTGAAAAATCAACCCTAAGACTATATTTATTTTACTGTACACTTAGACTTTATACATCGACTGTAAATGGTTAATATACTCCATAGTTATTAAGTATTACCAAAGACTTGCTCTTTGCCTTAAAAGGGTTCTGGAGTAAAATGGGTACTTACCAAATTTTTATAAATTCGTTGTGCAGTCCAATTAATTAATTCATCTATAAAAAAATAATAGAAGAGGGGGCAAACAAACATACGTTATAATCATCATCCTCGTTACGGCAAAACACAATACAAGTCTATGGGCCACAGCATCTACTTACCGTCAGAGGACTGTGTCTCCTTGTCAGTCTTATTCTATAAAAAAGTCTACCGCTGAATATACAGGCGTCTTTCTATAGCTGTTCTATTTCTATAGCTGTATAGCTGTTCTATACTGTTCAAATTAACAATTGCATTGATTAGACGTAAGCAATTTGGTTTATATCACATATGAAACATATGGACATAAGTTAAAATCAAGACGTTAGTAGTTCAAGAATATTTTGAATTCAAAATATTCTTGAATTACTAACCCTCTATTCTGGTTGTTTATATTTTCTACACGATTTTATGGTCTTGATTTTAACTTATGTCCATATGTTTCATATGTGATATAAACCTAATTGCTTACGACTACTCAAAGCACTAGTTAATTTGATCAGTAATTTCTAGGAATGCTACAAAGTAAGGCCCTGAGTCTATTGCATGCATGGTTGTCATTTTTTTGATCTATATGGCTGGTACATGGCTTCCTCAATATCCTGCGCTATGATATATTTCTGTCCGAAAAAAACTCTTTGACCGGGCTGTATTTTTTACGTTAATATCACGCGTGCCAAAAAGATATTTAAGACTACGTACACATTGTATTAATGCACGTGATAAATCTTCACGCGAATCGCGACCGCAAAATGTTAACTTGCGTCAAGTATATTCCTGCATACGCTGTACAAAATTACATAAGCCCTAGGTATCTGGTATTACTTATTTTGTGCTTTCAATCTTACCCACAGAGAGATTTTATGCTGGCATTTAAGGTGTTTAATTGCGTGCCTTGAGCAATTTGAAGTCGACTTGCCTCCAGTTATACCGCAGCTGGCGGTGTAATGTACCTACAGGTTGGAGAGACCGGAAATTTTAGTAATTACGACTCATTGTGGGCGTCGAAACTGCGGAATGTTTTATATAACATTTCATCGTATTGTAAATTATATCAAGGACTTATTGAACACGAAGTTTTGTAAGTGAACACTTACAAAAAGCTTTATGTCTAGTATAGGTATAACCCTAGTTTGAAATGGCAAAAAGGGGATATCTGCGAAGTTTTTCCCCCGGTCAAAGTAATCTTATTTCGATACGGTAGTAGATTTGACAAAATGAGTGAATAATGACAAAACGAACGAAGAAATTATATTTATTTACGTCTAAAATAACTATATTTCATTTAATTTTCTCATAGAAATTAGACAAGGGCTATGCTCAACTGTAAAAACGTTTACAGGCTGTAACTAAATATGTATAATATAATACATACATACGTGGTAGAGCCATGCTGCAGTTATATTAGTAGTATACTTGTAGCACGAATGGGTCGGCTCGACCAAGAAAGGACCACGCTCTCACAGAATACCAGTGTAAAATAGTAGCTTAAAGATGCTGTGTTTGTATGGTGAGTGTAAAGAACCGGAGACCTTTTTTACTGGAAATGAGGCATTACATCTTAGCCCTCAAGGGTGACAACACATTCGCATTTTAATTCGTAATCGAGGATAGATGTAATATTTCCACATTTCATCCCGTAGGTGTCATAAAAGGATTCTGAGAAATGCTAGAAGAATCTTACACATTTCGATACATGATGGTATATCAATTGTTTAAGACGTATAGGGTGTGAAACTAGAACTGTGATAGTCAATCCACATCGATTACGCCAAACACCAACGTGACAAACAATGTCAATCGTGAAGATTGAGGCAAATCTTTTCTACTCGAGGAGAGCCTCACGTCGAGCATCAGCAGTGTCATCTTCAGTCTCTTACGGGCTTAAGATGATGATGATGTACGTTCACCTCAATATTACGTTCACAGCTATTTATATTAAATTTACTATAGTTGCTGTCGCTTACATTAACTTGTTTAGTCTTTTATTCTTACAAACGAATACTCAGTCAACTACATTTAGTTAGACTTTTTGAACAGGTTATATAAATTATTATCTGTCACTTGTATTAGCTAACCGAACAACATCTTATTGTTACCATATCAATATCCGAAATATTTTATGTTTCAAATAAATAAATTGACTTGACAATCACACTAAACAATCTAATTTAATATGTATTACTTCTGAGATACATTGTGTCTTCATGCTACGGCCCAAGTCAATCTATTTATTTAAAACATAAAAGATTTTGTATATTGATATGGTCACAATAAGATGTTGTTAGGTTAACAAATTACGTAATAACTTGAGACAGAAGGACCCTTTAGTAGGGATTGAATAAATTAACCGACTTGGTATTACATGGATCTCACAACTTTTTACGGTAGAAGAACTGAGGAGTTGCGAGACTTGTTTTTTTTTACAAGTTATGTTTATGATGGCATGTATTATATTGTTAACGCAGGGAACGTTATGGAGATACGACCTATAAGTAAAACCTATAGACCGTGCTGTGTATACTTTAAAGGATAGCCATATTTTTAAAATTAAAACTATACACTTATAAATGCTTACAACAACCCTATATACTTCAAAATAGGCTGTAACTTTACTTTTTATATAGTTGGCGGCATTACCAACTCGTAAATAACAGATTTAAAATACCATTAATGCCAAGTGTGTGAAGTGAAGGACACAATAAAATTAATAGTTGTCATACAGAGAAGCCTGTTGGAGATAAAAGCAAATATTTAAAAAAAAAACAATAAATATTTAAGTTTATTGAACAGCTAGTATAGTCTCCCACAGTCTTAAATAATTTGCATTATTTAGAAAAGAGATACGGGTTTTAACTTTCGACACACGGGTTAGCTCACCTGTAGTGAGTATCTTATGTATCTTAATCTTAATCTTTCGTATCTTGCTGTTTGGTATGAATGAGGGTATGGTATATATAGATATGCGATACCTCCCTTCATAGTATATGACAAACGAGCACAGTCCATCTAAGCTGTGTAAGTTGTGATCCATGAACATTTACATTTATCCGCGATTGAGAATCAAAACGCAGATGCGTAGTCACCCCTGAGGACTAAGATGGAATGCCTCGTTTTCAGTAAAAAAAGGGTCTCCGGTTCTCTACACTCGCCATACGAATCACAAAAGTATTTAGCTGCTATTTTACGCTTATATTCTGTGAGAGTAGTAGCACGAATGGGTTAACTGGGGTAAGACACCCCGGTTGACTCATTCGTGCTACAACTAATATAGCTGCTTGAATATACAAGGATCAAGAAAATGAAAAACATGAAAGATAAATATTATTTTAACAGTCAATACGATAAAAAAAATTGTTAATTGCAACTTAAAGTGCTGATTTATCAGGTGATTGGCGGTAAAGGTTAATACCGTGAGGATCAAGGAGTAAGTCCGCGAACCTCACTCTAAGGATCAGAGGGAAGCTTGAGCCCAGTAATTGGCCATTATATGGGCTATTACTTAAACTTTATTATACGTGGAGTGAGCCAAAAATCGAATTTTCCCAGAAATTATTTCAGATACTACTAGATATACTAAGATTTTTTTGTTTTGTAATATATTGAGGCTTCAATGCAGTAATAAAAAAGGTTACCTACGATCTGACAAATATATATTTTGACATTTATTGATACAATTTAACGATACGGAATACGAAAAGTACTAAGAGTACTCCCTACTTGATTATACGGTAATACTAATACTCGGCTCGATTCACTGGTACTGCAAAGAGATGTTGCATCTCTTTGCATTTTATTTCGCATATACCATGGAGAGTGTTCTGAGGAATTGTTCGGATTACTCTCAGCCGCCAAATTTCGTGAACGTACTACGCGGCAAACGTATCGATACCATCCACACCATTTGGATGCTTGGCGGTCCACCACAGTACGTTTCAAAAGGAGTTTTCTTCCGCGTACAACCTCTCTGTGGAATAGTTTACCACCGGCGATTTTTCTGGACCGATACGACCTGGGGACCTTCAAGAAAAGAGCTTACTCCTTTCTAAAGGGCCGGCAACGCACCTGCAATTCCCTGGTGTTGCGGTTGATCATCGGCGGCGGTAGTCACTTAACATCAGGTGAGCCGCATGCTCGTTTGCCCCCTCTTCTATAAAAAAAAACTTTCTAATATATGAATCAACATGTTTATATTGTCAATAAATCATAAAAATAAATAAAATAGATTTAACTTCTCTATTTATGGGTTTATATTAAATTCTAAAAAGCTCTTGATATGAAAATGATTCATATTAAAGGCGGTAGATATAGGGATGCCCCGAAATCTTATTGAGATAATTTCAGGAAAAATTAAATAAAGGCACGGATTAATTTTCTTTCATACTAGTTACCCGCCCCGGCTTTGCTCGGGTGGAATATACTAATGTGGCGTAATTTAGATTTCAAATAATCATTAAATGCTATTTATTTCAACAGTTTTTCAATTTAAATAAAACTAGTTTTTACGGATTTTATCGCGTGTATTAACTTCTTTATATTCCCGACGCTTCAAGCAATTTACAGCACCCACGGAGGGGACTGAGTCATATCCAATCTACACAGTATGAACTTATAGTATCTTGAAGTCTTGCAGTTGTATTTGGGCCAAGGAGATGGTAGCGCCCAACCATCTTCTCTATTGAAAATAAAATATTTTTTGATTTTTATAGCCTCGAGAATCATCATTAGAAGGTATCGGTGTTCTTTAGCGAGGATTTGTGGTCTATGAATATCAGACGGAGTGACGGGGGCGATCCTGTACGTGTTCACAGACTGCAGACTTCCCGGAGCGTCGATTCTTCACATCAACTATATGTTCTTTAACGCGGGTTTTATTTGATCTCTTAGTTTGTCCTATGTAAGAGATACCACATTCACAATCAAGCTTGTACACCCCTACATCTTGCAGAAGGATATTACACTTGACTGATGGTAAAAACTGACCAATCTTCTTCGACGGTTTTTAATTACCTGAAAAAAGTTCCCTTTTCGTTCGGAAAAATTAAGCCTAACTAAGTAACTTCAACCATTGTTCTTTATCTGTTTGTGAAATTTCATTACAATCGGTTCGGCGCAGCCAAAAATTAGTATCGACAGACAGACAGTCAAACATTTTGAGCTTAAAAGAATCCAGTTTCATATTTCTGTATGATTGAAGACAATTCAATTTTTTTAGGTGTTTTTACACAAATAGTTAGAGTTAAATTGAATTTATGTATGAATGATATTAAGCCACAATTAAGAATTAAGTGCAATACATGTTTAAGTTACATAATCTATGATTTGAAAAATTACAGTATGCGAGCTACATCGGAACGGATGTGAAATTACGTCAGACGGTTTACGTCTTGAATGCCTAGACTGTATATTTTTATCTTAATTAAGCTCTAATATAGGTGTGCAGCTTCTTAGAACGAAGCGGCCGACTGGTTACTATTAGACGATACAATAACGCTTCTGCGAAACTGTTTTCAAAGAAGAGTTTTACCTTATGATTATCTTGTCGATGTTCCTTAAAGTATTATGTGTTTTTATAAATTATTTCGTAGTGATCGGGGATTTTAATTTTATAGTCATGATTTCTACCTATCTCAGCATTGGATGTAGGCCTCTCTAAGCCGCAGTTGCTAGCATATATAACTGAAAGATTGGTCCATGTTTACGCCGGTTGGGCAGACTTGTGTAATTTCGAGAAAGAGAAATAACAAAGTTAAAATTTTTGAAAGTTTAATTTAAGTAATGTATACATAAAACTTGTGGTGGTGTAAGAATATATCCACTACCCCATATCGTCCCGTGGGTGTCGTAAGAGGCGACCATAGAATACTATAATACACAATAGAAAGGCTGTCAAGTGTCAACCTTATTTTGTACGAGGAGTGGCGTCACCAAACCCGATTCGCTGTGTTGACAGAATAAGTAAATTTACACATTTTAAATAATTTGCATGCGAAATTTGGAAACGATTGTAACGTTTTCGTGGTAGAGCCATGCTGCAGTTATGTTAGTAGTATAGTTGTAGCAGGAATGGGTCGTCTCGACCGGGGAAGGACCACGCTCTCACAGAATACCAGCGTCAAATAGTAGCTTAATGCTGCTGTGTTTGTATGGTGACTGTAGTGAACCGGAAACCCTTTTTACTGGAAACGAGGCATTCCACCTAAGTCCTCACGGATGGCAACGCATCTGCATTTTAATTCGTAATCGAGGATAGATGTAGATGTCTATGGGCCACAGCAACCACTTACTATCAGGTCAATTGTATGCTCGTTTGTCATAATATCCTATAAAAAAACGTCAAAACACATCTCGTGTTGACATTTATGCGTGTGAATTGACGTGTTAGTGACATTTTAGTGGCTACACGGGCTCCGCCCACTCCCCCGTTCTATTATGTATGTATTATAGTATTCTATGGAGGCGACAGAGGGAAATTGAAACGGGTGATGGGCAGCAGCATCTTCCTGATAACTACTCAAAATAATAAAAAAAAACGTCAAAACACATCTCGTGTTGACATTTATACGTGTGAATTGACGTGTTAGTGACATTTTAGTGGCTACACGGGCTCCGCCCACTCCCCCGTTCTATTATGTATGTATTATAGTATTCTATGGAGGCGACAGAGGGAAATTGAAACGGGTGATGGGCAGTAGCATCTTCCTGATAACTACTCAAAATAATAAAAAAAAACTGCGGTTGACAACCCGCCCGCCAAGCGTGTCAACTATGTCAAATTCACAGTCTATGGTGGAAGGCCTATGTTCAGACTTTTTTAGGCTGTGATGGATGATGGATGGATGCATAATACAAGCTTAGTTCTTACTTTTATATATTATGTGTAAACAATACAATACGTGTTTCATCAATTAAAATCTCCTAAAAGGGAATTTTTCTGTCTTTTTCTTATGCTGATTTGTCAATAATATTAAAGTCCCGATAACGCCAATTTCGGTCGGCCGGGAGCTATCTGGTTTTGCTCGCGACTATCATATTTTACGGTGATAGCTTATCCATTGAGTTACTACAACTCTAACCCCACTATAATATATACACATTATATCACTACATCCATCAGGCGCCCAGTACTGAACACAGAACTACCCCATAAATTCCTTCAAAGTATGCTCCTGAGCCACCTGCATCAATTGACTACCTGCATGCTTCATCATTTCGTTATTCCAACTATTTGGGGGTCACCCATAGGGTTGCCACTCGTACTATAATAATATATAGAATCGTACTATATTTGAGTCAATTGTATCTATATTTTTATCCCTAATTCAACTTTTATATTGACTGTGAAGTCTGGAGCAAATATGTTTTATGGAAAGACTTTTTTCCATCATGAATGTAAAATTGAAAAAGAAAGAAAAAGAGCAAGTATTAATTTAATTAAAAATTATTTATTTATTTATTTTAATATGAATCTAAATTGATAAGACTTCTATAATTATTTTAAAAGTAAGTAAGGTAGTGTGGTAGATATTTGATGGTCAAAGAGCATTAACAAATAAATATATGGAAAAATAAATTCATTTTTGTATTGTGTACATACAGACATAAAGATTAAAAATAAATGAGTACTTTTTTCTCCGGTTTTTTTAAGAGTACTATACTTTTGACTCCTTTTTGGGAAAAATACTATATTTGTTCAAAAAAAGGTGGCATCCCTAGTCACCCAGCTCTGCGCTTGTCTTTACGAGGCTCCCACACATTGATTTATATGTTACACATAAGAGAATTTTTCCCCATCGATTGTCGAATCTTTGAGCTTTATGGCTGGTCTTTTGTAATTTTAGCCTACTGATCCGCTGGATTATAATATATAATATAGAAGATTACTTCATTACGGATTTTATCACGCAGAGAAATTCCGAGCATAGTCTTCTACGCTTTCTATACTCTATTTCTCTCCGAGTGACTTCTTCCTCATGCTGTCTGCAGTGAAGACCACGTTTCGGTGCCGTCACTAGTCTTTCTGCCCCTTGTAGTATTAAATTATTAAATATCTATATACTTATATGTAGGTACACTGTTGTAATACTCTATTAGGTATAAACTTAATTAGTAACGGTTAGCGCAAAGGCACTTTCCCAGCAAACTAGCGTTAGCCATATAAAAATACTTCGGCTCGTATCGAAAGTAATAATATCGTTATTCTATATTGGAAATCAAATAAACGATTACCAGTTAGATTTAACCTTAGCCAAATGACACGTTGATGACTGTCTTACATGACAAATGGGACGTCGTCAAGTCTTGTGATGCCACAGTCACTATGACTTGAAATGATAGAAACAGCACTAGACTTAACGACATCTTAAAATTGAGTAGCGTTTGAGCATTTCGGCAATAGACATATTGATGAGTAACCCTGTGACGTACGGCTGTTAGTCAGCTGGACTTGAAAACGACTCGTAGAAATTAGCGTTACGTGACATTATAACGTTCCTCCTTTTTATTTTTCAATAAGTACTGGGGATTCAATTTATGACTGAAGGGAAAAGAGTACTTTATTTTAGTCCTCAGTTATATTTTTCTTTGTTTATCCATATTATACAACAGTCAAGGCTTATTTATCCTTGTCGTCAAGGCGAATTGCTGTGGCTTGTGCTTTACAAGGGCGACACTGAAAGTTTTTAGAACTGGCCACTTGTAAACGATATAACAAAAAAATAAGTCTAAATTTTGAAAATGGAATTCTGCCAATATTATTGTGTATGTGTACGTATTTTATTAATTTGTCATTTGTTTACGATTTGGCGCTAAATTGAAAATTGTCTGTGGCACGTCAGCATGAATTCAACGCAAGAAAATTTTCGTACAATGATTTTTATGACTCAATGTCATTTAAGTCAACAAGAAAGTTATGATAGACTTCGATTAGCCTTTCACGATGAAGCCCCATCTCGTGCCTCTGTTTACAACTGGTTTAATGAGTTTAAACGTGGTCGCACCAACCTCACCAATGACCTGCGTGAGGTATGGCCTTCTACGGCGACGACTGAATATAACATCAGTGTTGTGCGGCGTATGATAGAGACTGACAAAAGAGTAACAAAAGAGTGACTTATCAGCAGATTCGGACAAGCTTAGGCATCGGTATAAGTCAAGTGCACAAAATCCTCTATGGACATTTAGCGGTCAGGAACATTGAGTTATAGTCAGGAAGCTTTGTGCCCGGTGCATACCTCATAATTTGACAGAGGCCCAAAAACTCCGTCCGTGTTGATTGGTGTCGTGAAATGATTCAAAGATTTAACGGAGGTGATTCAAAAACTGGATTTATTGTTATGATCATCAAAATAAGAGGCAGTCTGCTGTCTGGGTGTTTCCATCCGAGGAGTCGCCAACTAAAGTAAAGAGAGGTCAAAGTGCGGGAAAAAATATGGTGGCCTCATTTTTCGGAAGGGCAGGTATTTACGCAACAATTGTTTTAGAGGATCGTAAAACAGTTACTGCTGTGGTACACTAATAATTCTTTGCCACTTGTCTTGGAAAAAGTTGGGGAGAAACGACCTCGCATTAGGATTTCTTCACCACGACAACGCCTCATCGTACACCGCCAAGCAGACAATCGACTACTTGTCGACGTAAGGCGTGGAATTACTCAGTCACCGTCGAAGAGATCCCTAAGAACGAGTGGGCAAAGTCCTTTTCTCAGTGGTTCCATCGGATGCAACGATGTATTATACCTATGAATGTAAATGGACACTATTTTGAAAAGATATAACAAAACTAATAACTCGCTAGTTTGTTCAGTTTTTGATTTTCCAAGAACTTTCAGTGTCACCATCGTAATAACACCACAAAATAATACCAAAATGCTACACTTAAAATATTACCTTCGAATTCTTGTTGGAATGCAAAGTTTCAAGGTTACAAGGCGGTTCTGAACGATCGACTCGATCGACATAATTTGAGTCTGATCAAGCCGAGATGCCCTTGGACGATAAATGAATAAATACGGGAATCCTTCGTTTGACTCACGCGGCAGTGTTTACACTTTTATAACAATCTATAGGTATATATAGTTGTGGAGTGTTTCTAAAATTAATTTTGATCGGGTTTGTGAGTTCTTCCAAAGGTAAATTATGAGTTATTATTATTTAATACTTGGTAGGCTCCTTTTCAGCAAGAAAGCAAATATAGTACTATGTCAAGATCAGATGCGTATAAATATTATAGTAATTGACGTGAAAATATAGTATAGTGTTCTACGAAATGAGATAAAGTGGTGTTACTAGGTACTACCCACTTTAATGTATGGTAGTGAAAGTTAGGTGCGGCAGAAGAAGCACGAGATTAGAAATGCGCTCGTTGAAGAGTATGTTAGTGCTGAATCTGAATGACAGGGTGAGAAATTGTGTGATAAGAGTGTGGTTTGCAAGATGATCGCAAGTAAGACGAAAGTGATGGTTTTTGAAAGAGAAGAAAGCAAAATGGTATGTGAAATAAGAATAGAAGGAGAGTTAACTGAGCAAGTGGATGAGTTTGTGTATTTGGGATGTGTATTTAGCAGGGATGGTAGATATGATAGGGATATAGAACGACGAGTAAATGCAGGAATAGAGTGAATGGGGCACTACACTCTATTATGAAGAATCAGAATGTATCAAAAAAGGCACGTATGGTAATTCATAACGCTGTGTTAGTCCCTACTTTAATGTATGGTAGTGAAAGCTGGGTGTGGCAGAAGAAGCACTAAATTTGCGACTAAATTGGCGATATTTTGAAAATGGGCCAAGTTAGAAGTACCCTTAACCGACGAGCATGTATGCGTAGGTATATGGATGTGGAGGAGGCGAGAGAGGTGTGTCAGGATCGTGCCAAATGGAAGTCTGTAGTCTCTGCCTACCCCTCTGGGTGACAGGCGTGAGTGTTTATGTATATGGTGTTATTTGCAAAAAAGTATAATTAATTTTTAAAACATTGCATTATGATTGCATGAAATATAGTAATTTAATTGATAGAATCAGGCGTTACTTATGCAGAAATCCATTTTAATAAAGATATAAATAGTTATTTTGCAACCATCCGCTAAATTAAATAAAATGATGTTTCTTCCCTAGTTTGAAGAGCACCTCCCGCCCTCCCTCAATTGCGTGCACAAATCCTGTTACCACCAATCCCAGCAACACTACTCCCAACGCCACTACTCCCAACGCCACTACTCCCAACACCACTATTCTAGGAAAGACAAACCATCGACGATAATACGACACGTGTTTCGCCTCTACACGAGGCACCTTCAGGTGATGTTGACTCTATGGCGGCTGACTAACTTCCCGATGTCCTGGAAGCTTCAAATTTTGAATATAGCTCAAATTCGGATAACAATGCAAGAATATTGTGATAATAAAACGTGGATTTAAAAAAAATTAAGTTCACTTGTTTGCGAACTATCGCAATATACTATCGTAACAACTGTAGTAAAAACTATAGAATACCCAATAAAAATTTGTAGTGCCGACACTGCTGTGTATCAGTCTGAAGTGTTTATAGAGCCTGTACAAATACCGGCAGTAAGCATTCCATCTTAGTCCTTAAAGGTTATCGCATCTAATAGATAAGTAGGCTCCAGGTTTCCATGGACTGCGGTAGCCACTTACCATCTGGTGGACTGTAAGTTATTTTGTCACTTCAGTTAGATAGAAAAAATCTAACGTCGTCTTTGACGATATCTTTCCATAACTCGTCGTTCAGAGTAGGGTAGCCATCTTTATTTTGAAATATAGTATTTTTCCCAAAAAAGATGCATAAATATAGTACTTTTGATAAATTCAGAAGAAATAAATGCTGATTTATTTTTAATCTATGTCTTTTTTCATGTATATTTGTTATTGCTTTTTGCTTTGGCTGTACAGAAACAGAAACCGAAACTTTTTTATTCAATGTAGATTATAACATACTTATTGAAAGGCACCTTTTTAACATGATCTTACCACCTTACCTTCTACATTACCTTTGAAATCACTATAGGAGTCTGAGCAATTTATATTCATGTTAAAATAAATTAATTTTTATTTAAACTAATACATGCTCTTTTTCTTTGTTATTTCAATTCTACATTCATAATAGAGAAAAATCTTTTTGTAAAACTTACTTCTCCCAGACCTTCAATCACAGCGCGAAAGTTGAATTAGGGATAAAAATATAGCACGTTATACTAGTATATTATTTTTCACGTTGTACTAGTATATTATTTTTCTATAATATATAGTACAATTGACTGAAATATAGTACGACACTAAGTACGGGTGGCAACCCTAGTTCAGAGTGACCTTAATGTCAAATAATATGTACTTTTGGGTAAAGGTTTCCTCACGGCTCCAGTAATCTGTTCAATGTTACCATGAATTTCTTGGCAAAAATTTCTTAAATAATCTCTTATTTTAGTGTATTTCGCTAACAATTGCTATAACCATGTATTTAATAGTTCGCTGTGTTGTGGAGACATGAGTATCCACAGATATCGTAGAGTAATGAGACAGAGTATCGTAAATGCGACTGAGCTATATCCTCGTGAGAGAATATAAAACTGTGATAGTCACCTCACCTGCCGAACGTGGCAGCTATGTCATAATTTTCCCCTGTGACACAAACTGTGGGGGAGACCCATGTTCACTCGTTGACTTTCATAGACTTCAATGAATGGATGGATGAATAAATATATTTAATTTACACATTAAGTTTTTTTTAAATATAATAGGGGTGACAAACGAGCACACAGTCCACATGGCGATAAGTGGATGCTGTGGCCCTAAAATGCAGATGCGTTGTCACCCCAGAGGACTAAGATGGAATGGCTCATTTACAGTAAAAAATGGTCTGGCAAAAAATGGCATTAAGTTGCTATTTTACGCTTGTATTTTGTGAGAGCGTGGTCCTTCCCCGGTCGAGCAGACCCATTCGTGCTACAAACATAATATAGCTGTAGCGTGGCTCTACCACGTATAAAAGGTGTTATTAAAGTTTTAGTTTTAATTTTAATATAATGAAAAGTATCAGTTATGGGATCGAAGGTTATGGGCATACATAATAGATCACCAGGGAATAACAAATATCCAAGATGTCAAGAAATTAATTAAAATGTAAAGTTTGTGATAAGTTTCTTTGTTTTAAATGTAAAATATTTTGTTCTTTATGCTTTATACTACAGCTCGATTATTCATATTTATATACCTTTATGCATACCGTTACTAATTTTCTTTGTTGTTTCCAGTTTATATCACAATGTTATGTCCAACGTAGGCCATGTATTAATACATTTATGGAAATTTTTATTAATTTGCATGTAGGTAATAAGTACGTTCTTGGCCGATTTTTATTTGTATTTGTTAAAGCTATAAAAATAAACTCTTTTTTTGTTTGTACATTAATAAGTCGGCTCGACCAGGGGAGATCATGCTGGTATTTTAACATAAAGATAGTAGCATAAAAAGCATAGCATAAAAAAAGTAGAACCGCTCCGTCCACTATTTAGTCAATACATCTTTTTTATACATATATAAAAATTATGTTTCACATTGTACGCGATGAACTATATTATGAAAACAACGCTAAAAATATCTGAATGCATTTAAAAGTTGTTGCGAGTAACTATCTGCTTCTCTTGTTAGCTTTAAAACTCGTCCTAACTTACTCTTGCTTGATATAATTATTATAGGAACAGCACACGGACAACTTCAACTATGTTCTGAAAAAAAAAATTGTGATTTTGCAGACAATATAGTTGAATAAAGATGAACGCACATTTGTGTTGCACCGTACGCGCCGCACGCGCCTCAGTTACTGATGGCTTCCCACATTGGCACGTACCCGCCGTACGCAAATCTTTAGTATTGCCAACAACTTTTTTCGTTTTTTCTAACCACTTGTGTGAAACGATACCGTGGCATTGATCGCTCGGAATCGTTTGGATTGCTATGGGAAATGTCTTTGTAATAGCCTGCTTGGCGGAGGAAGAAGAAAATAAAATTCGAAGAATTCGGAGAAAAATCGAAGATTCTGGATTTACAATATTAATTTTAAAAGGCTTATTAGGTAATGATGAACGATTTTTCAGATATTTGCATTTGATGGATGGATTGTTTTACGAACGTCTTGTGTGACGAATCATTGTTACCTACACAATAAAAATAAATACTCCTGAAATGAAGTAAAAATATATTTCGAAACATGTATAGTGGGTTAATAGTGGAATGATCATCTTGCCACTAATTGATTCTTAATTCTACTGAACCACTAGGCCCTGTAAAATATTTCTTCACTAGAAGGGTAGTCGACCAGTTTTAGTGGAAAATTCACTAAGTTGGCAACATTAGGCAACACTGGTTATCAGCACGTGCCATACGCGCCTCATTATGTGACGTCATTAGCATGCCTTCTTCAATATTCGGAATATATATTTTATAAAATACGGCCCGTACGTCGCAGGTGAAATGTGCGAGGTTTCATATAATTTTATACAACGCATTCTAAAATGAAGCGCGTACGGTGCATGCGGCGCGTATGGTGCTGCCAAATGTGCGTTCACCTTAATCGCAGTGTATGGGAATCTGTCATCTCATTTAGTTAAGTGATCGTAAGAGGCAATTATGGAAAATCTACGAAAATCTTATGGTTCTTGGAACGACGGCGGTGTACCATCTCGTTTACAACAGAAGTAAAATATCGAGACCGGTGCTGGCACCAGCGTCAAGGGTGCGAGATTTGTTACTGTGATTGTCAACACGTCTGCTAAGCGTGATTTATAAGGCAAATTCCGAAAACTCCGAGAACTTCCGAAAACGGCGGAGGTCCATGTGTGGAGGATAAAGGAAGGAAGAAGGGAAGTAAAGAAACAATATGCTCAGGCTGTTCGCGTAACAATGGAATTTACGTAAAGGCAAAATCCTCCACTATAACGTCTATTATAATTATTTGACTGAGAGATAACACTTTTAGGGATTAGTTCACCATATTATGTACAATTTTTCGCATAAAATATGAAACGAATAGAAAAACATGTACATAATTTTAGCAGACCGAAGTTCAACTGTTAAGAATATTTAAAAACACTATATATATATAAAATTTCGTCGCTTTTCTGTTCCACTCGATAGTAAGAGAAAGCTGTGGCCTAAAGGCACTTGATGCTGTTGTGTTTCGTATGATGAATAACGAGAACTTGAGACCCATATTATATAGATTTACTATATTCGTTTAAGAATCAAAATTTGGATGCGTCGCCAATTTTGATAACTAAGTTGAAACACCTTGTTACATATGCAATCGGTCTCAGTTTCTCGTTATACGAAACACAGCAGTATCATGTTGCTTTTTACGCTGGCATCTGTGACCCTTTCGTACTGTCATAACCAGATTACACTGCAGTGTGGCTCCACATTTAAACTTTGCTTTAAACGATTTACTTCTTTTATAAATTTTAAGGTTAATGAATTAAACCATACTTCCATAGTTGCTAAAGTAGGGCGTATCGTAGTATTTGCGCATTGTTAGTTGTTGATTGAGTTCATAGTACATCCGAACATTGAATTGTATGAAAATAATCGAGGCCAAGCGACGACAAAGTGAAATGATTGCTACGAATCAGTGAAATGCTTAGATACTCGTATATGCCTGTTATACTTTAGCGGGTATGCAGGTAGGAGAGAAACAAAGCAAGAGTTTGTCAGCAGCGACTTCCTAATAACAAACATAAAATAAAAACTGCGCTATGGCAAATATCCTTCATATAAGACAATCTCAGGGTAGGCTTATGTTGAGCTGACTCTGATTTTGATGAGCTTTAATGAACTACACTTGAAACATCATCTTATTTTTCTACAGAAGTTTAATTTTGTAATGCAGGGGGAAATTAGGGATTGAATTTTTATACATATTTTTCCTTTATAATTTGTAATTAAGAAAAAAGGTAAAGTGAAACGTAAAAATAAAGCTTATTAACTTTTCATCTTTGAAGTCCCAGAAAGTTACACATAACGATTTGAAACATCGTTTATGTTGTATGGAAGTACATCGGAATTAGTCACGGTGACAATTATTTCCTTTTATTATCGAAAATAATCGACAACATGAAATGCGGGAGTACTACGCATCAACATTTCTCTTTCATTATCATAACTAATTATTATTATAAAAGCTGAAACTAAAAATTTAAACTTCCCGTGTTATAGTGCCAAGGATGCTGGCTGTGTTTTCTTGCTGAATGAACTATTCTTTTGTTTTTGAGCGAGAAAAGAACTAGCCTTCTTTTTATCAGCGGTGATGACAAGTCGGAGATACAGGTCCTTTATGAACTTCAGCGCCAGCGGACCCCATGAACTGATAGTCCTCTACAGCAAATAGCACAAAATATGTAGTTGTCTGACAGAGACTCATGCCATCACTACATCAGTCACCTCTGATGCTGTACTCCTAGCGAACGACCTTGAGCATTTGGTCCTATACATTCCAAGCGCTCTCGCTAAAGTATATCGCAAATTAGTATATATATATATATATATATATATATATATATATATATATATATATATATATATATATATATATATATATATATATATATATATATATGTGGGATAATTTAGCAATGACACAGCGGTGACACTCCCCGTACGTGAGAGCTTAAGCGCCGGTGACCTTGAGTCGAAACGTGTAATGCTAGGGTTGATATCAAACCGAAATGGAATATTATAGACTTGTACCAAAGAAGATACAATAGTAGGTATGTGTAATATATTATGTAAACTTATGTATTTGGGTAGTGAAAGATACGTTCAATTTTAAAACAACTTTTATTAAATGAGGAATATTAAAACTTCCGACAAAACCAAATATGTACGACAGTTCATGGTAATCTTAAATAATTAACCAACACTTAGTATTTCAGTACGCAATAATCAGTATTACCGACTATCCTTTAAAAATAATCTACTCTTATATATTTTTGAATTTTTCGATTAATTTTTTAATTTTAATTATTATTTCTAACAATTACAAAAATTCGTAACATGTATATTTTTTTTTAGAAAATCCAAAGCATGCATGCATATGCAGGTTTCCTGGCACATGGCGGTCAACAAATTGTTCCCTATGTGCTGATTAGATAAGTCATTTCTATTTCTAATGATATATATATATATATATATATATATATATATATATATATATATATATATTATATGTTGTATTTATGGATTATTATAATAATCCATAAATACAACAATGAACAAATACAAAAACTCTTTTTAGATATCTAATCTACTTAAAATAATAATCTATCTAAAATTTCTTGACTCTCTAGTGGTATTTTTAATAGTGTATATTTTAGTTAATGTAATATAATAAAATTATTGGCGATATATTAGTTTTATTGTCATGGTATTTCCCTATAATTCTTGTTAAGATCATGTCGACTTTCATTAAAATGACTTCATACATTTTTAAGTATCATAAAACCTTATTAAAAATTAAACTAACAAAACAAGGGCCCTTGCTTTGTGCAGTGGAATTTATTTTATTTCTAATTACTTAAAATAACTTTCAGTAATACTTATACATATAATCATTTATTTAATAACAATATTAATATTTATCAAAGCATATAAACCTAGCATTCACGGCTATAAAAACTAATAACGTTACTTGGTAACATAAACTTAATACCTACGTGAATAGAATAGTAATCAGTAATATTCATATATTAATTGAAATATTATAGCACTTGACGAATATATTCATATTAACTAATATTGACAAATATCGGTATTACTACTAGCCCTAGGCCAGGGCAGTCGGCGACTGCCCGTTCCACGCCCCGCGCGCCTCTCAAGGCCCCCGCACACATCCAGACACCCACACATAGCCGCAAGCGATTTTACGTGCACACATGCTTAAGTGTCGTTTCTTTTCGCGTAGTGTATATATTCTTTGGCAATGAGTAGTTTGTTTTTATTGTTTGTTGTAGAATATTGACCTCCTTGGATTATTGAACTGAAAATAAAATTGTAAGATGTCACTTTAAAAAAAATGTCATTGTAATCAAGATAGTAAGATGTAATGTATTTTTTGTGATTTAATGAAAATAAAAGAAGCAGTATAAAAGTGAGTGTTTCGTCTCAAATTCTTGAAATATCACCACAACTTTGGGGGCTCGTCCGGGATCGCCCAAAATTTGAGGCGAGACGAAGACTAAAGATTCGAAGATTTATTACAACGTTTTGGAATTTGGATATGAAAATTTATTTTAAGGACTGAAAACTTAATGAGTTCAAATAAGCTGTCATTTTGCACGACTAGAAAAAGAAAGACTAATAGTAGTTTGACAACCACAATGCCTCCGAAGAAAGATGTAAAAGAAAGTGAAGATGAAGGGCAGGAGTTAGATATACAGATTTCATTTAAAGACTTGGAGAAGTCAATGAACATTTTTACCGGAGATGACACCTATCCTATTGAGACATTTATTGATGAATTTGAAGATACTGCCGAAATTATGAAGTGGACTAAAGTCGAGAAGCTGGTCTATGCAAAGAGACTTTTAGACGGTACTGCCAAGCTATTTTTACGATCTTTGGGAAGAGTAAAGGACTACGGGAGTTTGAAAAAGTCACTTAAGGAAGAATTTGGTCATAAGAACACATAAGAAACTTGCATCGCGTAAGATGAAGAACGATGAAACTTACCAACAATATTTCCTGTCTATGAAAGAATTAGCACTTCATGGCAAGGTTGAAGACGCTGCGCTGATTGAGTATGTCATTGATGGTATTCGTGATCTAGAGACCAATAAAGTTATTTTATATGGCGCTACAGACATAAAGGATTTTCGCAGGAAGTTAGAAATCTACAGTGCTTTTAGAACGAAGGTGCCTAACAAATCGGCACAGTCTGGCCAATCACATGGGCATCATTCAACCCGTAAGATGACTCATGTAAAAAGATGTTACAACTGTGGCGAACTGGATCATCAATCGCCCACCTGTCCAAAGGGAGTCAAATGCTTTAAATGCAATGAATTTGGTCACAAATCAACTGAATGTATAAGCAAACCTAAGAAGACGCTGGAAATTAGAAATAAAAGTGAAGAAGAGAAAGTACCCTACAAAAAGATAAAGATTAATGGTAAAGAATTTGTTACCTTAATAGATACTGGAAGTGATATTAACCTCATAACAAAATCAGAATTCGAGAAGGTTAAAGAGGGAATTAAAGATTATAAAACAGAATCAACGTGTATAACAGGAATAGCCGAAAAACAAATTCTTACTGAAGGAATGTTTACAGCCAATGTTCAAATTGACAATTACTACACAGATGTCAAGTTTCATGTTGTAAAAGACAACGAGATACCGGTAACTTTACTGATTGGAAATCCTATCCTTAAAGATTTCGAAGTGTGTTTCACTCCTGAAGGTGTCTTTATACAAAAGATTATGCATCTTACACTTCTAATGGAGGAAAAGGATAATGAACAAGAATATGATATAGGAGATTCTAAATACGCGGAAAAGATTCGTAAGATGTGTGAAGAGTACAGACCTAATGAAAAGAAAAAAGAAAGTAACGTTGAATTGAAAATAATACTTACCGATGAAGAACCAGTTTTTCAGAATCCCCGACGTTTGTCACCCTTAGAAATGAATGCCGTGAATATGCAAGTAAAAGAATGGTTAGACAAAGGAATAATCAAACCTAGCAAATCTGATTTCGCCTGTCCTGTAGTTCTGGCTGATAAAAAAGATGGGTCACGTAGAATGTGTATAGATTATCGACGATTAAATAAAAAGGTAATTAAAGAAAGATTTCCCCTACCTATAATAGAAGACCAGATAGACAAGTTGAAGGAAGCCAAAATGTTCACGTCCCTTGATCTGAAGAATGGCTTTTTACATGTGAAAGTACACAAAGATAGTCAAAAGTACACTTCATTCGTAACACCCCAAGGCCAGTACGAATTTCAAAGAATGCCTTATGGATTATGTACAGCGCCATCTGTGTTTCAAAGATTTATTAACGATATCTTCAGCTATCTAATTACCGATGGGACACTGCTAGTGTACCTTGATGATCTAATCATACCCTCGATAACAGAAGAAGAAGGAATAAGTAAGCTAGAGAAAGTATTTAAAAGAAGCGAAGAATTCGGTCTAGAGTTTAATTGGAAGAAATGCCATTTTTTAAAGAGGGAAATCCAATATCTTGGATACATTATTTGTGACAACGAAGTAAGACCGTCTCCAGAAAAGATTAAAGCTGTAGCGAATTTCAAGAAACCAAACAATATAAAAACTGTGCAGTCTTTCCTTGGGCTGACAGGGTATTTCAGAAAGTTTATAAAAAACTATTCCCTGATTGCAAAACCGATGACGGATTTGTTAAAGAAAGATGCTGTATTCAATTTTGATGAAAGGTGTGAGAAAGCTTTTATAGAATTGAAACAAATATTGTGTAACTCACCAGTTCTCCGAATATTCAATCCAGATTTAGAGACAGAATTACACACCGACGCAAGTACTGACGGTTATGGAGCTGTTCTTCTACAAAGAAGCCCTAAAGACAATCAATTTCACCCCGTGCACTATATGAGTAAAAAAACAACTCCAGCTGAAAGAAAATACCATAGTTATTACTTAGAAATTTTAGCTATTGTTGCTGCCATAAAGAAGTTCCGAGTTTACCTTCTTGGGATAAAATTTAAAATAGTTACAGATTGCTCTGCTCTTACTATGACACTACATAAAAAGGACTTACCACCTAGAGTCGCTCGTTGGGCCCTGCTTCTAGAAGAATACGACTACAAGATCGAACACAGACCAGGAACACGAATGAGACACGCCGACGCACTGAGCAGATATTCTATCTGTATGATACTTACTGAAACTACAGCTCGTTTAAAGAAAGCACAGAATGAAGACGACTATGTGAGACTGATTAAGAGAATTTTAGAAACAGAAAAATACAAGGATTATATCATACAGAACGAAATACTATATAAAGAGAAAGATGGCAGTAAATTGATTGTTGTGCCTAAGAAAATGCAGTATGAGATAATCAGGAAAAATCACGAAAAAGGACATTTTGGAATTTTAAAAACTGAAGAACTGATTAATAGGGAATATTTCATTGAAAATTTAACTGAAAAAATAAAAAAAGTCATAAGTAATTGTATTGAATGCATTCTCATGTCGCACAAAAGAGGTAAAAAAGAAGGATTCCTACACCCGATAGACAAAGGTAATGTCCCACTGTCGACATACCATGTGGATCATCTAGGACCAATGACTTCGACTCACAAGAGTTACAAATACATCCTTACCGTCGTGGATGCTTATACGAAATTTACATGGATTTATCCTGTTAAGACTTTAACCACGGAAGAGACTTTAGAGAAACTAAGACTACAACAACAAACCTTTGGAGCACCTGAAAGAATTTTTACTGATCGAAACGCTGCTTTTACTTCAAGAGACTTCCAGGAGTATTGTAAGAGTGAGAATATAACGCACTATACAATTACCACCGGACAACCCAGAGGAAACGGCCAAGTTGAGCGCATCCATCAGATTATCATAGCCGTGTTGAGCAAACTAAGTGCTGATGACCCGACTAAATGGTATCGCCGTGTGTCCAAAGTACAACGATGTTTGAATGGAACATACCAAAGAAGTATAAGAATGACACCATTTGAACTGCTTTTTGGCACTAAAATGAGAGATAAAGATGATGAACTTCAGAAATTAATAGAAGAAGAAAGCATACAGAATTTTAACGAGAAAAGAGAAGAACTTAGAAAGAAGGCCAAAGAATCTATACAGAAAGTACAAGAAGAAAACATAAAAAGCTATAATAAAAAGCGAAGGGCAGCAATACCCTTTAATATTGGAGATTTGGTAGCCATAAAAAAGACACAGTTCTCACAAGGGAGTAAATTATGTCCTAAGTACTTAGGACCCTATGAAGTTGTTAAATGCAATTCAAACGATCGTTATGTTGTAAAGAAGATTGGTATCAGCGAAGGCCCGATTAATACAACCACCTCAGCTGATCTCATGAAGCCGTGGATTTCGCCGGAAGACGATTCATCTGGGTCAGATGAATGATCAGGACGGCCGTGTGGGATAATTTAGCAATGAGTAGTTTGTTTTTATTGTTTGTTGTAGAATATTGACCTCCTTGGATTATTGAACTGAAAATAAAATTGTAAGATGTCACTTTAAAAAAAAATGTCATTGTAATCAAGATAGTAAGATGTAATGTATTTTTTGTGATTTAATGAAAATAAAAGAAGCAGTATAAAAGTGAGTGTTTCGTCTCAAATTCTTGAAATATCACCACATATATATATATATATATATATATATATATATATATATATATATATATATATATATGTGTGTGTATGTATGTGTGTGTGTGTATGTATGTGTGTGTGTGTAATAAATACTATTTACTCCTTTTAAAAAAAATGGAATTTGTATTGTGGAATCAAGATTATGTAGAAATTTAATAGATTTTTTATTAGTTGATGTATCTTTTTAATAACAAGTAGATAGCTCCTAAAAACCTCACTAATAACGACTAACGCAGCATTTTGCTCAAACACACCTCAATCAAGGTAGCCCTGAGTTAAAACCAATAATGATTTAGATATCGATTGTGGAACATTGAATTTATTTCATTATAAAATAATTCTATATATAACGCAATTTCATGTAGTTATACGTTATAGCAGTTATACTTTTAAAGATATAATAACATTCCTAGTTCATACTGACCTACTCTACTACTTATAACGTTTCCATAAAATTAAAATCATTACCTACACGATTACTTTTGACCTGTTTAATTATCTTTATGTATGTAATTCTTTTGTCCGTGTGTATGTGACTAAACTGCTCTTATGGTTGGACAGATTTGATTAGATTGTGTGTTTATGCGTGTGTGCGTGTGTCGTTGCGTGCGTTGCTGCGTGCGTGCGTGCGCGCGAACGCGTGCGTGTTTGCGTGTGTGTGATTAGGTTGATTCAAGAATGGTTTTAAATCACAGTTGAACCCGGTAGGTGGCGCTGTTGTCGAGATACAGAAATACCTAGTGTTTTATAAAATTACTGATATGCTAAAATAATATCTACATAAAAAATAAAAATAACAAGTAAAACCGACTTGAACAACTAAATAGAATAAAATAGTTTGTAGATAATGGCTTCGGGAGTCGGTGCTAAGACGTAGTAGTATGCCAAAAAAATTAAAGTTAGTTCAAGTCTGTTTTTACTTTTTGTAAATAGCTTAAGGGGAAATATTAAAAATGCTACCTCAAATGGCTTAGCAAGACCCTCCGTTATGCCGAAAATATTGCAGCACTCATTTTGAAATAAGTATATGGTAAAGTTGAAAATTAGTATTAAGTACTATGTTAGACGAATACACGATTCCGTAAAATTTTCTCAATAGAAAAATAATCCAATGTTACCTCCAAACTGAACAATAAACCGCTGATTTCATAAAGTACTTTAAATTAGATCACGAAACTTTGCATACTACTTGAACTAATTATAAAGCAGGGCTTATGTTTTTTATTTTTTTAATTACCATTATTTTAACTGTAAAAAGAAATTACCTAAACTATCGGCATCTTGAATCTTGTTTCCTGCCGCCCGATTAGTCTCGCTTCGGCTTTCGAACGGGAAAGCTGTGTCACTTACGATCAGAATACATATTACGCAACAGGACGACGTAAAATTAATATGGGAAATAACAGTAATAAAAATATGAAACGACTGGGTTGGCGTAAAGAAACGGGCATAAATATGATAAATGTAATGAAATAAGTATCTAACGACCTATTTACTTGTAGTATTACTGATTACAAACATGTTAGTACATAGCATACGACGCGCGGGGAAGTGGGGGCGAAATTAGAATTTGATAGCCCCTTAACTTTTTTTGAGTGTATTATACAATATCACATCTCAACGTAACAAGTAGAATATCGTTTAAGTTGTTATAATAAAGACGGCATTCGTTATTTTTTGCCATCAGGGATGGATCTTTTCTTTAAATTTAATTTTTTTCCCTAAATTTAAATTGTCGCCCATAGGGTATATTTGTATAGCCTATTTAATAAGAAATAATTAATCAGTTCAGACGTTTCGGAGAAATCGTTAAACATACATAAAGAAAAACATACGCGTATTAGAACCTCTTCCTTTATTGAAATAGGTTAAAACATTTCTACGTGATTGCGCCGCTACTCAACATCTCAGCGCAAATAAACTACCTGCTATCTCGTAATATGAATGGTAAGGATCACAGATCTTGCAGCAGATTGCGTCGAAAGTGATTCATAAAATGCGCGATCGTAAAATTGATATAAATTGACGACTTTTAAAAATACGTTACACCGAAGCACTATTAAAATGCCTAGGTCGTACCGCGTCATAATTGAATGGGAGCGGGCACCGATTTTTGCAGCGAAAACGAAAAGAATGTTTTGATATGGCACGCCTTGTTTTTTTTTTCATTATTACTCATCCACATCTAATTGTGTTTGGCCAGATTGAATTTCAGTAAACGTTTGGGGCTGTTTTAATTATCGTATTGGTAACTTAATTGATGAATGCTTTTGTCTCAATGTAAATGGTTTTTTATATATAGCTATGTAATAATAATTTTAATTTAGATTTTGTAGGTATTTGTTTCTTAAATTTGTTTTTTTTTTCATAGGATAGGGTGACAAACGAGCACACAGTCCACCTGATTGTAAGTGGTTGCTGTGGCCCATAGACATCTACATCTATCCTCGATTACGAATCAAAATACAGATGCGTTGTCATCCGTACGGACTAAGATGGAATTCCTCGTTTCCAGTAAAAAGTGGTGCTTACAGAATACCAGCGTAAACTGCTGTGTTTTGTACTACTAACTAATATAACTGCAGCATGGCTCTACCACGTTAACACGCGGTTTGTTTTAATAATTTAATTTATTATATATATTTACTTTATATAAAACTTTTTTTTAATGTTTTAGACGTTTCTCATAAATAATTACAATTGCGTCGCTTAATGTAAAAAAATCTTTGTGCAATAAATAGGAAAAGAAGAAAGGATGGAGATGAATGTTTTTTTAATAAATATAAGTCAGTGCGATTACTGTCTCACCTGATTATAAATAACCGTAGATAATAAATGGTCTGGCTAAGCTTCGCAAAACCCTATTCACTCTTGCTGTTGCAGATACTCACGTTCTTATTTGAAGTAAAGACATACGCTGGCAAATTAAGCCACTCCTTTGCTGTACACATATCTACTATGTCTCCCTATACTATTAAAAATACTGTCAAACTGCAAAACGGATATTTTTTATAGAATAAAGTTTACAAACGAGCAAACAGTCCACCTACTCACCATGATAAGTGGATACTGTGGATTATAGACATATATAATATTTATCCTCGATTAAGAATCATGATGCAGATGCGTTGTCACTCCTGAGCACTAAGATGGAATGCCTTGCATACAGTTAAAAGGATCTCCGGTTCTCTACCGACTACGCTCTTAAATAACCAGCAATATGTGCTGGTATTATTTAAGAGCGTGGTCCTTCTCCGGCCTGGTCGACCTAATCATGCTACAACCATAATATAGTTGCAGTACGTATGCATGTACTCTGCCACGTATAATTGTTACTACCTATACTCGATTCTTGTCGGCAAGTGCTGTAAAACCAGTTCCTAAAACTTACTTAACCAGAGATAAGTAACCGATGCTTTAGGAGATTAAAAATCGATACGCTCTGATTTTGTGTAAAATGTTCAATGATTGCTCGTTCGTAAAATATAAGTGATCAATTAACTTCTTTAGGTCTTCTTTGGATGCCTCGCGTGACTGTGTGACTGACAGTTATAATCGTCTCCATTTCTGAATTAAATATTCTCTAAGTGTTTTGACCTTATTTTTGTCCTTTCCTAACATTGTTATTTAATGTAACTATGCAAGTAAGGGTTAAATATCAGAATGCAGGTGCGTTGTCAACTCTGAGGACTAAGCATCGAAGTAATTTGTCTGAGCCAAAAGGAACCTTTTTATATTACAGACCAAGTAAGTAACTTCAATAGGAATAAGATGGAATTACTCCAATGTATAGATGTATAAAACCTACGATATCGATATTGCGATTAGACAGCATAATTTATTCGTATAGTGTTGTGCCTCCGCCTATCGAGAAATGT
This sequence comes from Parnassius smintheus behrii, assembly GCA_036936625.1. Taxonomy (NCBI): domain Eukaryota; kingdom Metazoa; phylum Arthropoda; class Insecta; order Lepidoptera; family Papilionidae; genus Parnassius; species Parnassius smintheus. The sequence goes on along the minus strand of JAUPFT010000011.1, from coordinate 44,075,994 downwards.
TGATTGAATTAACATCGAATGGTGATATAAATTCCATTAAAACCATGAGATTACACAAACGTAATCCAAATTTATCGAGATTAAAATAAGCGATGGGTAGTATACGTGGCATGAGTGAAAGCTATTCGGATTAAGTTTTTAATCCAACACCGATGAATCGAGTCAAAGTCCCTTACGAATCATGGTTTTGTATTTTTATTGTTAAATTTTAATTTAAAGTTGCTATAATGTTGTTCAAAATGCTCGTCGATAAAATATTTTTATAATAAATTAAAAACATACCGTATGTGGTGTTGGTGCAATTATTCAGGATGGTAAGTGGCTGTCACACTAACTTAGAAGCAGATTATGTACTCTTCTCTTGGAAACACTCGCATTGTATTTGGATGGAAGAAAGAATGCCGGCAAATCTTTTTTACTTTATTTTTTTATTATTCAAAAGTCCATGTCCATGTCACACCTATGCCGGTAGTTGTTGGGAGCAGTATGCTCGAAGTTGTTGACGAGTACGTTTACCTGGGACAAATAGTCCGAATAAGATGGAATTACTCCAATGTATAGATGTATAAAACCTACGATATCGATATTGCGATTAGACAGCATAATTTATTCGTATAGTGTTGTGCCTCCGCCTATCGAGAAATGTTGATTGAATTAACATCGAATGGTGATATAAATTCCATTAAAACCATGAGATTACACAAACGTAATCCAAATTTATCGAGATTAAAATAAGCGATGGGTAGTATACGTGGCATGAGTGAAAGCTATTCGGATTAAGTTTTTAATCCAACACCGATGAATCGAGTCAAAGTCCCTTACGAATCATGGTTTTGTATTTTTATTGTTAAATTTTAATTTAAAGTTGCTATAATGTTGTTCAAAATGCTCGTCGATAAAATATTTTTATAATAAATTAAAAACATACCGTATGTGGTGTTGGTGCAATTATTCAGGATGGTAAGTGGCTGTCACACTAACTTAGAAGCAGATTATGTACTCTTCTCTTGGAAACACTCGCATTGTATTTGGATGGAAGAAAGAATGCCGGCAAATCTTTTTTACTTTATTTTTTTATTATTCAAAAGTCCATGTCCATGTCACACCTATGCCGGTAGTTGTTGGGAGCAGTATGCTCGAAGTTGTTGACGAGTACGTTTACCTGGGACAAATAGTCCAACTAGGTAACTCCAATTTCGACCGAGAGGTCAATCGACGGATTCAACTCGGCTGGGCAGTGTTCGGGAAATTACGTCGCATCTTCTCGTCAGGTATACCTCAAACTCTGAAAACTAGATTGTACAACCAGTGCGTGTTGCCAGTGATGACTTACGGATCTGAGACGTGGTCCTTCACTGCTGGCCGTATGAGGACGCTCAAGGTCGCTCAGCGAGCTATGGAGAGGGCTATGCTCGGAGTTTCTCTGCTTGATAGACTCATAAATGAGCATATCCGCAGTAAAACCAGAGTGACCGACATATCCCAACGGATTAGTAAGCTGAAGTGGCAATGGGCCGGCCATATATCTCGAAGGACCGATAATCGATGGGGAAGAAAGTTTCTCGAGTGGCAGCCTCGTACAGGCAGGCGTAGTGAAGGGCGACCCCCGACATGATGGAGTGACGACCTGGTAAGACATGTAGGAAGTAGATGGATGCAGGTGGCTCTGGACCGTGCTTTTTGGCATTACTTGGGGGTGGCCTATTTTCAGCAGTGGACTTGTGAAGGGCTGTCTCTCTCTTCCTGGCTATGTGTCCCACATGGTGGTGGGGTCAGCCTTTCTTGTCTTACGCCTCCACTTCGCTCTATCCTCGACTTCATTTTCGGAGACCTCGCACTCTCTCATGTCCTTTACCACTACATCTTTCCATCGTGTTTTGGGTCTGCCCTTGGATCTTCGACCTGGGATGGAAAGTTGTAGTGCCAAGTTCCCTACGTAGTCTGGTGGCCTCCTCTTCACGTGGACTTGTGAAGGGCTGTAATGATGATTATTGAAAAGACGTTACACCCGCACTAGCATTTTCTCCTAGGATCATCATCGTGAAATTTGCACGCGGCTTAATGGTATAAACCGCGTTCTTACTGTGCTTTTCCTAATTTGCTGATAAAAATGGTACTCTGAAGATTTACCGTTATTCTGGTTAAATTAGAGAGGGCTAATTAGCACGTGGGGCACGGGTAGTGCTTAATAGAGCGCTCCCATTTCGTAACAATGGCATTGTAGATATTTATCACTTTTGTATTTGCGTGAATCTATTTTTTACGGTTTATCTACCGTTGCTGCGTAGCAAACAGGAAAAAATATCTTCTTCTTTCCATTAACAGAAACGACAAGACGTATTATTTACTAAAGTAAAATTATCAGTTATTTAGTAACAAAGAAGATGGACTGTGCTTATTTGTCACCCTTATTTTATAAAAAAAGCGGCCAAGAGCGTGTCGGGCCACGCTCAGTGTAGGGTTCCGTAGTTTCCCGTCCGTCACAATAAGTGTTCCCACTTATGAGTTTGTACAAAAACTGTTGTTTCCATCCAAGTTCAAAATAATTTTCCTAGAAAGTCCTTATAAAGTTCTACTTTCCAGATTTTTTTCATATTTTCTAAACTTATGGTTCAAAAGTTAGAGGGGGGGGGACACATTGTTTTTTACTTTTGGTGCGATTATTTCCGAAATTATGGACATTATCAAAAAATGATTTTAGTAAACCCCTATTCATTTTTAAATACCTTTCCAACAATATATCACACGTTAGGGTTGAAATTAAAAAAAAAATCACTTCCCACTTTACATATAGGGGGGCTACCCTAATAAAACATTTTTTTCCAATTTTTATTTTAGCACTTTGTCGGCGTGATTGATACACATATTGGTACCAAATTTCAGCTTTCTAGTGCTAACGGTCACAGAGATTAAGCGAGGACGGACAGACAGACATGGCGAAACTATAAGGGTTCCTAGTTGACTACGGAACCCTAAAAACACAGTTGGACTTTCTCGTGTATCGTGGAGGCGTTTTGAATACATAAATTGTACATAGACAACCATCCAGATTATTTGTAGGCCATGCAATCACTTATGGCGGTGGAATATTACGCTCTCTCTTCTTATGGAGATAGAATCGTTCATTTCGATAGATGATGGAATACAAAAAAAATTACTGAAAATACTTATGACTAATCAAGGGTTGCAAAGCTTAAGAAGCAATATCATGTAATGGCAATTCGTAAGTCATGCCAATTCATCTGCCAATTGTGACGATTACTACAAAACTTATTATAAAAAAATCATATTAATTTTTACGTTTGTGTCTCAAAAGCTTCTAAACTGCCCACATGTCACGGGATCGTGAAGTGAAATCGAAAACATTAGGCAGGTACGCCGTTTTTATAAAAAAAATTATGTAAATTATTAAATGACCTTACAGTCCACCTGATGGTAAGTGTCTGCTGCAGTCCATGGACCTGTAGCAAACATCAAACAAATAAAACTACAAATGCGTAGTTATCTCTGAGGACTAACATGGTATTCCTCACAGCCTGCAACTATACAGGCTCTTTATATACTTTAGACCGGAATACAGCAGTGTAAGTAGAAACAGACTCGTACCATCTGGTAAATATCTTATGCCGGAATAATTTTTGATAAAAAAATATCAAAAGGACATGTTTATATTACGTAGCGTTGGCTTGAGCTTTGCAAAAAAATTGTATAGTGTTTAAATGCATCGAAATTTCCGATTGTCAATAACAATAGAATTATTGTTGTTGTTTAATAATTCGTAGTCCAGATGGAGGCTTCCCTAGCGAAAGATTCAAGCTCTGTGTGTTGAATTCTAAATTTAACATTTCATTGACAGAAAAAAACCAATTTAACAGATGTCTAGGATCGTTTGCTAACGGGTTGAATTTGTCAAACCAACGATCCAACGATGGATAAAAGAATTGTTTCAAATAAGTCAAATTTACTTGTAAAATTGCTAGTTTATTACACACTGGGACACAGGGACACTGCTTGCTTAACTGCTTTTTTTAATACATTCGATTTTTGTTACCGCCAAATGAATCGTACTAAAACAAACTATTATTTTTTACAAAATTGTAACACACTATACTGTATAAAATAATTTTCACTTTATTGTACTTGGAGACACTAACTATTATAACTTGATATATAATTGATTTAAATTTTTACTAACTGTAAAACTGTTAAGGCCTAAAAAAGTTCACCTTTGAACATAGATAGAACATAATATGTATTGTCTTTCATAGACTGCCCAATAGGGGAGTATTATGCCATAGTAGTCACTCTTAGCCGGCGGGTGGGGAACCGCAGTTTTATGACAGTGCGTTCAAGTGACACTCATAATTCAAGTGACTTTTATACGTGGTAGAGCCACGCTGCAGGTATATTATGGTTGTAGCATGAATGGGTCGGCTCGACCCGGGAAGAACCACGCTCTCACAGAATATCAGCGTAAAATGCAATTGTGTAGAGAGCGGGAGACTCGTTTTAGTGCAACCGAGGCATTCCATCTTACTCCCTAATGGTGACAACGCTTCTGCATTTTGATTCTTAATCGAGATTAAATGTATGTTATGTCTAAGGGCTACAGCATCCACTTACCATCAAGTGGACTGTGTGCTCGTTTGTCACCCTTTACCTATAAAAAAACAGTGGACATTGTTGCATTGAACTCTATTCAGGTAGTGGATTCTTGTGATGTAAGGAAAGCAATTTTAATTAAATTCTGTTTATGTGTTCACTAGTAAATATATACGTGGGGGAATTATAGGTTTATTTTCCAATAAGAGAGTATATTTCGTTTTAAAAAGAAATATCAAATACATATCGTGCAAAAATTTGCGCGCGAGCCGGCCAAACAGTAGCATATCGCCGCTCCTCTCCCGTAACCACGATACTATTTCGCGTTAAGCTCATCATAGTTTAGTTTTCTCTCATATCGCATGTCGTAGTTAAAAAAAAAACTATTTACGCGTAGTTTCACCTGTAGGCAAATGAAGATCGATCGTTAATAAACAAACATTTCTTATTATTAGTTCGAAAAAAAAAACTAAAATTGGCGCATATACACTGTGGGAGATTGCCAGCGCGTGATACTATTTTAAGTAGCTGTTTATTTGCCGTTGTGTTTATTTCCGTAGTGATAGTGATTGATTCGTTAATTTCTTCCGCTGGAAAATGGTCTAACTTAGTGCATAGCGACATCTATGTGCGATCATCGGAAGCTTACGGTATTATTTATTATTCTTACTTTACTTTCCGCCTTTTGTTTTGAAATCGGCAGAATGTTGTATACAGTGAACCCAAATAAAACATATAACATAAACACTGCTGTATCTGTTCCTTAACGGAACGGCGATCACAATATATCTTTTTGTAAGTCGCAGTGATACTGTCCTTTCTAGACTTGCATAGCTGCTCACACAAACAAAGAAAAACCGCCGCGGTCTGCTATCTAATTTCCTCCGGTACTGATTTATTCCATTGCGACAATTCTTTCAATTTCGGCCATAATTTTTCTTGAGTAGATCACAAAAATGAATGAAAAAAAAACTTTTAGTAGTGTCAAAAGTTTTTTCTTGCTAAGAATAATTTGGTGATCCGATATTTGAGAGATGGAAACAAAAAATTCAACATATCTCCACAGTTTGCCGTATTTACGTCCGTAGTCCTTCCTTACGTGTAAATGAAGAGGGCATTTTTTCGACTCGCATTTCTTAAAGAAATAATGATAACGTCTTTATTCCAATTCTATTCATTTAGATTACATTGATATCTATTTCATATATTTCTTAAAGTCAGCAAAAGATTGATAGTGCGGGCTGACCGAAACCACTCCCATTTTTTTAAAATTAATTAATTAAAATGAACGGTTTCGTCATATAAACGGCTTTGTCATAAACAAATGTCTATCACCACAAGGATATATAATAATTCATCATACACATAGACAAAAGTTAAATGATGCATATATATATATATATATATATATATATATATATATATATAATATGCTGATTAGACAAAATCTGATTAAGGTACCGGATACCTCGAAAATTTGGTGGTTTTTCTATTTAACATATTTTTTTAAGTTTTATAGATTACAAACTAAAATTTTGGTACATGATTTTGACTATATGACCTTGGTTTGCATAAAGGGAAAACACGATATCATGTAATTTTCTCGTTAGAAAAAAATTGCAAAGTAGGCTCTAATTATTTACATTTCTTGATGACACCACAATATTTTTACGAATAATTTCATGGAATTATTTTTAAAGCATAGTAAATAATCATATCTAAGTTTTCATAAACCAGTTTTTTTTAATACATAACGAAGTTTTGTTAAAATAAATAAAAATGTTGTTTGGCGATTACTTCGTTTTTTTCCGAGCGCTTGCTTGGTATGGCTATCTCATAATTTGCGTACTATGAAGTCATTGCATCACTTTCATTTTGACACTCCCGCAGTCGTCCCCGTTAGCTTCACCGACAAAGGAATAAGCCACGCTCCCAAAACTTCGATCCATTTTCAAGGTATCCTCTTAATGGATACAGATATTTTATGGCAGTTTTTAGGGTAAAGGTCTCTGTTGCCCCTATATCTCTGATCAGGGGACTTGTGATGTCCTGTAGTGATAATGATGATGATATTTTACACGTGGTAGAGTCAAGCTGCAGCTGTATTAGGTCTGTAGCAAGAATGGATTTCGTCGACCCCGGATTGACCACGCTCGTGCAGATATACCAGTGCGTAATAGCAGCACGATGCTGCTGATTCGTATGATGAGTGAATCAACCTTTAAACATGTGACGACAACCGGAGATCTTCTGAGAGATTACTGGTGGCCTCCAACCCCTGTTCGGACGGCCGTTAGATAACTAACATCCACGTGCACTGCACACTGTCATAGGAGTCGAGTTACGTAACGATGCGGAGTGATTTAAATTCACTTTTCAGTCGGGCCTGAAAGGCCGCGGGCCCTGATACCTACAAAGCTGTGAAAGCCAAAAGGCTTAGGCTTAACATCATCAGAAACCAGTCATTTTTACTGTTAATGAGACATTCCATCTTAATCGTAGGTGTAATATATGCTTAGCTACGACTAAGCATATATTACATCGTAGACGTAGTAGATGTAAGTATCTACGGGCTACAGCGGCCACTTACGATGAGGCGTACTGTGTATTCGTTTCTCATCCTTATTTCTATAAAAAAGCTAACTAACCAAGAACTCGCAGACAAAGGAAATCATCGTGAGGAAACCTAGTAATTATAAATATTTTGGAGACGTCAAGTCCGCCAACAGGAGCAGCACGGTGAACTTTTACCGCTCGGTGGTGTGATGAATGACTTTACGTCCAATCTAAAACCAAAAGAAGTTTTTTAATGTTTTTGTACAAATATTGACACTAGATGGGATTCAAACCCAGGCAACACGTCATAACCGTAACAATAATAAAAGTTTCACTGGATTTCTTGCTGGGTTGTCCCAGGACAAAGTTTTTTCGAACCACTGGTAAAAGCCGTTCATAAGTATTCTTATAATTAAGTATATTGAATAAACATTATTTTATTCTATTTATTTATTTTAATAAGTATAATAAAATGTTTTATTACTGTTATAATGTTGGCAACGATATTACTTAATATTATATTAAAATAGTTAATTAGAACCTAGAGTATTTTACTATGCATCAATTACTTAAAATATTTAACTAGCTATTGGGATAGCTTGTCCGATAGTAATTAGTATTTTAGAACGGTGCTTTAAACTAGTTAGAAGTTACACGGTCAATTTAATTTTCGAATGACGTGGTGACGACATGGATGCCACCTACACGCGAAATTCTCTGGGGATAAATGTAATTAGCTCCTTTATAGAGGCCAAAGCTCTTTATTTTTTTTATTTTATTTTACAAAGGACAAATGTTTGCTTTTAAAAATGTTAACAGCTGAGTCAATTTAAGCGGGCCTATTCTTAGGATCGCTTTGTCTAACATAATTGCTAGGACCTCGACGCTTGACATCTGGTGCAATGATTATTACATAATTGGCATGATAATAACTGTCAGCGGAATATCTATTTCAAATATTCTATTCGTGATTTAATGTCAGCTCAAAGAGGATGTATATTATTTTACTTATTTTTTTAGGTTAGTAATACTGGGGTTATTAAAAAGTAAAGTCTTCTCTCATTGTTAAAGGGTTTTGAAGCAGGGGTGAGTTACCTATGCGTGTTAGCGGGCTTCGCACGTACGTATACACATATAGATTTCCTCGAAATGTCTTTCCTACTCTGCCGAGCACTGAAATGTAGTAATTAGGTGTCAATTTTGAATTCGCGCAACTCAAATTGTTCTATCCTGGGCAATATTTGTCAATTATGACGTCACGACAACATCATACGATGTCAACATTTAGCAATCGGATAAAAATATGTACTATATAAGGCTATTTTCGGAGTTCATGCTAACATCTTATTTTGTCAACTTGATGTTTATGTTGAAATAGCAGTTGAAAACGATTGGAACGAGCTTTACCGGGAGCCACCAAGACCGTGATAAATCTCGCCACTCGATCAGAGCCATAATGTGTTTTTTTTAAAAGGGCCACGCTCTCACAGATTACCAGTAGAGGATGCAGAACCGGTCCGTATCTAAGAACCGGGTTTTTCGGTTCCGGGTCCGTACAGAACCGGGTATCCGGTTCTTTTCGGTTCTTTATAGTAAAAAAATCCTTAGAGTAAAATAAAACTACATTAATTTGGTGCTGATGAATATAGTGAGGTGTATTCAATCAATTAAATGTGTTACAATTCTAATTACTCGCACTGAAATGAAACCCCCGCAATGAAATTTTTGCGTAACTTATTAATTAAACAAGTTATAAGTAAATAAATATATTCTAAATATATTCTTTGTTTTTTCGAAGTATTTTCCTTTACATAAAAATGTTCTTTCATAAGTTCGAATTATTTTTCAAATCAATATGACTATTGGTCTGGTGGCATGTTTTCTAGGTGCTGATTTAACCGCCGTCACTGCCTATTCGGAACTTGTAAAAGTGAAGCCTCTCATCAAATCTTTAATTTCAGGCAAAACAAAGAAATAACAGGGTGCAAGGTTCGGACTGTGTGCTGGATGGGTCGCGAACTCTACTTTTTCAGGGGCCAAAAATGTTTTTGTTTTATTGGAGGTGTGCGAAAAAGCATTATCGTGGTGTAAGAAGATGCGGCTTCTCTGTCTTCTTTCTCGTACTTTTTCAAGAACAGCGGGTAAACAAATGGTGGTGTACCACTCGGCGTTAACACTTCTTTGATCTTCGAGTGGGACTGTGTCAACGGGACCCGTGCGCGAGAAAAAAATGCTATCATTTTCCATGACGTTCCTTGCCTGCGAAAATTTTGTCGTTCCACAACAAGATTACGAGAAGAGACACCCATTCACAAGGTTGTTGTTTTTTCTCTGGTTCAAAACCATAAATCCAAGTTTCGTCTCCTGTGATGATATCGTAAACAGCATTATAATGTCCATGGTCGTACCTAAGTAACATCTTTTTGCACCAATCCACACGAGCATTTTTTGTTCTGAAGTCAGTTCATGGGGAATCCAACTCAACACGAGAATAATGTTTTCTAACTTTTAACTCTTCTTGTAGAATTTTTTGAATTTGATTCATATTTCATACCAATCCTTAAATGTTCCCAAATCGTTTCTGTTCTGTTTTCTTCAATATTTTCCTCAGTGGTCATAGTTACCGGCCGTCCTTCACGAATTTCATCATGTTCAGAAATTCATCCTCGGTCAAATTCGGCATACCATTGCCTCACGGTGCTCAGATGACGTGCTTCCCTCCCAAAAGCATTTTCAAGGGATGCGCCACAATTTTTTGGAGAAAGAGCACTTTTAAAATCATAAAATATCGCTTTAAAATCTTTTCGGGTTAATTTCATTTTCACTGCGGATGACGAAATTCAAAGTGCGACAAAAAACAAATGACAGATGATTTCCCGCCTATTTTTTAATTTATCAAGGTCTCGTGTGTAAAAAAAACATTCGAAATTCAAACAGTTCTGAGAAACCAGAAGTGCAAAACTTTCAGTGTGCCCCATGTGTTATAAAATCATCTATTTATGAAACAACAAAAAAACCAACTTGTTTCTGAGCTTCATATAAATGAAACTTAGAAAAACAATTCAAAGAATTAACGAACGAAATAAAATCAAAGAAACAAAATCAACGAGATTTATTTTCTCTCAATTTCAGGATTCTCTGCTAATAATAATAAAAAAATCAAAACTTTCTTACTGTCTCTCTTTCTTATAAAATCAAACAAACAAAAAAGTAAATTAGATTTAGTAACAATTAACATTTAATACTTATTTTAGTGATTAACGTCGCATAAGAGTCAAATAAAAAATGTAGCTAAATTTACCCCGTTGAAAAGGAACCGGGTAGAACCGGGTATCATAATTTTGGACCCGGATCTTTTAGCTTACAAGGAACCGGGTATAGCCGGGTGCATGCTCTAAGTACCAGGGTAAAATAGTAGCTCATTGCCGCTGTTTCGTATGTCTAGTATAGAGAACCGAATACCTTTTTTACTGGAAACGAGGCATTCCATCTTAGTCCCCATGAGTGATAACGCATCTGCACTTTGATCTTTATTTGAGGATAGATGTAGATGTCTATGGGCCACAGTTTTCTCACTATGTTTTCCTTCACCGACGAGCAGGTGGTATATTGGCACTTAAAATTACATTTAACACTTTCAGTGACATTGGTGGCTTTTGGTGTTGTTCATATAGATAATTTAAAAAAAGGATTCCCGTTCATTGCTAATCACAAGATGGTTGGTAACTCAGACATTGTCTGAGGTCCGTATCGCAGTCAATGCGCTGCCTTGATGAAACTCGACTCCCGCGATATCTCAATTTATTTTTACACCGCCGCCGACAGAGCTCATTTATATTAATCGTTCGATTTAAACGCTTTTATTGATTAATATTGGTTAGACCCTTATGTAACTTGGTTGGTTTGCTTTTTATTTTGTTTAAGAGTTTACACAACAGTTGTTTCGATCGTTGACACTGCTTCCATGTAGCTGGTTATAGTTCCTGGATTTAAATATCAGTTAAAGATCTAGTTTTTTTTTATAAAACTCAAGTGAGAAACGAACTTACAGTCCACCAGATGGTAAGTGGCTACTGAAGTCCAAGAACACTATATATGCTTTGTTACCTCTAGCCAACATCGTTATCATTTTATATGTGGTAGAGCCACGCCACGTTGCAGCTGTATTATGGTTGTAGCACGAATGGGACGGCTAGACCGGAGCAGGAAGACGCTCTCACAGAATACCAGCGTAAACTAGTAGCTTAATACTGTTGTGTTTCGTATGGTGAGTGTAGAGATCCGGAGACCCTTTTTTACTGGAAACGAGGCATTCCATCTTAGCCCTCAGGGGTGATAATGCTTCTGCGTTTTGATTCTTAATCGAGGATAAATGTAGATGTTTATGTGCCACAGCATCCACTTACCATCAGGTGGACTGTGTGCTCGTTTGCCACTCTTATTCTATAAAAAAATCAAATAAAAAGGCTACAAATGTGCTGTCACATCAAAGGACTGAGATGGAATACATCACAGCATTTAAGTAGGCCGATGCAGATGCAAAGGTACATAAAACCTTTTGCTAGCATCATAAACGGAGCGGAGTAAGTCTAAAGTCATAACTATATTTACAACAAAATTTTCAACAGAAGATTCAATCACATTACAATTGTTTTGAATTAATTCATTTCTCAATAATTATTACAAAAGCGCGCGCTTTTGCTTTGCATATATTTTCCTACAGACAATTTAGTTGCTGGGTATTTTTTAATATCTTTTAGACAAATACAGGTTTTTATTGTTTACAAACCTTGTTTGCGTTGAGCTACAAATATTGCCGAAAAGAAATTATGTAAATTGGCCTACGGGATACGGAAGAGATTTCAAAGAATTCTTTTTTTGCGTCATGGGAGCTCCATTCGCTTCGCTCCAATTATACTGGATATCAATACTCTTCAAGCCGAAACTCAACGGTGCCACTACCATTGGCGGCAGAAATAGGTATGAGGTTGTTACTTACCCAGACGGAACCGAAATAGACTATTTAGTTATGGGTGTGACAAACGAGCACACAGTCCACCTGGTGGTAGGTGGGTGCTGTGGCCCATAGACATCTACATTTATCTTCGATCTACTATCGCTGATTATAAAAGTGATAGATTGAAGTAAATCTTAATATATATATATATATATATATATATATATATATATATATATATATATATATATATATATATATATAAATTACGTGTCACGTTGTTTGTCCGCAATGGACTCCTAATCTACTTAACCGATTTTAATCAAATTTGCAGACCGTGTGCCGTTTGGTCAAACTTGAGAGATAGGATTGTTTATTGCCATGCCCATGCCCGTGAGTGACCCACAAAGGGTCGTCGAAAAGGGCAGAACAACGTCTGCCTGGTAAGCTAGTTTACATTAAAGATTAACAGAAATTATATGAATGAAATAGTATTAATGTTGTTTGAATGTGTATACGACGGATGTTTCGATCATTGGCACTCTCTATCGTCCGGATAGTTACATAATACTTGAAAATAGTAAAGCTGTTTTTATTTATCTCAATTGTTATAAATGTACAAAAATATTATCGCAAACTTGGAAACATACCTATGTAACGTAACAAAAGTAATGAGACAAACTGGCCCGTGACTTAGCTATGTGGTGATTTTAGGTCACTGCTGGTATTCTGCCACAACTTACTTTATAAATCTAATATGTCGTAGTAAGATGGTTAAAGCCGTGTTATATCCCTGGTAATTTTGGCATTGACGTAAAACAACATAAATGATCTTCTGAAATATTATACTCATATGTGCTATGTAAATTTTGGTAAATTTAAATATATAAAATTTAGTACCTGCCTCTAACTTTTGTTGTTCAAGTAAACCATACTTTGTATTGATGATTTCTTATATTCATTTCCGTAAAATAAGTTTTATTACATACTTTGTATTTCTTTCTGAATCATTTTCAATTTACTCATATTTACAGGTTTTTTATTTACTCATATATACACAGGCAGCAAATTTAACACATTCTATCGCTGGAATACGCTTAAAAGTTGGAAGTATATAATAATAGTTTACCCCTTTGTTTCAAACGTATTACTTGACATTTTGGAGATAGTTTTCATACTAATAATGAGAAGATTGCGAATTGTTTAGGGAGTATACGAAACAAATATATTTCAATTTTCTGGTGTAACCCAAACTTAAAAAAAAATTTTGAGAAGATAAGGAGTTATGTGGTTAGTTTTAGGTATCTCAAAACGACCATACACGTATTTTAATTCCTATAGTTTTTTGTGTTGTAAAGGCTTTAAACTAAAACTCCGCACGAGACTGGTACGCTGTTATGTATTCAATGTTCTACTTTATGGGGTCAAAAGTTGGAACTTAACCTCGACATTATGTTCAAAACTTGAAGCATTTGAAATGTGGTTATATAGACGGTATGCTCCGAATATCCTAGACTATGAGAATCACAAATGTTGAGGTTCTGCGTCAAATGAATAAGAAGTTAAAATAATGAAGACCGTGAAGGAGAGGAAGCTGCAGTATTTTGAACACATAGTGAGAGGATACAAATATCGTATTCTTCAGCTTGTGATTTAAAGAAAATCGAAGGAAAACATCCTGGCTGAAGAACGTTCGTGAATCGTTTAACCTCAGCATTAGCTATCTCTTCCGTGCTGCAGCTTCAAAGATAAATATAGCCATGATGGTCGCAAACCTTCGCAGAGAAGTGGTACCCTAAGAAGAAGAATAGTTTTCTGTGAGAGGCAAGGGCCATATACCAAGTCGCGATAGTGAATACGTGACAAGACAGACTTGCATAGACGGGGCCGGATAATTTAGTTTTAGAAAATAACGAATATTAAAAAAACTTTTTTGGAACTTTAAATACAAGATTCTTTTATCCAAATAAATAATATCCCCGCAGTGGTTCCATATAAGTTACATCCAGAACCCATAATAATTGTGGTCGTATTTTTCATTATATAAATATGTAAATAAAACGTTTATTGAAATTCATTTCTGTCCCTCTCCATGCATGCTTTAACTTCCATAACGTAAGACATATGGGATTAAACAGGCGGAATACAATGCACAGCATTTTAGATCGTACAATATAGAAAGCTTTCAGTTCATAAGCAAGTGCGAAGTACTCCTCCATCCAGTAGTTGTTATATTTTTATAACATGTTATCACTATAGCTACGTGTTAGCACATTACTAGATCCGAGTTCGTAAAACCTATGTGTAAGCCAATTATCACTTTTGGGTCAGGGACGTTTTGCTAGCGGTCCTTATAATGTTTTTACGCCCATATGAGTTTATTATTTTGTATTATTACTTAAAACATACACTTTTATAACTGGAAAATATTTATTGCTAACAATTATTTTTTACACAACATTTGTATTTAAAAGTAAGTTAAACTTATTCAGCTATATAATGTGATATATATTGTGTGTTGCTTGTCGTATTAATCGGGACATGAACAACTAAAGCTTTTTTTTTATATAGGATGGGGTGACAAACGAGCACACAGTCCACTTATTCGTTTCCAGTAAAAAGGGTCTCCGGTTCTCTAGCCTTACTATACATAACAACACAGCAGCATTAAGCAATGAGGTCTATTAATCTTAAGCTCAGCAGATGTCGCCAGTTGACACTGAAGTAAAGTTTTTTGTTACACAATGTCATTTAATTGATAATTTAGTTTTAAACAAAAGTTTATCAGTTTCTAGTGTATTATATTAATACACAAAACTATGCCCTGTTCTTGTTCTTTAAATGTTTGCACATTTATAACATTTAATAAAATCTATTATTATATATATCTGTAGTTTGGTTTATTTATTTTTTATCTAATTAATATAAAATGTAACTAATGGTACAGAAAGAAACATTAACCTTTACATTTTTTGAACAAATTAACTTCCCCACTATGAAATCTGTCAAATAATACACCTCATTTTAAGTGACACCGCCCTAGTGGCAGAAAAAGTGTGAGAGCGTGGTCCTTTCCCGGTCGAGCCGACCCATTCGTGCTATAACTATACTAATATAGCTGCAGCACGGCTCTATTATTCTACATTCCACGTATATTAGTTATATAAGTGCTTAATATTGTGATAGCGGTGGAAGAAAACCGATCACTTTGTTTCGTCCGTTTATAAGGGAACTCTCTGGGAAATGCTATAAATGCTGTTATGGTATAACCGACAGCAGGGAGGTCTAAACCTAGCAGTGAACTGTTATAGGCTGATTAGGAAGATATTGGTGCTACCTATTAAATTATTTCCGTATACATATCATATTTTCCTATCTCTAATATCAAATCCAACAATTCGCATGACGCTGCATCAGATCTGGAAAAGTGAAGAGGAGTTGTTGTCTCAGTACTATAGTTTTTTGGCACTATCCGTTGATTACGCAACGCCTATGCGACCTGTCGCATAGGCGTTGCGTAATCAACGGGTAGCAACGGGTAGCATGAATCAGCACTGAACTCCCGCTGGTCCTGACCAGGGGGAGTTCAGTGCTGATTCATAGACACAAATACATAATGAAAATTATATTTCTGAAAGTTAACTGTTTAGTTGTTAATCTTTAAATTGGATACGTTGGACATCAGACAGAGGTTCATCATCAATGTTATAACGACATTATTAAATAATATCGCTGACGTAATCATAAATTCATTTCAATGGTTGTTTCTATTCAATATCATATGGATTTGCGTAGTTAAAACAATATAATAAATTCGGGATCAACGCGCTAGCGACCTTCCGGCCATACAAGGCATGATTAAATAATACATCCAAATACGATTTTAAAGCTGTTCAGGCCATGTCTTTTATAGATACATAAGGCGAGAGGATAGCAGGTGCAATGTCGTAGTCTCCTACTCCATATTTGGTAGAGAGGGGTAAAGGAACTCGCTAGAGCAACGATTTATCGATGTCCAGTTACGTGTTTTCACCATGTGTACGATGCACATTTGACGGGTTTAGTCGGTGCTGCGTTGAAGTGTAGGGCGGTGTTGAAAATTTTAAATCGTTTTTATCAGTTCCAAAGGAAAACCAAGAATTAACGCAGGAGTTTTTTTTTCTGAATCAAACTCGGTTTAGAATTCAAAAATGTAATTTTACCTAAAGTTGAGGTTTATTTGTTTTTGTCACAACCGTAGCGATATGTGTGTATTGTTTTATCACGGCCCACCTATCGCTTAACAGTTTTGCCCTAATTCTAACATTTATTATCTTAAGCATAAAAAATTATAAGATTTTTTAATGTTATAATTGTTGCTATAGTTGTCTTCGAATTTATTGGTTTTATTGTATATAATCATTACTTATAATTCGTCGCTGATGGCGCAAAGGGGCGAAAATTAAGAATAGATTTAATGGAAAACTGCAAATACGATTAATTTTCTGATGAAAAACAAGCTAGTACTCGGGGAATAATACATTTTTTCTTGCTTTCGTGTAATTTTTAAATAAATTGTTGTTCGCCCCTTTCCGGTGTCTGCGATGAATTTATTCACCATAACCTTTGTATGGTTCACGTAGTATTACATTTAAAAATGCATATAAAATGCATCTCGTATCATGCTTCAAAATGATACATCACAGCTATATAAATTATTGCCATGCCTCGTATCGTCCATATTACTTTTAAACAGTACCCCCAGATTTTTCCCACAGCTGGAAAAATAGAAATAAGGCTTTCTTCTGGCATTATTTTTTGTCGGCACCCTAAATTTGGTTGATATCATTATACTTGTAATTTAAGTTTTATGAAATACTTTACTCGTGTTACTTTATGAAACGTTTTCAGCGGGAAGATAAATCACAGCCGAGGCGCAGGTGTGAATCGTGCCTTACGATTCGTGTCGACGTACTAGAAATACATCACTTTAACGCGCTGTTTCACTTCGTATGTGTGTGTGTTTAGCACTTATTGTGTGTGTGTGAGTGTGTGACCTCATGCCAACCTTTCATGCCTTTATTGCCTTAAATGTGTGTTTTGTTGTGCTTTCAGATTCGTAATAAAACGTTGCGTTCTGTACTGCTAATGCATTCTGCTTTTGTTTAATCTATTTTTATTTTATATCGTGTCATTAATTTATCTCACAACATTTAGCCTTCTCCTTTGTCTATACAAATATAGTATATATAATAAAATTGAAGCGTCTGTCTGTAATATCGAAATAATTTCTTTTATTGGGCGGAGGGGGTTATTTGTTACATAAAATGAGTAGCAATTTTTAAAATTTTTGTCTGCCTGTCCAGGCTATTCTTCGGAATGGCTGAATTTATTGTGAAGAAACTTCAGATAGAAGCTATATTTTATGCGAAAACCTTAAAGATTTTTCGAAAAATTGATGAATTGATTATTACTTATGATTATTTAAGATCTAAATGATGCCACATTATTAGATCACATCCAGGCGAAGCCGGGGACACTAGTCATAAAATAAAATTATAATAAACGTTGGGTTCAAGATAAACACTGCTGGGATACTTTTGCTTGCTGGGAGACTTTATATATATATATATATATATATATATATATATATATATATATATATATATATATATATATATATATTAGGCCTTCTCTATTGAAATTAGCATGTTTTCTTTAAAATTACAATAGCCTTACGTATCACCCTTGGTATGAATCGATGTTCTATCCCGAACGTTGACTGGGAAGTCTGCAGGTTATGATCATATCCTAGGCGGCCCCGACCATTACATCAGATTTGATAGACCACAAATCATCGCGAAAGAACATCGATTCCTTCCAAGAATGTAACGTGAGGCTATTGATATAAAAAAACATCCTAATTTGAATAGAGAAGGAGGCTGGGTACCTGCTTAGGACCCTGTAATCAATAAAATTAAAACTAAACCCAAGCATACCACTGCAAGACTTTAAGACACAGTGAGTTCATTCTGCGTAGATCGGACCATAAATAATAATTAAAAAGCTGAAGGTGCTCCGGGTTAACATTGACGTCGGGACGTCAGTCACCTCAGCCCCCGTGACCACGGGTACTGAAAAGCACCCGAAACGTCGGGAATTAAAAATCATTTTAATTAAACGCGAAAAATCAGTAAAAAAGTTTTAATTATTAATGTGTAGTGTTCGCGTAAATATAAGAAATCAATAGGAGTTTATTCGTCAAATTTAATTCATGTAGACCGTATAATAAAATAAGAATTAATATAAAAGGTAATATAAAAGGAAAATACAAACAAAAACAGGTATATATAATGAATAATGATTCCTTATGTTTTCGCGAACACTACACATTGAAATACAACTAGTTTTTACGAATTTTATTGTGAATATTAACTTATTTTATATTCACGACGTTTCGAGCACTTTACAGCATCCGTCACCAACAGAAAAAAATATAGTCGCATAATTTTTTGAAATCGGTTAAAAAGTACTATCCAATAGTAATTAATAACTATATTTACCTAAAAGCACAGAATGAATAATAGTATACTACGTAGGTACTAAAAGCGTTACAAAAAATCCCTCCATCAGAAGCAAACCTAATTATAATTTTCTGCGAACGTTCCATTCAAAATATTGATTTGCATCGCACTCGATTTGTTTATTTAGTTCATTGTTGTACCTAGTACCTGACTCCTCGTGACAAAGCGAACGATTTATGTATGTATGTATTCCTAGGTACCTACTATGTACATTTGACGCACGTAAACAACGGCTCGCAGTTGACAATTTAGGTCGTTTGATCCATATTTGCTTTGCTTCTTTGATTAAGCCGAGGCATGTCGTGATGGGACGTTGATTGATTCGTTGATGATTTCAATATTGCCTTTTTGTTTGAATAAATAAAGGATTCTATAACTATTTGAAATTGTTTACATATTTATGTGGTAGAGCCAAGCTGCTGCAGCTATATCATGACTACAAAACGAATGGGTCGGCTAAACCAGTACCACACCACACTTTCGGAAAACAAAACGCAGCTTATTGGTGCTGTGTTTCGTAATATGGTCAGTGCAGAGCACCGGAGAATCTTATTCCTGGTAACGCGACTTTCTATCTTAGATCAAGGTGTTTGTGGGTCATAGCAACCACTTACCATCAGGTGGATTGTATGTCCTTAGTAACCCCTGAAATGAAATGAAATGAAATTAATGATTTTTATTCAATATTGATTATTGTATTAATACTTATTGAACGTCATTTTTATTTACCACTGGTTCGCAATAAAATCTCAGTCCTGGAAAGAACCAGCAAGAAAACCAGCGGGACCTTTTTTTAAACATATTTCAATATACAATGAATTTATTTAGTACAGTTTTTGCATGAATATTTATAAAACCAGCATGGTAGTGGTCACCTCATTCCCAGGGGTATTTTCATTCATGTATTCATTTATATTATAATAACCCTTTTTGTACAATTTTTCTTTAAATTTTAACATTTAAACTTGTTTAATGACAATTTTTTAAATCTATTCTATCAATTAAGTGAAGTAAATAAAATAAATAATCGCACAGTTATTGATAAAATTTTTAAACAAAAATTTAGTCAACATTGATGTTTATAGGTATATGGTAGCGCACAGTCCTTAGTCACAAGTTAGTTGCAGTGAAGATCTTTTGTTGACCTGATTCTTCACTATAGTATAAATAAATAAAAACATTAATGACTACCACCGAAAGCCTTTTTTAGTATTTTGGTAATTGCGGTAGTTAAACTATATGGAATTCGAATTAAAAAAAAAAACATTATTATATTAAAAGAAACATTAAAAATAGTCTCTAAGTCAAACGTTCTATAACGGACAGACCTACAGATACCGAGATAATAATATTTTTTGCTAATTTTGGCGTGGGTTCTAAAACGGTTTAGAGCCTATGGGCTCTAAAAATATTAACAACATTTGACGAGATTGATCTCGGCTCGAAATCAGACGAGATCTCGCGAGATTTTTGAGATTGTAAAGAAGTATAAAATGTGTGTCGTGTAGCGCGCAGGAGCGCGAACCAGTGTTGCCAGATGCCTTGAATCTTTTATCTGTAGTTGAAACTTGAACTTGAAACTGCTGAAATCTGTTTGCTATTTAAACCTAGAATCTGTATAATCAAATAAACCAAAATAGAATTATTGACCATCATTGCTTCTACTGAAAAACATGGAATAACTACTAACGTGATAGTGATAAGGTTTGAATATCGTTATTAAATAAAAATATACAGAATTGAAAATATTAATTAACATAAACTCAATCAATGATTTCAAAAGGAAGGATAGGCCCATCTAAATATTTTACACATAACTTTTTCATACAAGAAAAAATAGCGCATTTCTGTCAATTACAAACGTCATATCATAACACGACGTAACCAGGGTCGAATTTCGTAGTATAATAATTATCCTAACTGTACCATTATTTCATAGTTTGTAGTATATAGTATCGTAATAATACTAAGCGCAAATACCATCATTTTACCTAAAGATCGACTTGTATTATTATTGGGTCCTTTTACTTTTTAATATTAACCTTACGATACCGAGAATTGCTGTATTGTACATGAGTACCGCGTTTTTTAAATAAAATTAGAATTTAGCTCCCTTTCTGGTCAATCGGTGCTCGATCGATGCATTTATTTTGCATCCTTGATACAACTATAATGAGGGGCTACCACGATAGAAACTCTATGCTCTAGAAGCAATCGGTTTGAAAACAGAATTTCAAAATATTTTATGAATCAGATTTTCAGATTCAATGGTTTCTTTTATACTCTTTTCGTTTTACCCTTATTGAATATAAAATATATTAGGTAACAATATTCAAAATTAAACTTATTCTAAGTTTTTTAGACAAAAATAAAACAAAAACAAAACCGTCAAAAACGAAACGTGTAGATAAACTAGACGCGTGACGCTAATATCCCGGCACATGGGAAAAAGAAAAATGGAACGTCAAACTCGATATATTTTTTTTAAATAGTATAATTTTATTTTTTCATGTAAAATATTTTTGTGGGACTGAATCCAACCCTGGCCTAATATTGGTAACGTAACTAAACTAACTGTAAAATAAAACTTTAAAAATGCGTTCATATAATACTTTAATTGTAACAATATTAATACAGGGTTATTAACCGATGATGCGATATCCCATTTTCCTTTTTAATCTTCATATCATAATTTTTGCATTCTTTTACCACGCAGCTTGACATATTCATGACAGGCAAATCTGTCCTGCGCGCGCACTACTGTCGACCGATTCGCGTTGGCCCTAAACTGTAATTTTAGGGCCAGCGCACTGGTCCGTTTTAAGCTCGTAGGTTTTAAGGATGATTCACGCTACAACGTGTCGCCACCGGACCGTGCCCGGCCGGGACACGTCCACCGTGCGCTGGCCGGGCCAGTCATTCATGTTACACCGGGCTGTTTGCACGACCGTGGTTATGCACGACTCTGTGTTATGTGGTTTTTGTCAGCTAGTGATTTCATCTGTCGATAGACTTCACGCTTACGTAAATATGCAATTTTCACAATTTGAATTGGCAGCTATTGCAATTGCCATCGATGATGAAGTATTGGAAAAACGAAGCGAAACTACTAAAAGAAGATGGGGTGTATATCCAACCTGGAGAAAGCGAGAAGCAGAAGGAGAATTTGCTTTACTTTATAAAGAATTAATAGATGATGAGAGCGAGTTTTATGGTTATTTTATAATGTCTAAAGAATGCTTTACTTTTTTACTTGAAAAAGTAAAACCAGACCTAACCAAAAAATTACAAGATTTCAAAAGCCTATATCTCCCATCGAACGATTAGCAGTCTGCATCAGGTAAATAATAAATTGATATGGATTAAATCACATAGTATTTAAAAATGTAGTATTTAAAAATTGACCCGTCTCCCAACCATCTATCAGAGCTGCTTGTAAGATGGGTCGATTTTTTTCTAAATACTTCATTTTCAATTTTTCAATAATCAAAATTGCATTGTGAATGAAAAAAAGTAAAAATTTAAATAATTCGCATAGTATTTATTCATTTCATTAGTCTGCCGTGAACTCTGAAAATAAAGTAGACAAATTATTAGATTCCAAAGGCGTAAGTTGCGAAGGCGAAGGTTCCGAAGTCGTAGGTTCCGTAGGCGTTGATTCCGGTGTTGGCGTTGGTGTAGTCATCGGAACCGGTGCATACACCGACCTTGAATTAGTAGACGACGCCGACGTTGTTCCACTCATTGGAGATGTGTAAGAAGAAGGCTCTGATGACAATTGCTCCCACTCCAAATCTTGTACTACTGCAAATATTCTTCCTTTTGCAAGATGCTGATAGTAAGGGGAAGAAGATTTTATGGTGGCTGCCAAACCGTTGAAGAAAGCATCAATGTCCAACACACAAGGATGAATGTCTTGTGTGTTGGACTTTTCTTTATTTTTTAGAATGTATTCCATTAATGCGCTTGACGCAGAGGACTGGGATTGTGGCACTATACGACGGCGATTGTGTGCAGTTGCAACGGTTGCATTGCGATTGCGGTTGCCGGAACGAGTGAATTGTGCAGTTGACGGGGGATATGGATTCGGATCAGCAGTTGGCGTAAAATTTGGTTCACTAATAGCTGGTGAGCGATCTTCCTGCTGCTGCTGTTCATCGGTTTTAATTGTTTCGTTGGGCGTAGTAACTGGCGAAGTAACCGTTTCGTTTTGCGTCTCTTCATTCTCAGACTCGATACTTGTTATTGTATTTCGATCCTGTATATGAGGCAGTAAAAAATTCAAGCTCTCTTCATATTTATATTTTTTTATAGCCACAGCACCCTGTCCACTCTTGGTTTTACGTTTGTTTCTATGTTTTTTGAACTGGTCCCGTATGTTTGCCCACCTTTTTTTACATACATCATCTGCAAAAAGATGGTATAGAATGAACAAGTTAAGTAATTTTCTTTACAACCTGTATAAATGGTACTGTTAATACGTAATAGCTCACTGTAGTACACAGATACCGCGAAATTATACCATTATTATTTTTTCAGGTTCCTGGCTACTGGGGATTCGTTTAAAACTATTTCGTACAGTTTTCGATTGGGGCATTCAACTGTGACCGAAATTGTACATAGCACTTGTCGATCTATCGTTAAAAGGTTTAAGAAAGACGTTATACCAGAACCAACAGAAGAAATGTGGCGTAAAATTGCCGAAGATTTTGAAAACCTTAGAGGTTTTCCAAATTGTATAGGCGCATTGGATGGAAAACATTTTGTTATTGAAGCCCCAGCCAATAGTGGTTCTATATATTTTAATTATAAATACACATTCTCAATTGTTTTATTGGCGTTAGTGGACGCATGCTACAAATTTATTGCAGTTGATGTTGGCGCTTACGGACGAAACAGTGATGGTGGCATTTTTGCACAATGTAATCTTGGAAAACGTTTAGAAAATGGGACGCTTCATGTACCTATTGGTAAAAATTTACCCGGTTCCTCTACGTTTGCACCATATGTAATAGTTGGTGATGAAGCGTTTCCTTTGAAAACATACCTAATGCGACCGTATCCAGGACACCAAGCCACAGGTGACGCTAATAAAACGAATTTCAATCATAGACTGTCTTTGGCCCGGCGACTAGTCGAAAATGCCTTTGGTATTTTGACACAAAGATTTAGAATATTTCAAAGAAGAATGAAACTTGCTCCAGAAAATGTTGATTACGTTATTCTATCTACATGCGTACTGCATAATTTTTTATGCGAACAAAAAGATTACACAGGGCTTATCAATCATAGTGCACAAAATGCGCAACCACATTTATTAAATCCATTGAGCGTTCAACCAGAATGATGCATTTGGGGTAAGAGAAACGTTTAAAGAATATTTAGCGTCAACAGCGGGACGTAATTTTATAGGACAACAGTATCAAGAATAAATACATACTTACACTATAATATACTTCTTATAATTTACCTAACATATTCTAAAATACCTACTAAAAACCGATAATCTCACACACATGTACTTACATGTTGTCGTAAAGTAATTAGTGACACTTGAATAACTATTATAAATGTAAATTGAAATAAAAGTTACAACTTACCAGATTGTTTTATTTCGTCCGAAATGGTTTTCCAAATAATATTTTGGTATTTGTTATCTAAATATTTAGGATGGCTCATATCGTAAATCACAGGGTACTTGCGCACACATTCTAATAATTTTTCATCCTCCATTTTGCTGTTGAGCTGCTCACTTTACTAAGATTTGACGTTGACTGCTCTCCGGGCGCCCGGGCGCATATGTTCATGTTACAAAGTGTCGGGGCCGGACCGTGCCGGAGCCGGGAAACAATACCCACCGACATTTCAACGCCGTGCCCCGGCCGAGTCCCGGCGGCGTACGGCCGGGGCACGGCCGGGCCACGGTCAAGCATGAATCGCTTCATACAAGAAGTACACCATAATGTTTGACCGTGCCCCGGCCGGAGCACGGCCCGGCCGCGCCACGTTGTTGCGTGAATCATCCTTTAGTTGTTCGGTCAGCCCGGTCCTTACACTAATAAAATTACTTTGTTATTTTCTGTCATACATGTTTAAATATGAGAACATATGTTATAATATTATACTGTCATACTAACTAATTACGTTGTAAAAAAAATTTACTATAAAAAAAAATTGGTTGCCTGTAAAGTCGGTATACGGGCGAAAGTTTTACGTGACAAAGACTTTGAGTGGTAAAATAATTTTAATGTGAATATTCATTCGTATAGTAGGAAGAAGGATGAAATAACACTTTTTATGTCTGTCTCTCTCGCTCTTAGGCGGGCTAACCATGCCCGAGTGGAAGGGACGCGTGCCTCTCACTCGCTCTCATTGTGAGCGCATAACGTGAGCGGAGCGTAACGCAGTTTCTTGAAGTGTCACCCGGCAAACCAATTTATAAGACGTTGTCACGTCAAAATAGAATCATGCAATGATGTGTGTAACGCGGTATCTAGTCATATATTTTGCTTCGTTCTGTTTTAAGTTCAATATTATGGTAATTCAATGAATAGAGTTAGAAAATTCTTTATAAAAATCTGTACCCAGTGCCAATTTGTATCTAATTTGTATCGAAAATCTGTATAAATACGGAGAAATCTGTATATATATGGCAGCACTGTTTGTGCGTTTTAATTTCATCCTGCTGAAGAAAACAATATTTTTCTGGTATTTCCTGAAGATATAAAATGAGTCTTATCAACATATGTATTCAAAAAATAACGGTTATGTATTTATGCATATTATATATCCATAAATTTATAACCGTTAATTTTATCGTTTCTAGAGCACATAAAACCAGTAGTGGACTTAAATTTGCATTGCCATTGTAAAGTTCACTTTTAGATTAATAAAATAAACTCGGATTTAAAAGATTTACACAGATTTATTCCGCACAAGTTACTCTCTTGGAGGTTACAACACGAATGAATCTGTCTATAGAATGAACAAAGAATATATATAACTATCCTATACAGGAAAGAATGAATGAACTAATCCTAAGATCCGCTATAACAGTTCTCAAAGACAATTGGTCATAGATAAATGCGGTATCGATATTTATATCGATACTTTGCCCTTTTTAACAATATCGATTTATATAGCAAATAATAATAATAAGTTATCATTACAGAGGCGTAAATAAAGAAATAATGCAATATAATCACCCTTTAAATAATATGTATGTTAACACCATGTATTAAACTTTTTTAATTAAGACTATCCACTGGCTGTTCATACTGTATCTCGACAGCTGTTTACAGAAGCTGAAAGATAGCTGTTTGGGTGTGAAATTGGGTGACATAAAAGTTAATTGTCTGCTGTATGCTGATGATGCAGTGCTTATTGCACCATCAGAAGCAGAACTGCAGGCATTAGTCACGTGTATGAAAGAGGAATGTGAAATTAAAGGTCTCCGTTTGAATGCTAATAAAACTAAGGTTCTGGTATTTGAAAAGGACGAAGAGAGAACGAAATGTGAAATATGGGTAAATCAGGAATGTCTAGAACAGGTAAATGAAATTGTATACTTGGGGAGTGCTTTCAGCCGGGATGGAAGATGTGATTTAGATGTGGATAGGCGTGTCGCTGCCGGAAACAAAGTCAATGGTGCCCTGAATACATTAGTCAAAAGGCAAGGCGTGGTGAAGAGTGCACGCCTTGCAATACATAACGCAGTTTTGGTACCGACTTTGTTATATGGCAGCGAAACCTGGGTATGCCAGAAGAAGCATAAAAGCAAGTTGAATGCAGTGGAGATGCGATCTCTTCGTAAAATGTGTGGCGTTACCATAGCCGACCGAAAGCGAAACGAAGAGATTCGCAATATGGCAGGATTGAAAGATGACCTTATCACAAAAATTGATAGGGGCGTACTCCAATGGTTTGGGCACGTTGAACGAATGAGTGAAGACCGAATGGTGAAGAAAATATATAGAGCGAAAGTAAATATTAAAAGGTGTCGAGGTAGACCGAGACTAACTTTCGAAGACCATGTGAGCAAATTGCTCGAAGCGGGGAGGGTCAAAAGTACTCGGATACCTAGACGTGCATGTATGAAGAAGTTAATGAACCTGAAAGAAGCGAAAGAGGTATGTAAGGATCGTGACACTTGGCGATCTGTTCTCTCTGGCTACCCCGTTAGGGATTGTGCGTGACGATAAGTAAGTAAAGTAGTAAGTAACTATCCACAAATGTACTGTGCCCAGCACATCCTATACACTAAGTGAAATCGGCGCCGGGCACTTCCGGATCGTGTTAGCATTGTTTAATGAATGCTTTATTTACAGCTTTCATTCGCCCAATATTATTATTAATAGGTACTTGTGTTTCTTTCGTGTAAGTTTCAATTGGCTGTCTAAGTAGTATTTTATTTGAGAAACTACAAATATATCTCTTTTTCTTAGTATTT
This sequence comes from Parnassius smintheus behrii, assembly GCA_036936625.1. Classification (NCBI taxonomy): domain Eukaryota; kingdom Metazoa; phylum Arthropoda; class Insecta; order Lepidoptera; family Papilionidae; genus Parnassius; species Parnassius smintheus. The sequence continues at coordinate 44,048,867 of JAUPFT010000011.1, read as the reverse complement.
TTGTTACTTACGCGGTAGAGCCGTGCTGTAGCTAGATTATGGTGGTAGCACGAATTAGCACGATCGGTTCGACTAAGGAAAGGTCACGCTCTCGTAGAATAACACCGTGAAAAAGATTAATGCTGCTGTTTCATATGATAATTGTAGATAATTGAAACGAGGCATTTCATCTTAGTCCTCAGGGTCATAAGTCATAACTCATAACACGTGCATTTTGATCTTTTGAAAAAAAGAAACGTTACCCCCAAACTAGGATTTTCTCCTGGTTTGTGGAGGCAGTTTACATACATAAGTTGCACAAGGACAAACATTCAGACCCGAAACAATTACTTGTAGGCCATACAAATACTTTTTCCGTGCGAGATTCAAACCCGCGGCCTTCAGCGTGTGCATGTGTATGTTTGTCACTCTTATTCTATAAAAAAAATATTTCCTAGAAGGTAGGACTCCCTATAAGACCGATTGTGTGGGTACCCACACAATCGGTCCTTCGGTCTTTAATTCCGTCCTCCATGGTGGCACTACTCCGTAGGCGTGGAGCAGAAGTGCGGTTGTTTTGTTCTTTAAGAAAGGTGACAACGCACTCTTGAAGAACTACAGACCGATATCCCTTCTGAGCCGCGTCTACGTGCTGTTTTCGAGAGTCATTACGAATCGTCTCGCACGCAGACACGACGACTTCCAGCTTCCCGAATAAGCCGGTTTCCGAAAATGCTTTATAATTTGTCGAAGGGTATGTATGTGATCTATGTACCACATACATACCCTTCGGCAAATTGTATAGAAGTCCGAAGAGTACATCTGCCACTTTGCCTGGCGTATGTGGACTATGAGAAAGCCTTTGATTCCGTCGATATTTGGGCGGTGCTACTGTGTGCGGGTTGACTGTCGGTATATCGAAGTGCTGAAGTGTTTGTACAGTAGGGCAACGATGGCTATCCGAGTATAGAACCAGAGTATGCAACCTATCCAACTGCAGAGAGGTGTAAGACAGGGTGACGTTATATCCCCGAAACCGAAACTCTTCTCCGCTGCATTGGAAGACATTTTCAAGCTACAGTACTGGAAAGTATACGGTATTAACATCAATGGCGAGTACATTACTCACCTTCGATTTGCCGACGATATAGTCCTTATGGCAGAATCGCTGGAGGACTTAAGCACTATACCTCAAAACCTGAAAACTAAGTTATACAACCAGTGCGTGTTGCCAGTGATGACTTACGGAACCGAGACGTGGTCCTTCACTGGTGGCCGTATGAGGACGCTCAAAGTCGCTCAGAGAGCTATGGAGAGGGCTATGCTCGGAGTTTCTCTGCGTGATAAACTTAGAAATGAGGATATCCGCAGTAGAAATAATGTTGGACTAATGATTTCTTAAATTTACGCGAACACTACACATTGAATAAAACTATTATTTACGGATTTTATCGCGTTTAATTACAACTTTAATTTATTTTTATTATCCCGACGTTTCGGGTGCTTTACAGCACCCATGGTCACTGAGGGGGGGGGGGGGCTGAGATGTTTGACGTCCCAATGTCATTGTTAGCCCGGCTACCTTCAGTTTTTGAATATTAATTTTTGGTCCGATTTACGCAAAAGGAGCTTATAGTCTTAAAGTCTAAGATAATATAGAGCATGAAGTCTTGCAGTGGTATGCTTGGGTTTGGGTTTAATTTTGTTAATTATAGGATCCCAAGCAGATGGCAGCACCCATCCATCTTTTCTATTGAAATTTGGATGTTTTTTTTAATTTCAATAGCCTCGCGTATCATACTTGGTAGGAATCGGTGTTCTTTTGCGAGTATTTGTGGTTTATCAAATCTAATATCCATACCATGGGTGCTGTAAAGCACCCGAAACGTCGGGATAATAAAAATAAAGTTGTAATTAAACGCGATAAAATCCGTAAACAGTAGTTTTATTCAAAGTTGTTGGACTGTTGTCCGTTAGTCAATTTATTTTTATAAAGATGCTATTTTACATTTGATTTTATATATTCTTTTTTACAGTGTGCTAAACTAAAGGTTAACTCGGTTTTATACGCGGTAGAGCCATGCTGCAGTTAGTCTTCACGGGTGACAACGCATCTGCATTTTGATTCGTAATCGAGGATAGATGTCTATGGGCCACAGCAACCACTTACCACCAGGTGAACTGTGTGCTTGTTTTCCACCCTATCCTATATAAAAAAACAGTTTTATGTTATTTTTACTACCACTGGCACTGGACTGGAGTTCAAAGTCAAGATGGGGGCTCTCCTAGGGGACGATTTAGGTGCTAAGTATCGAATTCAACATTTATTGTATATTCAACATTTAATGAGTTGAACGAAGGTTGCTATGCTATGTTGGAGGTTGAATTGCACTTATAGAACTTTTCCCGATAATCAATTATTGATTCAATTCAATGTGTATACAGTTTTAATCTGATCTCTAGAGGTACTGATACATTTCTTTGAAATGACTTTACTCAACATTAACAATTAGAGTTAGTGTTTTATACACATACACATTATTGTTACTGTAAATATATGAAAAAAATGCATATAAATATATATATATATATATATGTATATATATATATGTATATATATGTATATAATTTTTTTTTCAAGTTCCTTTCTTTTTTGAGAAAATCTATTTTTTCGAGCCCTTTTTTAGTATCTTTTAAAAACACGAAAATTTAAATTAAAATAATTGCACTCATGATTTTTTTATTCAAATAACCAGTTCCGTTTTTTCTGTCATGTCGCTAAGATCAAAAAATACAATTTATATTTCATCAGTATGTAATTTACATCCATAATATTTTGGTGTTTTGTTTATTTAAATATATATATATATATATATATATATATTTATATATACTTACCAAAATGTTATGGGTGTACCATTATGATTTCACAGGGTCTTCGTGAGATTAAATATGGATATCTTTATGTACTTGTCTTTGGTATTAAATTTATGAAAACTTACTAGATGATTAGTTTTCTTTGTTGATTGGGCGAGAATGTTTAAAGGTTAAATCCGCCCTTTGCTAACTTTTTTGCATGTAGCACACTAAGAATTTATAAAAAAAAGTCCTTGGTATATTGTTGATTCTGAACATGTAATTATCTTGAATTATATAATTGGAATAAGGATAAGTCGTTTTTACTTAAGCATTTGTTACTGTCATTGTTTTGCTAAACAAAGAGCTGAATATTAGAGGTCGTAAAATAAATAGCTTTTGTATGCATGTGTAAGATAAGCTTCTGTTTTTTTTTTAAATAGAATCCCGGAGATTCTCGAAAGCATAGGAATCTCAAAATAAGAATTGTGATAGTTGTGAGATTCTAATTATTTTTATCTTGACTCGTATGTAACTTGCTCTACGATTTAATATACGAAACATAACTTTACATTGTTTAATACTTATATAATGTTGAGGTAACGTGGCGGCCACATACATACCGAGGAACTGACAACCGATGTCGAAGAAAGCCTCGTACCAGTAAAAAAGGGTAGGGCGCCCCCACTCCAATTGGAGTCACGACCTGGTAAGACATGCATGAAGTTGATGGATATAGGTGGATCAGAAGTTAGAACTGTGCTGTGCTTTGTGGCGTTCCATGGATCCATGGAATATAACTGTGTTCGACTGTGGACTTGTGTTGGACTGCAATGGATGATGGTGATGTTGATGATAATGATAATTTAGATTTCGCACAGGCATAGGTTCTACCTATCGAGTTTAACCACCACTGATGTGGATACAAAATGCTGAAACGACCGATAATTCCGCCGTCTCTCGTACATACTCAAACTATGTAAAAGTTTGTGAAAATTGCACTCGCACATAATATTGGAACGTTTATGGAGATGTGTTTCTGTTTCCAAGGGGTATCTTAAGGCGGAATCTAGTATAACACGATTATTTTCACTCGATTTGTATAAAAAGTAACTATCTTGAATTTGATAATTTCTTTTTCAGAGTGACTCAGTGAGCTATTTCTTCGGTGAGTTGGAGCGCATAGCGAGGCCCGACTACGTACCCTCCCACCAAGACATCCTTCACTGTCGGAAGGCGACCAAAGGCATCACGGAATGCACGATAAACATAAACAACGTGCCCTTCGTGTTCGTCGACGTCGGCGGTCAGCGGACGCAGAGGCAGAAATGGACGCAGTGTTTCGACTCAGTCACGTCCATACTGTTCCTCGTGTCATCGTCGGAGTTCGATCAGGTGCTGTCAGAAGACAGGTGAGAATAGTGTTACGAGTTTAGGCAATCTTAATGTGGAAGGTCCCGGGGTTGTACCACAGTCACAAGGTTGCCAGTAAATGGTTGCATGATGCCATAGATCGGGACAAGTAGCAAACCTTGGAAAGGTTGATGCACTGCAGTAGAATCTACAGACTGATGATGGTGGCAAGCGAATGGTGTAATTTCATCTTTTTTTTTAAATTTAATACGTTAATTATTTTACCCTTTTGATTAGACTTAGTAACATCACAAGATCAAAGTAACAAGCAATAGGAAAAATTTACGGCTTAACCTTGATCAAATATAGTTTTCTTATAGTGTCTAATACAACATAGGTATCAGTACAAAGAAGATGCATTTATTATAGTTTCCTGCAGTAATGCTAAAATTATAGCCTAAATACGTCCTCCTATTGGACGCAAATCACATTGAACTGAGAATTTCCCATAAACTGTCACGAAGTAATACTGTAAACCCAGATGGTTTCCTTGATCCAAAAATTGTAATAAATCGTCTCATATGTAAGGTCGTCTCTGTCGTTTACAAATAATTTAGGATAGTAATATAGTAAATATTTTAGTTGTAAAATTTATGTACGCCTCCATCTTCGCTAGTTCTTTACGTTATAAAGGTTGTCTTGAAGAAATCGCTTTCAAAACAAAAAGTCAGCCTATTGTAACTTCTTTATTATATATTTCATTATTTTTTGTTTTTAACGTGTTTTGTTGTAAAATCAAGAATTTATTGATTGATTAATTGAAGTGTTGACTGCGTTCCCTGTCTAAATATCTTAGTAATTTGGGTTCCTTGCTATGTTTTCCTTAGCGTAGAGAACGTGGTAAATCAATATTAAAACTAGTGAATTATGAAATTCAAGGCACCTACAAGGTCTTGAGATATCAGAGCTATATCACTATAACTGTGATTATTTACCTTTATATCAAATTTCTACATGATAAAGCGGTGAATGTGTAAGTGAATGTGTAAGTATTACCGAATAATAAATTGAAACTTGACTTGCGTAATCACTAAATGGTATAAAACAATCTGCCTTACTAATAACCGTTTATTACCGCTTTATCACTTACGTATTAATTAACTCTTTACCTGTCTCTTTCTAATGTCCACTGTGAAGAGATAGAAACTTTAATAATTTCTCAAATTGATGTCGGTTTTTATGAGTAAGGCCAAAAGTTATCTTTGTATTCGCTTTAAACTTTGAAAAGTACGTAAGTACGTAATAGCTTTTGGATATGGTACCATCACTTGAAATTATCTCGAGGAAGGTTTCCGTGTGTAGGTTAATACACGTATATTTTATGTGAGAATGTATGGAAGAATGAATGGTGTAACGCACCCGGGCAATTTCAGGCCGAGTCGTTAGTATAACTTGTGAAGAGAAACTGATTTCGTGATGTTCAAAGGTGGTTAAGTAATTTTGATTAACGATTCATCAGAACAAATCGAAAGTAATATTTTCAAATTAAAATTGAGGCCAAACTAATCCGTCTGCTATGATTTCATGTTACGTAATAAAAAATGGCCGCGCAGTGGCGGCGTAAGATAATCGACTACCCCATATCCTGTGTGTGTCGTAATAATGATGGAAGATGAAACAGGGGATGGAAAACAGAATGTTACTGATCACAACTTAATAATAACAATAAAAAAAAACTGCGTTTCCTTACGCGCTTGCCAACCGTGGCAACTACGGTGAATCTATGAGCAAGGCCTGGGTTCAGCAGTTCAGGGCGCAGCAGTGGACTTTTGACGTGCTGTAATGAATTATAAATGAATATAAAATTAAACCCGTTCTAAGAAACATACTTTTTGCTAATTACTTTAGAAGTTACGAAAACCAAATGAATGTTTTTAAACTTCTCATCACTTACTACCACCTTTTGAAAGTTGCTAATGATGACTAATTTACCAAATTAGAATCTCTAAAGTTTTGTTTTTAATTTGATATTTATAAAAAAAGTTATGAGATAATATTTTTGTAAGTCATTTTGGGGATCTTGCCTAAAACTAATTAATAACGTATATTTATAACAACTTTTGATGGTTATCAAGTAAATACAATATTTAACATCAATGTTTGAAACGAGAAGTGTAAGCTATGATACTAGAATGATCTTCAGATGTTTAAATACGGAAACATAAAGGTGTAACCATAATAAAAAAAGTCATAAAAATTAACTCTCGGTCTACATTCACTTTACACACGCACACTGGAGTCCGTTCGTAAAACTAAACCACAGACGTAAATATGATTTTATTGGGTCACTATTCGAATAAGTTAATGCCGTCGTAAAAGGTGGTAGAAGAAAAAAATCACTCTATCAAACATATATTTTCATACAGGTTGTGATTTGCGTTATAAGTACTTTCTGAATAAGTTTTTTTAAATATCTAATAGTAACGTAAATTATTACTACCTACTGATACTTCGTATTTCTCCTACCCGGAATACAAATTAGAACACTCCTTTGCGCCCCGGGCTCGAGTTTGCGTGTACGTCAGAGAGGACATCTGTTTTCGTCGCCTCGGCAGCCTTGAAGGTACGGACCTGTCCATCTTATGGTTGCACGTAGACAGTGACGACCATCCCCGCGTCTACGAGTGTCCCTATAGGTCCCATAGCGGTAATGGCGACACGGACCGACTCATCGACCACGTCCAAATGGCTGCAGACTCCACCAACAGGTCCCATCCGCAGAGATCGTGATGCTTGGTGATTTTAACGTCCACCACGCGAATGGCTTGGTTCCCGTTTAACCGATCATGCGGGTAGATCTGTTTATGACTTTGCTTTGGCATAATATGTCACGATTAACTTTACTATTATTTAAATTAGTACTACTGGTACTCCCGTTAACTTATAAGGTGGCAGGATTCCCTTCCTGCGTAGGAGCCCGTCTTTGTATACCATCCTCCTCATTCTTCCTCCAAGTAGCAGTGCACTTTTTTATTAACTGGCTTTATGGCTCTGGGTTCTAGGCCTTCTGAGCCTAGCAGTGCACTGCTGTGTTTCTGTCAGGAGTATAGAGAACCAGTGTAAATACAGGCTGTAAGGCATCCTGTGTTAATTCAGTTATAGTCTTCTTTATTTGAAGTTGACTGTTGCACTTTAGTTTTTTTTTATAAAAATACTCCAAGCTCAATTTTTTTTTTCGAAATAAACTTTTAAGTTTAAGTTAAGTTTAGCAGTATCATATGTAACCGTGCCATTCTACGCTGTTATTTTACGCTGGTATTCTGTGAGAGCGTGGCGTCTCCCCGGTGGAGCAGACCCATTCGTGCTACAACTATAATAAAGCTGCAGCGTGGCTCTAGCACGTAAAAACTAGTAGTTTCTCACCTTTTACGATAAAATATAGAATGGCACGGTTACATATGATACTGATAGTTTTTATTGATTATTTTTGGTGATGATTGACGAGAATAGGAGAGCTTAAAAGCGCGAAAAAGCCCCCATCTCAACGTAACGATTGTGACTGTCGAAACAGCGTGAAACATGCATTTATATTGAGTAAGATTGAGATTCTTTATCTTTCTCTCAGTCTGCGCGATTTTTATTGAATACCTCGTAAGTTGTAGATTTTAAAACTTTATTGCGGCAGCACACAAACAATTTGTGATTGTATATATTATTATCTAATTGTTTATCCTTAAAGTTGGTACAGAGAACAGTACTAAAAAGAAAAAATAGGGTAAGTGTAAGTATTCCGTACCGAAAATACGTTTCTAGTAGGGCAGTACATATATATTGATGAGTAGCCCTTTAATTTTTAATTTATTTTTATTATTTTGTTGTTATAGCGGCAACAGAAATACACATTCTGTGAAAATTTCAATTATCTACCTATTAGAGATGGACAGTGGAGGCTTAGTAATAGGGCCGCGTTGGTTACCTTAGGGTACGGAACCCTAAAAACAGACATGACTTATTGAGAATTGTTACCATTTTATGTATTTGAAAAATTATAACAGTTATCTCAGGATGATAATCAGTTTTGCAGTTGATTTACTATAGTAATATTCATTAATAATTTTACTTTGCGTGGCTTTGCTTTATGAACAGGTTTAAAATGTAATCGTACGATCTGATATTTTCATTTTAGTGTTCAAATGATTCTGAGTGTTCAGTTCCTCACATTGTTTTTGTACACTGTGCACGAAATATTTTTATTTCTCAGAAAAAAAATAGGCCTGTGCCCAGTGGTGGGACGTATAGTCTATAATTTAATTAACTGACTTCCAAAAATTACTACCTTGGATTTTTGTTATTTATTAGAATAAATCAAGTGCAAAGCTTAAATTAATTAAACACGGAATCGCAAAAACCTAACAAGGTTTATCTGTACACCATAACCTAACGAGGTTTATCTGTACACAAGTTGGAAGTAGGGAGGGATGGTTGCCGCATACGTCATACTTGTGAACAGCTGCTATGTGCCCTGGTTTGCTACACTTATGAGATTGTTTGGAAGACCTAATATGAGCCTTTGACTATTTCTTTTATTAACTATATTATTGTTAAGAAATAGTAGAAGCAGCTTTATTTGAAAGTGGTGGTAAATTTTAAAATGCCTAAATAACAATTTAATTGATGAAATATGCATTTTAATAATAATAATATGTATTAAATAATAAGTTTACAATTCAAAACTAAACTAAATATTTGTACATTTAAAATAAATTATTTATTACACAATTAAAAAAATCAATAAAAATAAACATGTACAATTAACGAATTAACTACTATTACCAAATACGAGCATAATGTGATCCAACAGGAACAGGCGCAGTATTCGCTTTGCATTATGCTCAGCACTGGTTTTCAGCCAGTCCCTGCTGTTCTGAGCTTTTGAGTATAATCTTGGTCGCACGTATATCGTATTTTAATTGTGTAGTGATGTAACCCCCATTTAATTTTATATGTTATGTTAAATATATCTGACAATAAACATACAGACTTTCGCCCTAAACAGACTAATTTATTTAATCACTACTTTATAACATTTTTTCTGAATGTTGCATAATTTATACCTATTAAAATTTTCAACAGACAACAGACAATCAGGTGTATCTTGTATGTAATAGTGATTGCTTTGTTTATATACATAATATTTAAAGTATACCTATACATTTATTAAAACTAACATTTATAAAAAAGAGTGTACTCTTGTTATTTCGTTAAATGCATCAAGTTGTGAAATTTAGATTTGTCATAATTACTTGCAGGTTTGCTATCTCGCACTTTATCTAGCGCATATCTAACGGGCGACGTGATTAAGTATTGTTCGCCGTGATAAAGTATTGTTGCACGAGTGATATCAGATCGATGATTCACGTATTCGTATTTCCGCTGCAAACACATGCAAGTCTCACACACACATCACCACACAACTCACACGCCCACGTTGCCACTCACACACACGTAACGTGAATCCCGCAATTACGAGCGCCCACATTTGTAATTTGTTCCGATCGTCTCATCTCCATGTCATGCATAAGTACCAATCAATCGAAAGTTCATTTTTATTATAATAGGTAAAATTTGAATTGTAGATGAGAGATATTATAATTGAAATATTTCAGAACCGTCGTAATGATTGGAATATTTTGTTAATTCGAATAATATTCGTTGCTTAGGTACAGAGAAAATAAAACGGTCAAGCTTGTACAAGCTATCTTTGCTGTATTTCGTGTCATCAGCCCCCATCTAAATTAATATATTGTTCAAAACAGTTTGTGTTATTTATTTAATATAATACATATTCATGAAAATGCCCTGAAAAACCCTCTCAGAAATGAGGGGAGGCCTGTGCCCAGCTGTGGGACGTATATAGGCTGTAAATTTACTTAACTTTTATATTCATGAAATTTTTGAATTTTGGCAAAAAACGTTAATACAATTAAAGACATACTAATGATTACATACTTTTATAAAGTGCCTCGAAGTTTTCATCAATACACTAATTTAAAAAAATGCAATACTATTTTTTTAATACTGTTTTCTGTATTTGGAATGTAGAATCCAGTAGACATTTCAGATAAATAACTAAAAAACAGAGATTGACAGATTTAGATATTGAAATAATTTTTGCGTTCTTTATCGCTAATTTTGACATGAAACAGGAACACACATTTAATATAATATGTAATTACAGTAGAACACCGTTAATACGGCACGTTCGGGACCGGCTCGGTGCCGGACTACCGAAAATTCCGGTCTATCGGGCGGTAATTATAAGAACAATTAGGTTAATACATATGTGGTATGTACATACAACAAAGTTTATTTTACATTTCATATACATAATGTATGTACACGTACTGTAAAACATATTTCACTTAGATTTAAAAAGTCACGAATGTCTTTTCGTTTTATTGACTTTTGGCGTTTAGTATAAAATTTATTTCTAATGATATGGAAATAATTTCTGAAGCACTGTAGCTAGTACCAGCCTCAGCAAAAGAGATAAACTTATTTAGTGATTCTGCAGCTTCTGCCCAGCAGATTTTTTCTTTTCTTCCGTTTCGGCATCTGAGTCACTTTCTTCAAGATTTTGAGTAGGCTGAGATAAGAGTTGACGCTTCGTTATTGATTAACGGAGCTAACTAGCCGGCCGCTAATTACGTATTTGTTTCCGAACATTAACGAGCGCTTCCGGATTATCCCGAACTACCCCGAAAACTATCCGAATAGCTCTCGAGCGTTTTTATTTGCTTTAAAGACACACTTTTGGTGAAAACCGAAAATCAAAGAGCGATGCCGGACTATCGGGCATTCCGGACTGTTGGATGCCGGACTAATGGACTTCTACTGTAGTTTGAACACATAAAGGAAGCCTGATTAAAATATGTTTCCATAAATAGCCTAAGGTATCACTAACTTCTATATTATAATGATTGTTGTTAGCCTCGCCTGTCGTAAACCTATGAAAATAAACAAATATTAAAGATTGCCTAAATTAAAATATCCAGACTGGCTATTTTAAGCCCCATTTACATTCAGCCACTGCCACTGCTCCTCGCGCTGCCGGCAATACTTCCCTAATGCCCCATTTACATTCAGCCCTGTTGGGCAGGGAAGTGAGCAGGGCAGTATGTAAACGGGCTACTCGCGCTGACACTGCCGCTGCCGCTGACACTGCCGCTGCCGCTGCCGCTGACACTGCCCGAAATGTCGGTTTTTCGTGCGGAAGTCAAAGGACGGGCAGCGCGAGCGGCAGTGAGTGTTCACATTCAGCTCCATCGCTCACTTCGCGCCAAGCGCCTGGATGAACGGACGTGCGTGCCGTCCTGTTATTAAATAAATACGATCTACCAAAATGCCTTTCGAGTGGATTAATGAAAATACAATAAAGTTTTTAGAACTGCTGGAATCAGAAAAAACTATATGGGATTTCAACGATAAAAACCACAATTCATCATGTTCTACGAATACGAATTTTCTTTTTGAGTTAACATAGTACCTATGTACATAATTAATTATAAATTCGTCAAATTTATTATATTAATATAAAATTTAGTTTAAGGAATTAATGAACATTGACATTTTATTTCTAAAAACGATTAGTAACACGTATTGATTATTTATTAGGTAATTAAAATGTAAAATAAGTTAAAAGGTAATATTTGCATAATAGCCTGAGTTTTTAAATTATAATTTTATTGTAATTAAAATTACGAATTAGTTTATACTGTAGTGTAATTATTAAAATAATAATAGCTTAACTAATCTCATATAATATTTAATATTATTTATGTAACAATAATATAATAATTCAATTAATAATTTATGAACAATTTACTGTATAAGAATTCAAATAGAGTGGATCTGTATAAGTATTTAATTGTACATAATATTTGAATTCAAAAAGAATCTTTGTACCTAACTTTTAAGCAATGCAATAATTTTAAAACGTAACATTGGGTTTGTGTAATTAGCTGTATTTCATATCATTTTTGCATGCCAATTATGGCAAAACATGTCAGTTCCACGTCATTGATCATCTTATGTACCATGTTTTTAAGCAAATAAATTTTCTATCTATCTATCTATCTTCTTTTGAACTTGATATCTTTTTAAATTATTAACATAATTTTGTATTGCAAGAAGATACAGCGCGGACGCTGTAATTATTTCGACGTCCGCCATAGTCGAAAGCCGAAAGCGATGTGAGTGGTAGGGCAGAGTGTGAATACACACTTCCCGCGATCCTGCTACGGCAGTATTTAGGGAAGTATTGCCGGCAGCGCGAGGGGCAGTGGCAGTGGCTGAATGTAAATGGGGCTTAAATACATACAGTTTTGACATTTCGGGCAGTGGCAACGGCAGTGGCAGTGTCAGCGCGAGTAGCCTGTTTACATACTGCCCTGCTCACTGCCCTGCCCACTTCCCTGCCCAACAGGGCTGAATGTAAATGGGGCATTAGACTGGGAAGCAGCAGCTAACGTTCGAGTTGTCTAGGACACGCTGATATCCGAGGTTACAAAAAAGCTTTGCTTGTCCTTATTTCTACTTATTTTTTAAACAAATATCTTTAGATAGCTTGGTTGTAGAAACATAATGGTGTGTTAAATGTTTTATGTCGATCTTTTTAATATTTACGTAATTTATAACCAGACGGGTTTTGTTTTAAATGGGAAAATTAAATTTTATACGCGGTAGAGCCATAGTATAGATGTAGCACGCGTGGGTCGGCTCGACCGGGGAGAGAGACCACGCTCTCACAAAATACCAGGTAAAATAGCAGCTTGACGATGCTGTGTTTCGTGTGGTGAATGTGTGTCTTTTTTACTGGAAAGGAGGCATTCCATCTTAGACCTCACGAGTGACAACGCATTTGCATTTTGATTCGTAATTGAGGATAGATGTAGATGTCTATGGGCCACAGCAATCGCTTACCATCGGATGAACTGTGTGCTCGTTTGTCACCCTTCTGCTATAAAAAATAATAAAAAATAAAAATAGTTATAATTACCTAATATAGATTGGATCATTTTGGTTGTGTGGATAATGGTTTTCAAAACACAAAAAACACATTGTTTCATCATTGTCACAATAATTTCAACCAAGTCCATTGCTGAACATAGGCTTACCCTAAGTAATGCCACAAGCACGGTCCTGAGCCCTTGCATCCATCAAATTAATATAATGGGAGGGGGAGGTTTCTTATACTCTGCCTTGTATACATGAAAAAAATATAATGTGATTAGTGTTATCAAGATTCATTAGGGTCATCTGTTAGTCATACATCTTTGTGTCCGTTTTCGTGTTTGACCTTGAATTCTTTAGAACTGTTTTTATTACTCGAGCGCATATTTAGTATGTCGGAGGAAGTTCATGTTTGATTATCGACTTTTTGCTAATAAATCTGACTCACGAAGCTAAAACCAGTTCCAAACTAAACAACTCGCTAACGGGTAAACGTCTCGTTTCAGGAAAACGAACCGGCTCGCCGAAGCGTTGAACATATTCGACACGATAGTCAACAACGTCAACTTCAAGGGCATCTCCATCATTCTGTTCCTCAACAAGTCCGACTTGCTGGCGAAGAAGGTCGCCAGCAAGGAGACCGACATACGCTGGTACTACCCGCAGTTCACCGGCGACCCTCACAACCTCCAGGACGTGCAGATGTTCATACTCAACATGTTCGCCAACGTCCGACGGGAGCCAAAGACAACCCTGTACCACCACTTCACCACCGCCATAGATACGCACAACATTGAAGTTGTTTTCAACTCCGTCAAGGACACGATCCTTAACCGTAACCTCGAATCGTTGATGTTACAGTAACGATGTAACGCCTTGTGGATGGACTTGTGTGTAGTGATCCAATATCGATTGTGATACATCTCGGGCAATATTGAGTTATAAGTTTGCACTGTCAAAGTAATTGTCGCTATATTCTACGAAAAAGCTTGATAGAGGAGCGCGTTTCAAAAGACAAGTATGTGATTTTTGTATGGCGGCCTTAATACGGCCTAAGGGATGGAATTGCACCATTGCACGCATCAAATTGTCGAGCGCTACGTTCGGCGACGTGTAGTAGTACTTTGTAACGAGTTTAGATATCAGTATATTTATGACCAAAAATATAGATTTTGCACTTAAATTATATTATTAGGAACACGTTCTTTTGGATCATTTTATGTATTATGTAAAACGGCGCTGTGTAACGCGTTCACGTACAAACAAGGGAATAGGAGTGACTTGATAACGCATTAATATATTCTAGTAATATAAGTTGTTTCGTATTTGAGACATAATCGTAGTTTGTATTAAAAACATTCTGTACCAACGAAGTTATGATAAAGGAATTAGTGTAACTGTTCAAAATTAATCACTATTGTTAAAACAACAAAGTAGATATTTCGTTGCCAGCTTCTTGTCTGTTAATTTTCAATGTAAAGTTGCCAACATGATGGGCCTGACAGTTGTAGAAGTATGTTACATTTACAGGAACTATAAATGAGTGGAACCAATTTGCTCATATATACTCATAACAAAAGTACAGTTTTTTAATATCCCTAGAGGGAGGAAAAGTGTACATATTTTTTACTGTGATTTTTTTATTGTTAGGCAAAAGTGATGCCCTAAATAAACTCTCTAAGCAACATATCGTTAACGTTTGTATGTAGAGGGATATTGAAAATAAAAATAATATCACATCTTCTTTAATTGAAAATAAAGAGATGGTGATAGGTATTTCAATGCACATTTACAATTTAAAAACGTGACTTTTTAGGATTGCACTGCCAATAACAATAACACCCATGCATGCATGCATTATGTACTTCATAATGATAAAAAAATTAACAAAGTCAACCGCTCAAGTTTTCGAACGTAATTTTTTAGAAACAGTTGAAAATTCAAATAGTAATATTTTTGTCTATGAAAGTCCGTCCTCTATGAAGTACATACTTATATACTGCATACTTTTCAGTTTAAAAACTATCCAATAATTTTTTTAAAGACTTCCCATGAAAAAATGAGTGTTTTTTATACAGATGAATTATTTAATTTGCAGTGCGATTTTGTAACTTCGTTATCACGGTTTCGTTGTATTATGTAAACGTATCAGTATCGATTACAAGCCAATGCCTTTTTTTAAAATATTTATATCTAATTTTAGGTTACAAAATATTATCGTAATAAAAACGAAGCACGCGCTTGGCGAAGAAGGAAAACATAGTGAGGAAACTTACATATATAAGAAATTAGAAGAAAAATCTAAGATATGTGAAGTACGCCAACACGCATTGGGGCAGCGCTTCGGATATTTCTTTACCCTAAACCCTCTCAGAATTCGGAGGAAGCCTGTGCCCAGCTGTGGGACATATATAGGCTGTAACTTTAACTTTTAACTTTAAAAATAAAGCAATTGCGGAGTGTTTCCCACTGGCATACGATTTTCACCTAGGTTACACAATCGCGCTGCTGATGAATGTATCTAAATATTTTAAAGCATTTGATATGGGCGGTGATAATTATAAATATTAAAGCGAAATTATATTTAAATTTGTATTAAAGTTAAAACCATTTAAAAAACATATTGTGTAATTTAATGTGTAGTTATTTACACAGCATCTTTTAACATGTTTTATTTTTCAATTAATGGGCACAAATTTGATTTGTATAATGAAATTTTACTATAAATTATTTAAATTATTCGTCTCTTGGAACATCCGATCTAATGTGTTGATCTGGAAATAAAGATTATTTTTATTTACATAGTGCATAATTTTCATAATAATTATACTCATTTAGACTTGTAAGTTGAATAAGCTTTAGTGTATTTATTTAAAACTTAATTTAAATTGTTAGCATATTATATTCATTAATAATTTTAGATAGAGCGTTCTATTTATTCTGTGTACATTTTATATAAATGGTTTATTAGAGGCTATCATATGTAAATACCTCTTAATTTAAAATATTATATATAATTTCGCAATGTTTGTATATATTTTATCATACGGAAAGCTTACTGAGTAGCTGTCAAGGGATATCAAATCAAAAATACCTACTCGCACTTTAAAAGAACGAATTGTCAATTTTTACTTTAGATCAAGGTGTTTTTATCATTTGCTGTGACTTATTGTTCCACTAGACAATTCTTAATAAATACCTTTAATATTAAAGTGGAATTGGACAGGAATATTTATCGATTTTGATTCTGGACGTGATATATTTATTGCATTTAATAGTGCCATTAAACAATGGTACACTATAAAATGGTGTTGCCAACAAAAAAGTAATAAGTTTTCAAATCTGCACACTAAAGATTAACTCGCTCAGGAAAATAATAAGCAATATGACTAGACTAGGTTTTATTTTGTTATTTCGTAAATGGTCCACTGCTGAGCTTAAGACCTTCCCAAGCTTAAAGGATTTGAGATTATCGTTAAAGTCAACCAAATCTAAGAAATACATTTTGACAGCTATCAGACTTATTACACCAAGCATGCCAACCAAAAAATGGGAACGTACTATATTCGATTCTTAAAAAATCGATATTGATAACTTAGAGTAATCATTTACATTTTGGTTTGAAAAATATTAGAATAAATTAGAAACGAATAATTCAAAACACGAGATTTATCTGTTTATTCGTATTTGTTGTTGCAGCTTATTTCTAGAGGCAAAGTTATAAAAATTTAAGATTGAAACTAGATTAAAAATAAATTTGTTCAATCACTTTCAGTACAACTAGTTGAGCTGTTGTTTAGATTAATTATTATTTGATTTTCAATAATGCAGTCAAAATTAATGTCTTTCAAAGTCATCCATAATATTTTTTTTTGTTTTTTCTACCTCTTGCCTAATCATCCCTTGTGACATGGGCACTTTCTTCAACGAATATAGAAGAAACAGTTCAAATAATTAAAGCCACAAAATAGGAAGACAAACACAAAATTACGCACAGTAAGCTCCTGAAATGGCGGAAGATTGAAATTACGTAGTGGTTTTTCAGCGCGGACTTGCACCTACATGAGTTTTTTGCCTGCACAAATTTACGTTAACAAAGTAAAAAAATAGACTTGTTTTATTCATGATTCATGTAATTTAAAGAATTATAAAAATAAAAATTTAATTAAACATTTTTTGAATATTTTTACCGATTATTCGCATAACAATGAATATTAATCATCCAAACGCTACGGTAAGCTACATAGCGACATATCATTGAAACGACGTCAAGTAAAAAATTTGATACTGGTTATTTTTTTTTAAATATTTTACTTTGTTTGAAAGATTCGAATTTGAATAAGTGATAAAAAACTATACACCTTGTAATGAAATATAGATAACTTCATAATTCTTTGGATTTACTTAAAAGGTTATTTTAAATCGGGTGAGTACACTTGTGCAAAGTTATTGCGGAATGATTAATGTGAAATATCAAACGGTATTTCTTATATTTGGTTGACTATAGACAAGTGTATTGGCGCTTTCAGTACTTGCACCTCCCTTTCATTCTCTTACTGGATTAGATTTTTTGAGGAGGTTATTTTGTCATGTGACCGATGCCACTATATTTTTGTCATCAGTTTTTTATCGGTTTTCATTAAGCGATTTTTTTATAGATTATTTCATGTCACTACTCTTCAGCAGGTGGAAAAAATTCGAAAGAAATATGCGGTAGTGGTGCTATTTCTTAAAACGAGCTCAATACTTTTAATTCTTTTGTATGACTGTCACTGCTGATTGAATTAATTATTGAAAATGAAAGGTAGATGATAGTGGACATCAAGTTATTATTGCACGATTTTTTAACTATATGATTACAAAATTTCTCTTATAGCACGATATTGCTAGCTACTTTTTCTGTTGTTGAAGATTTATTAGTATATTGTTTGAAAACAAACATATTAAACCGAATCGTGATTTAATAGAAACCGTCAAAATGATTCGTGAAAAAAGACAAATGTCAAAACGAATTTCCCGCACCATTTCACATAACCACACCAGCATGCGGTTTGGACGTATGCAAGAATGGAATACTTCTTGAACATCTTGACAAGAAATCATGACGGATAAATATTCTTTAAAAATAAACAAGATTCGTAATAAATCACAGTTCGGAAAACGCCGATGTATATATTAAATTGGCTGTTGCAGTCAGTTATCTTTCTTTGCCAATAAAAGATTTAATTTACAGACGTGAAGTCATATCGAACATCGATTAAAAGGCAAATTATTATCTGCGTGATTTTTATTTTATTAAGAAATGATGTCATCATTTTAATACGCGATACGAACATTTGCAATGTTGAATTTAAGTCACAGGACTTTCTGGGATTTGCATAACCGTTTAAGGATTATTAAGGAGGGTATGGAACAAGCATGTCCGTTGCTGTTATAATTTAAAAAAAACACGAAACCTATTATTACTTCACAGTTAACGACTAAATTTGTTTTGGTATGAAACTTAGAGTATTTACTGTAATAAATACTCTAAGGTATTGAAGCGTCCATCCATCCATCCGTCCATATTTCGGGAGTAAACAGATGCCCAGAAAGTGGTATAACTTCTTTTATCAGTTAAATAAAAGGACAATTTTTATATATGTATACATAAACAGCCATAGTTTGATGCATACATTACAACTATTAGCGTAACAGTCAAGTGTTACCAGTGTGTTCCACATATTAATATTTTTTTAATTAATAATTATTGTTAAAGGTTTTTTTATTCGAATATTCTAACCCAATAGACCGTAATAGGAGAGAGACTTGCCTTTCGGTTTCATAATTACAAATCCTGATACAATCAGGAACAAAAATACTATTTTTAACCCGCAATTCATTTGCGCTTTTCAATTCATTCAATTTTAAAAATGATGACACCATTTAGTTGTTAAAATTGTTTTTAAATGTAGAACATCTTGCATATTTATACAAGGAATGTTATTTTACTTGGCAACTTGCATTTTTCGAATGTAGAACATATATATCTTGTACACTTTTTCATTTACAATAATAAATATTTAAATACTTAAGGTTGATAGAATTACAAATATTTTTTTGTATTATTTATTACCATAAATTAATGCAAAGTAATGTTGCTATACAATAATAAGCTCAAACAATTCTCAACGAAGTACTCATAACACGTATAATGCAATTAAGCCAGACAAATGATTTTAGTACATATTAATTTATTTATATGATTGTAAAAGTAACGTTAACTGATGTAATGTTTGTATTTATGTGATTGTCTATATTTATGATGAAAACAATAGAATTTTAGTCTTATTTTAACCGAACAAGGTGCATGGTTGATTGGCGAAATGCGGTTTGATACTGAAGCGGCGAGGAAGGTGTCTTAGTGTAGATTATAGTGAGCAATAATGGGTCTCAATGTAGCGACTAAGTCGGAGGAGTGTGATAGGATTTTATTATGCATCGATTTTGTGGAATATTCGTCGCTACAGTTATTATATGAGCAGTATTTTTGTCTGATCAGCAGATTACATTCCATTAAAAAATAATTGAAAACTATTTTTATATTTTGTCTCAGTTTGAAATTTATTTTATTAATTTTGTCAAATGACATTACATTTGAATATACCACGTGGTATTACTACTGGGGCTTTTTCTAAAATAATGTAGAAATGTTTTTCACGTAAATATTCTATGAGAATTATTATATTGTGAGAACTTAAGTGCGGTGTTTTTTTTATACGTGCCTTACGTGTGCCTGTGTCTCTGATTATTATTTACCAGGACCAATCGGTGGTACACATTCATTCTGTTCTGGATAAATATTAAAAGTGAATTCCAAAGACTGGTCATTAATATTTTTGAATTAAAAAAAAATAAAATAGTTTTTATTGGCGTGTATATTCCACGAAATCGAGGCGATTTTATTTATGCTTTAGGGTGCCAATTCTTGAATTGCTCGAAGTATTTTGATAAATTATCAAGGTTTGACCATTTGCTAGTTATTAGATCTGTGAGGTATTTGAAAGGGGATAAATATAAAACTCCGAGGCTGAATCGTAAGTTGGCTATATTTAGTTGTACGTTGCGAAGTTTAAAAGTATGTTAGGGGTCAATATACACTCATGTTATAGTATGCTAGAGTGTTTACAGTATCTTTTGGAATTCCTCTATATTTTGTATACAGTCCGATATTTATTGTACAGTGTAATAAAATATCATGCATGTAACTTTTGTTTTCTTTGTGTATTTAATCGAACTTTCTTTATTTTACGGCATTATAAATATTGATTTGTAAATGACCTTACTTCCCACTACAAAAATACAAGATTCAACAGATACGAAATATTTAGTTTTCGTATCTAATCCAGTTAAATTGCCAATCTTACAGGCTTTTTCACAACCACAAAAATTGCAACCTTATTTGCAGGAAAATTTGCGTGTTTTTTAATTCAGTTGAGTTTTATTGTTCTTTTTTACTTCTATTACTATTAAAATATTACCATTATACGATAACCCACGGAATGATATGGGGTGATAGATTAGCTGGAGTTCTTATCACATGGCACATCCCGTGTATTCTGATCCCTACTACCTTTATTAATTTCCTGTAAAGGCCTATATAAATATAGGTAATAATTCAGCGGTTGCGAGTTGTGATTAGTATTTACAGCTTGCTGTCCCAGCAGACTATGATAGCGACCGAATAGAGAGAACACTTGTGCTTACGTACACATTTCATCATCATCAGCCTGCGGCAGTCTACTGCTTGACATAGACCTCTCCCAAGGCCCGCCACTTTACCCGATCTTAGGCTACACGTATCCAGTTTCTACCAGCAACCTTGCGCAGACCGTCGCTCCATCTGGTTAGGGGGCGTCCCACACTACGTTTGCCTAGACGCGGTCTCCACTCCATAACACGTCTACTCCACCGGTTGTCACTTCTATGACAGACATGATCAGCCCATTACCACTTCAGTTAGGGCACTACGTACACATTTGTGTACTATAATTCTGTCGTACGTGGATAAGGAAAGTTTCTACACGATAAGTTTTCTTGTATACCTAGCTAAGGTGGTATAACTTGCTTTTTTATCAATGGGACTTATTAGATCCTGAAGAGGCAGGCAATAATATTGTTACTTTCGCTGTCCATAGTATGTGTGAAATCTACTTTAGTTTTTGAAGAGTGATAGTACCAGATAATAGTATAATATATATATAAATATATATATATATATATATATATATATATATATATATATATATATATATATATATATATATTAGCGCGAGCTATGAGGTTATAATCTTATAGTACATATCGTGCGTACTGTCGGCTCGGCAGCGCCGCTCGCACTGTCTTTCCGCTCCCCTCCGATATCACGATGCCGGCGCGTGCGCTGCGTTGGGTTGACTCAAGTCAAACCTACATCCCCCCTATTCCGCCCCCTCTTAGGAAAGATAGTATTCAGGAGTAGGACAGTAAGGGATCATTTTGTTTGCGTGGAAAATATTTGATTCCTTCTTTTTGAAACCTGAATCTACGATATATAATAGATTTGAAATTTTCTTTTTTATTTTAAAAGGGCCCACTCTAATTAGATCCAGCTTGTTTCGATTTAAGCGACTCGTGATATCAAATCAGATCAAATCTCCCTCTTGATATATTAAAGGCCTTTTATTCTTGTCATACAAAATTTTGTTTTGATCATGAATTTTCTTAGAATTTAAGAATGCTATTTCTCTGTTTTCTGTCAAGTTTTCTAAGTTGTTTTTGTTCAATTCAGGAGGTAGAAAAGAATTATCAATACCATTTAAAAGACAACTAGGTGTAAATTTTGTTGTGCTATGTACAGTGTTATTATAATTTTCAATACATTGCTCGGCTATAATACTCCACGGTCGGTGTCTATTTTCTGAAATTTTACACCTTATTGAGTTAACTAAAGTCTGATTTGTACGTTCGTTTTGCCCGTTTGAGAAAGGGCAATCCACAGCTGTAAATATGTATTTTATGTTTTCGAATTTCAGAAATTTTTTGAATTGATTGGAGTTTATACCGGAATATTGGTCTGTTAAAAGTAATTTTATTTTGTATTTTTTTTACTAAATTAATAAAATCTTTTGCCGTTTGAGTTTTTGATGTTAGTGCGAAAGCAAACTTAGTGAAATGATCTATTACTAAATGCAAGTATCTTTTTGGTGATCTATTACCTCCGAACCCTCCTATTGTATCCAAAGATACTATCTGAAACGGTTCCGTAGCTGGACCTAGTTGAGACAGGGGTTGAATAAAATTTCCGAATCTTGACTTATTTTTTATACATGTGTCGCATGTTCGACATACGAGTTTTATATGTTTGTGCATGTTTTTAAAATAATATGTCGGTGTCAAAGTTAGGGTTATTTGTTTCACACCTATGTGGCTGTTACTGTGGATTTTTTTATCAGGTATATACCGAAATCCTCTGTAATCCAGATTTTCTTTTTATTATTCATAGTTTTATAATAAATGTTATTTTCAGTTTGAAACGTTTCATTTTCAGTGTGTAATTGTTTTTGGTTGTTCTTTACATCATTTAACGATACAAAGTTTACTGTTTTAATAGTAGATTCATTATTATTGTTATTTTCTGAAACGGATTTCGTGAAAGGCTATCTGCTTCTATATTATTCTTTCCGGGGTTATATATTATGTTAAAATCGAAGTTTGATATAAAGTTTAGTATAGGTAACAAATCTGGGTCCTGGCTCTTTTTTACATTGAAATTTTCAAGAGGTTTATGGTCTGAGAAAATAGTAAATTTATGACCCATCAAGTAGTATTGCCAATATAGTATTGACTCTTTTATGGCCAGACATTCTAGAAAAATAGCACGTTTATTTTTTTGTTACTGAGTTAGCTTTTTTGAAAAGTAAAATACAGGTTTGAGAGAATTGTCTTTTTGCGGTTGTTTTAGGATTGCTCCGACTCCTTCTTTAGATGCGTCTGTAAAAATATATATTGGAAGTGTCGGGTCGAAGATCGCTAGTATAGGCTCTGAACTTAGATATTGTTTTATTTTATTGAAGCTATCTTCGCACTTCTGAGACCACTCAAACTGAACATTTTTCCTAAGTAGGTTATGAAAAGGTTCTAATATTATTGATGCGTTGGGAATGTATTTTAAATAAAAGTTTATCTTGCCTAGAAGCTGTCTAATATTTTTTTGATTCTGTGGTATTGGAAATTTTTTTATTGCAACTAAATTGTCATTTAGGGGTCTTATTAAATTTTCTCCTATTTCATGACCGAGATACACAACTGATTCCTTTGCAAAAGAACATTTTTTTAAGTTTAATTTGAAACCCGCATTTTTGAGGGCTGTAAGGGTTTTATCAATATGACTTAGGTGGTCCGTAATGTTTTTCGAAAAAATCAAGATGTCATCTATATAATTTATGGCGAATGCATTCAGATCACTTTTAGAGATTACGTCACTCAGTATTCTCTGGAATATTGCCGGAGCTGATTTAAGACCGAAAGGTAAACATGACCATTGCCAGTGGCCATTATGTGTAATGAATGCCGTCTTTTGTTTATCCTTTTCTCTAATCGGGATCGACCAAAACGCCGAGTTTATGTCGAGTTTCGTGAAAAGCGAGCAATCGCGTGCTAATAGTACTAAGTCATCTATTATAGGAAAAGGATAGCATTCAGGAACAACTATTTTGTTGAGTTCACTGTAGTCAATACACAACCGCGATTTTTTTCCTTCTTCCTTCTTAAAAACAAGAGTTATTGGAGAAGCGTATGGACTGGTGGAATGTTCTATAAGACCAGCTTTTAGTAAAGATTTTATTTGTGTATCTATTTCCTCTTTATCCTGCAACGAGCACTTGTAGGGTTTTCTAGCGATGTATTTATTTTTGGTAAGTTTTACCGTTGCTTCATAGTTTTTTACCGTGCCGATATCGTACTTATGTTCGGCAAAAACTGTTTTATGGTTGTCTAATAGGCAATCCAAAGAAGTTTTGCTATTAGTTTTTACATTTATAGTTGTAGTATTTATTTTATTTTGGTTGCGTAATTCAAAATGTTCGTCATGTTTTTGAGAAATTTTTAGGTTCTCATCTTGACATAGCTTAAATTCTTTAAAGGCATCTAACCCTAAAAGGATATCATCCTGAAATGATTCGCTTTTTATTACAAAAAAAGGCCAATTTTTAGAGATAGCAAAAATTTTTAGGGGTATTATAATTAAACCCAACGTTTCTGTCACACTTGAAACAGTATTTATTTTTTTACCCCACTTATATTTTCATTTAGTTTTAATCTTTTAACAGTGGAATAATTAATTACTGAGATATTGGCTCCAGAATCATAAAGCGCAATAACGGGCTTATTGTTTACCAGGATTTTTAATTTGATAAGTGGGGTAGTTATTCGTTTTTTGAGTCGTCACTTGATGAAATACTATCTTGTACTTCTAAGTTATTTACCATTTTGATTTTGTCATTTTTGAAGTTTTCTTTATGGCTTGATTGTTTATTGCGACAAAGATTTTCAGGATGGAATCTGTTTGGAAAACCTTTATCTTTGCAGTACGAGCAAGGTTTGTACTCTGATCTATTTGGTAATTTATTTTGTGATTTATTTTCAATTACGAACGAATTTTTATTTTTGTTATTATTACTCGTAGATGAATTTTCTAATTGTCGAATACACGACATCAATTGATCAATTGAATTTAAATCCCTTTTATTGATTCGTGTCCTTATTTGATATGGTAAACCCAATACAATAAAATTTATTTGGCTATTTGGGGTTAATTCCGGATCCGCGTCCAAGAGTAAGTTTATCTTTTTGAGCGCGTAATCTAACATTGGCCCACTGACATAACGAAAAGTGTAGGCATAATTTATTTCGGCCCAACTCAGCTCTGCATAGGTATCAAGAAAAGAGTTTTGCCAGAATTCCCACGGTCGTGAGATTGTATGTGTCTTTAGAAAGGCAAGAAACCAATCAAGGGCCGGTCCTTCTAAAAAAAGTCTTAACACTTCTGGAAAACGTGTGTTTTCAATTTTTAAACGGTTGCATTCTTGTAAGGTTTAGAAATACCTTCGCGTTTTGATTTTTTCCTGAAAACTTATCTAGAATCATATCTCTTACCACTGAATGTATGGATTTGTTTTCGACCGGTTCGGATTGGGAAAATTTTGGTAATGCGGGGTTAGGATTGACAGGGGCCTCGTCCAGATATATCCCGTCGAAGCATACGTTGCCCTCCTCGTCTAGGTACTGATCCTTCAGCTCATCCGCCAGCGATACCCATATATTCCGGAGTTTACCACGGGTCTTCATGCTCTTGACTACATTCTTTACAACACTCGTGTCGAATAATTTCGGGTGATCCTCCTTACGCTGATACTCCTTAGGGAATTGAAATATAGTATCCTCACCTTCTAATTGTATGGTAAGCACTTTCACGATCGTAGTTTTTGCGTCCAGGGAATCCGAAACGAAGTGAAATTTCGCCCGTAGTGACGTCATGATTATGTTGTTGATTTGTAAGTCGGAAATCACGACTTTTTTTTCCTTTAGGTGGGATATGGCAATAAGTACGGCTGTTGATGCGAGTAATAACTGAAAGTTTAATCACAAAACACATTAGTACTTATGAATAATACACGTTACATACAGGAGACATATGTTTACAAAGACGATGTAATGCTAAATACCTGAATCAACAACAAGTACAATCACTATTTGTTTACACAGTGTCAAAGGCGCGAGCTATGAGGTTATAATCTTATAGTACATATCGTGCGTACTGTCGGCTCGGCAGCGCCGCTCGCACTGTCTTTCCGCTCCCCTCCGATATCACGATGCCGGCGCCTGCGCTGCGCTGCGTTGACTCAAGTCAAACCTACATATATATATATATATATATATATATATCCTATCCTATACCTTTAAACGAGCAATTCTTGTATATGTATAATCGGAATCTCGGAAACGGCTCCAACGATTTTCATAAAATTTTGTGTGTAGGGAGTTTCGGGGGCAATAAATCGATCTAGCTAGGATTTATCTTTAGAAAATGTCTTTTTGTCCGTGTTTTTAGGCAGTGAAAAACTGCTACAATATCGTTAGAATAAGAAGGTAAATTTTGACAGTTTATTAATGATTACAAATAGCTTAATTGGTATATTGGGCGGTAACAAAATCATAATATCATGGTTCGAGCCCAGACCGACCGACCGACCTTTTTTAATTTTCTTTCTTTTTTGAGAAAATCTATTTTTTCGAGCCCTTTTTTAGTATTTTTTAAAAACACGAAAATTTAAATTAAACTAATTGCACTCATGATTTTTTATTCAAATAACCACTTCAGTTTTTTCTGTTATGTCGCTAAGATCAAAAAATATTATTCGTATTTCATCAGTATTAATTTGTATCTAAATATAATTTCCAAAACACACGAATTAAAAAAACCGAGCGAAAAATACCGAGCAAAGCTCGGTCAACCGGGTACCATATATATATAGATGGATAGATAGTAATCGTAGTAGTAGCAGAAGTAGTAGTTTGCAACATAAACGAAGTGCTGGGTGACACCCCCTAGATGAAAATAATGACAACAAATAGACCGATAGTGATTGGGGAACATACTTTTTGGCAACCTGTGAGAAGGAAAGTTGCGAAATATCTGGTGCTGCGGTTGCAAATATGCCAGCTAAGTTCTAAGCTAGGTTCCTGTTTTGTTATGACCGAGGGGCCCAGCAGCCGTGGTTTGGTCACCCACGGTGAACTAAGAGTGACCTACTTAGCTGGCCCGGGGTGGCTGCTTCGAGTGGGCCAGGCGAGCCTACTTTCGATGTGTGTTGGTGTGCTGCGGTGAGAGGGGAGTCTTCTCTCCCTATCGCTGTAGCCGAGGTGGAGTCGGGGAGGATGAGAAGTGTTGCTATCCTCTTTATTATCCTATTATAATAAGTATCGCATATTTTATTAAAACTACTTATATTTTTGTGTAAGTCCTTTACATTTTCGTAAATATAATAGCAAAACTTAAAATGAAAAACTCAACTTTTTGACAATTTCCTCAAGAAAGCAATAAAAAAGTACTATTTTATAAGTTTAAATAAGAAAACAAAATAAATTGAAGTTTGGACTAATAAAAACACTAAACTTACTTACTTACTTACTTATCTTCACGCACAATCCCTAACGGGGTAGCCAGAGAGAACAGATCGCCAAGTGTCACGATCCTTACATAACTCTTTCGCTTCTTTCAGGTTCATTAACTTCTTCATACATGCACGTCTAGGTATCCGAGTACTCTTGACCCTCCCCTCTTCGAGCAATTTGCTTACATGGTCTTCGAAAGTTAGTCTCGGTCTACCTCGACACCTTTTAATATTTACTTTCGCTCTATATATTTTCTTCACCATTCGGTCTTCACTCATTCGTCAACGTGCCCAAACCATTGGAGTACGCCCCTATCAATTTTTTGATAAGGTCATCTTTCAATCCTGCCATATTGCGAATCTCTTCGTTTCGCTTTCGGTCGGCTATGGTAACGCCACACATTTTACGAAGAGATCGCATCTCCACTGCATTCAACTTGCTTTTATGCTTCTTCTGGCATACCCAGGTTTCGCTGCCATATAACAAAGTCGGTACCAACACTGCGTTATGTATTGCAAGGCGTGCAATACATAACGCATATATAACGTACACTCTTCACCACGCCTTGCCTTTTGACTAATGCATTCAGGGCACAATTGACTTTGTTTCCGGCAGCGACACGCCTATCCACATCTAAATCACATCTTCCATCCCGGCTGAAAGCACTCCCCAAGTATACAATTTCATTTACCTGTTCTAGACATTCCTGATTTACCCATATTTCACATTTCGTTCTCTCTTCGTCCTTTTCAAATACCAGAACCTTAGTTTTATTAGCATTCAAACGGAGACCTTTAATTTAACATTCCTTTTTCATACACGTGACTAATGTCTGCAGTTCTGCTTCTGATGGTGCAATAAGCACAGCATCATCAGCAGCAAAAACATTAAAGCTTTTAAATAATATTTTTTATTACCTAATTTTTAGAAACCCTCACCTTTACCATGTGACGACGTTATAAGAGTAACTATCACCTCAATTAGTCACGCGGGTAGCCAACGAAGATTCTGTGAGAAATTCCAGAAAGATCTTCCGCTTGATTTCTAGCCGGCGACTAGGGCAAAGGTGCTAAACGTCTGGTACTGCGTTTGCCAATCTGTCAGCCAAGCGTGACGATCAAGAGATCAATCAATCCTTCCTACAACGTCTGCCGATGTAGGGTGCTCTTAAGGTTATCAGACGTCAGGGTTTGACCTGGCATGTCAGGGTTATTAGGCATTGGTCACTGGACATTGGATTCCGTGATTTCTTGGAAATGTCAGGATTTCCGGTGAGTTACTGAAATACAAAAATAGTAAGAACAATAAAACAAAATCATATCAACTAAATTGACACAAAAATAATTGTAGCTCTTATAATCTACCTACCTACCTACGGGATCAGTGCGTTATGATTAACGTCAATTTACCCTTTTTTCAGCTCAATTGAATAACATATTCTGCCTCTGCAGGGGCCTTAAAGTTAAATGTTTTATCGAAAAACTTTAGTATGTTTGAGCTAAGACAAATAATAAGTAAGAGATAACAAGAGATTATAAATGAAACTCAATAATATAATTAGAATACTTATAATGTAATTTAGTAAAAAAGTGAAACAAATTTCAATCATATGTTTCAGAAATCAAATCGTCAATTTGCCTTAAAATCTCTCTTCGTCTCGAATTTTGGCATTTTCTTTGGGGATTCCAATTTGGCTTTTATAGTCCCCAATCGTGATGAAACCTTACATTGAGAAATGGCCGCTTCTGTCATCAACTTCACAGCTCGCTCAACAGACTGGGTATGGCATAGAAGACGTAACAACAAAAGTTCACCCTCACCACCAGATTGGACTATTTTCTGAATTTCTTGGTTGAGTATTTATTTCAAGATCAAGGATTCAGTAACGGTGTGTTTCAATTATCATATCAATGAAGGTTGTTGCACTGAAATTAATATCAAGCATCTCGAATTGCCTTGGTGCAGGGGGTTTCTATATACTCTGTGGCTTTTAATATACGCCGGGCTGCCAATTCATAAATGTGGTTTTTATCATCTGTAATCATTGCAAGTAGCAAAACCCTCAGGATGTGCGAAGTAGCTATTGCGTTGAATGACGGGGTCGATCACTTCTTACAAGGATTCTGGCAGATACCTGGAGGTTAATATAATTTTAAAGAGATGTCGATCTTTACATGATGGCTTAATATTAATCGAGAACCAAGCTAGGGCGTAAACTTTTACGAAAAATGTAGCCATAGCAGTCAAACTTTATGATGGTTTTTCTGTTGCTACATACAAAAATTGGAATTCAATTAGCACGTGTGAGCCAACGAGCATAAGATTGTGTAGGAAAGAATGTAATGACGAGATACACACCTGAAGACCTGTTTGCTAGATCTTCTGAAAAAGAACTTAATTGTACCGCGTAGAAGATCTCGTGCAAGTACTTTTGATCTGTGCTCAAATCTGGTCAAATCTATGGCATTTTTGGGAGTGATCCTGCTTCGATGGGTTGCAATTTCTTAATAGGCATTTGTTCACAAGTTTTCAGTATCTTTCCCGGGTCGCGAAGTGCTTCCGTTAATATGTACGAGTAAAAACAAATGGCAGCTCGTTCATATGCAGTAAACAAACAATCCGGGCCTTAATAGCCTTTTTTCAAGGAGTCGTATAATGCCACCGTAACTTTCAGAATATACGTACAAGTACAAGATTTACCAGGGAAATATTTTCTTTTGCTAAAACCCTGTGATTGCTGATTCTACTGCGTTTGCCGAACCAGTGCTACGTACTACATAACCGTGTAGATAGAACCCGGCTCCCGAATTAGGGAAATGTGCTCTTTAACAGTCATTGTTCTGTAATATTTATTACTTTGTTACGAAAATCATCAAATTTTTCTGAAGAGAGCTTCTTAATAGACTTGAGTAAATTTTTACATTTTAAGTGGTAGGCTTATAACATTTGTATAACTCGTGTTCTAGTTACGGGCGGAATAGACACAGTTTGCCAGATATATTCAACTCTAGGTACCATAATATCTGCTATTTATGAAAATATTGGCTCTTTCACAGTTGCCAGTTGCAATTTTAGGTGATATCTGGTCCACTCGTAGAACTTCATCATATCTTCATACGTAGGTAAAGTGTTCTTTTTAACATCTTGGATATCACCAAAAAGGGGACACTTGAATGCACTAAAGGTTTTTTCCACTAAGAAATATTGTGAAATAGACAAAAGTTTGAGCTTTCACGTTGAAAAGCAATAACATACTGGAAGTGACACGATAATGCGCGACGAATTAACTCCCCTAAAATTACTTCCCGCGCGCGCCATCATGACCTTGATTTGAAGTAAGTTTACGTAAAAACTTGGTTTCTTATTGATTTATAATGATAATAAACTATATTCTAAATTAAAAAATATAACAAAATGTTACCATTAATAATAGCATATTTACATAGGGTCAATCCTGGGTCGAAAATCATTTTTTTATAAAATTTCAATGACCTTGCGGAGGCAGTTATTCTGAATCAATCCAAATAATATTTTGCATGAGTTAATTTGATTCCTAAGGGCACCTTTTGCGCACTATTAGATTATTATTAGGTGAAAAAAAAAATTCGCTCCGCCCTAGTGTATATGCAAAATTTAATCGAAAATTGTGTAAGTTGCGAATAATCGGATCAATCGTAATACATTGGTATAAAGAAAATTAGTCATCGGATAATTGAACAGCCTTCCCCCACCCCCGTAAGGGCTTGCTTTGAATGACATTATTTTATTTGCAGAGTACTTTCAATAAGTTTCGAATCGATCGCCTCGTGTACGAGGGCGGCACTGAAAATTTCGGGAATCAAGGAAGTGACACAACATTACTATTTAAAAATGTATTTATTGCTTTTCGAAGTATTCTCCGCGAAATTTGACACATTTTTCCATACGATGTAACCAATCATTGAAGCAACCATTCCATTCGGAAGTTGGGGTCTCCAAAATGGCCGTTTTGTAGGCGTCCACAGCTTCTTCAGGTGATGAAAATCTCTGTCCACGCAATTTATTCTTTATTTTAGGGAAAGTATAGAAATCATTAGGGCTTAGGTCGGGACTGCACGGCGGATGGTCTAATAATTCTATGTTTTCTTGCTCTAAAAAATCTTTTGTTCTGTGTGCGGTGGGAGAACTCGCATTGTCGTGATGGAGGATGATGCGGCGGTTGCAGCTCTCTTTACGGAGTTCAGAAACGACCTGTGGCAAACAAATGCTAGCATACCATTCTGCATTAACCGTTCTTTGTCCCTCAAGAGGAATAGTGGTTTTAGAGACAAACGTGGCCACCATTTTTTTTTTGCAACACTCCGTGAACGAACAATTTTTGTTGGCTTTAACACAACACCCAAACTTGTGACTGGTTTTTTGTTTCGGGATCGTACGCGTATATCCAGGATTCGTCACCTGATACGATGTTGTATACAGCATTTGAGGATCCTGCGTGGAATCTTTTGAGAGTTCTGACGCACCAAGTAACGCGTAAAGTTCAAACCTTTATTAAAAGGGTTATTATAATATTAAGGAATTTGTGGATGATAATAACTCTTGGGAAAGGTGATCGCTACCAAGCTATTTCTAGTTTGTTGTAACATAAACACTCACGCCTGTCACCCAGAGGAGTAGGCAGAGACTACGGACTTCCATTTGGCACGATCCTGACATACCCCTTTCGCCTCCTTTACATCCATATATCTACGCATACATGCTCGTTTGTTGTGTGTTGTTAAATGTAACATACGTGACCAAAAGCTGTTATTTAAAAAAAAGTCCTTCTGGGTTTTTCGCTGGTTCTTCCCAGGACAGAGGGTTTTTTCCGAACCAGTAGTAAAATTAAAATAAAGAGACTATCAACAAGTATTATTTACAATCTATACTGAATAAAAAGTTTCTGATTCTGTTTCTAGTATGAAAAGAATCAGCAGTTCACTATTGTCATCTAGAAGTAAGATTACCTCATTAGAATACCTCGTTGAGGTAGTGGCAGTGCATGCGACTATGGGATATTTTTATATAGGATAAAGGTGACAAACGAGCACACATTTTATGGGTAAGTGGATGCTGTGGCCTGTGTACATCTACCTACATCTATCTTCCATTAAGAATCAAAATGAAGATGCGTTGACCTGAGGTCTAAGATGGAATTCTTCGTTTCCTTTTTTTCCCTTTCGTCTTCTGTTCCATGATATCATAAAATTTCATTATCATAAACTTTTAAAATGATTAAATTACATCACCATAAAAATTTAGTCACGTAATGTAGTAAGTAACTTTTTGTCGGTTAAATCACGTATGCTTGAATTCTTAGAAGGATAAAGTTGTAATAAACTATCGGACAAACTTCCACATCACTGGCTCCCACGTAAAATACATGTATTTTTATAAACCTTGAAAGTTACATGCTTTTGCTCAACGTGACGCGAATTCCAGTTTGGTGTATTCTTATATGAATATTACCATAGAGCTGGCAATATTTGAATATTAATATTGAAATAATTTTAAAGGACGCGATGGCGATATAAAACAATGCATTAAAGCCATTTCATTAAGGGGAAATATAATGTCAAATGGCTTAACAAGATCCTTCGTTATGCCGAAAATATTGCAGCATTAATTTTGAAATAAATATATGGTAAAGTTGAGGATTAATGTTAGTGATTATGTCAGACGAAAACACGATTTCGTAAAATTTTCTCGATAGAAAGAAAATCCAAAGTTAGCTCCAAAATAAACAATAAACCGCTGTTATTCACAAAATACTTTAAATAAGATCATGAAACTTTGCATACTAACTGAACTAACTATAAAGCAGTGCTTATGTTATTTACTTTTTTTGAAATACCATTATTTTCACTGTAAAAAGAAATTACCTAAACTATCGGCGTCTTGAGCTTGAATTCTGTCGCCCCGTTAGTATCGCTTAGGCTTTTGAAGGAAGAAGTTGTGTCGCTTACGATCAGAATATACATTACGCAACAGTACGACGTAAAATTAAAATGGGAAATAACCGTGATAAAAATAAGAAGCGGCTGGCTTGGCGTTAAGAAACAAGCATAAATATGATAAACCTAATGAAATAAGTGTCTAACGACCTTTCTAACAGTATTAGTGATTACAAACATATCGGTACATAGCGTACGACGCGCGGGGAAGTGGGGGCGAAATTAGAATTTGTGCTGACTTACTCTTCCCTCTTAAATAGTTGTCCTAAGAGACGAATTAGGGAATATAGAAAGTGTTCACGACGGCCTAACAACGCTAAGAAACGAAGTTATAAAGAATATTGTTTTTTGTATTAATAATGAAATTACCAACAAAACTGGATGAAAACATGTATTAATATAGTTGTTTAACATATTTATAACTCTTAGTATATTTGTATAGAATGTCGTTTTGATAACAAGTGATATAAACAACTTTTATTATATACCAAAAAATCGACCAATCACAGCGCGTCTTATCGTGGAAAAGTTTTTAATTAACTGCGTAATAGTTCATACTAAAATAAGGAAAATAATTTTATGTTCTAAGAGAGTTATAAATATGACATTCAATTAGCATATGGCTTATAGATTAAAGAAGTGTAGGGATATTTTTGTATAATTAAACGCATTTCGTAGTTATAGAAAAATCAAAGAATTAATGTACCGAAATATTATGAAAATTTTGGACATTTCGTTTAATAACTTTTTACAATGTTAATGTTTTGAGTAACCTTTATGATATAGTAATAAAGTGCCGGAGTACCAATGTAATGATGTAACGTTAGTGTAGCAATTAGTTTTGTATAGAAAATATTGCAATTTATGCCATTTGTATAGTGAAAAGTTTATGCAATAAAGAGGCAAACGGAAAATGGCAAGCGGCTCACTGCAAAGTATTGCCGAAGTCTACCTTAGGGGCTCGGGACCCAGTACCAGTAGTAGTGTGAAGAACTACCAGTGACAGTGAAGTGAAGTGAGTGGTATCCGGTGGTAGCTGAAGTGACTAGTAGCAGTATATAGTGAATAGTGAAAGTGTTAGCTAGCCGAAAAAGGTCGTAACTGATATTCGCAGTTACACATAGTGAAAGTGTTAGCTAGCCGAAAAAGGTCGTAACTGATATTCGCAGTTACATATTATAGTGAAAGTGGTAACTGATATCCGCAGTTACACAAGTGATAATAAACTAGTTTAGTTTGATAATAGCTGCTAGTCAGTAGTGTTAGAAAACCAGCTACTACCAATAGATCTTTGATACCACCGTACAATTTAAAGAAATCTTTTGAAATATACAGTGACCAATCTATAGTGAACAACCGTAGTTTAACAACCGTGATCAATAGTTATAGTTATAAAATTTCGCGACTAATCAATCAGTCGAACCGCTGGCCACTACCTTGCTATTTGTATTTGTTAATCGTGCATTTTGATTTGAACCACAGTCCACAATATTTCAGCGGCACCCACAAAGACCGCGGTGAAAGTACCCACCGGAACCTATAGGTGTAGGACGTGAGCGACTCACGAAGTATCTTCGACAACATTTACTTCGGAGAGTTTCGCCCGTCCGGCACATTCGTTGGTCCTTCGAGCAGGATATATCCGTTTGTATTTCGGAACCGGGTAAATAGTCACCACCGTATTAAAACCGCAGAATTTTTCAGATTCAAGATGCCGATCACCCGTTCGCAAGGAAGGGAAGCCAAGGCGTGGACCGTCGGTATGGAAGGAGGTTCGTCGGCCGGTAACGCCGCCGTCCACCACCAGATGCCACCACGCTCATCGTCAACGGTAGAGGGCGCTGAGGCGCCATGCTGCCCCCCCGAGGGGGGATACCCCTGCCCGCGCCGTCCACTACGGCCCGCACAACGAAGCAGAGGGAACATATAGAAGGCAACGATGACTTTAGCCGTGCATCATCGCCAACAGCCCGGGAAGACACCCACACCAAAGAGCCACCGAGGGGCCACACCGATTGCAGTACGAAGTCAAAGAAGACTATTCGGCCCAATAGAAGAATTTTGAAGGCTCGTGAAGAAGTATTGAAGATCAAACTAGAACTTGCGCAGATCTCCTTACAGATGGCTGAAGAAGAAGACGAATCAGACGACCATGACGGAGATGGTCACTCCAAAAAAGATGTACAAAAGGATCCCATGCCACAGAAGCTCAGCCAGGAATCCACCGTTAATGAAGACAGGGGCCTCCTACCGATTGTATCAGAGCTCACATACCAGGATTCCTATCCAGAAGACGTACAAAAGGATCCCATGCCACAGAAGCTCAGCCAGGAACCCATCGTTAATGAAGACAGGGGGCTCCTACCGATTGTATCAGAGCTCACATACCAGGATTCCTATCCAGAAGATGTACAAAAGGATCCCAAGCCAAATAAAGCTAGCCAGGAACCTGTCATAAGTGAAGACAGGGGGCTCCGTCCATTTATATCGGAGCTCACGTCCGCTATAGCCGCGCTCGCTGACAAATCAAAGTTAGAGAGTGCGCCACTATCGTCGCATACTTTCGCAGTGTCGAAAGCTATAATGACACTGCCAAGCTTTAGCGGAGCACATACCGAGTGGCTTTCATTCCGTGCCATTTACGAAACAACCCGAGGCTACTTCAATGACATTGAAAACACTGCTAGACTAAGACGAAGTCTACAAGGAAGAGCCTTGAAAACATTCAGTTCAGAACTCATCGGGCATGCTAAGCCAGATGAGATTATGCGAGAATTGGAGCTACAATTTGGGCGTCCAGATTCAATCGCGCAAGCAGAAACCGAGAAGTTACGAGGATTAGCACGCTGTACAGAAGCGCCCAGAGACATCTGCACATTCGCGAGCAAAGTGAGGGGAAGCGTCGTCACTCTTAGAGCCCTAAAGCGAGATCATTACCTCGTCAACGCAGAGCTGCTACGACACCTCACCGACAAACTGCCAAACTCTATACGTGCCCAGTGGTATAAAATCTACACTGAAAAATATGACTCTAGACCAGACCTCGGCTGCTTCAGCGATTTTATTACCGAGCAATTATACAAGCTCAGCTGGCGCAAATGCACTGCAGAAGCGAGCTAATTATTACAAGCTCGCTTCTGCAGTGCATTTGCGCCTCCAGAAATTATAAATGAAGCACAAAGCAATCGTTCATTACATAGAGCACACGCGGCTACTACTAAGCCGTCTCCGAAATGCAGAGTGTGCGAAAAAGAGGGTCACTACGGATCCGAATGTAAAAAATTTAAGGAAGCAAATATCAACAAAAGATGGGAACTCACAAAGCAAAATAATTTATGTTTCCGCTGTTTACGTTATAGAAATCAGGCACACAAATGCAAAACCAATAAGTGTGGAATAGAAGGATGCACCGCGACACACAATCGACTTCTCCATAACAATACAAAGGAGAAGACTGAGGTCAAACAAAAAGAACCTCAAGAAACTGTTGCTAACTCATTCGCTGTGTCAAAGCATCAAGCGTATTTAAAAATAATTCCAGTGCGAGTGATTGGACCGGCGGGAGCTGTAAACACACACGCCCTGCTGGATGATGGGTCGACAGTTTCACTAATGGATGAAGAGATCGCCAAACAAATTGGAGCTACAGGGCGGTTGGACCCGTTTAAGATCACTGCTATCGGGAACACTACCCTCCATTCACCGGAATCTCGAAGAATCAAAGTATCGCTGAAGAGTCTCCACAGCAAAAGGGTGCCATTCAGAGCACGCACGGTCGCAAACCTAAACTTGGGGCCACAGACTGTGCGTGCAGTAGACATAGCCAAGTGCAAACACTTGAAAGACCTAAAGGAGCAGCTAATATATGACTCCGGCAACCCAAGGATCCTAATAGGACAGGACAATTGGAGACTTCTGATAGCCACTCAAATCCGTAGAGGTCCACCGCACCAGCCAATCGCCTCGCTCACAGAATTAGGATGGGTGCTACACGGGGCACACACTAAAGCCCCGTATCAGCGCGTCCACGCGGCCAATGAGCTGCACAAGAGCGAGGGAACTATAGATGACCAACTCCGCGAATATTTCGCGCTGGAATCTCTCATTATCAATCCGAGAAGACCACACTCCGACCCAGAGAAGAAAGCTGAATATATACTAAATAGCAGCATCCATCAGTTACAAGACGGGCACATAGAAACAGCGCTTCTCTGGAAGGCAAAGGATATCGAGATGCCTGGTAATTATGAAACAGCAATAAAACGGCTCGTTTCCATTAAAAGAAAGTTAGATCGAGACGAAGATCTAAAAAGAAAGTATGATGAACAAATGAATTCCCTTGTACAAAAAAGATACGCCGAGATAGCACCGAAAACTAGCACACCGGGAAGAACATGGTACCTACCCCATTTCGACGTCCATAACCCAATGAAGCCAGAGAAGTTTCAAATAGTACACGATGCCGCAGCCAAAACAAAGGGGGTGTCGTTGAACGACTTCCTGCTCACGGGTCCAGTCCTACTGCAATCACTACCAGGGGTCATGATGCGTTTTCGCCGCCATAATATCGCTGTCTCCGCGGACATAGCCGAAATGTTCATGCAGGTTAAAGTCAGACCCGAAGACAGAGATGCCTTAAGATATCTCTGGAGAGGGGATCGACGTAATGAAGCTCCACAAGAATATAGAATGACGTCGATCATTTTCGGTGCAGCTAGTTCACCCTGCACAGCCATATTCGCGAAGAACTGGAACGCTAAAAAACACATAGACAAGTATCCAGAAGCCGTAGAAGCTATCATTCAAAACCACTATATTATGGATGACTATCTCGACAGTTTCCAGTCTCTGGAAGAGGCAATGCGAATATCGAAGGAAGTACGCGACATACACAAAAACGCGCACTTCACCTTAAGAAAATGGGTTTCCAACGCACCAGAAGTTGTAAAATAATCAGAACTTGACCATGAAGCATATGAGTCAGTCGATCTGGGAAACAAAGGAACCAAGGAAAAGATACTCGGATTAATCTGGAAACCGGGTACCGATCAGCTGAGCTTCAACCTAAAGCTCGCTCGACTTCCAATCAATTTGCTGCATGAAACACCAACCAAGAGAGAACGTCTCATATGGTGCGTGAAGACGGCACTATACACCGTCCTTCATGAGAGACATCCGCATGAGGAAGTATTAGCCACGCTGCTCTGCGAGGTGAAGTACACAGTGAATAGCAGACCATTGACTCACATCTCTGTAGACAGCGACGATGACGAATCCATCACTCCAAATCACTTCCTTTTAGGAGGATCTGCGAGATTGCCGACACCTGGAGTATTTGATGAAAAAGATATGAATAGCAAAAGACACTGGCGACGCTCCCAGATACTCGCTGACATGTTCTGGCAGCGTTGGGTCCGAGAGTATTTACCGGAACTTCAAAACCGGCGGGAGGCCCATGGGCGTGGTCCCAATCTCCAGGTGGGCGATCTAATCCTCATAGCAGACGGCCAGTTACCTCGTAACACCTGGCCACGAGGGAGGGTGGAAGCTGTCTACCCCGGTGTGGACGGACAGATCCGCACTGTGGAAGTACGTACAGCAAACGGCCTAATCAAGAGACCAACCAGGAAACTCGTGCCGCTGCCGAACTAGAAGCAACGTCGCTCACCGAAATGGATGCAGCGCCGCTGTGAGAAAATCGTCGCGACGCTGCACGGCGGGAGAGATGTTCGCGACGGCCTAACAACGCTAAGAAACGAAGTTATAAAGAATATTGTTTTTAGTATTAATAATGAAATTACCAACAAAACTGGATGAAAACATGTATTAATATAGTTGTTTAACATATTTATAACTCTTAGTATATTTGTATAGAATGTCGTTTTGATAACAAGTGATATAAACAACTTTTATTATATACCAAAAAATCGACCAATCACAGCGCGTCTTATCGTGGAAAAGTTTTTAATTAACTGCGTAATAGTTCATACTAAAATAAGGAAAATAATTTTATGTTCTAAAAGAGTTATAAATATGACATTCAATTAGCATATGCCTTATAGATTAAAGAAGTGTAGGGATATTTTTGTATAATTAAACGCATTTCGTAGTTATAGAAAAATCAAAGAATTAATGTACCTAAATATTATGAAAATTTTGGACATTTCGTTTAATAACTTTTTACAATGTTAATGTTTTGAGTAACCTTTATGATATAGTAATAAAGTGCCGGAGTACCAATGTAATGATGTAACGTTAGTGTAGCAATTAGTTTTGTATAGAAAATATTGCAATTTATGCCATTTGTATAGTGAAAAGTTTATGCAATAAAGAGGCAAACGGAAAATGGCAAGCGGCTCACTGCAAAGTATTGCCGAAGTCTACCTTAGGGGCTCGGGACCCAGTACCAGTAGTAGTGTGAAGAACTACCAGTGACAGTGAAGTGAAGTGAGTGGTATCCGGTGGTAGCTGAAGTGACTAGTAGCAGTATATAGTGAATAGTGAAAGTGTTAGCTAGCCGAAAAAGGTCGTAACTGATATTCGCAGTTACACATAGTGAAAGTGTTAGCTAGCCGAAAAAGGTCGTAACTGATATTCGCAGTTACATATTATAGTGAAAGTGGTAACTGATATCCGCAGTTACACAAGTGATAAAATCAACTAGTTTAGTTTGATAATAGCTGCTAGTCAGTAGTGTTAGAAAACCAGCTACTACCAACAGATCTTTGATACCACCGTACAATTTAAAGAAATCTTTTGAAATATACAGTGACCAATCTATAGTGAACAACCGTAGTTTAACAACCGTGATCAATAGTTATAGTTATAAAATTTCGCGACTAATCAATCAGTCGAACCGCTGGCCACTACCTTGCTATTTGTATTTGTTAATCGTGCATTTTGATTTGAACCACAGTCCACAATATTTCAGCGGCACCCACAAAGACGGCGGTGAAAGTACCCACCGGAACCTATAGGTGTAGGACGTGAGCGACTCGCGAAGTATCTTCGACAACATTTACTCCGGAGAGTTTCGCCCGTCCGGCACAGAAAGGACAATATAGACTTACGTCTTACGTCAATTATTACTTAAAGTCAACACTGAGAAAACACTCGCCATAGAGCGAATGCTTGTAACTAACTGTAAGTCATTGAAGTAATATGTACGTAAGTACATTATGGGTACTTCAATGCATACTTAAGTGTAATTATAAAACAAAAAATTAACAAAACCTAAATAAATTAAAACATCAGGTATGTAATAAACCCACGAATTATTACTTTTTTACGATCTCACCAATTTGTAATTTCAAGTACGAAATATTTTTATGAGACATAAAAGTACTGTGCAGATGTGGTAGCAATTGTTGTTTATGGGCCTGCAAAAATAAAACATTATTATGAAATATGTATATTGTTTATTTTTAATATTTGTGTCCGAAAAAATACTAATACTCTCTTCTAATACCATTACATCATATCAAAAGTCCTCTGTTGAACATAAGCCTTCCCCATAGACACGATATTTGCCATAGCTGCCAAGCTTGGTAAGAGGGTTGCAACCGCAGTTTTTAATGATTTCAAGTTGTCATGGTATTGTAGATCGAAGCTATTTCGATCGGAACACAACAGCTACTATACTATTGGAAAATCACGGTCCCACTATTATATAAATTATAAAGGAAAATATTTAAAGATTTCTATAAACTAGTATTGCCTAATAACCGAGTTGAAAAAACATGGTGGTTATACAAGGTATTCGTATAGGTATATATTGGACACGCATGTTTTTGAAGTGAAAACTTCTTTAGCATGGTTGTGATTTGAAAGTCCATGAAACGAAAAAGCGACAGTAAAAAGAGTCAGACACATAAATTCGTAACATTTAACGTGGGAGAAAATGAGATAGGAAGCATTGTAGATTATAGCTCAATGCTCGAATGTTTTGTTCAATAAGGTACGAAGGTGTCGTGTGCCTATTAACTTTATATTTAGTTTTTGGTATTTTGATTGGATTAAATAAGCAGTGAAGAACGGCCAAACCTCAACTTCGGAATAAGTAAAATTGATACAAATCTTTTTGTAATTAGTGAGTACTATTTATGGTACATCGAAAAGAGTAATATAATATCTGTGTCTAACATAATATATATTAAAAGGGTTGTTACGTTTATTTGCCATAAAATTAAATTTTCCTATATTTTATGCCGAACTTGTAGTTTAAATTATAATATTGAATAAATCATTTAAAGTATTGGTTTTTTATATTTCATTTCATTTGAACTGCACGCAGGCTTGAGCTGCACGCATGTTTTTTTGTGCGTATTGTTAATAGATTAGGGTTCGCGACAGTAAAAACTGCCGATTGAATAACCAAAATTGACACTGTACCGAACACCAATTATAACTTAAAACACACTAATAATTAATCGAACTTAACACTTTATTCGCAGTTATATCGCTTAGATGTATTCACTTGTGTTGTCAATTCAATACTGACTTTTTTCGATACTGACTTTCTTATTAAACAGGATAAATATTATATATATTTTTTATAATATAATTCAATTCCCAAGGGTAGAAAAAGAGGTGATGAAGAATTCAACGTCACAATGTTACTACTTAGACGACATGCTGGTCACTACGTTGAACTTGTGATTTTCCTCAGATCACTCAAAAGGGAGACTCGACTTCAAAAACTAAAATTTTTTAAATAATTTTCACATGGTATTTTCTCTATTTCGGGGTACAGTGGTCTAATTTATTAAAAGTATTGTTTAAATTAAAATAACACTTATTATTTATTTTAGTATCGTCTTAGGCTTTATTCGTAATAGTTTGAGTGATAGTATTAGTAATATTTATGTTATTTTTTGGCTAATATAAAAATTATACAAAAACGTTTTTCTCACATAATATTAAACCTTATCTGCGATCGAAGCCGATCGGCGGTAGAAGCTTTTTTTAGTGAATGAAGATGGAAAATCTATGAAAACCTGCAGTAAGTACTCAAATTTAACAGATTCACGAGAAGCAGTATTATTAGTGCTATGGCAATGAATTTCCTCTGCACCGTACCTATAATTCCCGTGGTGTTGCAGTTGTTCATGTGCGGCGGCAGTCACTTACCATCAGGTGAGCCGCATGCTCATTTGCCCACTCTTCTATAAAAAAAATATGCGCTCAGCGTGTCGAACTAATTTTCCAAGTGATTAGAAGCAAGTGAAAAAGAAAACGTGTTCTTGGAAAGACTTATGTCCAGCAGTAGACTTAAGAATTTTGTAGAAAAAGATAAGAAAAGTTTAATGGCAGTAAAGCATGTGGTGGTAGTAAGAGAATAATAATGTCCTCCAGACCAGATTTCGTTCACGGCGACCAGCCTCAACGTAGACAAGCCATCGGCGCAGTACAGGATTATAGTGCCCAAGTGTATTTTACTTGTTGCTTTTTCAAAATAGAGTTGATGATTTTCAAATGGCTGAAAAGATTATCTTGAATCATAGCAAAGAACAAGCAAAATCAAATCACCTTTAAACACGAAACTTTAGATGGAACAACTCAGTAATTAATTATTTTTTTGCCCAAGCCGGGAATGGAGCCCGGGACGTCACGATCAGCAGTAGCGTTTACAACCACTTGATAAACGAGGCAGTCGTAAGAGACTACATATGACATATTCATGCTAGATGCCGAAATAGGTGGTTATGGAAAAGTAGAAAAAAGTTATCCCATCTCTAAAGGTACCCATCGTGCTTATACTAGATGTAAAATATCCAGATTGGCGACGGAAAATACTATTACACGGGAGAGACTTATCCGAGACGTATATCGCTCACTCATCCACCTGCCAAGTATGAAGATCAAGTTCACTTTCTGCAATTAAGAAGAATTTAAAAAAAAATCAATCAGCAACGTGAATGCTACCAGTAAAACCTCTGTGACAAACAGCCAGAAACGAGATTCCATAGATGTTTCACTTTGCGGC
Organism: Parnassius smintheus behrii; assembly: GCA_036936625.1. Classification (NCBI taxonomy): domain Eukaryota; kingdom Metazoa; phylum Arthropoda; class Insecta; order Lepidoptera; family Papilionidae; genus Parnassius; species Parnassius smintheus. Next base: position 44,005,517 of record JAUPFT010000011.1, on the reverse strand, counting down.
ATTTGTCACGGAACGCTCATTAATAATAAGGTTTTCAAATTACTAAATCATTAACCACTGCTAAGCCACTGCGCGACAAAGCCGTCAAGCTCCAAGCCGTGAGCTTTAGAAGCATAACACTACATTATACACATTAGTAATGTATTGAACTGCAACGTGGATAATATGCTTGGTGTTAAATCAATACTAAACTTATATAATGTAGTAAATATAATTTAGTTTTATTGTTAACCGATTCTAAAATTGAATTAAATTCTCAAAAAAGAATTAAAAAATACATATGAATTCATTCCATTCATCCATTACAGTCTATAAAAGTTAGTGCTGAACATAGGCCTCCCCTACAGATTGCCTCGTAGGGGAGATTTTGTCACAGTTGCCACGCTTGACAGGCAGATTGGCAACCGCAGTTTTTTTTTAAATAATTTGAGTCGTTATCAGGAAGGTGTTGCTGCCCATATGCTTTTCAGTTACCCTTTGTGGCCTCTCACGACACCCACAGTATGATATGGAGTAGTGGATATACTTACACCGCCTCTACACGATTGATTACCTCCTTATGATACCAATTAAATACATAAATTGTATTTTTGGTTGTACTCGTATAACTTAATAAAAATAATAAATAAATAAAGTATGTTGACTGTTTTGTGGTTTCTTTCTCATCGTAAGAAATCTGTCACAGTGTTCCCATTAAAACTTTCAACCGTAATGAAGTAAAGCAGCCGCGCTAGCTATGGGGCTAATAACCGATTGCATAGTACGTGAGCAAACCGAGCTCCATCTGCGCCGACATCTATAAAATTGTTAATTGTAATTTAAGTGTTGATATACCACGTGCTCAGTTGCGAAGGAAAACTAAATTGTAAGGAAACATGTCTGTGAAATCAATTATTTGGAGAATATGCAAAGGAATGGCTCCTTCTGAAAATGAGGCCTTTGCCTAGCATTCTTATGTATATTATAGGCTGTATCTTTTCTTCGCTTTTACTTTAAAAATAAATACGCATATATCAAATCGAATGAGACATATTTTCAATTGTTACAGAAATCAATTGCCGAAATGGACTTTTACCCAAACTCTCTCTGTCGGTCTGTTAGTGGACTACGTCGTGTGATTTCTTTAAACTTTATTTGGTTTGAGATCATAGGACAAAGCAAATTGCAAATAAAGGAATGAACCCTTTTCTATTCGAACGGTTTTGAATCCTTTTATTCTGTTTTGTTTTAAAGTCGTCGTTATATGAAAATACATTGTAAGAGCGGGATAAGCGAATTTTTAGTGATTTTTGTAAACATTCAAGTAGTAACTTTTTACTGGAAACTTATATCCAATGACGTGATGGTACACAACTTTAAAGATCTTATACAAACATAAATAGTTAAAATGGAGAATACATTACATTGTTTGTAACTTAATTTAACTGATTTAACAAAACATGTTTTTATTGCTGTGTATAACAAATTTAATTAATTGCCTTAGTTAAATCTGACTTTTACTGTCTTTTTAAGTTTAAATTTTAGCAAAGATTAGCTACAATTTAATGGCAGTATATTTTTGGCAAATGGCAGTATAGGATTTAGGTCTTTTTTTTGCGAACCAGTGGTAAATGAAAAAAGTGACTTTCAATAAGTATTTGTTATAATCTACATTGAATAAAAAAGTTTCTGTTTCTGTTTCTGCACTTCATCAATCTTTTATTACAATCTTTCTTCGACCAAACGTTGTTTCAGCAAAGCAAATTATAATTAAATAGATCTACAGATTTTTTGTTTAAGTTTTACGCACACAAAGTCGCGAGTAAAAGCTAGTGAAATATAATTTTTGGAAAGAGAAGTTAGCAAATTTTTTCTGTATACTGGATATTTCATAAACAAGGATACACAATATGATACAGTTATTATATAAATAGTAAGTTAAAATTTATTTATATAATAATATAAACATTTTTGTATATAATAAACGTTCTACATAGCTGCGGGGGTCGAACTCGATTTGCTCGGGCACTGTGAAGTTTTAATGCGAGCGTTTATTACCTCTAAGCAGCACCGGTTCAGGATTTGTCAATTAGCGAAATATCTAAATATTATTTTTTTTATTTTTATTATCTTGGAAATAGATTTATTTAATGTTGAGTCTAGTCTAAAGAAATTTATGTAGGCCTGTGTTTGCAGAAAACAGACAATTTGTTGGTCGTTAATGGAGCCTATTACATGATAAAAATGAGGATAAAATCGCCAGTTTTTAAAGAAAAAGCACTCTAATGGGCCATATATCGCTCGTGGCGGCAGATGACCACGCCTTGCTAAAATCTTTTGAATTCGGGTGAGTATTCTAAAATCAAGCCTGCTGTAAGGAATTTTGTAACGAAATAAGCAATGTCTTTGTACCTTTTATTTCGTTTATTGTAGTGAGTGAGTGAGTGAGTGAGTGAGTGAGTGAGTGAGTGAGTGAGTGAGTGAGTGCGTGCGTGAGCGTGTGGTGTGTGCGTGTGGTGTGTGCGTGTGGTGTGTGTGTGTGTGTGTGTGTGTGTGTGTGTGTGTGTGTGTGTGTGTGTGTGTGTGTGTGCGTGTGTGTGTGTGTGTGTGGTGTGTGTGTGGTGTGTGTGTGTGTGTGTGTGTGTGTGTGTGTGTGTGTGTGTGTGTGTGGTGTGTGTGGTGTGTGTGTGTGTGTGTGTGTGTGTGTGTGTGTGTGTGTGTGTGTGTGTGTGTGTGTGTGTGTGTGTGGTGTGTGTGTGCGTGTGTGTGTGTGTGTGTGTGTGTGTGTGTGTGTGTGTTCATTACTTTTAGTTACAGCACACTCTCATGTTTTTATGAGTCCTTTGAAATGAGTTCTAACACGATCTAAATACCAATGTAATTTTAAATCAGGAGGAGCTGAGACTAGTCGATATCACTATTTTTCTTGGAATCACACTATACGTGAAGTTTCAATAGAAACCCCATATATCAAAACTAGTAAGCAGACTTACTTCTGAAGCATATGCTGTAAAAAGATTGGAAGTATTACCAGTGTTAAAGCAGCTAGACTAGTTTACTTTAGCTATTTCCATTGCATAATGTGGTTTGGTATTTTGCTATGGGGATACGCGGCTGACTGACTTTGAAATTACATTTCTTTTACAGAAGAGAGCCATAAGAGCAATCTATGATTTAAAACTTTTGGCCTTTCAATTAATTTATGAAAATGTAAAGTACGTTCACAAAAATAAAAGTCGTTTTACAAAATTAAGTTATATTCTTTCTGTAAATACTAGGAACAAACACAAGCTAGTAGTACAAGTTATTCGACAGCACAAAGTCAGCAATTCATGGTTTTGGCGATGAATACGCTTTTACAACAAAATACTAAAAAATATACAAAATTTGATCTACACAAAGTTCAAAAACTGTATTAAGCTAAGTTTGTGTAAAAAAGGTTGTTATAATATTGAGGAATTTATGGATGATAATAGCCTCCTTTTTTAACATGGGGAAATGCCTACAGACACCCGTCTCGCGGGGGCAAGTACGGATTATGTCGGGCTCGTACCGACTTAAACCCCATGGTGTTCCACCTTCTTCGCATATTGGCAGGATCACGGGAATGCTTTCGCACAGGGCCAACCGTCCCATGGCGGATCCTCCTCGGGAAAGAATGGCTCCACGCCCATCTCCTTCTCAGGTAAGATGCACCAGAAATGTGTGCGCGCCTTCCTCTACGGTCGCAAACTACACCTGCTCAATGGATGCCCCCGTGTCTGAAGCGCGAATGCCATGGGGTCAGGAAAAACGAGCATTCAGACGCACTAGCCCTTCTGAACCCAGCGGCAGATCTGGTCTATGGCTCCGCCGCCAACCAAGATTCGCCCGTGGAGGGTAGGGAGAGCAGCGCCTCACAACGCCGACACTCCTCTACCTCGCAGCCCCACCACCGCATAAACAGTTTGAGTCGCGGAGGATAGGGCGATTGGCGCATCCCCATACCAATACTCCTCTTCCTCTGCGACTCGACCTCGGCTGCCAACACAGCTCTCGCCACAACCCACCGGCACACATCCGAAGTGGGCTTGCTAAGCCCACTCGGAGTGGCCACTTCGGGTCAGCCATGTAGGTTCCTCTTTGTTCACCGCGGGTGACCAAGCCACGGCTACTATGCACCCCCGCCCTGCAAAAATTAAACATCATTATGACATTTGAATAATACTAGTTTTTACGGATTTTATCGCGTATATTTAACTTTTTAAATACCCGACGTTTAGAGCACTTTACAGCACCCATGGTTACGGAGGAGATTGAGATATTCAACATCTAAATGTATTTATTTTAACTTTATGGTTATTAAATCATAAAGTTAAAATAAATACATTTCAGACATTAAGTGTTATAGTAAATTAAAGGCTTAATGTTGCCTTTCAAAATTTGTTAAAATATTAGAAATGTATTAAATAATAGAATAGAGCTATGCATAAAGTCGAAAATATTATAGAAATAAAGATAAATAACATTTATAATTCAACTACATTAAAATGTTCGGGGCTGCAGACTGTCTGACTTCCATAATGTTTTTTATAACAACACATTAATTTATCTCTGTTACTTTTCCAACTTTGAATGATTGAAGGCAACTTGTTGGTGGGTGAGACAAACATGATCGAAAAATGCATATACTCAACGTCGAACAAACCCAAACCCTTTCTGATGGCAAATTATTACTATTATCTTATAACTGCCTTTTGGCTTAACTGCCGTCGTATTGGTAGGTGGAGCATGTGTGTCGACCTCATGGGGGTGGTAGCTGGAGGGAGGATCTGAGGAGATTCTCAAGGCTGCGGCCGAAAGCCACACAAAGTGGGACCCCATTCCCTTGAGGTGAGCGGTAGACTTATGACATCTGGCTCTGCGGCTAGTAGCCGTGCTGATCATGCAATCGGTGGTGATGCCATACACTTATATCACGTCTGCAACGGAACGGCGGTTTGGCAGGTGGTGGCATTCACGGAAGGCTTTTTACGATCAGTGTGCCTATTTGCCTAAACTGTGTGACGTACATTTACTGTGGCTGGATTTGATTGTATTCTGTATGGCGTTTACAAGCATTGACATGCGCGACTTCGGTCGATGATTTTGCTTACGCACTACTGGCCAAGCCCTCTTTTACTGGTTCGCCAGTTATTTTGCTGTGGACTACGGTCCAGTTCTCAACTTAACGTCCCCTTCAGAGGGAGCGCGTTAGTTGGTTGGTACTTACCACACACATGTGTGTTGAGCCGTGAGCCTCCCCACATTTTTTTTCAAAATGTGGGAGAGCGAAACCCTTAAACAATCCTAACAAAGACGACCACGCCATAAATATTACAAACGGCCTATTACTAAACCTTTAGAAAGATCAATACATATTTATTTATTTTATCCTAGTCACATATATGTAGACATATAGTTATACTAGGCTGCACTAAAAGTATCGGGTCTGGAATATTTCCACAGTTCCTGTCGTATTAAAAATTTTTAATTGAAAACTCCTTGGTTTTAAAAATCGAATACCATTTATTTATTTAAAAAGATTCTCGGTCTTGTCACAAGGTTTTGTCAAACTTGTTTAGTCGTTGAGGAAATGGAATTGACTCGAGAAAATTCAAGAGCGATGATTTATTATGACTTTCGAAGTGGTTTAACACAAAAACCGTGTTTGACCGGATGATTTCTGCATTTGGTGATGAAGCCTCATCCAAAACCACAATTTATCGCTGGTTTGCTGAATTTCAATGTGGACGTGTCAAGCTTAGTGATGATCCCCGTCAAGGTCGTCCAAAAACTGCAGTCACCCAAGAAAACGTTGATGCTGTGCGTAAGCTGATCGAGGAAGATTGACATGTGACATACCGCGAAATTCAGGCAACTTTAGACATTGGTATGAGTCAAATACAAATAATCTTGGATAAACTATTAGGTGGAAAAGCCGTTTAGTGGCGGTTAAGAATACCCACTACCCCATATCTTCCCGTGGGTGTCGTAAAAGGCGACAGAGGGACACAGGCAGGAGATGGGCAGCAGCATCCTCCTGATAACAGCAACTATACGACAAAAAAAACTGCGGTTGCCAACCCGCTCGCCAAGCGTGGCAACTATGGCAATATACCCCCATGAACAATTACACAAATAGACGGCCCACAGTCCCCGGCGGCCCCGCTATTCCTGGCTACGGTGGCGACCGTGGTAACGGCGGGGCAGGGGGTGCTAAGAATCTCCGGTGGAGGTTCGGTTGCCACCTACGACGACTCGACCTGGCAACATTTAACGCACGCACACTGAGGACTGACGAGTAGATCCTGGAGCTGGAAGAAGAGATAGACAAGTTGCGCTGGAGTATTATAGGAGAGGGGGAGGACACGGTGATTCTCGAATCCGGCAACTTGTTCTATCACCAAACGGTATTCGCTGAAGGTCATACAGGCTTACGCACCAACCTCGGCACATCCCGATGAGGAGGTGGAGGAAATGTATGAGGATATTTCCAAAGCCATGCATTCCTCCAAAACCCACTACACGGTGTTGATGGGAGACTTCAACGCAAAACTAGGCACAAGAGAAAGCGGTGAGCTGAGGTTAGGGAAATTTGGAGTAGGGCAACGGAACCGAAGGGGCCAGCAGCTGGCCGACTTTATGGAGAAAGAGGGACTCTTTATGATGAACTCTTTCTTCCAGAAGCGGCCCCACAGGAAGTGGATCTGGTCGAGCCCCGACGGTTCGACAAAAAATGAGATTGACTTCATTATGACGACCAGACGCCAACTGTTCAGTGATGTCTCAGTGATCGCAAGGGTGAAAACTGGCAGCGATCACCGAATGGTTAGAGGCACACTGAACCTAAACGTTAAGTTGGAGAGGTCTCGTCTAATGAAGTCAACGCTCCGTCCCCCTCGTGCTCTAATCCAGAATCCCGTAAACTTTCAGCTCGAGTTACACAACCGCTTTCAGTGCCTACAAGATTGCAATGCAGTGGATTCGATATGAATGACAAGCTTGTGGAAACTGTTCATGCGGTCGGAGCTAAGTTCTGCAAGACCCGCCGCAGAAGAACACAAAAACTCTCCGATCACACTCTTAATCTCATGGCTGTTAGACGGGAGATGAGGCTGCAATCGTCAACAGATTTGACAGCGTACAGGCAACTGAACAGACAGATATCCAAATGCATGCGGCGATACTTACGCAACTTTAATACTGCTCGTATTAAAGAAGCGATCGAGCGGAACCAGGGCTCCAAAGTCTTTGCCAGAGATCTGTCTGCACGTAAGAGCCAACTGTCAAAGTTGAAGACTGAGTGTGGCAGCATCGTTTCCGGGACACCTGAGATTTTGAGTGAGATTGAGAGGTTCTATGGGCAGCTGTACACATCATCGTTGGAACCACACGCAAGTGTGAGTAACGATCCAAGAGCAAGTCTTACCCGACACTATTCCGATGATATCCCGGACGTCAGTCTAAGCGAGATTAGAATGGCTCTCCAGCACCTTAAAAACGGCAGGGCCCCAGGCGAGGGTGGAATTACAGCGGAGCTTCTGAAAGCGGGTGGAACACCAGTACTTGAAGTCCTTCAGAAGCTCTTCAATTCCGTCCTCCATGGTGGCATTACTCCAGAAGCGTGGAGCAGAAGTGCGGTGGTCTTGTTCTTTAAGAAAGGCGACAACGCTCTCTTGAAGAACTACAGACCGATTTCCCTTCTGAGCCGCGTCTACGTGCTGTTTTCGAGAGTCATTACGAATCGTCTCGCACGCAGACTCGACGACTTCCAGCCTCCCGAACAAGCCGGTTTCCAAAAGGCTTCAGTACCATAGACCACATACATACCCTGCGGCAGATTGTACAGAAGACTGAAGAGTACAATTTGCCACTTTGCCTGGCGTATGTGGACTATGAGAAAGCCTTTGATTCCATTTCCATTCAGCGGTGCCAAGTTGACTGTCGGTATATCGAAGTGCTGAAGTGTTTGTACAGTAGGGCTACGATGGCTATCCGAGTACAGAACCAGAGCTCGAAACCTATCCAACTACAGAGAGGTGTAAGACAGGGTGACGTTATATCCCCGAAACTCTTCACCGCTGCTTTGGAAGACTTTTCAAGCTACTGGACTGGAAAGGATACGGTATTAACATCAATGGCGAGTACATCACTCACCTTCGATTTGCCGACGATATAGTCCTTATGGCAGAATCGCTGGAGGACTTAAGCACTATGCTCAATGACCTCAATAGTGCCTCCCAACGGATAGGTCTTAAGATGAACATGGACAAAACAAAGATCATGTTTAATGTCCATGTCACACCTATGCCGGTAGTTGTTGGGAGCACTATGCTCGAAGTTGTTGACGATTACGTTTACCTGGGACAAATAGTCCGACTAGGTAGGTCCAACTTCAACCGAGAGGTCAATCGACGGATGCAACTCGGCTGGGCAGCGTTCGGGAAATTACGACATATCTTCTCGTCAGGTATACCTCAATCTCTAAAAACTAGATTGTACAACCAGTGCGTGTTGCCAGTGATGACTTATGGATCTGAGACGTGGTCCTTCACTGCTGGCCGTATGAGGACGCTCAAGGTCGCTCAGCGAGCTATGGAGAGGGCTATGCTCGGAGTTTCTCTGCGTGATAGACTCAGAAATGAGGATATTCGCAGTAAAACCAGAGTGACCGACATAGCCCAACGGATTAGTAAGCTGAAGTGGCAATGGGCCGGCCATATAGCTCGAAGAACCGATAACCGATGGGGAAGGTTAAAGGTTCTCGAGTGGCAGCCTCGTACCGGTAGGCATAGTGTAGGGCGACCCCCCACTAGATGGAGTGACGACCTGTTAAGATGTGCAGGAAGTCGATGGATGCAGGTGGCTCAGGACCGTGATTTGTGGCACTACTGGGGGGAGGCCTATGTTCAGCAGTGGACTTGTGAGGGGCTGTAATGAAAAAATGAATGAACTATTAAGTGGAAAAAGTTGTTTTCCCGATGGATACCGCATTCGCTCAGTGAAGAGCAAAAAGCGGCTCGCGTTACTTGGTGCGTCAGAACTCTCGAAAGATTCGCGCAGGATCCTCAAATGCTATATACAACATCGTATCAGGTGACGTATCCTGGATATACGCGTACGAATCCGAAACAAAAAACCAGTCACGAGTTTGGGTGTTCGTACATGAGTTAAAGCCAACAAAAATTGTTCGTTCACGGAGTGTTGCAAAAAAATGGTGGCCACGTTTGTCTCCAAAACCGTCCATGTTACGACTATTCCTCTTGAGGGACAAAGAACGGTTAATGCAGAATGGTATGCTAGCATTTGTTTGCCACAGGTCGTTTCTGAACTCCGTAAAGAGAACTGCAACCGCCGCATCATCCTCAATCACGACAATGCGAGTTCTCACACAGCACACAGAACCAAAGAGTTTTTAGAGCAAGAAACCATAGAATTATTAGACTATCCGCCGTGCAGCCCCAACCTAAGCCCTAATGATTTCTATACTTTTCCTAAAATAAAGAATAAGTTGCGTGGACAGAGATTTTCATCACCTGAAGAAGCTGTGGACGCCTACAAAACGGCCATTTTGGAGACCCCAACTTCCGAATGGAATGGTTGCTTCAATTATTGGTTCCATCGTGTGGAAAATGTGTCAAATTTCGCGGAGAATACTTCGAAAAGCAATAAATACATTTTTAAATAGTAATGTTGTGTCACTTCCTTGATTCCCGAAATTTTCAGTGCCGCCCTCGTATGGAAAAGGGGAAGTAATATCATATATAATATGTAAGAAGGGGGTGGACATTACAGTATGTTCATCGATGTCCCGGACATGGCTAAACCGATTTAAATGATTATTTTCTTATAAAACAGGATAAATAAAATGTACTCCAGGGGTAATATAAACTTTGACAAAAAAATCTATTCCAAAGGGTAGAAAAAGAGGTGATGAAGAATTCAACGTTATAATGTAAACTACTTAGACGACATGCTGGTCGTTACCTTGAATTTGTGACATTCCTCAGATCACTCAAAAGTGTGTCCCAACTTCGAAAACTAAAAATAATAAAACAATTTTAACATAATAGCTTCTCTATTTGTGGTACAGTCGTCTACTTTACTAAAAGTGTATTTTTAAAATTAAAATAACGCTTATTATTTATTTAGTACTGTTTTAGACGTTGTTCGTAAGTTTGTATTAGTAATATTAATGTTATTTTTTGGCCAATATAAAAATTCTACAAAAACGTTTTTTCCACAAAACATTAAAGGTTATCGGCGATCGATGCCGATCGACGGATGAGGCTTTGTTTAGAAGAATGAAGGTGGAAAATCTATGAAAACCTGCAGTAACTACTCAAATTTAATAGATTCGAGACAAGCAGCATTATTAGTGCTATGGCAATAAATTTGCTCTGTACCGCACCTATTATTCCCCTGGTGTTGCAGTTGTTCATGGACGGCGGCAGTCACTTACCTTAGCCGCATGCTCGTTTGCCCCCTCTTCTATAAAAAAATAACATGACTGCTTAGCGTAGTAGGCAAAATTTTCAAATGAACATCAATAAAATTGTTAATTGTAATTTAAGTGTTGATATACCACGTGCTCGGTTGTGACCAAATTGTGAAGAAATATGCCTGAGAAATTAAATCTTTTGAGAACGTACGTAGGGAATAGGCAAAGACCTCCTCTCAAAAAGAGAGGAGCATAGCATTGTAATGTTTATTATAAGATATATTTTATTCGGTTTTACTTTAAAAATAAATACGCATAATTGACAATACGAATAACGCGAAATAGACCTTTAGCCCATCTCCCTCTGTCGGTCTTTTAGTGGACTACGGTCGGGTGATTTTTTTAAAACTTTATTCGGTTCGAGGTGATTAAGGACAAAGCAAATTGCAAATAAAAGAATAAACCGTTTTATTCGAACGGTTTTGAATCCTTCCATTCCGATTTGTTTTAAATGTCGTCGTTATATGAAAATACATTGTAAGAGCGGGATAAGCTAAATTTGGTAATTTTTTTTTACTTTTGTAGGCGTAAGTATTAACCTTTTACTGGAAAATAATATAATTTCCAATGAGGCGATGGAAAACAATTTTAAAGAACTTATGCAGACATAAAAAAATAAAATGGCAAATACATTGCACTGTTTGTAACGTCCTTTAGCTGCTTTAACAAAAATGTTTTATATTACTGTTTATAACAAATTTAATAAATTGCATTAGTAAAATCTGGTTTTTACTGTCTTTTTAAGTAAAAATTACAGCAAAAATAGCTTCAAATTAATGGCACTTCATCATTGAGTTATATGTAGGTACTACGTAATACTAGAGAAGCTATTCCAAACAAAAAGTGTGCGCTACTCTATATTCGCGCGTGCGCGGGAGTCAATAGGGTCGCGGTGGTTATAAGCTCGTTGCGGTAGCAGTACAGTTCATTTGAACAAAGATGGTATCCTCTTAGAAGTCTGTGGAACAAAGTGAGTGTTCGGAATGCGAAATCTAGAGCATAGTACATATATTATGTCGATGCACTTCATCAATCTTCAGTGGTAATCTTTCTTCGACCAAACGTTGCCACAGCAACGCGAATATTAATTATAGATCTACAGATTTTTTATTTTTAGTTTTACGCACACAAAGTTGCGAGTAACAGCTAGTGAAATATAATTTTTGGAAAGAGACGTAATCAAATTTTTCTCTATACTGGATGTTTCACAAACAAGAGTACACAATAGGATACGATTATAATAAAAATAGCAAGTTAACATTTATTTATATAATGATATACTTAAATATTTTTATATTATTATATAAATAAATAATATAATAATATAAACATTTTTGTAAATAAAATTTTTGTATATAACGTTCTACGAAGCTGTGCGGGTCGAACTCAGTTTGCTCGGGTACTGCGAAGTTTTAATTAAAGCGAGCGTTACTTTTACCTTATAAAGGGTTAACCCTTTATAAGGTAAAGGCAGTATACATGCCACCAACAAAACTATTTTTTTATTCCTGTTTGTATCGTTGACGGTTCTTTTATTTTTCACGTATGTTAACATTGATCATTTTTACTTCATATATGAGTGTCCAATTGACAGATACTTCAAAGCTGTCAAATCAAAGCCCGCCATAATTGCGTGAAAGTGGTGTTTGTCCGACAGGAAATTTCATCTAGTTAGATCTTCTTATATTTTGGCTAAAATGGTAAGATTACTTATTGATTATTATTTTGTATGTATTGTGCTAATGTTTTGCGTGGGATTTTGGCTCTGAACCTTTTGTAACTTGTTTTATTTCAATTTTTATTGGTGGCAGTATCTATGCCACTACCCGTTCACTGTTGTTTTGGTGGCAATATAAATGCCATTGCCTGTTTGTATTTCAGGGATACCTAAATGATGCCGATATTGAGAATGAGCTGGAGCGAATGTTTGGGCTTCCTTATAATCCAGACGAAACGGAAGATGAGTACGAGGGCGAAGATGGCCTAGAAATTTGTTTGGGTATACGTGTGATGTCGGAGGATCCCAATATTATTCAAAATCAAGGAAGTCCAACGCCTGGACCATCAAGACGCAGTCCTGTGAGTTTTCTTTCTTCTAATGATGGTGAAATGAGACAAAATATTGATCCTAATATAGAAGTCCCTAATATTGAATATAGCGAAAGCGAAGATGAAGAAATCTTGCGACCAGTCCGACCATTACAAGTATTATCACCATTACATATATACTATTACGTATATTACCATTACAACTATTTCGGAATCTTATTCGGAATCTTCCACTGACTCTTCCTCCCATGATGAGAATGACAATGGGACGACAATGGGATTTATTCTACTATCACAGTCAATATAAATATAACAGATTTACCGGCATTTGTAAAGGCTAAAAAAAGAGTACAGTAAAGCTTGAAAGTGGAAATTACAAATGGAGATTGAAGAAAGATGTTGGGTTCATGATTTGGAAAGATACAAAAAATGTTACATTATTGAGTACAGCTTTCCATCACAAAGAAAAGACCCTTTGTCAGAGAACAGTGAAGGATGGCAATGAAGGAAGGATGACAAAGAAGAATTTCCAATGTTCTTTGGCGATTACTGAGTATACAAAGAGAATGGGAAGTGTTGATCGGTTCGATCAAAAAAGAAGCACGTATGAGGTTGGACGAAGGAATAGGTGTTGGTGATGCAGGATTTTTTATTTCCTGATCGACTTAGCTATCACAGATGCTTTCATATTGCATTCTGTTTCACCGAGAAATCATGGACGCTTGTCGAATCTACAATTTCGCATCGCAAATGCTAGATTGCTCATAGGAAACTACTCGTCCAGAAAGAGGAGCCTATCTAACGAACCTAATTTCATTGCAAAAAAAGCAACCTACTCTCAGTACTAAACTAACTATCAGAAAGTTGTAGGAGTGCAAGACGATATACGTTACGAAGATGTTGGAAAACACTTGATGGATAAGTGACACACCGCGCAGATGCCGTTTATGTAGTACAAAGTCAAATAACGTAAGAAGTAAGTTTTCATGTACGACATGTAAAGTATTATTGTGTGCTTACCCTTGCTTTACTCAATTTCACACAAAGAACTGAAGAGTACATTAGATAACTATAACTTACGATATACTATATAAAGATATCTACCAAACTATGTCAAAAGCCAAATATTTGATGGATGTCAAATAGTCTCTAGTTGATTAATGTTACTATACCATAATAGCTATAAGTACATTTTTCTAAAAATAAATATTTTTGTGTTGTCAATTACTTACTCTTTTATTTATAATGAAAAATGAATATAAAAATATACAACACATGTAGTTTGCTTAAATTAACAGAAATATCACCCTTCTAGTATGGGCAGAGGCATGTATAGTGCCACCAAATTTTCACATATTCCCCAACATTTTTCCGAGTTGAAAAAAATCTTAAAAATCATAAAAAATGGTTCCATCAACAAACTAAAATTTCTTTTTCGTACCACTTCTACTTTCTAAGCAGTACCGGCTCAGGATTTCTAAATTCCGGCTCAGGATTTCTAAATTAGTAAATTAGTAATTATATATAAATAATATTCTTTTATTTTTCTTATCTTGGTAATAAATTTATTTAATGTAGACAAAAAAATTATGTATCCCTGTGTTTGCAGAAAACAGACATTTTGTTGGTCGTTAATGGAGACTATTACATGATAAAATCGCCAGTTTTTAAAGAAAAAGCACTCTAACGGGCCTCATATCCCTCATGTCGGCAGATAGTCACGCCTTGCTAATATCTTTTAAATTGGGATAAGTATTTTAAAATCAAGCCTGCTGAAAGGAATTTCGTAATGAAATATGCTATTGAGTATTTAACCAACTGGAGAGGCCATGCGCGTTAATTCCTAAACAAAAATTCTGTCAACATCAGGGGGGCGCAAGAAAACACACAACTGTATACTTAACTACAAATGCAAAATTAAATCGTGTCACTATAAACGCATACTACAACATTTGTGTTTGTGTTCATCGCGTTTACGGATACTATCAAATAGTACACTTTTCGATTACACTGATAGCGCAGGCTGAATGCGTAAGCAACGTAAGGCGTACACTATGTCGATATTTTTATCGATAAACAAATCACCATAGTCCGTATAAGTTTTTATTTGATTATGAGTAATACATAGATAAATAATACCACGGTGTTATTTGAAATTCTTTTTTAAAGTATTTAATAATGATCTTCGGAAAAAAGCTTATAAATTATTGAAAGAAACTTTATTATTTTGCTACAGGTTTATTTTACATTATGCAGGATAAAATTTAAAATAAATAATAAATCGAAATAGGAGTTTTAGTTAACTTGTTTTAGAAATCAGGTTTATGAAAAGAAAAATCCTATCAGTTTATCATCTTAGATGGTGTTAACCAGCATAAGTTTTTGTTTTTATTAAAAGGTTTCAATCACAAAACCGCTAGTTATAAAAAGTTATTGATTTTGAAGAGTTATTAAACTGAACACTGTTGAACTATCTGGACAATATTTATTAAATTAAGAAAAAAAGTTTTACACCATATAGCAGTTGAACAAAGTGAACTTTAAAAAGACAGCTGCTTAAAAATAAAATGTGACATCTACCTGGGGCTAAGTATTCCCCAGAAAGATGTTTTTCTGAACTAATGTATAATTGATGGCCGACTTGGCTACACAAAAAAAAACGTTAACTTAAACTAGAGAGTAACCCTGACAAGAAATTGTTTTGTATACCTATTAGTGATAGATGAAATGAAAATAAAACAATTGACGGAGTACTATGAAAGTTCTAAAAGACATTTTGGTTATATGCTATGCATTTAGGTTAATGCCTTTGGCTGCTAGCATGATATTCCGTCAATTGCTTAATTTTCATTAAATGAACATGTTCCAAAAGTTTTACGCACATAGCGATAGGCTTTTGGTGAGTAATAGTTAAGTGTTAGGGCAAAGCATTTCTTGCAAACTTGTGAAGCCTGTTTATGCTATTGTTTTTTATGTCAATGCATTTTTTCAGTTTAATTTTCCTTGGCCTAAGTGTTGGCTCGTACTCGCAGTAAGAGTAGGACTAGTTCGGGCTATATAAAGATTTTTTTTGAATTGCGACTTTCGGGACAATAATGGAATTTTTCTTCTTTCGATGTAGACGATATTGTGCAATCACCAAGATCACCCTAAAATAAATAATTTACTAATTTACTTACGTAAGTCAGAAGATTCAAGATATATATATATATATATATATATATATATATATATATATATATATATATATATATATATATATATAGCTAAATCATTTCACAAAATCCACTACACATCTATATGTAGTGATTATTATTCATCACAAACTGATTTAGTTATTAGGAAATATATTTTCGTTAATATATTTAACTTGTGTAGTAAATTATATTTATTTAAAAATAGATTATTTTTCACTTTATGAACTATGATGGCCATACACTTGGTATTGGACGAAAATATTCACAAAGTACGAGTTTTAACGATAAAATTACTTTAATATTATGTTAAAAATACTCACAGATGAAAAATCACAATGTCCTTTTGTATATTTGACGTTTTTGATTGTTTTTTTTTCATGTAAATACACTGCAATTCGGCATTTTGTCGGAGCTCGATTTACTGACACGATCATTTCGGAATGATGCACGACGCGGAGCAACTAGTTTTATATAACGAGTATGAGTCTGACTCTCGTACCTTTTGCAGAAGGGTAATGCTTGCGATGCCGTCTCCTTTGGTTTAATACTCAAAGAAATAAGCAGTGCCTTTGTAGCTTTTCTTTCGTTTATTGCAGTGAGTGTGTGTGCGTGCGAGCGTGCATGCGTGTGTATGTGTGTGTATGGTCGGGAGAGGTTAATGTCTAGCGGTAAAAATTTTCGGGCTAATGTAGAAGCAGAAGAAATTTGATTTTAAGTTCTATATATTTGATATTTTTCTTGTATTATTCGAATAAAAATAAGCAACGATAGTGACATGAGACACGGAAAATGTACTGACACGACGCATTAAGAGTTACCCTTGTCAAGCGTCACATTGCAGTTAGGATCGAGTAATGTATCGTAAAAGCAGTTCGGTTTATCATATATTTCTGGCACTTCTTGTAGTATTTTGGACAATTCAACAAAATGAGATATTATGTCTAGGTTTATTTTTTATTTAAAATAATGTAATGTTTCGTACGGTGAGTGTAGAGAACCGAATATCATTTTTACTGGAAACGAGGTCATTCAATCTTAGTTCTCAGGGATGACACCGCATCTGCATTTTGATCCTAAATCGAGGATAAATATAGATGTCTATGGGCCATAGTATCCATTTATGATCAGGTGGACTGTGAGCTCGTTTGTCCCACTTATTCTATAAAAAAGTAATGTGGTTGCATTTAATGAAATAGAAAGTCAGTATCAATGAGTCTAGAAATCAGTTATGGATACATATTAGAGCTGTTTAGTCCTCGTTACATTTGTATTAGTTTTTTTGGAGCGCTACATTTCGTCGAATTTTATTTATTTTAGCATTTGTAAAGCTAGACATTTCAAATACACTGCAGAAGCGCGACAGCCCATTAAAACAACGAACATATTGTAATATTAGATTTGCAGGCCTCTATATGGTTTTCTCTTTTATCAGTTCAACTGGTTAAAGAAACTGAATGATAATATGCCCATATCTTGTGGTTTTACCTGACTCGTGTATCCCAAACTTGTAAGCCAGCATATTCGCTCCGACGTACAAATCCCTGTGTTACCCCACAAAACCAGAATGAGTGACTGGTGGTATTATTTCCTAAGTTTCCATACCCGTACTTGGGCACCATGAATTAAAAACTCTTATTTGTGTTATATCTAAGCCGATTTGACTTAAGTGATATCCTAAACTTAAGGGTATAAAGAGAGTCAGAGATGACAATTCATCTGCAGCCTCCTATGTTTGAAGTTGGATATAGATGTCCATATGCTGCAGTAGACATTTTCCGGTGGACGATATGTCTGTTTTTCATTCAAATCATATTTAAAAAAAAAACATTAAAAATTCTGGGCTTCTAGGCTTTACGCTACGCACCTTATTTACCCTATATAGTGCAGGCGTTTTACACACATGAATTGCGATTGGGAAAACATCCAGAGCTGCAACATTGTAGGCAAACGGATACTCATTTCGTGCGGAAATCATCTCCGAGTCCATCTGTGCTGTAGTCAAATTTATAATTAAAGACTTGAGATTTGGCCTCGAGGTCAATATTCGGTGTAGTGAAATATCGCCAAACTTAATGTTTGCAGTTTCAGTACGTGTACGTGAAACTAACGTCACCAATAACTGCTGATATTTAATTCTTATAGCTTAAATTATGAAAGAAAACATTGAAGCGTTAACGCTAGAAAAACCGTTAAAGTTTATATGTTGATTTTGAATAATAAAAGATAAACCTTTTTTCAATAATAAATGAAATCGCTTCTGTTGAATGATATCGATTAAAAGATCGTTTGTACCGAATCATCCGTTAGAATTGAATATCCATTTACATAGTTCATTTATATGAACGTTTATTTACAATAATATTGAAATTCAAGTAGTAGTCCATAGCAACTTTAGAAAATCTTTACTTATTTTAAAGTTATAAAACCATTTAACAACAATTAAAAACACGTTAGTTTGAAATGGAAAACTATTTAAACCTTTACGTAGGTATTAAATAAAGCTTTATTAGCGTTAAAATACGTTACGAGAACAATTACTTTGTTCTGGTGTTTTTTATAGCTTTTTAGTCGCGCCTGATGTCAAACTAATTTTTGAGACATTCTTATCAGTACGGAATAACCATGCATAAATTTTGCCGGGAAAATGTTTGTTTTATTTATGTATCTGTTTTTATAGTAAGAACTTATAAAATTAAATGACTATCAATAGTTTGCATTTATCAATATCAACATCATCACATTACAGTCTTTCGCAAGTCCACTGCTGAACATAGGTGCCCAGCTGAGTTGAATCCGTCGATTGACCTCTCGATGGAAGTTGGACTTACCTGGAATATTTGTCCCAGTTAAACATACTTGTCAACAACTTCGAGCTTAGTGCTCCCAACAACTACTGGCATAGGTGTGACATGAACAGTACACATGATCTTTGTTTTGACCATGTTCATCTTGAGGCCTATCCGTTGGAAGACACTATTGAGGTCATTGAGCATACTGCTTAGGTTCTCCAGTGATTCTGCCCTAAGGACTATATCGTTAGCAAATCGAAGGTGAGTGATGTACTCGCCATTGATGTTAATAGCGTATCCTTTTCAGTCCAGTAGCTTGAAAATGTCTTCCAATGCAGCGGTGAACAGTTTCGGGGATATTACGTCACACTATTCTACACCTCTCTGCAGTTGGATAGGTTTCGTACTCTGGTTCTGTACTCGGGTAGCCATCGTGGCCCTAGTGTACAAACACTTTAGTACTTCGATATACAGACAGTCAACTTGGCACTGCTGAAGGCAATGTAATGCCACCAAAATTTCGACGAAATCAAAGGCTTTCTCATAGTCCACAAGGCAAAGTGACAGCTTGTACTCTTTGCCTTTTGTACAATTTGCCAAGGGTATGTATATAATCTATGTTACTAAAGCCTTTTCGGAAATCAGCTTGTTCAGGAGGCTGGAAGTCATCGAGTCTGCATGCGAGACGATTCGTAATGACTCTCGAAAACAGCATGTAGACGTGGCTCAAATAGGAAATCGGTCTTAAGTTCTATCAGGAGAGTGCTATCGCCTGTTTTAAAGAACAAGACCAACGCACTTCTGCTCCACATCTCTCGAGTAGTTCCGCCATGGCGGACGGAATTAAAGAGCTCCTGAGTTTACTCGCTTTAGTTAATAAAATTAAAGGCATACTTAAACTTTAATTCCGCCAGATTTTAAGAACCTCATTAATTAAAGTAATGTTGGTGATTTTAAATATTATTCTTTTTAAAATTATGTTCTATATATCTATTTAAAATTATTAATTTAATACTCTAGCCCACTACTATCGATCGATATTTTCCACATTTCGTCAGCTAATCTCTTTATCTACTAAGAAGCCGCTTTACACTAGGTACGCTTGCTAGTATGAGTTTGTCAGACAGAAAACTGCCGAAAATAAGACAGATTTTCCAAAGAATCCAGAACGGTTTAAAAGCTGGCAAACCCTAGTAAGAATGGTATATCGAATGTCCATGTGCATATTAAATATGTATAATACTTAGTTTAGGGAATAGGAGTACTGGAAGAAGAGCGAGGCAGAGTTGGCGTAGAACAACGGTAGGCTGTTTCCGTAGCAAAGCGTAGCGGTAATACGAATCGGTGTGAGCGGTGCGAGCATGGGTTGCGAACACTTTTTACCCAAATTCAAAAAACTAGAGGTTCTATATTCGACGCGTATGTTTTATTGCATGTTCACAATTTATCGGAAACGGTTGAACCGATTCCGACGTATTTTTAAAATTAAATAGTTACACTTCAGAGGAGGGGTAGAAATAGAGGAATAATATTAATGTCCTCCAAACCGAATTTCTGCCACGGCGGCCTGCCTCAGCGGAGGCTAGCCATCGGCGCAGGATAGGATTATAGTGCCCAAGCCTACGCGGAAGCACAGGTGCACTCTCTATTCCCTCACTCTCATAATCCGATGGGACGGTAAAAAGACACGACCATGGAGAGATCAGGCGCAGGACCAACGACTTTACGTGCTTTCCGAGGCACTAAGTGAGACACCGCCAACTTCCTGATTCCGGGCAACTACTGAAAATTTCTTGACGGAAAAACTCAATAATTAATTTTTTTGGCCCTAGCGAGGACGGACAGACGGACAGACAGACGTGGCGAAACTATAAGGGTTCCTAGTTGACTACGGAACCCTAAAAAGGGAAAACAAAACGGTATTTGTAAGAGATCTTAGTAATAACGGAGTTCGTACTCTCCAAACAGCTTTCTTTTCGTAAGAAAATCCACTATCCTATAAAATTCAGTTGGTGTCGTAAGAGGTGACAGGGGAAAATAAAACATGAGATGGACAGCATCATCTTCTTGAAACAACTGAAAACCGAGAGTTTATTTAAAGAGGAAAATGTAAACGTCAAATACTGTACAATTTATATTTCCCTTGGAGGTATTTACGTAATTCTTATACTACTTTACATATATGTATTTATTACATTTATATTTTAAGAGAATTGCAGTGCACTGTTCTGTGTACATTAAATTGGATTTTGTAAGTTCTATATTTTCTGCTTTGTTATGTGGTTTAAATGGTTCAGCTAAATTTAGCAGGCGTTCAAATAGACGCCATAAAGCTATGTATTACGTATAAATATAATATTAAAATTAAATCACAACTTTTGGCCTTTATAACATGAGCTTTACAGATCATAATTAAAAATGAGTGCACACATGGCACTAATCAATATTTTTTTTTTCATTTATTTACAGGACCACAAACAGATTCACAATTAAATATATATAAAATATTCAAAACAAAGAAGCGTAATTATCATTATGAATCCAACAGCGCTGGTCTCATTATACATATAATCTAGTGTTAAAGTGGAGCTCATCTTACATTAACTAACTAACTAGTTAACAAGTGTTAGTTAACTAGTTAAGAAATCATGAAGTAACTAATAAACATTATTAATACATGTGTGTGTGTGTGTGTGCGTGCGTGTGTGTGTGTGCGTGTGTGTGTGTGCGTGTGTGTGTGCGTGTGTTTGTGTGTTTTAGAGGTAGGTGTGTATGTGTTATTGCGTGTGAAAATAAAATCATTTTTTATGTGTTACTAAGCCAAGCCTATCAATGACTGATTTCTTGAAAGATGTATGTCGTAATGCAATAATATCGATATCATTGAAAATATTATTGTATGTTTTGGCCATACGGTGGAGTGGAGAACGAATGCCCGCATTCGTTCGGCAGGATAAGGTTGCAAACAATCTATGCGGACGTGTAGACCTCATTAATGATCGAGGAGGTACGCTATAACAAAGTTTGTTTGATATTTCTATAGAGTCATATCTATTATGAGTAAGATCATGTAATAACATTACTTCAAGTTGTGTGCGTCTAGATTTAAGATCAATCAAATTGTATGTTTTTAGTAACAAATTATACGACAATCGTTTGCGGTGGCACTTAAAATGTATGTATCGAAGATATTTCTTTTGTATCCTTTCAAGCATATAATTGTATTTTTCATAAAGTGGATTCCATATTGATACAGCGTATTCTAGCTGACAACGTATCAATGATTTAAATAAATATAAGAATGTAGAAGTTTGTTTAAACATAACACCTGACCTAATGACGAACCCATACATTCTAAATGCTTTATTAATAATGTTCTCTATATGTACATCGAAATGTAGTTTACTATCAAGTGTGATTCCAAGATCTTTAATAGTGTTTTCTTTTGTTAAGGTTATTCCGCAAAGTGAATAATAGTAATTACTAAAATTCCTCTTTCTTGTGAAAGTTATGGATTTGCATTTATTAATGCTCAGTTCAAGTTTATTTTCACTGCAGTATAAAGAGAGTTGATTCAGGTCATTTTGGAGTTTAACATGATCGTCTAAAGTGTTAATAATCTTGTAAATCTTTAAATCATCTGCGTATAAAAGAAACTTACAGTGATGAAAACATTTATTAATATCGTTAATGAATAATACGAATAGTAGAGGGCCAAGAATGGAACCATGTGGTACACCTGAGCTTATATTTACACATGGAGATTCGAATCCCTTAATGACGACCTTTTGAGTTCTATTCGATATGTAAGATTTAAACCATCTCCAAAGGTTTCCTCGTATACCATTAAAGGCTATCTTTTGAAGGAGGATTTTATGATCCACCCTGTCAAAAGCTTTGCGAAAATCAGTGTACACGCTGTCAATCTGTTTATTTGTATCTAGTCCTTCAAAGAGATCCGTTGTATAAATAAGTAGATTAGTAATCGTGGAACGACGCTCAACGAATCCATGTTGTTGCTGTAAAATGGAACTATGGAGACATGGGTAAATAGCTTTATGTACTAATCTTTCGCAAAGCTTCGACAGGGTAGGCAAAATAGAAATAGGCCTATAATTTTCTACGTCTTTCTTGGATCCTCCTTTATATACAGGGACGATTCTGGCTGATTTCCAGATCTTAGGAAAGACACCATCACGTAAACATTTATTAAATAAATAGCATATAGGTTCATCAATAGTATCAGCAGTCTGTCTCAAGAAATAGGCATTAATGTTATCAACTCCAGCACCTTTATTAACATCAAGCACTTTAATTGAGGTATGAACTTCTTCCTTTGAAATTTCTACACTACAGATTAAGGTATCAGGCGTTTGACGGTCATCTATATTAATATCTTTAATTTCAAAGTTGTCTGGTACAGAAGAAGGTTCGAATACTGATTGGAAAAACGTCGAGAAAAGACTACATACTTCAGAAGGTGTATTGGCAGTTACGTTTTTGTAGTGCATTGTGTTGGGTATATCTGAGTTCTTTTTACGATTATTAATGTATGTCCAGAAAAATTTAATGTTATTTATTATACTGTGTTCTACATGTTTGAGGTAAGCTTTATAACGCCGATCCGACATTTCTTTAAATTGTTTTCTGTGTATAGCAAAAATACAATAATTTGATTCCGTATTATATCTTTTCATTTGTATCCAGGCTCGCTCCTTTTTCTTATATAAATTAATAAGTGCAGGAGTAAACCAATTAGGAAAAAGTGACGATTTAATAACTTTAGTAGGCACATGTTTTTTTATTATTGCATATATCCTTTCATAGAAATTAGAGACTGCCTCCTCTACTTCTTTTTCCATGATGAGAAGATTCCAATTAGTATTTGCTATTTCTTCATTAATTTTTGCATAGTCCGCGTGTTTGTAACAATATTTAAGATAGTTTTTATTTTTCAAGCGTTTGAATTCCTCAACAAAAGATACAACTACCTGGAACGGAGGGTGATGTCCATCTGGTGGAATCAAAGGTAATTGTACAGG
The DNA here is from genome assembly GCA_036936625.1 of Parnassius smintheus behrii. Classification (NCBI taxonomy): domain Eukaryota; kingdom Metazoa; phylum Arthropoda; class Insecta; order Lepidoptera; family Papilionidae; genus Parnassius; species Parnassius smintheus. The sequence continues at coordinate 43,981,939 of JAUPFT010000011.1, read as the reverse complement.
AGAAGTTTTGCTACTTATATTATTACTGATGCATAAGTCTAATATATTATTTGTTTTATTTTTTAACGAATTCAACTGATAACATTCAAGTGATGACATAAAGTTAATTAAGTATCTGTGCGTTGGAGTTATATCAGAATTCATAATTGGTTGAGTGAAAATGCCTTTATTTTCCCACTTTAGACTAGGCAGATTAAAATCACCTATTATATAAATGTCATTATCTAAATCATGCACCGCGCTGTGTAAAACGTCTAAATAAGCACGGTATGTGTCGTAGTGCTGTTTAGGTGGGATATACACAGCGCAAATAATCAGTTTACGTTTTCCTATGTTGAGTTGAATCATCAACTGGTCAACAAGAGGTGGGAGGGGTACGTCGGCGGCGGGCAGCGCGAGTGCAGTAGCACAGAGCGCTCGCGACACGGCAACAAGCACGCCACCTCCATCCCGCCGGCCACTGGTCGATCGGTCCCGATCCATCCTAAACACCTGATACCTAGAATCAATGTATTCACTATCGGAGATGTCATTACGCAACCAAGTTTCTGTTAAGATTATTATGTCGTAGGTACTGGAGATAACATTAGTGTAAAGAGTGTGTAGTTTTGTTTTAAGTCCTCTGCAGTTTTGGTAATACAGTGTTAAATAACTATTAGCCATTTAGAATGAATAATTCCTATGAAATTTGAGAGATAAATTAATGTAATATACCATTATTGAGACTGTTGCCAAATAATTTTTACTAAAATAATTAAGTGCTATGTTTTGTACCGTTTTCCAAAATTCCATCAAACATAAATTATTTTCCACTTCATGGTTATAACTCAGATTAAAACCGCACAAGTTATTATAATACATACAGTGATATTTATGACATACTTTATCATAACAGATTAATGCACTATTTTCAGTATAGGAACACACAACTAAAATTATTGTTATTATTATTATTTGCAATTCGCACAAACAAGAGACACGGGGTAAATAACAATAGGCATAGGGTAGACTTATTATTTTTTTAACCGTGATACTGATATATATATTTTTACACGATAAAACAAAAAATGCAAATTGTTATTGACGTTACTACTTGATCTTATCAATGTCTTGTTCGTTACGTATTGCAAATATTGGTGATGAATCGGTTTGGCGAACAAGTACAGTACCATGCTTAATCCAAGTATATTTATAATTATGCTTTTTCGCAGCGACACGGCATAAACGAAATAATTGTTTATTTTTTGGAGTCAGGTGTTCATTTAAATAAATGGTACACGGAGTGCCAGAGATTGAGAGTTGGTCAGATCTGACTCCTCTTACTGCCATCGCCGCCAGAACTATGTTGTCTCGCAATATTTTAGAGGATAATTTAACAATCACATTTTTGGGATGTTGATTTTTCTGATCAAAATGGGGTACACGATGAGCGGAGAGAAAGTCTGTGGCCTTGATAGGATGTTTTATTATTGCACCTATTTTCTCTAATAAGGTTATAAGATTTTCGTTACGGCGTTCCGGGAGATTAGCAATCTCGATATTATATTGCCTTGCCTGTTGCTCCATTGATTCAATTTTATTCTCTGAGGCGGCAATTTGGGAATTCACAGTGCTACCCGCGACAACTTTTTCTTCAAATAACTTCAATCGACTCTCAAAATTATCTTGTCTTTCACCTGAGTAGGTGATAGATTTTTCTATGTCATCCAGTCTAGTAGTTATATCTTTCAGTGAGTTGTTAATAGACGAGATTAATTTACTCATTTCGTGCTCAAGTGTCGCGTTAACAGCGTTTCTTATGTGGAGACGCCAGTAACTTAAGGTATCTTCGATAAAGATTTAGTGGACTGTAATTTTGGTGCATACGGCAAAGGGGAAAATAAATAGGTGGGATAGCACGCACTGACCTGATGAGGGCTGCCGCGCCTTCCTCCTGGAGTGTCTGCTATACAGCTAGCTCGCCACGTGGTTCGGCGCACACGCACTCTCGGAACAGTCTCGTGAAGTCCCACACTCTCCACCTTTGCCCTTACGGGGGCGTCTCACACTTTTATGAGTTACAAAGACACAATGTCTGATGCGGTGAATATTAAACATAAACAGGAGAACTCAATGTTCATCCTGCGCGGTTTGCGGTTAATATATATAAGACGCGACGGGTGGCCGTGCGCTGCGGATGGCGTAATATCACTTAGTATACTGACGCGCGCCGAGATCCTCTTTTCCACCTCGGCGGCAGCGCGTGCGGTAGGAAAGGGAAGGAAGGAAGGAAACAAAAAATATGCACTAGTCATGTTGATAAAGTAGATATAACTTAGGACGAACTCAATGCGATATGTAATGTAATGTTGATAAAGTAGATTGTTAACTGGCGTTACCATTTCCTCCCGCCCTTAAAGGGTCACCTTTAAAAGACAACCGTAATATAAAAAGTAAAAGGAAAACAAATAAATAAGCGGTATATAAAGTGAGAGGATGCGCTCAATGCGCATGTCTCATCTACGAACCTTACTTGGTAAGCGAGAAAATGTATACATAAATATAATATTGCGGTTTAATACTTTTTTAATATATATAAATATAAACTTAATTCCTAATTTAGATAAATAATTATAATCAAAATAATCGTGATTTATTGTCTTGGGAGAGGGCAAATACGAGCAACAGGACAGAGATATGTTCCCTTAGTAGTTCTCACGATGCGGCGTGCTGAAAGGATCCAAAATTTTTGACGGAGCAATGACAATAACAATTCAGGCCCAGCGTGTAAATTTTTAATATGATAATAGTCAATGATCATGTTCACTACATGATCACTGCGCGGGAGTATAATTGGATGTTTTTGCGTGTAATCTAATGCGGAGTTCGAAAGACGACCACCAATGCGGATTAAACCATTCTCAATAAAAGGCCTTAAACGATTGAAAGCGGGCGAGCAAGGTTTGTTACCTTCAATATTTAAATATTCCACTGCAAAATGCTGTTTTTGCAGGGCGCGGAGGATTATAACCTCAGAGAAACTGAGATCATCAGCAGTCACTACAGTAGTGCTGCGGCGGGGCAATAATTTAGCAAACTTACACACGTACGCAATTATACGTAGAAGTTTACTCCAAGAAGAGATGCGGAATGCGAGCTCATAAATCGCAGAATTACAGACGGATGTGCACACAGTGTGCGACAAAATCTTCTTCTCAGGCATATTTGCAATAACCTCATTGTCTAAAGTACGAAGAGGCCATTGAGATGGACCTAACGAAGTCCACTGAGGCCCATGGAGCCACAGGGGGTTTGAAACTAATTTATTTGGCGTAACGCCACGTGAAAGTATGTCAGCGGGATTCTCAGTACCTGCGACATGATAAAAGTTATCAGCGCGAATATTGTCGGTAATCTGAACAACGCGGTTTGCAACAAAGGTCTGCCACTTGTGTGGCGAACTCTTTATCCAGTACAGAGCTACTTTTGAATCTACAAAGGCATAGACTGATATTGCAAGGTCAAGAGAATAATTGTCGAGTACTCTGCGAAGCAATACCGCTCCACAAAGCTCAAGGCGTGCAATAGATAGTGGTTTCGTCGGTGCGACATTAGTCTTTGCACAAATCAACTGGACGGTGTTACCATTGACGCTCTTTACATGTATGTAGACTACGGCACCGTATGCGTGCTCGCTGGCGTCGGAAAACCCCAGGAGTGACGCAGTACAGTTTTTGGATACACCAACATGTCGCGGGATACGTAAATCATTAAGAGCTGGCAATTCAGCACAGAATTGCCTCCACATCTTAATAATTGGCGGTGGTGGTATGTCGTCCCAATCTAAATTAAGTTGCCAAAGCTGCTTTATTAACAATTTGGCGTACGCGACTGTGTGAGCAACGAAACCCATTATGTCCCACAGGCGAGCGACAGTAGATAAGATGGCGCGCTTAGTGCACGTCACATCAGCGGGAACAGATATCTTAAAATAAAAGGCGTCACTATCGGTAGACCAATGCAAGCCTAGTATTTTATGTGGCATTGATTTATCGAACTCTACTTCTCCTGTAATTTTATGGGAAGTAGGGAGATCATCTAAAACAGATCGACGGTTGCTATGCCATTTTATCAGGTTCCATTGGGCACCCTTGAATAAGTCTATCAGCTGCCGAGAGGTCTCACTGGCCTCGGATTCACTGGGCATAGAGAACGCAATGTCGTCCATATATAGCGAAGTAAATGCGATACGACTCGCAAGCGGATACTTTGCGCCGTCGTCATCAATGAGCTGTCTTACCGTGCGCAATGCATGGTATGGACTCGAAGTTAAACCGAAGCACACGCGATTGAAGTAGTATAACACAAGTGGGTCTTGTGGACGGAAGCGGTATAGGAAGCATTGGTAACGACGATCAGAATCGCGAACAACTATTTGCAGAAATTGTTGGCGACAGTCGGCTGTCATAGCGATTGGATGTAAGCGGAAAGTTAAAATTATATTGAACAAGTCGCCTTGCAAATTTGGTCCTGAATGCAGAATATCATTTAATGATCGCCCAGTGCTAGTCTTACTGCTAGCATCCAGGACGATGCGCAGACGCGTTGACTTCTTATCTTCGCGTAAGACTCCATGATGCGGTATGACATATATTGGAGCGGGTTCATGAGAGTCATACGGCGGTGCGGGGGATATATAATTTTTAGCTAAGTATTCCTTTATGACGTCATCATATGCTAACCTTAATGTAGGCGAGGCTTGAAGTTTCCTCTCCAAGCACATGAATCGTCGTCGAGAGGTTTCATAAGAATCTCCGAGAGAGTAAACGTCATCTTTAAATGGCAGGCCAACAATATATCTACCAGTAAAAGGATCGCGGGATGTCGTAGATTTATAAAACTCTTCACATTCAATGTCTGAAGGACACTGAATGGGCGGTGCGGAGGGTGGCTGTTCAAGCTCCCAAAATCGTTGCACTAATTTGTCAACGATAGGAGACTCTAGAACTGAGCAGCACGTTAAAGAATGATTTACCTGAAGTGTCGGCACTGAGCCCATAATAACGTAACCAAATACCGTATTCAAAGCCGAGGGCCCGGACAAGTCGTTAGACGAATAAATTACGTCTGGACATAGTAAGTGCGGGAAAAGGGATGCGCCTATCAAAACATCAATTTTATTAGGCATGCTATAACATTCATCAGCGAGTCTTATGCCATGTAAGTGTGATAAGACAGATGTGTCTACCACAGCGGTGGGCAAAAGGTCGGTGATTTGATCAACAACTAGCGTTGAAATATTGAAGTTAATATTCGAGTCGAATCGTGAGAAAATTTTAATATCAATCGATTTCGATTTTACAATTTTTTCAACTCCACCGAATCCCTTTACTACAGTACATTCGGTATCGTGTTGTTGAACGCCTAAACGATGACAGCACTCTTTAGTCATAAAATGGCTTTGAGCCGCGGAGTCTAATAATATACGAATAATTTGTTTCTCTCCCTTAGCATCGTAAGCAAATACTTGAGCGGTTGATAATAAAACAGTTCTCTGCGAACGACTTGCGCGCGCGGGAGGCGGTGAACGTTGAGAAACATTCTTGAACGAAGTACACAGCGCGACGTCTGAACGTGCACCTGCGGTGAGAGGTGGCGAGTGTGCGGGCGCGTGGGTTGTAGACTTCAGTGTAACTGGCTGAAGCGGTGGAGAACGCGCCAGCGCAGGGGAAGCATTATCGCTTCTGCGGTGGAAGTGCAACAATGTGTGATGTTTAAATTTACAAACTCGACAACTATAATTTGAAGAGCAACTAGACACTCGATGACTTAAACTGAGACAATTCACACATGCATTGTTACTCTTTACGCATTTAAATCGTTCCTGCGGCGTCATTTTATTAAAGTCTGCACACTTAAATAGGTGTTGATGCACAATATTATCGCACAGACACTTTGAGCAACTAGTCGTCGTGCTTACGTACGCCTGATACTTCGGCGACGAAGTATTATTACAGCGACGATTATTACCGTTACCTCGTCGATTGTTTGGTGCGCTATTAGAATTTGTACTAGAATCGGTGCGTTGCAAAACTTTGGAGCGGGTCTTAATAAAATTTACTAAATCATCAAAGGTAGGTATCATCGAGTTATGACTATATTCGAAAGAGCGAATGGTATCCGGGTCCAGCTTCTTAAGCGCGATATGAAGAACAATTAAGTCCGCGAGATTATCTAACTTTAAGTTTTGTAAAGCGCGCACTGCACTTATAAAGTTATCAGTAAATAAATCAAAATTATTTGCGGTGGCCGATTGCAATGGCTTAAATTCGAACATCTGATTAATATATGTAGATGCTAGCATACGCCGGTCTTCATAATTATTTGTCAACGAGTGCTTGCAATAAAATTTTATAATTTTCAGCGCAAGGAGTTATACCTGAGCATACAGATAGGGCTTTGCCCGTTAGTTTACCTAGCAAATAGTATAACTTTTCAGCGTCGGTAAGCGATGTGTTGTCATGGACGGTTGATTTAAAGCTAGCATAAAATAAAGGCCATGAGCGAATGTCACCCGAAAATGGCATAAGTTCGATAGGCGGAAGTGTGAATCTGGCTTTAGATGGTGTACTAGTACTTTGTGAATTAGATTGCGAATATTGTAAATAAAGCCTATTTATTCTACCGCAAAGAGACTCAAACGCAATGAGGCTGTTATAATCAGGTTTAGCAATAGGGTTTATTTTTAATAAATGTGAATTATAATTATCTAAGACCTGTTTAAACTCAATACGTAAAGCATTAATATTAGAACTTCCATCAAGAAAACGCTCCATCGTGGAAGTGTTTATGTGGATGTCCGAGGACATATCATATATTTTTTGCACTATTTCAAATAAAGCATCTCGTTTAGCTAACAATAAAACCAACTCAGCATCAGGTGTGCCCTCATTATCCGAGGAATCGCTATTATTCGATGCTATTTGTTTTTTAGGCGGCATTACAACTTAAGTTATGCGGCGTAAAATAATATAATTATAAGCGGGTAGTCTGTAAGCGACCTCGCTACGCGGTTGAATTATTAAATATTAGTTTTGTTAACGATGAACTTTAATTGTTAACTTTTATAATAATTATGAAGTTATTTATAACGAATATAATGCTTAAATATATGTGCAAATAATAAATGTAATTTAACAGTATAATCTATAGATTTAGTTAAAAGTTGATGACGTGATGTGAACATACAACAAATAATTTATATAGATAATTATATGCTTATTCATTCTATGAATATAGTTTTAAAATTACTATGAATGTCACCTATTAGGACCTATTCTAGTGTTCTAATAAGGGCGGGGTTAATCCGAAGTCGGATTAAAATATAAATAATTAATTATATAAACGCTTATTACGATAACGATCTAATAAGGGCGGAAAGTCAAGGTCAATCCAGCGAGAAGGACCATTAAAAATGGAGACGCCAGTAACTTAAGGTATCTTCGATAAAGATTTAGTGGACTGTAATTTTGGTGCATACGGCAAAGGGGAAAATAAATAGGTGGGATAGCACGCACTGACCTGATGAGGGCTGCCGCGCCTTCTCCTGGAGTGTCTGCTATACAGCTAGCTCGCCACGCACTCTCGGAACAGTCTCGTGAAGTCCCACACTCTCCACCTTTGCCCTTACGGGGGCGTCTCACACTTTTATGAGTTACAAAGACACAATGTCTGATGCGGTGAATATTAAACATAAACAGGAGAACTCAATGTTCATCCTGCGCGGTTTGCGGTTAATATGTATATATAAGACGCGACGGGTGGCCGTGCGCTGCGGATGGCGTAATATCACTTAGTATACTGACGCGCGCCGAGATCCTCTTTTCCACCTCGGCGGCAGCGCGTGCGGTAGGAAAGGGAAGGAAGGAAGGAAACAAAAAATATGCACTAGTCATGTTGATAAAGTAGATATAACTTAGGACGAACTCAATGCGATATGTAATGTAATGTTGATAAAGTAGATTGTTAACTGGCGTTACCATTATGGTTTCAGCGATGTTTGTGTCCAGCCGATTCTTCCAAGCTGCAAGCTGTTCATTTATTTTTTGCTCGACAACCTCCACTACGGAGCTCGCCATATCCGATTCGGATTGTTTACGCTTACGTAGGTTGACAAAGCAATCAGTATCTCGGATATTAAGCGCTGAGTTAGGAATATCGGGGTTGGATGCACATTTAAAAGTAGCCGATGGCTGTGTACGTTGCATTACGGCAGCAAGATGTAATATAGCTTGCCTTTTCAAGCACAGCGTTGTAAGCGATTCACAAGAGATGCGCAGGCTATTTATCACTGCACACACAAGACACACAAAGGCGAACTCAGTCACTAACTAGTTAAGGTTCTAATTAGAGTGCACGTATTCACCAAGCTAAACTGTTCGTATTTTACACGTCTGCGCAAGACTGACTCCACACGGCGAAATATATCTGTAATATATCTATATAATATATCTGTAGATCTGGGAAAGAAAGGTTCTCGAGTGGAAATCTCGTACTAGTATTATTAATATAACAAATTTTTAAGAAATTTGGGATAGTTTTTAGCTTCATTTTGTTATAAAATATCGTTTATATATTATTTTATGTAAATAATGTCATAAAAATTTGTTAACTGTGTAAGCTCGAAACAAAACAAAAAGTTTTAAAATATTTGTAGAGCTCCTTGTAGCGAAACGCATATTCTAATTTGTATTCCACAAGACTAGCTTCTGAAAAATTTTGTTTTAAAAATGAGATCATGTATCACGATTGGAGTTGAAGTTATCCTTTCGAGAGTTTCAAAAATCGGTATATATTCACCATATTTAATTTTTAACAAAAGTTTCATTATTTTATGCCAAATAGATTTTAAATATTTTGTATTAAATTTTCAATGAAAATCTCTTACTAAACTACAACACTGTCTTAATTTGTTAAAAGTTTACTAGGTTACTCTTTATCAATTAAATGAAAATATATGAATGTCTTCGACATGTGTGAATAAAACTTCGTAGGTCGTATTTCATTTAAATTTTTCGAATATTACTGCTGCTTCTGGGGGTTGTTTTTTTATAGAATAAGGGTGACAAACGAGCACACATTCCACCTGATGGTAAGTGGATGCTGCGGTTCATAGACATCCACATTTATCCTTAAGAATCAAAACGCAGATGCGTTGTCCCCGCTGAAGACTAAGTTAGAATGCCCCTATTCCAGTAAAAAGGTTCTTCGTATTTCTACACTCACCAAACGAAACACAGCAGTATTAAGCTGCTATTTGACGTTGGTATTCTGTGAGAGCGTGGTCCTTCTCCGGTGGAGCCGACCCATTCGTGCTCCAATCATAATATAGCTGCAATGTGGCTCTACCACGTATAACGGTTCCTCTGATCGGAGAAGAAACCTTTTTAATTCAAAATACCTAGTTGTTGCTCGACGTACTTGTGGATCTTTCATGTCCATTCAAAAATAGGAACCGTGCCTTGTATTTTGCGGGGATTTTTGGTTTACTGATGGAAATGTCGCGAAGATCCTGGCAATTTCACAGACTGCAGGCTCTCAGGTATTTCTTGTCAGCTTTATGTTATTTTACGCAGGCTTTTATTGATCTTTTGATTTGCCTTGTGCTTGGCTTTTATAATCTAGCTTATACATTCCTGGATTGTTACTTGACGGATGATGTAAATATCGCTATATTTTCGGCGAGTACACGAAGAGTGCCGCAAGATGTAGCCAATATTGCCTGTTTGTCCTTTACATATTGATACAGCAGGTTCACGATCGACTGTAGCCAATTCACGAAATCACTGTCACGTAGGCATGGAACCCTAAGCTTGGTCATGCAATACTTGCTTGACAAATCGCTTATGAGATTTTCTTACGGTAGTTTACCATGACGGATGGTGGTGACATTCTCCGTTTAAATATTAGGTAAGCTTTCGTTTGACTTTTTGTTCGACTCGTTGGTGCCCCCAACGAACGCTTGCGACCAATTAAGGCCGACAGCGTTTCATCCCCTTGCCTTGAAAAGCACGTAAAGTCATTAGCCTTGCATCTGATCGTTTCGATCGTATCGGATTGCCATCATATCTGATGGAATAGAGACTGAAATTGTGATATTTTATATTTAAGCGAACACTACACATTTAAATAATACTAGTTTTTACGGATTTTATCGCGTATATTTAACTTTTTAAATACCCGACATTTCGAGCACTTTACAGCACTCATGGTTACGGGGGAGACTGAGATGTTCAATTTTAATCATAGATTAAAATTATATTTGTTCCAAACTATGCAAAAAAAAATTAAGAAAAATTAATAATTAAAAACTAGTATTATAAGTATTATAAATAAATAATTAATAAATAGTACTAGTTAAAGTAAAAACTAGTATTATTTAAACTGCAACTGTGGTCGAGCACACAATTGTAAATTATAACCCTGTTCTGCGCAGATCGTAAATTCGGCTTGGAGGACATTGTTTATTTAGGTTTAAGGGGATATAGTAAGTCAGCTCAAATTCTAATTTCGTCCCCACTTGCCCGCACGTCGTATGCTATGTACCGACATGTTTGTAATCACTAATACTGTAAGTAGAAAGTTCATTAGACACTTATTTCATTAGGTTTATCATATGTATGCCTGTTTCTTAACGCCAGCCAGTCGCTTCTTATTTTTATTACGGTTATTTCCCATTTTAATTTTACGTCGTCCTGTTGCGTAATGTATATTCTGATCGTAAGCGACACAACCTCCCCGTTCAAAGGCCGAAGCGAAGTGACTTCCAGGTATATATATAATGTACTCTGTGGAAGTGACCGTGCGGCAGGAATCACGCTTCAAAAGGCCGATAGTTTAGGTAATTTCTTTTTACAGTGAAAATAATGGTAATTTAAAAAAAAAAGTAAATAACATAAGCACTGCTTTATAGTTAGTTCGGTTAGTATGCAAAGAATCATGATCTTATTTAAAGTATTTTATGAATAATAGCGGTTTATTGTTTATTTTGGAGCACATAATCCTTAACGTTATTCCTCAACTTTACCATATATTTAGTTCAAAATTAATGCTGCAATATTTTCGGCATAACGGAGGATCTTGCTAAGCCATTTGAGATTATATTTCACCTTAAGACGACACATCGAAAGCGCTATCGCCGTACTGATCGGGTCGGGGACATAATTTCTATAAAAACTTGAAGAAACGCCGTCATAAGGTCTAAAATTGCGTAGCGCCCGCGACGATTAAAAGCGCTTAGAAATTGTCAGGATCTTAAAATATTTTTTAAAAAATTATTGATTTAAGTTATCAAAATAATGAGCAAATAAATTATGAATATTGATGTTATGAATATATTTAAGTGATTCCCAAGCATATAGATCAAACGATTTCGTTGTAATTTCAACTATAGTGATTTTTTAGAGGTGTTTTCAATTAATTATGATCGAGTCAAAATTATACAATCGTGTTTTTGAGCAATCAAATTCAAGATAAAGACATGAATTTACCTATATCAAAATCCCACTTTCGTTAGTGGTGTCATGGTCCTATTCGATGAAAGGAGGTGCATTTTTTCACGGTGTCGCCTTAACAGCTGGTGGACATACCAATGTTTCTCTGTAGTGCAAGATATGATAATAAGTTTTAAGTAAGAGTTAAAATGCGCGGCAATCATTATAAAATAGATTTTTTATTCTATATATAGTTGATATTTTATGCAATAAATCGCAGCATAATAATGTTTTTTATTAATAGTGTTACGAGCTTAGAGGTAGATCTCCAACCCGGTGGTCCGACCAAGTCAAAGAAGTCGGTGCGCGAAATTTCTACGATGCTCTCCGTATGGCCAGCGATAGGACCCGGTGGAGAGAGATCATAAACTTACTCTCCGTGATGACGATCACGATCCCCAGTCATGAGGGACCGACTAGAGAGAGAGAGAGAGAGAGAGTTACGAGCTTGGGGTTCATGACAGAAAAAAACTGCCGATTGAATTACCAAAATTGACACTTTTATTACTCCTGAATTACACATTACTGAACACCAATTACAGCTTGAAAGCACACGAATAAATAATCACTTTAGTTCGCAGTTATATAGCTTCGAAGTGTTTCACTCGTATCGCCAACCAATTCAATATTTCAATACTGACTCGGTTGCGGCCTTAAACGGCTTTATATAAGGCATCTTCCACCGAAACATCCAAAATGTTCGAGCACATACCGGTCCTGACCGACTAGGTGTAGTGTATTTATCAACTTTTAATGGTATATACATGTAACAGAATTGGTCAATATAACACAATATAATAAATTTATTAACGAGTATGCCAGGTTTGAAGCGTGCAAGTTTCCGAATACTTCTTCTTTTCAAAAAAATTTAACAAGCACCAATTTATAAGACATCTTTCTATAAATTTAATAAGGAATCTTCGTGACACTTACGGAAAAAATTGCAGAAAATATGTCAAGGCTGTAAAAGTTAATTCGATATTCGTTCGAGATTTCGATGGATGATTAAAAGTATTGCAGTGTAGTGCTCCCACGTTAATATACTTTAGTGTTAAGGTAGAATAATGAGGCAGTCTAATTAAAGTTTTAGTACCAACCACATGTCTCCTTCATTAACACCTTTCCTATATTACATGGCGACCCTGCCAGGCGGTGCGCTGCAACAATGCATGCGCACCGCCGGGCCAAGTTAAAAGGTGAAAAAAAAAACTTAATTAAATAAGGAATAAAAAAAGAATTATATACGGAATGGATGCAATACCGGATTTGACAATAATAAATAAGCCGCCGTGACTGAAATTCGATCTGGAGGACATTACATACATTACGTCAATGCACTTGGACCACGCTTAGCCCAAAAATATTGGTATAAATGGAAATTTGTGAAACAAGTGATAGGTGGAAAGCCCATTGCACACGCAATCACAAACCAAATATCAATAACATGCTAGATATTCGTTCCACGATTGAAAAGGGAAAGAAGTAGTTGTATTCTAGCGAGCATCACCCAGAAGGATGTGAAAATTGAGCCGGAAAGAATAAAGAAGAATTTGAGGGGTAAATTCGCACTTGTGTGATTTTTAATTCCATTTAAAACTTTAATAATTTGAAATTTTTTAATGTTGTTTTTGCTTTAAAAAAAAGTTATGTATAAAATTTTCTGTATTTAAAATATGATTAAATTGATGATATAATATTAGTATTTACCAAATAATTCCCGATTTAATTTTTTTTTAAATATTTATATTACTGAAAAAATAAGCACAATGCAATACTTATAAATTAATCAATAATCTAGCACTTGATTTTATATTCAATTTTATTCGGTTATAGTTTTATATTATTTTTATTACTGTGTCCTGCATAACATGAATGAAATTATACGAAGATTACATTTTTACGTATTTACATTTACAATTGTTTATCATTAATTAATTTTTCATATTTTGTAGTTAACATATCACTGATGATACATTTCGTGTGTGTGTTTTTATGTAGTAAATTTTATTTAAATGTACACAATTTTGAAAAGAGTTATAACCTATTTGCTATTATTGTTTTTTTTCTTCTCTAAAGGCATTAAATCATTAATTTATATAATAACCTACCTAAAATATTAAAAATTGTTCTTTATAATGTTTAAATAAATTAATCTATCGTTGTGTGAAGTTTATAGCTGCTATAGTGATTTTTTTAAAAAAATGCATTTTTTATAGCAAAAGTATTTTTTAAAAAAAGCTAATGCATTTTGTGATGTATGTAAAAGTAACATAAATATTGACAATGTACGAGTAACTATTTCTAAACTTCTGTGTAAATTAAGGAAATGTTTAAAACTATCCTTTTAAGGTACATTTTACTTGCATTCATATTATAAAATATTGTAAAAGTTATCCTAAAATTAGGCGTGAATCACACCGTGTCATCCTAGTTCGATGTAATTACAAACGATGCCTTATACGTACTTTGGAATTTAAAACAAACTTGTCTCCAAATATTTGCGGTGTTAGGATTACAATTTGTATTTTGATCTGTGTGTTGCTACATTAATTATAATGGTTACGTTGCTTAACATTGACTTCTTTGTTCTGTTTATCTTAATGTGAAATGTAATAATTTATTTTCGGTTTTATATTGTTTGAATATTTAAATCATAAGATTTTAACTATTATAATTTGTTATTTTCTTGGAAAACAGTACTAATTTGAGTAGATTATGAAAGTATTTTCTTCGGATAATACAATTTTGAAACTCACTACATATATAAGCACAACTAATTGATTTAAAGTTTGTTGTTCCCATATTGTGAACCTCAATTCCTGACTGACACTGTAACTAAATATTATACGAGATTATTTTATGATATAAAGTAAAAGATGTGACTAAATGTATGGTTAAGTTACGGAATACATAATTATAAATGAAAATATTGATAATGTATAGTTGAGAGAGTAAGATAAAGAAAATTATCGGAGGTTAGTATATCCACATACAATCAGCCTGATCAGCTGAGAGTTTGGAAAACCTAATAGCCGATTAATTTTTTAAGGTTGTTCGGACACGATTAATTGCGGAATAAGTTTTAATGTATTTTAATGAGGGAAATGATAATTTATTATGAATTGTATAGGAATATTGTCCACTATCTTGATCATGTACGTACGCGAGCCGTGTACGTGAAAGTTACGGTACAATTTTAAATAATGAATTACATGAGCTGAAATGTAAAGACGTGAATTAAATGATATTGGTAATTTTCTTGATCATGTATATACGCGAGCCGTGTACGTGAAAGAAATGACATACATGTGTAATGAATAGCTAAAGTACTAGCTACTAGCCAGGCAGACGTTCTGCTCTTTTCGACGACCCTTTGTCATAGCCTATTAAAATCCTAAAATTTGCAAAAAATATGTAAGTCACTCATGGTAAAAAAAAACTATCCTATCTGTCAAGCTGGACCAAACTGCGCACGGTGTGCGAATTTTATTAAAATCGGTTGAGTAGTTTAGGTGCCCATCGCGGACAAACTACGTGACACGTAATTTATATATATTATCATTATTGTCCTGACTAGATAAATGGTAGGCATAATAACAAAATGATTAAGGAT
The DNA here is from genome assembly GCA_036936625.1 of Parnassius smintheus behrii. NCBI lineage: Eukaryota > Metazoa > Arthropoda > Insecta > Lepidoptera > Papilionidae > Parnassius > Parnassius smintheus. Next base: position 43,966,795 of record JAUPFT010000011.1, on the reverse strand, counting down.
ACGAATAAATAATATTGTAAATTTTCGTGAAAATCAAAACATAATTTTATGTTATACATAATTATGCCTGATTATGTCAATTATACTACTGTGACTATGCATTTCTGCGTGCTAGATATGTCTTAGATTATAGTTTTCATAATGATATTAACCTTTTTCAGAATAATCTTAAGGATCTATTTTAAGAATTGGGAAAAAAAATATAGCATATTTTTTATTCTTTTGTCGTGGTAGGTGTAGTGTAGTGCTCCCACGTTAATATACTTTAGTGTTAATGTAGAATAATGAGGCAGTCTAATTAAAGTTTTAGCACCAACCACACGTCTCCTTCATTAACACTTTTCCTATACCAGCTGTAGTTATATTAAAGTACTACATACTTAATCGAAATGTATTTTACTGTATTTCTCGGGAGATAGAGTAAACGATGGGCTTTCTCACCATCGTTTACTCTATCTCCGAACACATAGCTAGTCATAGAACGGAATAATTACATTGTTCATTGCAATTTTAAGTGCTGATTTACCACGTGCTCGGTAATGAAGAAAAATATCGTGAGAAAATATGCATATCAGAGAAATTTTATAAAAAATAATATATATATATATATATATATATATATTTATATATAAACATTTCTTTTCCAGCAGCTGGAGCAGCACGGCCATAGTGGCGCAAGGGGGCGTGTCTGTGTCCGCGCGCTATGATCAAAATGCTCACCTTCTATACAAATGGCCGTCCATGCGAATTAGTGCGCTGTCGACCGTCATCGTGAAATATTATCAGAATACCATGTTGTTCAGTGGTTTCTTGTAAAAACCGAAGCTAAAACAAAAACTTTGTTAATCATGAAATCACTTACCATACCTAAGTAAAAGTATTCAATTATATTTATCTTTAAAATCATATTAAACAGCAAATCGTAAAATATTTCTTGCTCTTACTACGTTATATTTGATTTCGAATATCACAGTCACTGTAATATTTTTGCAGTAAATACATTGCTCCGTAACCAGTACCTTAGTATGACGCCAAGTGACTGAACAAGCAATGCAAATATCACAAAATGATACTTTATTTATGCAGATATATGGCGTAGTACGGCCGCTGTATCTTGCGACGAGCTAGTTATGTGCTTGTGTAGATCCACAATCGACTATAATGTGGATTGGTGAATTGTTATTATAGTTTATCTCCAATTTGTCAACCGTTTCAATCCGATAGGAAGACCGACGTGACACAATGTTTTTTTACTTATTTTAATTATTTTACAGCAACTACTACGCTGAATGCGTAACCAACGGTCGTGAAGTAAGTTGATTAAATTTTAGGTTATTATTACATTTTTACCTACATATTAATTACTTTTATTACACTATTCTCTGGACATATGGTATTTTATTTATTTTATATTCAGGGCCCAAAAAAATATTAGTACAATTTTGGTATAAATGAAACAATCGTTAACTTTCCAATTTAGTCAATCACTAACGTATATGTAAAATAAATGGCTTTTTTACAGCACAACGATAGTGACCGATATTTTTGTGTGAGTAAGTGGCACGATGAATGGTAAATGCACGCTGTGCTTTCAGAGATATGGTTTAAAATTGATTATGTAGTACGTTCTGATTTATAAAATGCGAGTGTGTGCGCGACTGTGTATATATTGCTTTTACTGATGTGCATATGTAGTAGTTGGCGCGTGGTAGGGGCCAACTGGAGACACCGGGTTCCGATAAATTTTCAACTACTGAGCATATCTCCTTATTTCTTATATCTATGAGCACGGCGTATATATCCTTTTCCTAACCACATGACTTTACTCATGTGCCCTAACACTCTCTCAGACATAAGAACAGGCGTGTGCCCAGCAGTGGAACGTATATATGGCTGTAAGTTTACTTACTTTCTTTACGTAATTAATCAGAAATAAAAATAGTGACCAGCATTTTTAATATTACCAAATAATTCTAATCAGGATCGTGCTTACATGGATAAAAATTTATTCCAAGTCAAATATTTTTATTTTATTATCAACCTACACAAACATTTTATCCAAAAAATCCGATTTAATAAAACAAGTATTCAAAGAACCTCATTAAATTAAACATTGAACACTTCTGTTGCTATTTCAACGTATGATCCATCAATTCACAATCAGTTCACTGATGAACGTATTTGATGAAGAATTTTACATTTCGGAGTGTAGAGTGTACACAGGAGTCGCACGACTTAATTCTTTCCTCTTCGTTTCTTCATCGGACTATCAAATGATCGGCTTGTTTCGTTTGTTGTCGACATACGAGTACCACCTATTCATACCAAACGGTTTGCTTACTCGTTAATAATGCGTAAAACTACGTAATGGAATAATTTGTACGCATCTGCCTTGGATGAGATTGGGAAGGAAGATGGATTGGGAATCAATACAACAGCGGGAGACGCGGCGACACTTGAGATCAAGGGTTATGTTTTTTATTAAATTTAATTATAGATATATACAAATATATTTCTACCAACTATATAAACTTTTAAAACAATAAGTATTTTCGCTAGATTTGTTTAGACTAATTTTCTCTTGAAACCAAACAAGTGAATTGATTTTTGAGCATCGTAGAGCCCCAACCAATCTTTCAATAAATATAATAAGGCTTTTTAATTTTAAAAACACTAAGAGTAAAACACCTAAAACTCCAGTAGAGTTCTTTTAGAAACTGCACCACACTTGGACCCCATGAAACGATAGTCTCTACATCAAATGACTTAAGTATGTTGTCATCTCTCAGAATCTCATATTTGCGCCACTTACTTAGTTCAGCTGCCTATTAATGTTTTACTTTCCAAGTTTATCTAGACAGGTCTCATCCTTGAGAAAATTATAAGCCTTTTCTAACACAAGCTTAGGTCGGGTACTCTAAAAATAACCAAATCCACTTTTCAATGATATTTGCCACACACCCGTAAAACGGGTTGGCAACTGCAGTTTATTTTTTATTGTCTTGAGTTGTTATCAGCAAAATGCTGATCCTGATTTCATGTTTTATTTCCTTTTGTCATCTACACAACTAATACCCTCCCCTCCTATTATCATCCCGTAGGTGCTCTAAGAGGTGGGAGAGAGATATAGGGACATAGGAGAATTATTTACATTAAATCTTATAGATAGATATTAGTGACCGTGACAGTCAAAATTATCATGATTAATTAAACTAAAGATTTATTTTGATTAGCATTAATTAAATATTGTAATCGGGATGCATAACGTAAAAAAAATACAATAAAAATACAGTCCACCACATTAAGCAGTAAGTTTTACATTTTATTAAAATTTCATTCTTAATAAATTCGGGTTACGTATTTAATCGTATTTGAAAACAAAGATTGTATTCCTCTTTGCTAGTAACTGGAGTTCTAGTTCATGGCCATACATTTTGTTCCGTGATATATTCATACTCCCAAGGGGCAAATAGTTTCAGTCCCAACGTGCTGTCCCAATACTTGTAAACAACTGTTTCTTTACGAGTACTTGTACTCGTAAAGAAACAGTATAGAATTAATTATATAACTGTTAAAAATGTATAGCTTTATATTTGATCTATTTCACTCTATATTCTTTACTCTCTGGTTTCGATGATGTTGGTGCTTGCGGCTCTTACAGCTTCATCAGTTACAGAGCTTAAAATTAAAAAAGGGTTTTACTGTGTCGAACTGCAACAGGTGCTCGTGACAATTTTCTGTATTTCACTATTTTTCTGAATCAGGTACCAGTTTTTAAGAAAATTATTTACCAAGAAGTAAAATTGGTAAATCTTTGTAATATTTTATGTTGTAAGGTTTTACAAGTATAATTATTAATTCTAATACGAAATATTTCTATCACACTTTCTTTTCTTTTTTATTATTTAGGGATAGCAGTTGTCTATACAGGATCATTGGTTCGCGTATGGAGTGTAGAAGTAAGGAATACCAACTCCCATAGTAGAATAGTTGAAAAAGTGCCATCTGTAAGCATTAAATAACACTTCAAAAACTCCATACAACAGCGCTGGAGTAGCTACTGGGATGAAATGAACTTAGCAGTTGTCGACGGTTTAAGTGTGCTGCTAAACTGCTCAGCAGCTCGAAAATTTAAAATGACCTTATTTAGTAAATATAACCTTGAAAAAGTCGTCTATACCACTAATATTTTTCGGCGCGTTCTTTAAAATTTACCCCGTAGCTATAAGGCGCCACCCTTATTTAACGGTCTTCTATGGACACTTTTTAATACACAGTCTGTACTCCTACACTCCATAGGTTCGCGCTAACGTAGTAGTAGTAGATAGCGCTGTTTATGTATATGACACTGACCTGTTACAATTTATTTTGAAAATACCTACGATCAATCAAGTAAAAGAAAGAAAATCAAGTAAAAATATGAATTTTCCAATTTCAAAATTCTTCCGTTTTTCTTTCATTTTTTATATGTCAGATCTAACGGCCAATGCCTCCAACTTGGATTCTATTGCCCCAGCCCATCTATGAGTTAGGTAGCCTAGAAGATCACGAGCGGTCCCGATGGAAACCGTACCGACGGTCACTAATAAGCTGGTGATCCTCAAGGTGAGGTACCTTCAGGATCACCAGCTGCCATTAAGTTGACAGTTAATAATTGCTTTCATTATTTTGGGAAAAAAGAGGTAATAGCGATGGGCCCGTATTTGGACGGATGTAAGCGGTCGCCATTTGTAGGGATCGGTTGTACCATAGCTTTTTTTATAGAAGAGGGGGCAAACGAGCTTGCGGCTCACCTGATGTTAAGTGACTACCGCCGCCCATGATCAACCGCAACACCAGGGGAATTGCAGGTGCGTTGCCGGCCCCTTAGAAAGGAGTAAGCTCTTTTCTTGAAGGTCCCCAGGTTGTATTGATCCGGAAATATTAATAATATAACATTTTATAGTATATAAACATAATTCCATGAATTCGGAATCACACCTAGGGAGTAGGAGTATCGGAAAAGACGCGTTAACGCTAACTCCGGAGCACACGTCTTCAGCATAATAGGTAGGACAAGCCCACTCGACTTATTGACGTCCACAGAGAGGACTGATCTGAGCACCGAGCACTGTGTTACTGGCAGAGTCGGTGCGGGCAGCAAGGCAAAGCCTGTTATGGACGTTTATTGACCAAATAAACGACATATTGAAGATAGAGTACCCTTAACTGACGAGCATGTATGCGTAGATTTACGGATGTGGAAACGTATGTCAGGAACGTGAACGGTATGTCAGGATTAAGCCAAATGGAAGTCATGAGAGTTTATGTTATGATATGTTGTGTACATATATTAGTTGGTGGAGTTGGGTAGGCGTTTGTGTTATCTCGTTTTAGATTCAATATAAAAATCTGCTTGTAACGTGTATAAAGAAAAAAAAAATCGTACCCTCTATTAGTAGAAATTTCGAAGAATTGCCTAAAAGGAATTTACAGAAATAAATAAAAATTTAGTTTCTCATATTTAAAAATATGACTCCGGCGATGTAGATTTAAAATTTGCATATAAAATGCTTAAATAACTACTAGAATTGTAAATATTAAAAAATGAGACCATAAAAATATCCATCGCTCATAACTAATGTCAGAATACGATCCATTATTTCAACCCGTTTTTGTAACCTCTATCAGTTATCCGGAAACTTGTTTCAGTGAGGCATAAAAAGCGGTTAATTGAAAACAAAGATATGACCCACCAAAGACATAATATAGGAGTTAAGTTTGGGTCCTTTGAGATAATGCACTCAAAACATAATTGCTTTTGTCTTTTAATACATAATTTTCTATTAATATAACTAATTCAGACTCCTTGATGATCTGCCTGGATAAATGGTCGCCACTTTGAATAACGTGTGTAAACACAGAGCTACATTTTATGTATATTGTAAACTTAATATGAGTTAAATAAGAAATCACGATCCAGGGACGAGGGGTTATGTGGTTGCAACATTCAAAACGAAAATCAAATATTTTTATTCACAATTTGCTTTTGCAAAGCACTTTTCGAAAGTTAAAAACTACGCCATCGCTTCAACGAATGCATACCTGTGAGACCTGTAAGAATATGAAGACTTTTTTCACGTCAAATAGAAGACCGTAGTTTCTGTCTACTCTTTCGGTAACAAGCACGAGAGTTTTATGTTTATATTTCAAGTATTAAACTGAGAAGTAATATAGGCAGCTAGGTGGCTTAGACAGTTGCACCCCAGGTCAGTGTACTATTTTTTAGACTTGAAGTAAACTCCTATATTCCATATTACTCGCGCTGGAACCTAAGGCGCGTTTTCCTAACGGCCTCCAACTTCACCTCCGCAGCGAACAGCAGCAGATCTGGTTTAAGGCTTCACCGCCACCCAAGTTTCCTCGGGGAGTAAAAAGAATAGAGCACTACAATACAAACCTCAATCTTACGATCTCAATTATACGATCTCAAAATATATTGTTAACAATCAAGTTATTGAACAAGTAACTTAACAATAAAGTCACTGTAGGCATCATTTCCATTTGGGATAGTGTAGTAAAAGGGATAAATCGGCCTTATCGCGTAATAGACAGTTTTAAATATACAGCGCCTTTGTCCTACATAATAAAGGTATCCCTTGGTATCCCTAGGTACGGGTATTGCGATAGGCACTGACTTGTTTTTTGTCTATTGTAACACATGCACTAAAAGAAATAAAAGCGGATTAAGAAATTCTCCTTTTTTGAAGTCTACTAAATGAGCCTTGTTGCCTATTTAAGTAGAGTTACAAGCTTTCTAAACCAAAATACTGCGGCCAGTCGCAATAAGTCAGTGATGCCTTGACTAAGTTTAATTTTCTTGTTAATCATTAAACCTTTTTCCGCGAAAATTGTTTGTATTTATGATATTTTATTAAGAATCTGTAATCAAATATTTTTATACCAAAGCTTAGTACGCATAGTGTCATAAAACTTATGTTACTTCCCTAAACATTTTATTAATCCATTATAGAACTTCTAAAGTAAAACATTATCTAAGAATAAAATTTTATGTAAATCATTAAACCTCTTTCCGCGAAAATTATTTTGTACTTATGATGTTTTATTAATAATCTGTAATCAAATATTTTTATACCAAAGTTTAGTACACATAGTGCCATAAAAATTATGTTACTTTCCAAAACATTTTATTAATCTATTATATTTTATTTTCGCCTAGCTATAGGGCCGCGCAGGCTATAATACTAAAGAACAAAAAATAACTTGAACTTTACACTCCAGAGGACACAAATTCGATATAATCTTTGTAACGTAATCAGTTATTTATTATACCCGATATGTCAGGAATGTGGGTAAAGATTAATTTGCTGCCTGTTCCGTTTCGCTTCGTACACATTTAATATTACGAATGCGTCAGCGGGTAAAGCACATTTATATCTACTGAAATTAATGGAAATGTTCACATTGTTCATCTATTTATACTCATCCTAGAAGCTATGAAAAAACAATCCATTGGGAGCCATATGTTGCTAAAATCACTGTTGTGAAGATAATCGTAGCGCATGTTTAATTAAGCGATAGCAGTGATTGTTGCATAGTTTTTTTTGACAAAGTAATTAACGAAACTGCAGTACATCTGATGGTAAATAGATGCTAGGATCTAAGAACACTTGAAGCCAACTTGTTGATATTCAAGAAGTAGAAGGTACCGGAAAGGAAAAAAAAGTTAGACTACCTACAAAAAGAAATAAGATGAGAGAGAAACATAACTTCTAAAAAAAACCAAGTCTCGCAACGCAGTTCTTGTACCGTAAAAAGTTGTGAGATCCATGTAATACTGTTTTAAGTTATTACGTAATTAGCTAACCTAACAATCTCTTATAGTGACCATAACAATATTAAAAACCTTTCATGTTTTATATAAATAGGTTGATTTGGCAATCGCAACAATCTAATTACTTATACACATAGACATACATTGTGTTTTCATGCGATGGCCAAGTCAATCTATTTATTTAAAACATAAAGGATTACATAGAGATATAATCCTTACGCTCTAAAATTATTTACGTGCCTATCTTTGTTAATTTATTATCGTAATTTTAGTTTCCCTCTATCACTGCACTGTTCTGTCTGTTTATTTCGGTGTTACTTTATATTTGTGTGTGAACATTAAATCGCGAGTTTTAGTACAGCACTGAACTGAGTGAAGGTGTGAACAACAAAGGCTATATTTTTTTAAATAACTCTTTAAAACAACATTTCGCAATTTTTTTTATATCCTAATCTTATTTATGCATAGAATGTTTTTCTGATAATGAAAATCCTGAGAAATGTTTTTTTGATTAAACAAACGTTACATAAATAAAAAAATAATAACATAACAACTGTTACTGGATACTATTAGCAACTAATTTAAAAAACAAATGAATATAAAATAATTTAGAGAATTACAATTAAAAAATACGGAGTAGACTTTGTCTAAGACAATTTTAGCTTTATATTTTCAAAATGTTTTAAGGTATCATCCGCTTCAGGATTCGCACCCATCTTCCAAACAGCCCTGTATAAAAAAATAAAGACAAATTACTAAAAACACAACAGCAACAAATTCTAAAAACAAAGTTTACCTTTGATTATTTTATATGTGATGACTTTGTGTTATTAAAAGAAAAAGATAGACAAATAACAATGTTCAGTTTTAAATTAATTAACGAAAAGCGAAAACCATAACGCAAGCTATACAATTTTAATGGTTACTTAAATTTTACGATTGTCTGAGCTGATAGGCTTTTGAAGCCAAATTACCGTTTAAATACTTTGAAAGCAACCGTATACTAAAATTCATAAATACGATAAAAGGGTTATAATCAAATGGAAGCACACATTTCACATACTGGCAAATCGAAAAATTTTTGGTGTACTCGTATTAATTCCAACATTTTTATTAATTTAAACTATTTTTAATTAGCTATTTTATATAAGCTTTAGACGTATATGTTCATAAGGACAGGTTTGCATATCGAGTAAAATTATGCTGTTTTAGGTACATTTTGTGACAAAACTAAACCAAATTAAATATAACTAAAAACTACCATGTGTAGATTGGTTCTTTATCATATATATATATATATATATATATATATATATATATATATATATATATATATATATATATATATATATATATATATATAATGAAAAAAAGTTACCAGGACAGAGGTATTTTAATTTTTCTGAGCTAGTAGTAAGAGTAAAAAATAACTTTCAATAAAATCATTCCTAATGTAAATTGAATAAAAAAATATTGTATTCTACTATAATCCGCCTGCTAACATAGGGAGAGTCCCACGTCAAGCAGTAGACTTTTACTGGTTCATGATGAAGAAGAAGATGTATTAAGATAAGGGAAAGGTTACAGTGACCTCACATTTTTATGATAAATAAATTAATAGATTTAAGCTAGTTTTTTTTTCTATTAAACTGAAGTAACAGATGAAGAAATTGGCACGTTGTCGTCTATACCGACAGCGCTTATAATTATACTGGCTCTCTATATACCCATCAGTCCGGAACACAGCAATGAAAGCACTGCTCTATATCTACCTACCCGGACGTACTAGGCAGAAAAGAAATTAATTAATTATTGGTAAATTATAACTGTACTGTACAACAAAATAAAACAATCCAGAGACACACCGTAAGTATACATTTTGTTATTCACCGTTTGCGAATTAATTTGTGGTAAAACTTACGTTTGATGAACATAGAAAATCGCCAGTTACCAAGCCAAGCTTGTTAGTTCTAGCAATTCTACGAATACCCAACTTCAGAGAGGGTTATTCCGCACAAGGATTTATTTCACGACATTAATCACCATAACTCAGATAATTTTTCCCGCTATAGTTGATTCGCTAGGATAATTCACTTTTTATTTTATTGATAAAAATAATATATTTTTTTAAAGTAAATCATAGTTTTTTATGTCCGGATTTTTTACTATTTTCCTTATATCATATAATATTTTCTAATTTTAGGTCAATTTAAGTCAGATATTTTACACTTTTACAACAAAATCATAAAAAATATTTTACTTCAAGTAAGGTTTTCACTAAGTTCAGATTGATAAACTTGTACAGTTCTTTTTTAAATTTTCAGTCTAAAATTAGTCACCAAATTTTGACACATACTTCACAGCGAAAGATATAGGCGTTATTGAGTTATTCCCTGATACATAATCTTCATTCTAGAATCCTCCGAATATATGAATAACTCCAGTTTCGTTTGATCAAAATGTTTCAATCTCGTTAAAAAAGTCATCAATTCCTCACTAGAACTTGGCATACTAGAATAATTTAGGATATCGGAGGAAAGGATTCCAATCTCAAGGATTATAAGATTCAAAAACTTTATAAACCTTGGGAGTGAGGTGATCGCCAAGCTATTTATAATGTTTTGGGTAGTAAATAGCGTAATATAGTTCATGACTTTAAACTGTTCTTTTTTCAAAAATTTTTTTACCGCTGGGCTGGTTGCTGGTTCTTCCTTGGATAGAGGTATTTTCCGAACCAGTGGTAATTTAAGCATAAGAAGTGTTTCATAATTTTGTTTTTAGACGTATTTATACATGTTGTAACTTTAGGAGTGGATCATCGACGGCTGGAGGAGGAGGACTTCAGTACCTATCGATTTAATCCTATATGTAATGCGTTATTCAGTGGTTCAATAGTTATTTGGACTCTAGTAAAAATTTTGTCAAAATCTGGTTTTAGCCTCAACTACGCAATTGCAGCCAAACTATTAGGTGTGCGACTTTAATTATTTTCTTTTTTTTAATGAAGATAAGCAGATGGTATTTTGTATCTTTAAACCAAACAGCGATTTAGGTTTATAAAAATCTAAATAAAAAATTTGTAGTATTTTTTTAAATATCAAATGTTTGTATTAACTTTCTACGGATCTAAAACATTTTTTTAAACAATGTGAATTGAAACAATATGAATAAAATTCAAACAAATGTAAAACATTACGTCATTTATTGAGTTGTATGTACTTTCAAGCGATGGAGCGCAATTGCACTTCGCACGGAATGTAAAGGAATATTTTTATCAAATTATAATTTGCTGTTGTTCCCACGTTTGGCGGAGTTTGCAACAACAATTTTTATTATTTTGAGTTCTTATCATGGTCCTCATGTTTCAATTTCTGTCACCTCATACCGTATTTAAGGTATGACATGAGGTAGTAGATTTTGTTACGCCGCCACTAAGGCTATTTTCATTTCTAATCTGGTTTCCATGGTACATAAAATGCGACATTTTTTCTAGTTTTGTTGTATACATGTATGTTTACCATTGTAGGGACGAAATACAATACTAATTCGTAGGACATCAATTAATGAAACAAACTATTTATTTCTTACACTCGTAGATTTTATAAGTTGTCGAAGATAATATTTACACAGTTTTGTCATACATTTGCGTGCTATTTAACTTAAAATCTGTTTTGATAGAGTCTGCACTATAAAAAAACAAAGCTGTAGGGTTAAAAATCTTAATATTATTGAGAGAAAGAAACTGGATATGACTTTCACTGATCTTGAGACAAAATATTGTGAAGGAAACACAACTGAATTAGCTACTTCTAATACCATAGGTAGCCTGTCATCACAAGTGCACAAACTTAATTTTAAAAAGTGCGATCAATACACAACAGGTGGCGCTTTATTAAATCTGCATAAAGAAAACAAAGTAAACAGTAATCAGCAACTTTCTAAACCTATTGAAAACAAGCCAAATCCCAATTAATTATATTCGGAGGACAACAATTCACAGGGTTGGCTACACTACTTATACAATCAAGAAATAATACTCAGTACAAACATTAGCAGATATTTTCAACTACAAAACCATATGCCACTACGGAGGAAATTCTTAAACCTATTTATAAACTGGACGATTCGGAAGATAATTATCTAATAATATGTATAGGAGAAAATGATACTAACCCTAACAAAATAATAATAGAATTAGTAACAATGCTCAAATACTTTCAAAAAACTAAAATATTAGTATTTAATGTTTTACAGAACAGATATTTAAATGAAAATATGTTAAATAACAATTTAAAAGTTATATGTAACAACTTTAAAAATTGCTCATTTATAAATACAGAATGGAACTATCCGTATAATAAATATTACTACTTATTAGATGTATGTAAAAATATTATATTTTAAGATTGACTCAAACTATTATAAAAATAATTTTTTATGTGCCAAAAATATGTTATTATTTATGAAAAAGGCTAAAACAGAATGCAAAATTATTCCAAAGAAGGGCACAATTCCTTTCTACTTTAAGTCCTGTAAAAATGTACATTCAGGTAATAACCGCCAGGAATTGAACTCTGCTACTGCATCTTTGAACAAAAAGCAAACGGTAAATACCGAAACTTATAAGAAGGGAACAATACCCTATTATTTTAAAAAAATCAATATCAGTGTTCAATCAATCAGTCTTTAAATGAACAACCTGACACACAGTTGCCTTTAGAAACAAATAAATGTTTTCGTCCCTAAATTGGAATTAAATTTTAGAATATTTCACCAGAATATTGCCGGCGCTATAAATAAATCTGAGGAACTAACATTTGCAATCCGAGAGTTTTCACAAAAAGGTTCAAAGATAGATACGATGTGTTTGACGGAAACTTTCCTTAAAAAAGGTACAGAAATGCTTTTTAAAATACCTGGTTACATACTAGTTGCATCTTATTCACGGGACAGTAAACGACCTCCTCGTTTATCGGTATGTATAAGGTTAAATAACAATTTGAAATATAAAAACGTTACTAATATTAATGATTTGACATGTAAATTTAATTTTGAATGTTGTGGCGTAGAAGTAAATAAGATTACGATTATCTGTTTATATAGAACTCCTAACAGCAATCCACAAATATTTCTTGAAAAGCTAAAACAGTTACTAGCAAGAATTACTAAAAAGCATAAAAAAATATTCTTTGCGGTGACTGGAACTTGGACATCTTAAAACCAAATAAGAGTTGTGAGGAGTTACAAAGTATATTAAAAAATTTTAACATTGAGTTGCACATTAAAACACCAACAAGAAAATTGTCATGTCTAGATCAATTAGCAAGCAACATCAAGCAAGTTGAAGCCGAGGTACATCACCTCGCCTTATCTGATCACGAAACGGGACAAACACTTGCGCTCAAAACGACCAAATCGTATGAAATATGCAGTTGGTATGAGGATGTTAGAGATTATAGTAAAGAAAACATGGATAAGTTCTGTAGCTGCATATCGTCTCTTACTTTCTCAACTGTATACGAAAAAAATAACTTACAAGAGGCGTTTGTTGAATTTCATGATTTATTTAAACTTTTTTTTGATCTTTGCTTCCCAATACACACAATAAAAAGGGCAACTAAAAAAGGGAACCATAAATAGTTGACAAAGGGCGTTAGAAAATCATGTATAAGGAAAAGATATCTCTACCTTAGTCAACAATATGATAAAACAAAGGGACAAATACTCAATAAAAATATAACATAAATCATATAGTTCCATACTTAAAAAGTGCATATATAAATCGAGACAGATACAAAGTAAGAAATATCGACAATAATAAAAATAAATGTAAAGCCACATGGACGGTAATTAATGAAAATATTGACGACCAAAATACGAAAACACAAATTGACAGAATAATAAAAAATAATCGGATATATGACGACCCAAAGAAAATAAGTGACATATTTAATCACTTTTATATAAACTTGATAAATAACAATAATTTTAAATATAATGTTGAGGAAATAAACAAAACTATCACGACTAATAATATCCATACAATATTGCTGCAAGATGCAAACATCCCCCCCATGAGGAACGACCCAAAAAAATGGCCCCCAGTCCCCGGCGGCCCCGCTATTCCTGGCTACGGTGGTAACGGCGGGGCGGGGGGTGCTAAGAATCTCCGGTGGAGGTTCCGTTGCCACTTACAACGACTCGACCTGGCAACGTATAACGCACGCACTCTGAGTACTGACGAGAATATACTGAAGCTGGAAGAAGAGGTAAACGAGATGCGCTGGCATATAATAGGATTATCCGAGGTCCGAAGACAGGGAGAGGATACGGTAATCCTCAAATTCGGCAACTTGTTCTATCACTGGGAGGGCGACCATCTGTCCCAAGGAGGTGTCATATTTATCGTCCAAAAGTCTCTCGTCAACAACATTGTAAAGATTGAGAGTGTTTCGACTAGGGTCACGTACCTGATACTTAGAATCACCAAACATTACTCGCTGGAGGTCATACAGGTTAACGCACCAACCTCGGCACATCCTGATGAGGAAGTGGAGGAAATGTATGAGGATATCTCTAGAGCCATGCATTCCTCCAAAACCCACTATACGGTGCTGATGGGAGACTTCAACGCTAAACTAGGCACAAGAGAAAGCGGTGAGCTAAAGTTAGGGAAATTTGGAATAGGGCAACGGAACCCAAGCGGCCAGCAGCTGGCCGACTTCATGGAGAAAGAGGGACTTTTTATGATGGACTCTTTCTTCCAGAAGCGGCTCCACAGAGCCCCGACGGTTCGACAAAAATGAGATTGACTTCATTATGACGACCAGATGCCGACTGTTCAGTGATGTCTCAGTAATTGCGAAGGTGAAAACTGGCAGCAATCACCTAATGGTTCGAGGCACACTAAACCTAAACGTTAAGTTGGAGAGATCTCGTCTATTGAAGTCAACGCTCCGTTCCCTACGTGCTCTGATCCAGAGTCTCGAAATCTTTCAGCTCGAGTTACAAAATCGTTTTCAGTGCCTAGAAGATTGCAATGCAGTGGACGATATGAATGACAAGTTCGTGGAAACTGTCCTTGCGGTTGGACCTAAGTTCAGCAAGACCCACCTCAGAAGAACCCAAAAACTCTCCAATCACACTCTTAATCTCAGGACTGTCAGACGGAAAATGAAGCTGCAGTCTTCAGCAGATTTGGCAGCATACAGGCGACTAAACAGACAGATCTCCAAATACATACGGCGGGAATCACGCAACCTCAGTACATCTCGTATTGAACAAGCGATCGAGTGGAACCAAGGTTCCAAAGTCTTCAGTTTCAGTCTGTAAATATAACAGAACACGAGTAACCCGGGTTCGATCCCAGCCGGCACCGATGAAATTGTTAATTGCAATTTTAAGTGCTGATTTACCACGTGCTCGACGGTGAAGGAAAACATCGTGAGGAAACCTGCATGTCTGAGGAATAAGAAAAAAAATATTTCGAAAACATGTGAAGTTCGCCAACACGCATTGGGGCAGCGCGGTGGACATTTCCTTGCCTTAAACCCTCTCAGAAATGAGGGGATGCCTATGTCCGGCGGTGGGACGTATATAGGCTGTAACTTTACTTTTAACTTTAAGGCATATGATGCTCAATAAATGATTCATATTAAAATTGGGTGAGTCCAATATATAGCGGTGTTTTTATTACCTTATGTATGTCAGATATAATCCACCCGACGACGGGCAGTACCGTTATTTGCATCTGAAGCTTTAAACGCCAATCCACCAGTGAAGGGTAGCTATTTTGACTAATCAACAGTCTCAAAAATTGCAGTCCTTTACTGTTAACTAACATTTAGGTCGAGTTTTAAGTTTGTAGTTGTAAGTTTTAAGAAACATATTTGTTGCCCACATTGCATGCCATGGCAACCTTTAATTAACACGATACTTAGATATACACTATCCTGTTGTTTCTAGTATTTACATTGAGTTCGTGTATGTTTTGTTGTTTGTCCTAAATAAATTAAAAAAAAGAGTGTGGTTTTACTAACAACCCATTTATTTAAATTACAAACTCTAGTGCTTTTAATAATTAAAATAACAATTAAGCTTACTCACAGATGTTGCCTAGTTTATCACTCTAATCTTACAAAAAAAGTTTTCATACGGTACCAGTTTTGTAAAAATGTTTTATAAATATATATGTCGGGAATGGAAACAATAAAGAACCCTTCTAATCCCTGGATTTATTTAACCCTTGTAAATTCATAAACTCGGGTCCGGAAAATTGGATTTCTGGCCGAAATTTAAAATCAGTTTGTCAAACAGAAATAAGAAAAATATTTCGTCGAAATTAAATTTTATCGTAAAGGTAAAGTCATGCTGCATTTAAAGGCACTTTGATACCCCAGCAAAAGTGGTATTTCAGTCAAATTTACATAAAAATACCAAAACAAGGTCATAAACTTTCGTTAAAATCGCTTTAAGTAATACTTTAAAGCTTTTGGAAAACGTTCGTAAGTCCCGTCCCAAAAGGCTTCTACTCAAAACCAACGCTACCATTTGATTATTATGCAGAGTTGGAGACTTATTTCTTATCATATTTTCATTTTCTATATTTAAATTGTACCCAGATTGTTATTTCTCCCTCCCCCTTTCGTGTATTTTATTAATTAATGAAAAACCCTACGACTGATATGTGCATAGTTCTTATGCCCTTGAGTTTGTATTTTCAACTTTTATACGTGCATGTCTAATAAATGGTTCTTTCTTTCTTAACAGACTTACGGACGCTTTGAGATTTAATCTCTACAATAAATGCTGATTTCAAAAATTCTTTTCTCTCCGTCAAAATACACATTTTTAAATTGACTTAAATTATTCAATAACTTATTAAGTGAGAGGTGATTCCGTAAATGTTCGTTGTTGAAATCCGCCAAGACCAAGGATTTGGAGCGGGGTACAAGGTGCGCGACATCTAGTACTGCGAATTTCAAGCCACCTGCCAAGGTCAAATCTTTCATACAACGGGAGAGGCTATCAAGTAGTGAAGTTTTACGGACTGATGAAAAAAACAAATAACTTTACCTTTTTACTATAATATTATAGCGACAGGTATATAGTGATAAAGAATTAACGTAAATGGACTGTGTGCTCGTTTGTTACCCTCATTCTTTAAAAAATATGATATTTTTTGTTTCCATAAAATAAGTGAGTAAGGGTGTAAAGTAATTTCTGAAGGTAAAGAAGATAAATACTCAAATGGCATTTCGTGTTTGGGCGCAGGTGTCGTCTCGTTCTTGATAGGATATTAGATTTGGGAAGAGTGCACTAAGCTCTTGGCGTATTTTACATGTAATCATAATATTTTTATATGAAAGATGTACTTAATAGAGGTCATTCGTTATCGTCGTTATTAAAGTAACTGCAACTGTGTGACTGCCTCGTTGGTCTAGTGGTGGTAAGCGCGACTGCTGATGATGTGATCTCGAATTCGAATCTTGGGTCGTGTCAAAATCCGTTATTAGGTTTCCTGTCAAGAAATTTTCAGTATCAGCCCGGAGTCAGAAGTTGCTGGAGTTTCATCCCCGTGTCTCGGAAAGCACGTATAGCCGTTGATCCTCCGCCCGATTTCCCTCCGATCATGTCGAATTTCCGTCCCTTCCAATCCCCAGAAGACACAAGTTTGCACTATTATCGTTCAAAAGAACCCCTTTGTCGTATCTCCTCAGTTTTAGGGCACTATCCTTGCTGCCTCAGCTGATTTCGGAATCCTCGGCATCGACATATAGAATAGTGTGCAGTTTCGTGTCACTTGGAAGGGAATGCCAAATTGGCCTCTAAAAAGCTTGGGGTGCTCAGCAGAGCGAGACAGTATTTCATGCCGGCACACTTTACAAATCGCAAGTTTGGCCTCACATGGAATACTGTTCTCATATCTGGGCCAGGGCACCCCATTGCCAGCATTCCAATTGACCGCATCCAACGCAGAGCGGTTCGAATCATCGACGACAGAGTTCTTTCTGAATGACTCGATTCACTGGCGCTGCGTAGGGATGTGGCATGCCTTTGCATTTTCTATCGCATCTACCACGGGGAGTGCTCTGAAATTAATCCCATCCGCCAAATTTTATGAACGCATGTCACGTTTGACATGAATTCAAGATACCATCCTCACCATCCGGATGCTTGACGGTCCATCACTGTGCGTTTTCTAGGTGTTTTCTTCCTCGTAAAACTTCTCTGTGGAATTGTTTACCACCGTCGATATTTCCGGACCGATTTGACTTAGGGACCTTCAAGAAAAGAGCTTACTCCTTTTTAAAAGGTCCGCAACGCACCTGCAATTCCCCTGGTGTTGCGTTTGTTCATGGGCGGCGGTTGTCACTAACCATCAGGTGAGCCGCATGCTCATTTGCCCGCTCTGCTATAATAAAATTCCTCACTCTCATAATTCAAAGAGAAGGAAGATGTAGTAAGATAATCTTATCCTATGCAGATGCTTACCCTCAGGTTATAATATTCCTTAGTCGATTCAAATTATTAAATTAAAAAAGAAGTTAAAATAGATCTACAAAACTAAAACAATCAAATAACTTCCAATTCTTTTCATAGCTGCTTAAGCCGGTGTTAAGGCATGGTGAATATAATATATTAATCGCTGATTTTAGAAGTCACTTTATAACGAGGAGTTCCAGTTGTTAACTTGTACTAATGAAATTCCTGAGACCACTTGAAAGGGTAAAATAATTAAAATTTTAATAAAAAGCACAAGCCTACTTCAAAAATAAGATAATTCATAATATAATGAAGAAATTAAAGCCTAGAAGGTAGAAGCCCCCTTGTATTTTTATCAAACGTTTAATTATAACGTTTCGAACTATAGTTAGATTTAATACAATATAAGTACAAAAATAAAGAGGAACTTTATCTTTGTATTACAACTTAAGCTATTTGTTTTCGTTAAATTGTGTAAATAAAACCGATTATTAAGCTTTTGGCTATTTACAATTTGTCTTTTTGGATTCTACGTCTAGAGTCCTAAACGATCCTACGTGATTTCTGAGATAGAGGCGGCTAGTGTGTACTAACGGAGTAGTTTATTTAAATTTATTTACCAAAGAAAGTTTTTGATGTAACTAGTAACTGGGCACCGTTCGGGAGATCTAACATTTTTCTCAAATTCTGTATCCACTAATATTTGTTTATGTTGTACTCGCATTTCATATAGTTAGTTCTAGGTACTTACTTTAATTGTTTTGTACTTTTTTTTAATAATTTTTGTACTTCGTAATTTGAATTTTGTCGAAATTAATAAATGAATGAATAAATTAAGACACATTTATAGGAAAACGTGGCAAAACGTCTCTAGCATGCTTCATAAGCCAAGGGTTGAGGTTGTGCTCTACTCTCACCTAATGGAAATCCAGTAATTTTCTGAGTTAAAAAGTTTTTATTTTTTTACTTTTGCGTTTTTAGAATAATAAAAATACATATATATCTAAAATATCACTCGTTTTCATGTTTCTATTATTTTTAAAAGTAATTTTCTTTATTTAGTGAAAAAAACTGATTGAAAAAAAATCGATGGCGTCCGGATGTCTGTATGTGTAGATGGCGCACGATTACGTCGTTAGAATTAATCTATCAAAATATTTCTTTTTTATTAGGTTTAGTACCACAACGCACAGTTTCCTTTTAAAAATCACTGAGTAATTTGGTCTCGTTTAATTATAATTAATGAAAATGTAAAAACAACTAGTGTTTTTCCCACAAAAAATATTCTCATGGATCTCTTCTTTCGTCTCAAATATGGAAAAAGCGATATTTTTGTTTTTATAAAATCAAATGAGATTATAAGGCGTGCACTTTTGGTTTTTATTTTAAAAAATAAAAGCCTAATTCCAAAGGACTAGAAAGACTCAAATAATTTCACATACTAAAGTCGAAGCTTCAATTCATTCAAACAAAACGTCATAGCATCAATTACAGTATGTGAAATTTATTCAAATATTTTTGGTTGTTTAAAATTTCTTGTGGCTTTCAGTTTTTATTAAAACTCAAAATGCTTTAATTTCTTGTCTCTTTTTAGTGGACTAAGGAGTATACAATATTGTGGTATCTATCTCAACCTAAACTAGAATGTTGATAATAGCCTACATTAAAAGCGCTATGTCCTATTTTTCCGCTCTTGAGGAAAGTATAAATTTTTAATTAAAAAAAATGGTTGCGCGGAAAAAATGGGTACGATGGTTTAGAATTGGGCAATTGGCCCAAGCATTTTCTGGTCCAGTCGAGTGGATTTGGAACTGACGCCCTGTAAAAATCTGCTTTTTTTTATAAGTCAACTAAAAGATCTTACTGAAAAGGTTCGCACACTATAAAAAGTATATATATATATATATATATATATATATTTACTCGTCCTAGGAAGATAAAGGCATTTTCAAGAACAAACAAAGTGATTTGTCAAAATTAGTCTAAGATTTTCAATGGACGAAGAGTGTACCTTGGGCGCTGCTTCGTCATCACTCTGATTATAATCGATATAGATGAGAGGCGTGCATTCATCTATCGAATATCATCAAATGTTCGGGGTATTTACTTAAGAACAATATCTGGCGATGAATTATTTTACGCCTCCTGCGGGAAGGCATTATTAAACGTGATATAGGTAGTGTAATTAATTCCTTTGTGGCATTATTGCAACTTTGACTGGCTTTAATTTTTTTGACTGATATAATTATATTTAAACATAATAGGCATAAAATATTTTGAATGAGTTTTAAAAGAAAAGAAGTTAATGGTTACATAATTCACATACTCATGAATTCGAAACAGTAAAGAGAATAAACCTTTGTATTAAATTCATCTCGCGAATGATTTTACCAATGAGTATCACTACCTCGTCGATTTTCGTTTTAATTGACATTTAAATAAAAAAAAATAGTTCGTTTTATCGCTATTTTTTTAATACAAACATTTGCAATGACCAGTACAAGTTTCTATTTTATATTATTGTAAAAAATTATTTACATTTATCACATTCCATGAGCAAAATCACTTGCTTTGCTCATGAAACGTGATTTTGGGGAATAAACCAAGTGAATATTTATTCGATATTCTGTCTTTGGCAATAAAACACGCGTTGCTAAAGCTGAATTTTTTTTCAAAACGTAACCAGTATATAAAAAACGCGCGTATTCAAACCAACGTCGTGTAACAATTTCAAAGCATTCGCTGAAGAACTTTCTTATATTTAAAATTTTGAGCAAAAAGCATTTTACATTTTTTATTTAAAGCTTCAACTTCACTTGTAGGTATGTCCACTTGTATGTGTGTCACTTCCCCTGAAGTTGTCGGGCTAAAATTTGGTATGCATGTTTAGTTCTGAAAACAATGCACGATTACTTAAACTGCGCCATTTTTAATCCAATATGGCTGACGTTAGAAATAGTGATTTATTATTTTCATGACATCTCCTATGATATAGAAACAGAAACTTTTTTATTCAATGTAGATTATAACAATACTTATTGAAAGTCACTTTATTAGTTTACCACTGGTTCGCAAAAAAAACCTCTGTCCTGGGAAGAACCAGCAAGAAACCCAGCGGGACTATTTTTTCTAATAATAGCTTACAATCATGTTTACAATTAACAAAGACAAATTAAAAATAGCTTGGTAGCGATCACCCTTCCCAGGGGTTATTATCATCCATAAATTCCTTAATATTATAATAACCCTTTATATACAAACTTAGTTTAATAACATTTTTGAACTTTGTGTATGACAAATTTTGTATATTTTCTGGGGTTTTGTTGTAAAAGCGTATACATCGCCCCAAGAATGAATTACTGACTCAGTGGAGTCGAGTAACTGGTACTACTAGTTTGTGTCTGCTCCTAGTATTTACAGAATGAATATCACTTATTTTCGCAAAACTACTTTTATTTTTGTGTACGTATATTATACATTTTCATAAATGTATTGAGAGGCCGGAGTTAATATATTCATCAGTGACTCTTTTGGTTTTAAATTATATATTGCTCTAATGGCCCTCTTCTGTAAAATAAATATAATTTCAGTGTCAGTCGCGTGTCCCCATAGCAAAACACCATACGACATAATGCTATGGAAATAACTAAAGTAAACTATTCTAGCTGTTTCATTACTGGTAAAATAAGATAAGATAAGGATATGTAATGAAGGGAATAAAAGAAACACAACATTCTCCCTAAGAGCAATCTATGGCCTATGTTCAACAATGTACTTTTGAAATGCTGTAACAGTGACAGCCAATTAAACTTAAATTTCACAGAACGCGGTGCTATAGTGCGCTGGCTGTAAGTCGTCAGAAGAAGAAAAACAGTAATTATATCCATCATCAATAGACCCCGTTTATACGCAGGCAGAACTAATTTCTCTTGGCAGGCGTATTGATGGACGTAGTACCAGACCTTTCGCACCTTTGGAGCTACTAATAGTCACCGGACTGCATGTTTTACACCAGGCTCAAATGTTTATATAATCGAGTTTACAAAGTATTTAATAAAATTACGTTAAGTGAGGTTACAGTCTATATAAGTTCCACTGCTGGGCACAGGCCACCTCTTATTACTAAAAAGACAAGAAAATATCAATACGTGGACTCAATGCGTGTTGGTATACTTCAAATGCAAGCTTCCCCATGATGTTTTCCTTCGCCGATGATCAAATGGTAAAATAGCACTTAAAGTTGCAATTAGCAAAGTTCAAAGCAGCAAGAAACTCAAGATGAAATTATTGATTTCATCTCGAATTGCTTGCTGCTCATATTTTGAAATTTATGAAGAGCGTTTAGCCTCTGATCTACGAGTGCTGTTTCACCAAGACAACGCACCGGCTCACAAAGCCGCAGTTGCGATGGCTGCCATTCAAGAAACGGTATTCGAATTGCTCGAACAACCTCCCTATTTGCCAGATCTAGCTCCTAGTGACTTCTACCTCTTCCCTCGGCTCAAGGAACGCCACCGAGGCAAGAAATTCGAAGACGATAGCGAAGTAATGGCCGCTGTTGAAGCGTTTTGGGAGGGTCAAGACATAGAATTTTTTTCAAAGGGAATCCTGGGTTTAGAAAAAAGATGGACTAAATGTATTGATTTGTTAGGAGACTATGTAGAAAAATAAATTATTATTTTAACTTTAATTATCGTGTTTTATTTTCATTATCATTACTTTTGGATCACCCCTCGGCTGTTATTCACACATCTCACGATGTCCATAAACCACAGACCTGTACGTATAATATATAATAAAATAATGTGAATATTAATTATATTGTACAACATACATTGACAAACACATATTTATTACGGATAGTAAGAACAAAAAATAAAAACACATCATAATGCATAACATTTTTGTGTAACAGAATACAGAAAAGATATCTAATATGATAGCCAAGAGTATTCTTATTCGCAAAAAGCTTTTTCTCGTAATGTATACCATTATCTGTTTTATATCCACACTATTACGGTAAGTATGAACAAATGCACAACTTAATAGTATTTTAGCAGACTAAGAAGAACTAAAAATAATATAGTACTTTCAACCTTATAGCTTCTAAAAGCATCTGAAAGCCTCTTTAATGCAAGGCTTCAAAAGCTTTGTGGAAGAAAATTAGGTATAAATTATTTTATTTTTTAAAAGTCTTTTTATGGTTTTTTTAAAGTTCAATTTTGGTGTCAAAAACATAAAATTCCAAAACAATATCTATTTAAATTAAATGCATAAGACATTTTTATACGTGGCAGATCCAAGCTGTAGCAATATTATAGTTGTAGCAGGAATGGATCGGTTCGGCCGTGGTAGGACCATGCTCACAAAATACTATTGTGCTGCTGTGTTTCGTATGATGAGTGTAGAAAATTACCCAATAAATAAATAACCTGACTTAATATAAATGTAAAATAATTAAACCATTTTACCCATACAACTTCAATGCCCTATGAATAAATTTTATACGAGGGTTGAAAAAACGACCATAAATGTGTATATGAATAATTAGTTTTTTTGACATGACTCTTGTAGCAATGCTTACATTAAATTAGCATGGATTACTATTTACTAAGTGATACTGCGTCTAATTTCCCTAACGCAGTTAATAAGTAATTCAAAGCGCATACAATCCCCTCAGTAATTAATCTCTGTAATATAGCAAGCTCTAATAGACTATGTAATTAAATAATAAAGGAATGAAACATTTAGAATAAATTAAAAGCATAAAATTATAATTTAAATGCAGTCAATGTTAATTCCATCGTCAATGACAACTATGTCTAAATAACTTCTAAACCCTCTATAGATTTTACTGAGCAATGTCACGTGTATACCCAAGTACTTAATGTAGCACAAAATGTATTAAAGAAAAGTAACACAGTAATCTTTTTGATTTGAAAACACAGTCCCTTAGGTAAGTCAAATAAGTTAGGTTTACTTACTCTTAAGCGATGTGGAGCTCACGCTAAAACATGTGAAATTATAGATATATAGGTATCTATAAAAAATATTTAAGTTGCAAGTTAAAACGATAAATAGCCACAACAAATATGTATTCTAATTTAAATTCCAATTTTTGAACGATTTTCCAATTATATTATAAATATATATATATATATATATATATATATATATATATATATATATATATATATATATATATATATATATATATATCAATGAGGGTAAAAACGAGCACACAGTCCATCTGATGGTTAGTGGCTGCTGTGGCCCATAGACATCTACATTTATCCTCAATTAAGAATCAAAACTCAGATGCGTTGTCCACCTCTGAGAACTAAGATGGAATGCTACAGAAAATTAAGGTCTTCGGATCTCTACACTCACTCAGTGAACGTAGGGGAATCACATACCCTGGTATTCCGCCATAGCCTAAATATTCATGAATGATAGTCTGCATATAGTAGGTATTTTATCTTAAGATTATAGTAAAAATCTAATTGTTGGTACAGCAAAATAAAACGTGTATGTCGAAAGGGCCTTTTATTAAACAAGTTTAGTCAGTAAGTGCCAGTGACTGCCTGTGGAGCAGCCAGTTACGACATCTTTTGCGGAACGTCGGCAGACAAGTGAAGTCTGCCAAAACGCATTGATTCAGCGCGGTATACACTTCCTTGTTTTAAAACCAACTCAGAAATTAGAGAAGGTTTATGGTCAGGAGTGGGACAAATATAGGCGTGTAATATTGCTTTTAATTTTACTTACGTACTATAGATAAAGCCGTGGTAGCTCAGATGGTTAACGCTCGCTGTAAATATAACAAAATGCGAGTAACCCGGGTTCGATCGCCGCCGGCACCAATGAAATTGTTAATTGCAATTTTAAGCGCTGATTACCTCGTGCTCGGCGGTAAAGGAAAACAACGTGAGGAAACCTGCATGTCTGAGGAATAACATGTGAAGTTCGCCAACACGCATTGGGGCAGCGCGGCGGACACTTCCTTGCCTTAAAAGGCCTGTGCCCAGCAGTGGGTCGTATATAGGCTGTAACTTTACTTTTTTACTTTTACTATAGATAATGATACAAGGATATCGCATGAGAAATTTTTAGTAACAGAAACAGAAACTTTTTTTTAATACAGATTATAAATAATACGAGTACTTGAAAAATAACAGCTTACGGTCATATATGTTACAACTAACAGAAAAAACAAGTTAGAAATAGCTTGGTAGCGATAATAATAATAATAATAATAATAATAATAAAAAGGCGTAGGGAATTGACGACCCCATCGCCCGCTGACGTAACAGTTAAGTGACAAAACTGCTACGTCAACGCAGTCAGTCAGCGCCTTGCGAGAGGTGTGAGCGCCGTGCCTCGGCAGAATTTAGGGTGCAGAGGCCCGTTTGTGCTTATGGCTACACACGAAACGGTGCCGGGCCTGGGCGTCTCCCGTTAATGGACGCCCAAATAATGGATGATGGATAAGAAGATAGTGCGCAAAGGGCCGCTGCCTGGGGGTCGCCGGGGCGCGTCTGGAGCTGGCGCTGGACGCGGCAGCATGCGGGTCGCCAGCCGAGCGCGAGGAGCTGCACGGTCACCTAGCAGCCCTCCGCATCCATCATCCCCACCAGAAGGCTTGGTGTCGGCTGGGTCTTCTCGGACTCAGCAAGCGGCACCCGCCGCTGGTGGAGCACGTCGCATGCGTTGGTCACAAGAAATGAATGCAAACGCACTGCGGGCGTACTTTAGGGCAAAAGGGGAAGAAACTGGATGTTTGGCGTATCGGGCTAGGATGCATCGTCTTTTTGCTGAGCTGGAGCCATCTTTAACCGTCACAGAGCAAAACCTGGCAGACCGAGTTCGGTATATCTTGCGCTCAAATATATTTGATGTCGCCGAACTCGAACGGCTACGACGTGAGGCTGTTCCCTCGTCGGATGAGAATGCTACGGCTGAGGATGCGGCGCCACAAATGGTAGAGCAATCCGCAAACGTGGATGCCGCCGTGAATACCCCAGTTGTGGTTGATTCAAACGATGATGGAACAGTCGCCCAGGAACTGGAATTAGAGCATATGAGGAGTATATTGGAAGAGGCGATTGTGGAAACGCGCAGTACGCCTCTCGAAAATCGACCGCGACTTCCCCGCATAGCCCTAAGCAAGCGGAATCGGGCTGTCGTGAGGGCTCTGAACCCAATGCTGGTTACCTATTTGGAAGCCAGCCGGGACCTTTGCGAGACGGACTCAATTCTTTTTGGCGCCGCGCTGGCAGTCTGCCGTATCATAGGCGCCAAGGTTTCCACGGCTGGACGCGCTACTGGCCATAGTAGCGCTATCCCAGCATGGAGAAGAAGAATTGAGGAACGTATCGCAAGGGCTAGAGCTCTCATCGGCAGACTGATATGCTTCAGATCAGGCAACAACAGGCCAAGAATTGTGCGCACCGTCAGGATGGCGTTTGCTGGGACAAATGTCAGTTTGTCCCAGCCGGATATAACGCAAAAACTGACGGAGCGCATAGATGATCTGAAGCAGAGAATCGCTGCTTGGGGAAAGCGGATTCGGCGATATACCGAGAGGTCGACACGGTTCAACCAGAATCGTCTCTTCCAGAGTGATCAGAAGAGGCTCTATGAATCATTGGAGCGACCAATGGTAAGTGGAACTGGTCCAGCACCGAATCAGGCCGACAGTGTAGCATTCTGGCGCGGCCTGTGGTCAGAGCCCGTAAACCACAGCGAGGGCCCTTGGACAGAAGTTGTGGCGAGTCAGTGTGCGGGTATTACGCCCATGGACCCCGTCATCATAACGCCGGATGACGTAGCTGAGGCGGTCCGTAGGGCCCCGAACTGGAAAAGTCCGGGGCTTGACGGGCTGCATCACTACTGGCTGAAGGGGTTCATGGTGTGTCACTCTGTGCTCGCCCGACAGTTTCAAGAGGCTCTCAACCAGAAGTCGCTCCCAAGCCTCTTCACTACTGGGATCACTCATTTGGTTCCTAAAGACCAGGGTACCACAGACCCGAGCAAATACCGCCCCATCACTTGTCTACCGACAATATACAAGACACTAACATCCATTTTGAGCGCGAGAATCACTTGTCACCTGGACTCAAATCAGGTGATGTCGCGCGCTCAAAATGGATGTCGGGGCGGTGGTCGTGGAACCAAGGAACCACTCCTCATTGACGCGGTCATTGGCAAAGTGGTGAAACGCAACCGTCGGAACTTCTCCGCCGCCTGGATAGACTACAGAAAGGCATTCGACTCGGTGCCCCATACATGGCTAAAGAGAGTCCTCGAGCTGTACAAGATAGACTGTACAGTTAGAGACTTCCTCGAGCAGTGTATGGGGCAGTGGAGTACGATCCTTTGTCATCTGGGTGAGCGGATGATGGCTGCGGAGAACCACATAAGGATAAGAAGGGGTATCTTCCAGGGCGATTGTCTGAGTCCAATCTGGTTCTGCCTCTCTCTGAACCCTCTCAGTACCTTACTGGAGGGCTCCGGGAGGGGATTTCAGCTACGGAAAGGAGGGACAAAAGTGACCCACCTTTTCTATATGGATGACCTCAAGTTATTCGCCTCCAGTCGCTCCCATCTTATGGAATTGCTAAACATCACTTGTGAATTTAGCAATTCCATTGGAATGGAGCTTGGGACGGATAAGTGTGCGGTCCTCCATGTTGAGAGGGGAAGGGTTGCTAACTCTGAGGGCGCAGACTTATCTGTGCCCGTCAACTTAAGGACCCTTTCCGAGGCTGAAACATACCGATACCTGGGTATGTCACAAAACATCGGTATCGATGAGACTGGTATGAAACAGTCAGTTTGCGACGTGTTTTATGCACGCTTGACCAAAGTGCTTAACAGCCTTTTGTCCGGTGTGAATAAGGCACACGCATATAACGGCTGGGTCATGCCTGTCCTCATGTATACCTTTGGCATACTCAGGTGGACTCAGACTGAACTTAACGTCCTGGATAGAAAAGTCCGCACTACCATGACGTCCCATAGGATGCATCATCCGAGATCGTCGGTAATGAGGCTGTACTTGCCGCGGAAGCATGGTGGTCGTGGCTTCTTGAGCGCGCTCACCATGCACAATCGCGAAGTGTGCAGCCTCCGTGATTACTTCCTGGCGAGATCGGATGATCCATTCTATAAGGACGTCATTTCTTGTGATAAAGGACTTACCCCTCTATCCTTAGCCAACGAGCAATGGCAAGACCCGGCAGTGCAGAGCATTTCCGACCGGGAGACCGTATGGAAGGAGAAGGAGCTCCACGGGAGGTTCTACAAGGCTCTACATGAGCCTTTCGTAGACACAGTAGCCTCCCTCCACTGGCTACGCTTTGGTGATCTCTTCGGGGAAACCGAGGGTTTTGTCTGTGCAATACAGGATCAGGTTATTAAGACCAACAACTATCGGAGATACATCCTAAAGGATGGCACCGTCGACATCTGTCGAGCTTGTCGCTATCCCGGTGAGTCACTTAGGCATGTTATCTCCGGTTGTTCGGCGCTTTCTAACTCTGAGTACTTGCACAGGCACAACCTAGTAGCCAGAATTCTACACCAGGAGCTCGCTCTGAAATACGGTCTCGTGGATCGGAAATTGCCGTATTACAAGTACTTGCCGGAAGCCGTGCTCGAAAATGATCGCGCCAGGCTCTATTGGGACCGGGCCATCATCACAGACAGGACTATTCTTGCGAATAAGCCTGATATTGTGCTGATGGACCGGGCACAGTCAAGGATATTTTTGGTCGACATTACCATTCCGTATGACGAGAACCTCGTGAAAGCCGAAACAGACAAGCAAACAAAATATCTGGACCTGGCTCACGAGGTGACCGACATGTGGGGTGGTCTGCCGACCGAAATTATTCCTGTAGTCGTCTCTGCAAACGGGCTAATCCCAGTCAGCCTCTCGGGTCATCTGAGGCGGCTGGGACTACGTGGCGGGCCGCTCCAGGTTCAAATGCAGAAGGCGGTGCTCCTCGATACCGCCCGCATCGTCCGCCGGTTTCTTTCCCTTTCCCCCTAACCCTCGGCCGTTTGGTCTCCCCTGCCGAGGGCCTCCATCTGGTTGGGCTTTTATTTATTTATGTACTTTTATATTTATTTTATGTTATTGATATTTATGTATATTTATCTTTTCATTTTCATTTATAATTATATATTTATAGCACCCAACCAGATGAGAAAACTATATAGATACCCCACAATAATAATAATAATAATAAATCATTTTATTTTTCTCTTCACAAAGGTATATAATTTCACATTATTTCTTAAATAATATGATAGTAGATAATTTTGACCAGCGATCATCTTTCCCAGGGGTTCTTATTTATTTATTTCAATCAACAAGGATCATAGGGTAAAATTACATTCATTCAGATCTATTCTAATACTAAAATTATAAATCATTACTAATATTAATTATATCAAATGCGGAAGTATTTATAATAATATCGAAAATAAAATAATAATTTAATAATAATAAAATAACGTAAATCGATTTCACCCTTACATACACCATAACCGATTTATTTACATATTAACAAAACCACCAACAAAACGTACTATAATGATATAATACAATTAAAAATACAAATCTTAAATATATGTAAGTAAAATTAGGTAATAAATTAAATAACATTAGTTCATATACCTAGGGTGCCTGTCCGAGGCAATGGGTACATGGACATGAATCCAGTGCCTCAAAAAAGCACACTCGGGTTTCTCACTAAATACGTTAAAAATGCTGTTGGCGCTCCCACTATTATCATTTATAAATTCCTTAATATTATAATAACCCTTTTTATACAAACTCATTTTAATAAAGTTTTTGAACTTTGTGTAGGTCTAATTTTGTATATTTTCTAGGATTTTGTTATAAAAGCGTATCATCGCTCCAAGAATGAATTACTGACTTGGTGGAGTCGAGTAACTGGTACTACTAGCTTGTGTCTGTGCCTAGTATTTACAGAATATATATCATTTATTTTTGTAAAACTATTTTTATTTTTGTCCACGTAAATTAAATTTTCATAAATGTATTTAGAGGCCAAAGTTAATATATTTATTTATTTAAATATTTGTCTGAGCGACTCTATAGGTTTTAAATCATAGATTGCTTCATTGGCCCTCTTCTGTAAAACAAATATAATTTCAGTGTTAATCGTGTGTCCCCGTAGCAAAATATTTTTGTTTGTCTTTCTTTGTCTGTTTCAACTCTGGTGAGGCAAGTTTTAAAGGACGAAAATTACCTTGTCTATCATAGTCCTTTGACTATGATATTAATTTTTATAAGAAAAGAGAGAGACGTTATTGTGTCAATTTCAATTTACTGTTGTGATTTTTTTATTTTAATCTGTAATGTAGTCCATGTTCAGTCAATAAATATCTACTTTATTGCTCATATAAAAAGATCTAAGAAGTAATTTAAGGTATGTCGAATTCCCCTTACCTTAATTTATAGTGGTTCAGTTCAACAAACATCAATTACAATCACTCTATTTTTAATAGAGTCTCCCGGGACTTTAGACGAAGTTACGACGACTCTAATTTAATAGTTGCTCTTGTTTATTTTGTTGTTCAGATATTCCGCCTAATATACAATGATTACGCGATAAATATGATGTGTTGTATCGAATAACATTATTTTTTTGAATATAAACTCATAGTTAAGGCAATTTTGCATTGCCTTTAAACTCTTGAACATCTGTAAATCTATAGCAATAATTTTATTAAAATTAATGTTAAAGAACCAGGAAAAAAATACAAATATTACACTTTTGGATGGCTCCGTGCCGCAGTGGTTTAGCTATGAGTTGCCGCGCTGAGAGCCATGAGTAAGAATACCACACGGAACAAGTATTTGATATCATACAAATATGTCTGTGTAAAATATAATCTTTGAAAACTGCCTCCACGATACAAGAGGAAATCCTATTTTGGGGGTGACGTTTTTAAAAGAAAGAAAACACACTATACTCCATAGAGATTCCATAATTAAACTTAATGTATTACATAATTCCAGAATGAAAAATTCATGTAGAGAACACATTTTATAACTTTATTTTCATCTATCGAAAAAATTAACAGAATTGAACAGTTTAAGCGCTCGCGCACAAAGATTAGAGTAATAATAAATATACAGTACCAGTTGCACCTGCTACAGCAAGTACCTACAGAGACATCTTCGAGGTTGAACAAAATCGTTTGTTCAAAGATTCTCCCCGCTCTAGTAATAAATTGGTAGACAACCTAGGTAACCGTTATCACGCTTTACTGTTGACTTTAACAACCAATGGAAATCTGTACAAAAATGCCGAATCCATATTCTAAACATTATTGGTTGTTCACTAAGTTATTAAATAGTTTTTCTTAAGGAAGCAGTATCGGTAACAAAACATAGAATTACATTATAGTTTAATATATTATTTTTTTTACACACCCACACTCAAATAAATATATGAAAATAAATATATGTGTTGCACCAACGCACAAACTTGAATTTTGTATTTGTTGATGTGTTTGTTATTTGAGTTGGCTGGCATAACCTCCCCTCACCTCCTTTCTTCCCCGCACGGGCCTGCTTCATGGGGGTAAAGCGTAAAGGGTAATAGGGGTAAAGCTAGATACCGATGGACGCATCTTTGGCCGTCTTATGAGGGGCGCGCTTCGCTAAAGTGAAAGGGGAGATGGCGGGAGCTATAAAAAGACGTGCGCCGCCACCATCGACCTGCGCCCTCCTTTCTGCCAAGGAGGGTCGCGTCCGTATACGGCTTAGAGATCTCTAGTTAGACCGTTAAGCCAGTCCCTAAAAGGTGGGGTTTAGTGGGTAAAAGTCTCCACATAACCACGCAGCCGGCTGCTTGGTATGCTATGAGCATTCCCCACCTCTCTTCCCCGCTTTCCGGAGGGTTGCCCATATTTGCTTCGGGCGCAAAAAAAACACCATCGACTCCAGTGCAATTTTCCATACAATTTTCGTGGTGTCCGCAAGCCGACCACAGTTCGCAATTATCATCGTGTGTGCATAGCCGTAAAGAGCCAGTCCTTATTTATGAGCTGTTTTATTTGTTGTTCCTTTTCCGCAGCAGCTCACTACTCGTCGTGTCAGCCAACGCATCAAATTAATTTTATACCAAGTATAAACTTTGTTTTAGTTCCTTTTGAATCATGCTAATACAGTTCACTTGATCGTTCGCTCCGCCAATACCTTGCGTCATTTTCGCGCACCCATATTTTTGGTTCAGTCGATACGGATTCGAACTAGCAACCTACGGCCCAGTTAAGTCGAATTTCTGAACTGAAAGATAGACAATACACTTTAGTTTAGTCGCTCCTAAGGTCCTAAGTAGAATATAGTTTCACTTCGTACCACTGGGGGTACTGTTCGCCGTATTAATTGGTGAGAATTGGGGCTTCTGCGTCACTTGCTCTCGCTTCGCTCGAGCTACAAGCCGCTGAGGGCTCCGATAGAGTCTAAAGAGTCTAAAGCTCCATTAGAGTCTAAAGTCTAAATTTTTAGTCTGATTCTTGATCTGTTTTTTTAATCTTTGCTCAATTTCTAATACCGTTTCATTCGGGATATCAAATACAACTAGTTCAATAATATTACAACAAATTATTAAAATAAAGCACAGAGGGTGCTTTTTAATCCAGCCAATTTGCTTTTTCTCTTCAAAAGATAGTGAAGTGAACGGGTAAGGAGGTTTAATTAGAAACATTTTGGTGTACTCTAGAGTGGCTATAGCAAAAAATAGCTATTTTTGGATTCTTGAAGATCTACGATTGAAAAGGAACCAGGTTCGGGACGGAGAGGTCGTTTGATCCGGCTGGTTCAGCAGCGGATTTCCTAACCTCCTATGACACCTACGTTGGGTTCGGGAACAACGTATGTGAACCCCGCAACGGAGTAACACACAAGGGCGTCGACCTCTTCCTTTTCTTCAAATAGGTTCAGGCGGGGATAACGGGTCTTTCGAAGTCATCCCGGTTCCAATGCCTTAATTCTTCAATATGTGCCGCAATAGTGACACAGTGGACTGTATTTTAAAGGATTCCTTGGGAATAAAACAGTAATTATCTTCAAACCGTTCCGTGAGAGAGTAATTACTTTCCCTATCACTTCCCTATGCACTTTTTCTTTCTTGATTATACTGCTGGTCCTGAACTGTCCCGAACTATCCCGAAGTTTCCGGAACTTTCCCGAACGATTTGCAAGAAAACTCGTTTACTGAATTACCCCAAAGCTATACGCGAAAGAGAACCGCGCCCTCTGTGCGATTACACCATTTAATTACATCAATTTGTACTATCTTTCTCTCACGGTTTGCCCAATATCTTTATTTGTATAAGACATACATTTATACATTTTACTTATAAAGATAGCACAAAAAATATCTATACTATGATATACATTACATTTTTATATCACAAAAAACCTTTTATTTATTCAACAAAATATGCCTATTTTACAACATATGCACCAAGTTAGAATTCTTAAATATCTAACATATAAGGTTGAAACAATGTTATTCACTTGAAAATACAAATATCTTAACTGATACAATAGTTTGATTTACATTTTTCCTATACATTTTACCTTAAAACACTTTTAAATTTCTTACACAAAACTATCAATATTTCACTAATCCAAAGGAATTTTCACATGAAAATAACACAGAATTCACCTATTTTGCTCATACAGTTAATCTGAAATATTTTACAAGTAAATTTTACATAAATTGCTGAAATTTGCAAATATTTAAATTTCTAATTATTTTGACCTCCTAAGTTAACGTGCGGCTATGAACTCACGCTATTTGAACAACTAATTCTCACACGACTTTCAATTGTCGGCAAAAATGGCAAATTTAGCACACACGGCTATCAACCAATACTAGGTGAACAACTGATTCTACACGACTCTCAAATTGTAGGAAATTATTTCTAATTAGATTCTTATCAGTTATCATGTCTCTTATCAGATAACATAAACATAATATTTCATGAATCAATACATTGAAAATAGACATTTTGCTCTCATACAAAACGTATCAAACTCATATAAGATAATACTTATGCAATTGATCTCCATTAATTCTATTTATTCACAAAGTGATCATTTCGACCGGGGAACAAATCCTGGTCTCTAACTTTATTTTAATATTCCTTTAAATTAACACTATTGGAAAGGTGATTTCAACCGGGGAATTGAACCCGAAAACATAATTTATATCTTAAAAATTCCCTATATGAATTTATTAAGAAAATATTACTAATAAAACGACAAACTAGTCCGGCCTGGGAATCGAACCCAAAACCTTCAAATCATTAATTCGATATGTTGACGACGCTCACGTTGCTTCTCGAACACCTGAAATATAAATAATATTAATCAATAAAAAATAAAATATGTAAAAAAATATACTCATAAAACATTGTTACTTACCTAATGTACTTGCTGTTTTTCTATAATAAATAAGTACGTGTGCATACGGGGACGGTGGCACTTACCGCGATTTTTATCAGTAGGGTGAAGGTATATTTGCAACAACGGTGTTGCACCGCTGAGTACATGATCCCGCGTTTCGAGTTAGTTGCACTAGAACATCACACGAGGTGACACCTATGTCTCCCTCCCCGCGGATGTACACGCGCTCACCAAATTTTTTTTGTATATTTTTCTCCCAGACGACACCAGCGGCCTACATCATCAACATAGTGGTCCTTCGGCCGAATCCTTACGTCGTCTGCAAAAAATATAATAATAATAAGTACCAGTTATGTTCCACGCGCCGGCTACGCCGCAAAAAAAGCGACGACCACGTGGCACCGCTGCAAAATCGGAGTGCAAGAACAACCAAGATGTGTTACCATCGTTCAGCTTAAAGGATGAAGTGCTGGAAAAACCTGGAAATGCGCTAAGTGCCTCTAGTAAGAGTAAAAAGTCATCAAAGACCTCAGGCACGTCGTCAAGTACGGCACGCAAACGGCAATTGGAATACGAAACCGCTAAAGCTATGGCTCTCGTGGAAATACAAGCAGCGGAAGCTGAAGCAGAAGCCAAAGTTAAGAGTGCTCAGGCAGAAGCTGCCAAGCTTAAGGCAAATATTCAGTCGAAGCTGCTAAACAAACAGCTTGCAGCTGAGATGGCAGAATTGGAGTCTCATTCACGCTCTTCCCACAAGTCGGCTATGAAATCTTCGACCAGCAAAGTTGAAAATTGGCTGAATGCTCCAGGAAACCAGCATGAGGAGAACCGAGAAGAGTACTCTTGTGAAAAAATCGGCCTAGAAAAGCTGGCACATGCCTTGAATGATGCAGTAGCTGCCTCATCATATAAAATACAGAACCAGGAGCTCTTAACAAGATTAGCAACGTCTAAAGACCTGCCTTTATTTTTTGGAGATCCAATGGAGTGGTTGCAGTTTAAACAGGCGTACCAAGAATCTACCCAATTATGCAAATATAGTGACACAGAGAATTTATGGCGGCTACGTAAGTGTCTTCGTGGCGATGCTAAAGAAGCAGTGACTTCACTCTTGATTGGTGGAACTACACCCGATTTAATAATTGACACCTTAGAACTTCGATTTGGCAAACCAGAAACAATTATGAGTAAAAAAGTTTTACAGCTTAAAAAACTATGTCCGTTGCCGTTAACTTATCATAATGATATCATTAATTTTGCAATAAAAATAAAGAACTATGTGGCTGCTGCCAAAGCAATGCAACAAAGTGATTATCTTCGCAGCCCGGAGTTAGTATCGATTGTCGTATCTAAGCTTCCAACTTTGCTTGTCGCAAAATGGACCGACTACGTTTATGAACAGCGAGAGTGTAATTTACCGAAGCTAGAATTGCTTAGTGATTTTTTATATGAGGAAGCCACTAAAACAGCTGCATCAGGAGTAAGTCATATTCACGCTCAATATAATTTAAAGAAGCCCGATGAACGTAAACACCGTTCACACTCGTTGTTGTACACAAATAGTAATCAATTACAAAACGCGGAAAAGTGTACATTTTGCCAAAAATGGGCTCATGGTGTCGCAGATTGTTCACGGTTTAAGCGCGCCTTACGCAAAGATCGCTGGCGATTTGTACGCGTAAATAAACTTTGCTTCAAATGTCTTGCCCCCCGCCATACGAATGGTATGTCTTGTATTGGCAGTAATTGCGACATTGACGGCTGCAATCAACCGCATCATCGTTTACTGCACTGGATAAAACCATTGGAAGAAAGCTTAAAAACTGTGGAGCGAAGTGAGGATGAGCATCCCAGCACCAATGAAACAGTGACTCATACGGTGGCATCCCACTGTCACAAGGTGCTTTTGAAAGTGGTGCCGCTCACTCTTCACGGACCGAATGGCAGTTTGCATACGCATGCACTACTGGATGATGGAGCTACCGTGACGGTGATATCCTCTGATATCGCAGATGAGCTCGGATTATACGGTGCAAACGTGATATTGCGCGCGCGCAGCGCATGGGACTCGGGCGAGCTTGTGTGTGAATCTCAAGTAGTGAGTGTTAGTGTTACCAATTCGTATAACGAAATGTTTACTTTCCGTGCGCGTAAAATTAAAGAATTAAATTTACCAACACAAAAAGTGCCGAATATGGACTTTAATAATTATGGATTGTTAAGTGAAGATCTTATGTTATGTAATTGTAACGCTAAGCCAAAATTATTAATAGGTCAGGACAACCATCATTTAATTTCTCCCATTCGTTGTGTTCGTGGTAAGCAGCGTGAGCCGTACATAACTCAAACTGCGCTTGGATGGTGTGTGCACGGACATATGGTAAGTGATGTTAATTGCACTGATCGCTTTGTCTCTTTCATTAATAGTTGCACCGAAAAAGCGGGACAGTCGCAGTGTATCTTTCACTTACACACGGTAGAATCGATTGCTAGCGATCTCTCTCTCGATAACGATAACGGTGAATGCACCTGCGCGCAGTTGCACGATGCGGTTCGTAGATCCTTCGCGTTAGAGTCTATTGGTGTAGGTTCGAAGCCGCGCCGCAACCCAGACGAAATACGCGCTTTACAAATTTTAGATGACACTGCAGAATTAGTAAATGGTCAATGGAATGTCGGCTTACCGTGGAAATACGATGAATTACATTTACCCGACTCTTACCCTAACGCTTTTAATCGTCTAAAGTCAATAGAAAGAAAATTTTTGCTCAACAAAGAGTATGCAACTCGTTATTGTGAAAGAATGAGATACTTATTTTCTAATGGTTATGCTAGAGAACTTAATGAGACCGATGAAAACTCTAATAAACGTATAATATGGTATTTGCCGCACTTTGGTGTAGATAACTCAAATAAGAAAAAACTGCGTTTAGTTTATGACGCGGCAGCAAAGTCAAACGGTTATTCTTTAAATGATTTTCTTTTACAAGGCCCTGATTTGTTACAATCGTTATTAGGAATAATGTTACGATTTAGAGAAAACCGCGTAGGTATCATAGGGGACATAAAAGATATGTTTTTAAGGATTAATGTACGAAAAGAAGATGTTAATTCTTTGCGTTTTTTGTGGAAAGATATCTATTTAAGCAATGAAAATGAACAATTAGGCTTCGGAAGTAGTAACAAAGGTTCAAAATTACCTATACAACATCCTGTTAAGAAATATGTTATGACGTCATTAATTTTTGGCGCTAACTGCTCCCCATTTATAGCACAATATATTAACCAAAATAAAAACACATTGCGCTTTCAGAATAAAATGCCGGATGCAGTTAATGCAATTAGGAAAAATCAATATATGGACGATTTTATCGATAGTTTACCAGACGTCGCTACTGCTACAAAAATGATAAAAGATGTTTCATATATTAATCAGCAAGGTGGTCTCGTGATGCGTAACTGGTTAAGTAACAAGTCAGATGTTCTTAATGATATGCCAAAAGAGACTTTAAATGACATGGCGATACGGTTTAATGTTGAATCCCAGCCGGAACGAACGCTTGGGCTTTTGTGGTTTCCCGCGAGTGATATGTTCGGGTTCGATCTTTCGTTAAAGCGTATACCGAGTGATATTTTACAACTATCACGAAAACCGACTAAGCGTGAAGTTCTTCGTATTATAATGTCTGTATATGATATTCATGGTTTTTTAGCACCTTTTACGATAAAATCCAAAATTTTAATGCGCGAAATATGGAATGTAGGTATAAAGTGGGATCAGGAAATAACAGATAGTTTATTTGTTTTATTTAAAGATTGGATTTCGCAGTTACAAGAAATGAGTTACGTTCGAATCCCGCGGTGGTATTTCTATAGCAACGATTCTGTCGGTGTGAATGAGAAGAGCGGCCACACCGTAAACGACGATGAGACGTCGTTGCAATTGCATATTTTTTGTGATGCATCTCCATGCGCATACGCATGTGTTGCTTATTGGCGTAAACAAGACAGCAACGGCGTGCAGGTGTCATTCATTGCGAGTAAAAGTCGCGTTGCGCCGTTAAAACCGTTAACTATGCCTAAACTCGAACTTCAAGGCGCGCTATTAGCATGTCGCTTGGCAGAGACTATAAAAAAGGAGCATAGAATTAAACCGTCACGTGTTTTTTATTGGACTGATTCAATGATTGTTATTTATTGGATACGTAACGAGCATAGAAATTACAAAGTTTTTATTGCAAATAGGTTAGGTGAAATTGATGAGTTAAGTAAAATTGATGAGTGGCATTATGTGCCGACAAATTTAAATATAGCCGAAGCATTAAACAAAGGAGTTTCCTGGCAGTTTATACCACCAGCCAGTCCTCATATGGGGGGAGCTTGGGAGCGTCTGATTAGAAGTGTGAAAACGGCACTGAAAGTCGTTCTTAGAGAGAGGGCTCCACGAGAAGAAGTTTTATTAACGCTTCTCGCTGAAGTCGAAAATATAATTAATAGTAGACCGCTTACCCATGTTTCGGTGGACCCTCAAAGTAAAGAGGCATTAACTCCAAATCATTTTTTACTAGGATCTTCGTCGAACTTACCTGTACCTGGGGTCTTTGATGATGGCGACATGTATGTTAGACGACAGTGGCGTATTGCCCAACGGTTGACAGACTTATTTTGGAGCAGATGGGTAAAAGAGTTTTTGCCAGAGCTAATTCCTCGTCGTAAATGGGATAGGGAAGGTCCGCAATTAAAAGTAGGAGATCTTGTAGTAGTAGTCGATCCATCATTATTTCGAAACTGTTGGCCAATAGGTATTATTGAAAAGGTTTATCCAGGTTCAGACGGCAGAGTCAGAGTAGTTGACGTTAGGACTAAGTCAGGAGTGATGAAGCGATCAGCTGCTCGCGTGGCCTTTCTCCAGCTTGATAATGAGTGTCGGCGAACCGACACTTGGGGGGAGGATGTTGACGACGCTCACGTTGCTTCTCGAACACCTGAAATATAAATAATATTAATCAATAAAAAATAAAATATGTAAAAAAATATACTCATAAAACATTGTTACTTACCTAATGTACTTGCTGTTTTTCTATAATAAATAAGTACGTGTGCATACGGGGACGGTGGCACTTACCGCGATTTTTATCAGTAGGGTGAAGGTATATTTGCAACAACGGTGTTGCACCGCTGAGTACATGATCCCGCGTTTCGAGTTAGTTGCACTAGAACATCATACGAGGTGACACCTATGTCTCCCTCCCCGCGGATGTACACGCGCTCACCAAATTTTTTTTTGTATATTTTTCTCCCAGACGACACCAGCGGCCTACATCATCAACACGATATTTCTTTAAGATTCAACTAAGTGTTTTCTTATTAGAATATTATTGCTTGATAATTTATTTTTAAAGGCCGTTCGTAATCGGTTAACTAATAAATTGAAATATTCTTATAGACGCGCGCCAACAACCTCCCCCCCGTGCATCAGCACCATCATTTGAGAGGCGTCGCGGGTACCAGGACTATTATTCTGGATGTAGGTCTCCTCAAGATACCTGTGCTAGTAACGACGTCAACCACTCTGGTGTGTCCGTCTGGTCCCGGCAGCGTCCTATTAATCTTGCCTTTCGGCCACGTATTTCGTGGCAACGAATGATCTATTATCAAGACAATATCACCTTCTTTAGGTTCCATGAATCTTCCGTTATAAACCATTCGAGGTATTAAAGTAGGCATGTACTCTTTCAGCCATCTCGTCCAAAAATGGTCGGCTAACCTCTGGGCGGATTTCCAATTGAGTTGACCCGTCAGATGTTGCTCTAAAAATAATCCAGGTGGTCGATCACCACATGAGCGTCCGAGAAGAAAATGATTGGGTGTCAAACCCTCTTTAGGACTATCCATACTGAATGTTACCAGAGGTCTGGAATTTACAGTATGCTCTGCTTCTAAAAGCAACGTATGCAGAACCTCCTCTCGCGGGCTCCTTTTTTTGAGCGTAGCGGTCAGCGCAATTTTAATCGATCTTACTAACCTCTCCCAAGCGCCACCCATGTGCGGTGCTCCCGGAGGTATAAATTTCCATTTAATATATTTTC
Organism: Parnassius smintheus behrii; assembly: GCA_036936625.1. NCBI lineage: Eukaryota > Metazoa > Arthropoda > Insecta > Lepidoptera > Papilionidae > Parnassius > Parnassius smintheus. The sequence continues at coordinate 43,925,925 of JAUPFT010000011.1, read as the reverse complement.
TAAATGACTCGTTTTTCATGCCATCATAGCACTCTTCGCATGCTTGCAATAATTCTTGATGTGCAGCTTTGAAATTCGTCCCGTTATCGCTGTATATAACGGCTGGTTTTCCTCTTCTGGTGATAAATTGCCTCAACGCCATTATAATTGACGCTGGTGTCAATGAGGCTGCTAATTCCAGATGTACTGCTCTGGTGGTCAGACACGTAAATAAAACACCCCAACGTTTTTCGTGTCACCTTCCTATAGTCACACTCATAGGTCCGAAATAATCTACGGCTGAGCATGTAAAAGGTGGTTCATGATGAGCTATTCTCTCCAGAGGAAGATCTCCTTGTGGCACGTTCTGCGGCTTTGACCTGTATGTCCTGTACCACTGACAGCGATGTGACACACTTCGTACTACGTTACGCAAGTTCAAGACATAAAATTTTTGGTTCACCTCATTCATCACCGTCTGGTGATTGGCATGTCCAAAATGATGATGAACTTCTATAATCATCATTTTAACGATTTCGTGTTTACCGTCTAATACGATAGGTTTTCTACTTTCCTCAGTCAAATTAGACTTGAAAGGTAAACGCCCATTTAAACGGAGTAAGTTATCTTCTCCTATTTCCATAGATAATTTACTTAAGCGTGAACTTCTTTCAACGCTTTTGCCTGCTTTCAAGCATTTTATTTCTGAATGGAAACAGTCGTCTTGAACGAACTTCCAGATTAATAATTCAGCTCTTTTTAAGAGCGTTATGTCCAACGCGCCATCGGGTCCTTTAACCGACTTGGCTAAATTTTCGTTGGAACACATAACCGATTTTTCGGCTGTGTTGTCAGGTCCATTAACCGACTTTCTTAAACTCTTGAATTTTTCTACCGCTTGTAAGGTGCGTTGTAGTTGCCCCAAGGAATTTCTTAAAGCTGCCAAATCGTCCGTAGTCGGGTAGACTTAACGGCTTTTGCTTTCTTAGCGCGTTTACGCTTTTCGACGATTTTTCTTCACCCGTTTCTAAGCTATTTATGGTGTCTACTTGTTTGGGCCATAAATCAGGACTTGTCCTGAGAAATTCAGGTCCTTGAAACCAGCGTGACGTGACGTGACGATGACTTACATCGAAGGTAGAAGTAAAACTTCTAGTGGCGTCGTCTGCCACGTTTTGTGACGTCGGAAGCCATCGCCATTCGCATGATTTACTGTGATCTTCGATCTCAGCCAATCGATGAGCAACGAATGGTTTAAAAGCGCGAGGATCTGACTTAATCCACGCTAACACTGTACGTGAGTCCGTCCAAAATATTCGCTCGGATATCTCGTACTTGCTCTCTTCACTAACTGATGCAGCTAGTCGACTGCCCATAAGAGCTGCTTGTAATTCAAGCCTTGGAATGGAAATTGGTTTCAGCGGCGCTACTCTTGCCTTTGCGGCGATCGGCGTAATCCGCCTTTCTCCTAGCTCGTCCGTGGTGACGTAATACACCGCGGTGGCGTATGCTTTTTCACTAGCATCCGTGAAAGTGTGTAACTCTCCCTTGCCGACGCCTTCAGCAACGGGTCTAGGTACTTCTAAATTACCTAATTTCTTCACTTCCGATATCCATTTACAAAATAACACGTGTAATTCATGTGAAACTACTTCATCCAAAAAGATGCCCGTCCTCCATACTTGCTGGATTAACGACTTCCCTTGAATCGTTATGGGTGATGCGAGTCCTAAAGGATCGAAGACTGACATCACAACGCTAGTTATCTCCCTCTTCGTAGGCGGTCGTAAACCTTCCATCACCTTTTCCGGTGTGTTACGAAGACTTATGGAGAAACTTATTATATCTCGTTTGATATTCCAGATCAAACCTAAAGTGCATTCTGTGTGCTCCTTATCTCCCAGTAAAGCACTGTCGCTCTTATATTTATTCTCCATTTTACATAAGACCTCGGGTCGGTTGCTAGCCCATCCCCTCAGTTGGAAAGAAGCACGTTTATGCAATTCATACATATCGTTTACTATAATATCATCGATAGTCATCCATATAAAAATTGCTTTCCGTCGCGGAAGCTGCTTCTGGATATATATGTGCGTTATCCTGCGCATTTCTATTCTTCACATATATATAGCGATGCATGGTGATGATGCCGCTCCAAATACGAGTGACGTCATTCTATACTCTTCCGGTGGCGCGTCACGATTGTGCCGCCATAAGAATCGAAGGCTGTCCCTGTCTTCTTCCCGAATTTTCACTTGCAGGAACATTTCTTTAATGTCTGCCATCACTGCCACGCTTCCTTCTCTGAATCGTAGCAGAACGCCAAATAATGACTTTAATAGGTCCGGTCCGGTTAACAATGCATCGTACTTGCGGCGGCGTCGAAAACTATTCTTATTTTCCTTTTTTGTGGATGAGTCACTGCGAAGTGAGGAAGATACCACGTGCGTGGGGAAATGGAAATATGGTTTGCTTTCTCTGCGTAACCGTTAACGATGGGATTTTCAATTTGCTTCTCATATTCTTTTTTTAACTCGCTATTTTTATCGAGCTTCTTTTCGATATTAAACAGGCGACTTTCAATCTGCGCTCTATTCGACGGCATGCACTCATTATCTGTGCGCCATAACAAAGCAGTCTCGTACCTATTATTAGGTATACGACGTACCGTTTTGTTCAAAATATTTAAAGCTCGTTCTTTTGGGTCGTTCGTGGGCTTTCGCGCAGACACTCCCAGAGATTCCAAACTAAAATAATCCTTGATTAACTTCTCCATGTCTTCCTCCTTCTTGGTGGAAATGTGGTTAACAATCTTGATTGGTTTGATGCCACCCGATATGTGACCATGTAAAACCCATCCAAGTTTGGTGAGCGATGCTACAGGTAGGTTCTTACCTCCTGATTAATTCAAGAGAAATTAATTCACATTTTTTCATACTACACTCTAACCTCCTATGGTAAGGTGACAAACATTGGAAACATACTTTTGCCTTTTTAACCGCTTCCCATTTTTCGCGATTATCATATCCCTAAATTTGTAACAACTCACTATAGAGTGTTCCTTGTTGCATATAACACACTTATGTATTACGCGACTTACAGGCTTATCCTGGGTTATCATAACCACTTGTCGGTTGTGCCCTTTATTATTTCGGCGTTCATAACGCTCGCTCTTAAAACGGTTGCGCACACACCCCTTTGCAGTGTGTACAGTTTGCTTCCTGATTTAAGGACGTTTCCGCTTTTCAGGCACATTTTCATTGCTTAAGGACGTTCCAAATTGTTCACTCAATGAATTCAAAAATTTTGCCATCTTCTGAAACTCTGGCTTAAAAGGATGCTGAACTCGATATTCGAAGCATTTAAATTTAATCATAGTTCCAAGTTTCTTCACTATACGGTTTACTAACTCCGGTGAGTATAAATACTGTGGTTGGTTCAACGCTTGTATTACAGCAACCACGTTCGTAATGCGACTTGCAAAAGAACCTATATTTCGGCAATCTTCCGCCAATCTTGGCATACGCTTTACATTCTCGATTTCGGCAAGAATGAGCATCTCAACCCTACCGAATCTTCTTTCGAGAGCGTTCATTATTTCTTCAGGTTCACACAAAGTAAACAACAGTGACTTAACCGCTTCCTTAGCGGTGCCCTTTAATGCCCTCCTAAGGCGTGCGACATTCTGCACCCCTGAAAATTGGCTTCTTGTGTCTTCAAACACCGTTTTGAAAATTATCCATTCACCCGGGTCTCCATCGAACACCGGTAATTCCTGGAGGAAATGAAGCTGGGAAGACTTATCTTTTCCCGCTATCTTTATTGCACTCACAATCGCTTCGGTCAATTCTGACACCTCACTCGCGTGTGCTTTCTGTGCATTTCCTTGGTTGCGCTCGACCTCCGCCCCTTTGCGGCGTGATCCATTACACGCTCCCTTATCAGTAATGTCGGGTTGTGTTACACTAACCGGCGCGCTCATTATGGTCTGCTGAATCCAACTCCTCACGAAAGATTCCACCTGAGTATTCCGCTCTTCATCATCCTCACTCGAGTCGATCTCCTCTTCTCGGTTGAGACGTGCCAACTCCAATTGAGACTTGGCTAAGGCAGCAGCTGCCTGTGCTCGTTCGAGCTCTGAGCCTTCGAATTTAATCCGCGCCTCTAATTCGGCTTTCAGCCTCACCGATCGCGATGACCTACTCTCTGTGACCCTTTGTCACTAGTGTGTCCGATTACTGTTCTTAACGATGCCGGTTCTTCGGTCCCTTGACCTACTTTGTCGACTATCGTTTCACTCCTAGATATAACGGATTTCTGTGCGGTGCTGGTCTGCGTACCACTGGTGTCCGTCCTGTTCCTTGTCGTTGCCACGGACGTCCCTGAGTCCCACGTGCATGTGGACGTATCGGTGGTGGCTCCACTTGAAGGAGTTGCCCCACTCGAAGCAGTAGTTGTGGTCGCTCCAGCTGATTCCACCTCTTTAGCCTTTCTTGAGAGCCCTGTTCTTGTCCTGCTTCTCTCGCTCCTCTCTGTCTGGTCTTGTGCCTTCTTCATCTTGCAGGAAGGTGATTGTTGGCCTACGGTCCCTAACTGTCCTCACGGTCCCTACAACCCCTTACCTATAACCCTTCTATACCCCAACCTAACCCCACTACCACTCCCCCCCTTTATCTCCCAACCCTACTACCTTACTACCACCCTAACAGCCCTATCAGCCCTATCAATCCTGGACGGGGGCCTACCGTGGTGAGCCGTCCGGGGATGGAGTCGTGCAGGAATGGAACGGAGGAAAGGTTTAGGAATTGTCCCGCCAAGGAATATGACGAAACAGTCGAGCTAGTAGTGCAAGCGCAGTCTCGCCCGAGAGAACTGCTCCACCCGAAGGTGTTGTGCCAGAGCCCGACCGGTTTGGCACCGTTAGGTGGTCGGGATGTATGCTGTGCTCGCCGCCCACTCGCCGGTGACGCCTCGCCCAGGCGCTCTCCTCCGGCCGCGATGCAGTCAGGTGCCCACACGAGCACCCTCGCCTGGCAGCAGCAGCGGTGGATGCTTCTTCTTCTTTTTTGCACCCTTGCCTGAAGACAGTGAGTGCGTCCTCTTGAATGGTATCCAGCAGTTCACAGCTGGTTCCTTAAATCCGGCTCCTCGAAGGACCACTTGAAAAGGAACAAGATTCGGGACAGAGAGGTCGTTTGATCCGGCTGGTTCAGCAGCGGATTTCCTAACCTCCTATGACACCTACGTTGGGTTCGGGAACAACGTATGTGAACCTTGCAACGGAGTAACACACAAGGGCGTCGACCTCTTCCTTTTCTTCAAATAGGTTCAGGCGGGGATTCAGTTCTTCCGAAGTCGTCCCGGTACCAACGGCTTAATTCTACAATATGTGCCGCAATACGACACAGTGGACTGTATTTTAAAGGATTCCTTGGGAATAAAACAGTAATTATCTTCAAACCGTTCCGTGAGAGAGTAATTACTTTCCCTATCACTTCCCTATGCACTTTTTCTTTCTTGATTATACTGCTGGTCCTGAACTGTCCAAAAATTTGATTTGCAAAAAAACTCGTTTACTGAACTACCCCAAAGCTATACGCGAAGGAGAACCGCGCCCTCTGTGCGATTACACCACTTAATTACATCAATTTGTACTATCACTCTCTCACGGTTTGCCCAATATCTTTATTTGTATAAGACATACATTTATACATTTTACTTATAAAGATAGCACAAAAAATATCTATACTATGATATACATTACATTTTTATATCACAAAAAACCTTTTATTTATTCAACAAAATATGCCTATTTTACAACATATGCACCAAGTTAGAATTCTTAAATATTACGTAGGCGTAGGCGGTCCCATAATGAATTGGCCTAACTATGAACCAATGAAGGAAATGAAACGAAACCAATTTTATTTTTCAATATAATCACCATGAATACTAACACACTTCTGACATCTGTGAATCAACATCTGTAAACCTTTATAAAAATAATCACATTTTTTATCCTCAAAATGACTGAAGACGGCCGCCTGCAACTCTTCATCGCTTGAAAATTTTCTTCCTCTTAAGACCTGCTTTAAATTTGGAAATAAATAATAGTCGGACGGGGCCATGTCTGGACTGTAAGGTGGATGTTGAACTTCTGTGAACCCGCATTGACGAACTGCATCCTTCGAAACACCAGCGGTATGAACAGGGGCGTTGTCATGGAGCAACAGGACACCTTTAGACAGCTTGCCTCTTCGTTTTTCCTTTATCTTGTCTCGTAATTTATATATTAAAGAAGCATAATATTCGCTGTTCACGACTGTATTACGTTCTTTAAAATCCACCATCAAAATGCCTTGAAAATCCCAAAATATTGTGCACATCAGTTTTTTAGTCGATTGTTGCACCTTTGCCCTTCTAGGGGGCTTTTCACCCTTATAACGCCATTCCATTGACTTTGTGGATCATAATACAAGATCATAGTTTCATCACCAGTCACTAGCCGCTCGATCACAGTCTTTGGATTTTCGCCACAAAGATCCAAAAACTCCGAAGCGCAGCGCACTCTTTCCTGTCTCTGTACCGCTGAAAGAAGTTTCGGTACCCATCTTGCACTCACTTTTTTCATGTGAAGATGTTCATAGATCGCGTGATGAATGGTACTCGTAGAGAGCCCAAGCCTTGCTGCAATTTCTCTAATCTTCAAACGGCGGTCACTCAGAACCTCCTCTTCGATAAGAGCAATCGTTTCGGGAGTGAGCACTTCCACAGGTCGACCGTCGTGGCCAAAGTCTTCGACGGTTTCTCTCCCGAGGCGAAACTCTTTCACCCAATTTTTCACTGTGCTATAGGAGGGGGCAGACTCCTTATACACGCCACCCAATCGTTATTTTATTTGGGCAGGGGATAAACCTTCTTTAAACAGAAACTTTATGACACTTCGATACTCAGTTTTCGACATTTTGAAAAAATACACGACTCTCGTTATTCAAATGCCTGTTAAACTAAGACTAAGCATTTCATGTCGATGCATGTTTCTTATATTAAGTGCACGATAAACGTACTATTTAATGCAACACAACATGTAGCGACATGTCGCGTTGAACTATATCAGGCCAATTCATTATGGGACCGCCTGGTATAAGGTTGAAACAATGTTCTTCACTTGAAAATACAAATATCTTAACTAATACATTAGTTTGATTTACATTTTTCCTATACATTTTACCATTTAAAACACTTTTAAATTTCTTACACAAAACTATCAATATTTCACTAATACAAAGGAATTTTCACATGACACAAATAACACAGAATTCATCTATTTTGCTCATACAGTCAATTTGAAATATTTTACAAGTCAATTTTACATAAATTGCTGAAATTTGCATATATTTAAATTTTTACTTATTTTGACCTCCTAAGTCAACGTGCGGCTATGAACTCACGCTATTTGAACAACTAATTCTCACACGACTTTCAATTGTCGGCAAAAATGGCAAATTTAGCACACACGGCTATCAACCAATACTAAGTGAACAACTGATTCTACACGACTCTCAAATTGTAGGAAATTATTTCTAACTAGATTCTTATCAGTTATCATGTCTCTTATCAGATAACATAAACAAAATATTTCATGAATCAATACATTGAAAATAGACATTTTGCTCTCATACAAAACGTATCAAACTCATATAAGATAATACTTATGCAATTGATCTCCATTAATTCTATTTATTCACAAAGTGATCATTTCGACCGGGGAACAAATCCTGGTCTCTAACTTTATTTTAATATTCCTTTAAATTAACACTATTGGAAAGGTGATTTCAACCGGGGAACTGAACCCGAAAACATAATTTATATCTTAAAAATTCCCTATATGAATTTATTAAGAAAATATTACTAAGAAAACGACAAACTAGTCCGGCCTGGGAATCGAACCCAAAACCTTCAAATCATTAATTCGATATTTCTTTAAGATTCAACTAAGTGTTTTCTTATTAGAATATTATTGCTTGATGATTTGTTTTTAAAGGCCGTTCGTAATCGGTTTACTAATAAATTGAAATATTCTTATAGACGCGTCTCCAACAACGATTATTGTATTGGTATTTATGATATTTTCTTAACGAAATCAAGCAGTAAGCAGCTGTCTGATGTGGTATTTCTTGGTGTATTTCAATTTCAACTCTCACATCGATCGAACCTTTAAAGTTTCGTGTTGTTTTGAACAATCAATTCAATTCAATCAGTTCAATTCAATTTCAATTCAATTCAATCAAGGAAGTGTCCACCGCGCCGCTCCAACGAATGCGTCTTGCGATGCGAATTTCACATCTTCGAAATGTTTTTGCTTTAAACATCTCTTCTCAAGTATTGAGTTAGAATCGCAATAAAATGTCAAATTATTAAAATCAACCCAAGTTGAAGAAAAATGATTTTTAAATAGCGGTTTTGTACAAAAATAAAATAACAATTTCAATTACAAAATTCGCTCCCTCTATTTATACTTAATTTTTACCGCCAACACGTTTTATTTTTTCTTTTATTTAAATTTACAATCAATCTGGAAAAAATGACAAACAATTTGGTATTAAAATATTTTAAAGCGGCCTGTAATTTTTTAGTTGGTAAATGTTAATAAAATATCCCTAGACCGCATCGATGTGTTTAGTTGTAACTTTGATTTGCGAAATTCCGTAGTCCACACATAATCGTCAAACAATTAAACTTTTTATTAAAACTGCAAATTTAATAAAAACACAAATAGCTCCTGAAGTCGTGGCTTTAAAATGCGTTACTTACAATGTCATTAACTAATATTTTACGTAGTATAGCCACGCTGCAGCCATAATATAGTTGTAGCACGAATAGGTAAACTTGACTAGAGAAGGACCACGCTCTTACAAAATATCAGCGTAAAATGGAAGCTCAATGCTGCCATGCTCCGTATCGTGAGTGTAGAGAATCGTTTTTTTTACTGGTACCTTATTTTTACTGTAACCTTTTTACTGGAAACGAGGCATTTTCCATATGCATTTTGGTATCTTAATGGAGAATAAATGTGTAAAAGTTGTACAACTAGTGCGTGTTGCCAGTGATGACCTACAGAACCGAGACGTGGTTCTTCACTGCTGGCCGTATGAGGACGCTCAAAGTCGCTCAGTGAGCTATGGAGAGGGCTGTGCTCGGAGTTTCTCTGCGTGATAAACTTAGAAATGAGGATATCCGCAGTGGAACCAGAGTGAGCGACATAGCCTAATGGATTAGTAAGTTGAAGTGGCAATAGGACGCCCATATAGCTCGATGAACCGACAACCATTGGGGATTAAAGGTTCTCGAGTAGCAGCCTCGTACTGTTATGTCCAACCCTAGTTAGATAAAAGCGCTGACTCGATTATTATATTTACTATAAAAGCCTAGAGTTTGAGGTAATCGAGGCAGTGCAGTTCCAACCCATATTAAGTGCATATCGCACACGCCGTTCGCGGTTTTTTTGTACATTTTTTGTATTAATTTAATATTGGGGAAATAAACCAAAAGAACTTCTGGGATTGGGTGTAAAAGTTTTTTTTTTAAAAACACCTTCAGAGCGGCCCTCCTAACAAATTTGGTGTCAGAAGTGGGATGTCGCAAGGTCTACCGGTACATCAGTAGCGTGGCATCCGAATCCTGGGAAACTCTGAAGTGAAAGATCGACAGTAAGTCTCCACCCCACGAGTGTGAGCCTACATCATCAAAGCGCCAACGAGGTCTCAACCCCACGAGCTTGGGACACCATCGTCAACCCGAAGTTCATCAAGGCTGTTAGTCTACACCACCAGCGTGTAAGCCTGCCCTGAGCTGCTGCACTCCCATCGCACAACTACGTGGACGCCGCCGTCAAACGACTCCCTGGGTCTCACGGCAACGCGACTCCGCTGCACGTCATCGCAACACGACACCGGCATAGCAACCAATGTACACCGTAGTGATCGTGATATTGGCCATAAGCCACCAATTCAACGCTGAAACTCAAATTCTACCTATTTATAATAGTCCAGGTATTTATTTCGATCGAATAACTACAATTAATTTTTATAATGATTTTTGGAATGTTGTAACTCATATAGACGTAGTATCAGTTAAGCCACATCTAGAGAATATACATTCGCTTATAATTAAAACTGCAACGCTCTGCGAAAACTTCCAACTCCATGGTTTCGTTGAATGTAATGATATCATGAGTCCTATTGAAGTATTATTAAATTCTAATTTTGCTAAATTCGAATCTCTTTCGCATATAATCCCTACCGAGGAACAAACAAGGCATAAACGAGCTTTAGAATTCGGTGGAGAAATTTTGAAATTCTTTTTTGGAACTTTAGATGCTGATGATGCGCGAAAATACGATGCAGCCATTAGCGCTTGTCAAAATAGCGAATCCGAACTTTTAAAATTAATGAAGGATAATATTCACATAATTAAATCTTCTATTAATGTATTTAACTCAACGATATATAAATTAAATATGAATGAAAATAAATTAAATTCTCAAATAAATTCTTAAAATATTGTATTATCCCAAATTGTCAGAAATAATAATCAATTATCACATATTTCTAAAATATATGCTTTACTTAATATAATAGAAAGCTCTTTAGCCACTATTTCTGATTTCTTGGATAATGTACTAAACTCTATCTTATTTTCTAAAGCAAACATTCTACATCCTAGTGTAATAGCTCCTACGAACTTATTTCGCCAGCTTTTAAAACAGAGTAATTATATAAATAAGCGATTAGAGTTTCCAGTACCATTAACGATTGAAAACATACACACTTTGATAGATATTTCAAAACTCACATCTTTTTATTATAATAGAAGAATAATTTTCATATTACGCATACCACTGATTTCTTCTTTAAAGTTCACCTTATACAAATGCATACCTTTACCAACCCCTCATAATCCTAATAATCCTAACTCTTTTGCTCTAATCCAACCTACCAAGCCTTATCTTGGAATAACAGAAGATAGACTTAGTTATAGTTTGCTAGATAATTTAAACGATTGTAATATTATTAATAATGATTATTCTATATGTCCTTTAATTTCTATATTTTCTACAATAAAGAATCCATGTTGTGAAACAAAATTGTTAACCGAAGTAACGTTATCTTTACCACCTCAATGTAACTCCAAACTTTTATATGGACAAATTGATGTATGGTATAAAATAAATAATAATAAGTTTATCTATGTACAGTCTGAGAAATGTAAATTAACTATAAAATGTAATAATATAATACAAGATTTCACTATTTTAGGAACAGGTATCCTAAGTTTAAACGAAAGCTGTATTGGTTTCTCTAAGACAATTCAATTAATGCCAACTACAACTAAATCTATTAAAATCGAAAATAAAATGAATTTAAACTTTAATATTACAGAAGACGATTGTTGTAATAAAGAAATTTTAAATAAATCAATTCCATACTTATATACTGTATCTTTAACTAGCCTAGATATGGAAACTCTGAAATATTCTTACGATTCCTTAAATAAATTAGAAAATGAGATCAATAGAGTTCAAGAACAATCTCACATAATAAAATATGGTAAATACTATTCATCATTTACATACTTTTTGATTATTTGCATAATTTTATATATTTCCTATAAAATATTTTGTTGCTCTATTAAGAGAAATAATGATTCTTGCCGTTGCATACAAATATTTAATCAGTGCAATACACGACGGATTGTTAAACACGAATCAAAGGTTAGTAATTCTATTGAGTTAACTGAAGTTTCATCATTAGACGATGATGGAAAAGATTCTATATCCTTACCCAATATGCCAGTGAAAAACCAAATGAAAAGAACATTTGGTAAATTTCACTTATCAAATCGAAACTTATGTAATAACTAAAAACTATATTACTTTACTATACTTATTTCATAAGGCTTCATGTTACATTAGAATATAAGTTTATATTTTGTTTTATACACGGTGTCTTAAATATTAATATTACTAAATGTTTGTATTTGAAATAAAAATTAAATCTTAGCATTAATACACTGAATCTTCTACTATTTCATTATTCACTGAATCTTATAAAAAATACTATATTACTAGTTCATAATGTTAATAAATAATTTCTTATAATTTTGTGAAGATATTGTTTAAGAATAGTTTAATTTTACTATGCTTTTGTATCAATTCAATTTGATTTTATAATAATAACAAATAATTGAAACAATTCTATTTTACTATTTTTTAATTATTTTTGTATTCAAATCATTTTTTTTCTCTCACTGTATCGTTTGAAAGACTCTGCTCATCCCTTATTAAAAAGAAGGATAAGCTCCGTCAAAAGGGGGGAGATGTTATGTCCAACCCTAGTTAGATAAAAGCGCTGACTCGATTATTATATTTACTATAAAAGCCTAGAGTTTGAGGTAATCGAGGCAGTGCAGTTCCAACCCATATTAAGTGCATATCGCACACGCCGTTCGCGGTTTTTTTGTACATTTTTTGTATTAATTTAATATTGGGGAAATAAACCAAAAGAACTTCTGGGATTGGGTGTAAAAGTTTTTTTTTTAAAAACACCTTCAGAGCGGCCCTCCTAACAGTACCGATAGGCGAGGTGTAGGGCGACCCCCCCCTAGATGGAGTGACGACCCGGTAAGACATGCAGGAAGTCGATGGATGTAGGTTGCTCAGGACCGTGCTTTGTGGCATACCTTGGGGGAGGCCTATGTTCAGCAGTGGACTTGTGAAAGGCTGTGATGATGATGATGATGAAGAAGGTAAAATTATTACAAAGGGTTCAATGATTACCAACCTATCAAAAATCCATTTCCCATAGTTGTCAAGCTCGACAAGTGAACTGACAACAATAGTTAATTTTTTATTTTCAATCAATTCCTCAATCAATCAGTCAATTTCTTGGATTATTTACCTTAGTTTCCTCTTACGACACACACAGGACGATATGGGGCAGTACATATTCTTACTCCGCCGTTACATTATCAGCCTTTCCCTATTAAAATGCATAATTTGTATATTATGTGATATAAAACGTTGCGAGCTGTAAGGAAAAAAAATCTAAAACTGGAAATTAACTTTTTCCACATTATTATGCTAAATTAAGATAAATATTTCAGCGTTTTAATTCTGATAAATATAAATTAAACTAATGGAGACCCAAAGTTTTGTAACGAGCAATTAATTTAAAACTTAATCAATTGAATTAAAATAATTTACGACCGAACTTAGTTACAATTGGAACTAAGTTATTTTGTTTAAAATTTAAAAACTAATTATAGCTCATCAAATGTTCAGCTCGTTATCGTGGCATATTCTTTGTAAAAGTATTTTAATGTCGGTTTTAATATTTTAAATAGGGGGAAGTTGATAAGATAAACAGTACTTGTATTATTAGACCCATTAGTATTAACAACGTACTTATATACTTTGTAACTTTTATAATAGGAAAATATAAGCCATACTCCCCATCGGCAGCAAGGACTCCGTTGGCGTTAGGTCGAAAGTTGGCTTTTATAAAATTGGCGTTTTTTTCCTTCAAGTCTATGAGACCTTCTGAAGAAGCAGTAAGAAACTCACAAGTAGACTATCATGAGTACCACGTTTGTTTCATTATTAAATAGCTTAAGTATAAAACTAAATATGCCGGCGACTTCGATCGCGAGGAAATAGTAATATTTTTAGGATTATTTATAATGGTTTATTTGTACTTTTAATTGTCACGAAAATCTAGGAAGACACTGACATAATCTGGATAAAACATTCAGTAAGTGGGCTAATCAGACAAAATAGTCAGAAAACAAGACAAGATAAAACGAACAAATAGACCCACAAACGAAATAATGGACGGACCCACAGTCGAACCAAGATACGAATTGGTCAAACTATACGCTTGTATTTTATGTTGTAAATAAACAACAAAATACACAATTTGCTACCAAATTTTTCTAGCCAACACTTGGTTCATATACAACAGATAAGATATTGACCTAAATAGGCAGTCAATCAGTATGAGACAGCATATAGCCATTAATATTAAACATTGTTTCATTTCAACTCATTCATTCATTACAAAATGAAAATGAAATTATCTATTAAATATATTATTACGTAATTTGGTACTTAATCTTAATTATAAAAGGGAAAATATGCCTAAAGGCCAGCTCCTACGCGTCCTAGACAGCGAGTTGATAAATATTTAGTCTAACTATCCAACCCATTTACGCAACATTGTAGTGAAAGTTTCACAGGTTTGTGCGTGATACGTGTGCAGACCAGACAGATAATATTTCCAAAAAAAAATATTTTGGCATCTCTATCGATAACATAGTGAACCCCAATTCAAATTTCAAAAAAATATTCAATGTACTGAAATCGTCGTGTTAGAGTTTTAATATACGAGTAGTATAGATGTTATAATGTAGATCAGTATTTATAACTAAATATATATATATATATATATATATATATATATATATATATATATATATATATATATATATATATATATATATCATCATTACATCATTACAGCCTTTCACAAGTCCACTGCTGAACATAGGCCTCCCCCAAGTAATGCCACAAAGCACGGTCCTGAGCCACCTGCATCCATCGACTTCCTGCATGTCTTACCAGGTCGTCACTCCTATACTCACACACTCCTATACTTTTGTTTATAACAACATTTGGCACATCTTCATCGGCCGTTTCTGGAACACCACTTAACAAAAGATATTTTCTGCGGTGTCTTTCGCAATGAAGTTGTGGCGGCGCTGTCGTCGCGCCACAAGCGAAACACATCGAAGCATAAATTGCGCTAACAAAGTTCCGAATCAAAAACAGTATATATAGAATAGCTCCGAACTATCACATAATTAGCTCGCGGCCTTGTCTAGCTGAGTCAGATGAAGCCGTAAGAGTTGCATAGACTAACAGCATAACAGAATCACATGAAGCGTTGGCCGCTCCCGGGCAGAACACCTTGCCCGGTGGCCCTTTTACTTCCACGGCCACAGAGTCAACTAACCGACTAATCTCTGCTGTTTGTTGGCGAAGCAGGTTGAACATGTCTTGAACAAAGTCCCGAAATGAAGTAAAATCCTTCCCAACCTTCTCAACGGCAACAGCTTTGGAAGAACTGGAACCGAAGCTGCTTCTCAAACTCTTCCATCCTACGAGTGATCAACGCTTCCTGGAACCTTTGAGTGAGTTTCAAAAATTCACAAAGTGATTGTAGAAAAAAATGTGCTCAGCAGTGTGGTGCAATGGAAAAAAATCTATTGCATTACCAACTTGTACATTTACTTAAAAATAATTTACGTGTTTTAAAAAGTGATAATATCCCTAAATTAAATTTAAGTAAATAGTTTATTAATTGATTAGTAGTTAAGGTAAGCTGAACACGGTATGCATGCACACTCCTATACGTCACACTATAGATATATATATATATATATATATATATATATATATATATATATATATATATATATATATATTATTATTGTAAAAGTTTTTGAGTGAGATCTTAAAAAGTTACGCAAAATGAATTCTATATATTTAAAACCTTATTGTATTGTATTGTATATTGGAACAGATGATGATTATATTTCTTATTTCTTTTAATTATTAAATTATTAGAATGATTAAAAATAATAATTACTTATTTATGAATTATAAGTAGGATTATCACTAAGTCTAAAACAAAAAAGACTCACAGAGGGTTTGATATAAACCTAACTATGTATTAATAAATTAAAACTGAAAATTCATCCATTCCGTGAGTTACACTCTGAATATTGCTCTAAATAAAAGATAAGTCGGATTGTATAAAATTTAAGCTCTGAAGTGAAAATATATACATCGATTTATATAACAGTCTCTGATCCAACCGCAAATGTAAGTTTTATATTGCAAAAAATATATTTTGGTCTCACATCTGGTTTCGTTCACCGCTAAGCAAACGGTAAATCAGCATTAGAAATTGCAATTAATAATTCTAGTAATAGCGGGTCTCGAACTTGACTCCTGACCTACCATGGATCAAGTTAAGGGAAGTGAACATCTGAATATCGACTTACATTTCAAATTTACGAAATAAAAAGCCGCAATAATTACTAATTCTATCATATTATAGATATTTTTTAACATATACTAAACGTATTATATTTATATTATTATATTCTATATAATACAGTGAAATCTTTGAAAAGAGTAATGCAACAATGTAAGGAATATCCACCAAAGAAAGCCCCTAATTCAGAAGCTTTTTTGTAGTAATTAATTTATTTTTTTCATTTTTGAAGCCGGAAGTGGACTTAAGAATATCACAATTTCAAGGTAACTACGCTTTTAAATAGTTTTAATAGTTTATAGCATCACCCCTAAAGTTTTACACTCATTTAATATAAGAAAAATCATTAAAATGGGTTAAGCCTATTTCGAGAAATCAGTGAACATAATGTAAAAAAACATACGCATCGAATATAGAACCTTCTACTTTTTGATTCTCGTTAAAATACCAATAATTTAAAATCTTGGTATTTTAAATTTTAGTGAAAGTTTTATAAATGATTTTATATATCTTTCTACAATATAATATTTAAACATATAATTCTTTACGCAATTTAAGTTTTAAAACTGTTGCGGTTGTCCATTTTCGCAAAGTTTTAAATAATCATAGCATAATATAAATGCAAATGGCTCCAACGGGATAAATTCTTTTTAATGTTTTAATCCTTTTTTACAAGTTTTCATCAGTGTTGCCAGACCGCTGGAATTACTTTTTATATGTATTTGTATTTTGGACTGCTGAAGTTATTTCAGAGTAACGTTTAAATTTTTCCCAAATAGTTGTTTCAAAAATTATTTTTGAATTGAGATTCGCGGGTGGGTGATAAATAAATGCATACGTGTTCAGCTTACCTTAACTACTAATCAATTAATAAACTATTTACTTAAATTTAATTTAGGGATATTATCACTTTTTAAAACACGTAAATTATTTTTAAGTAAATGTACAAGTTGGTAATGCAATAGATTTTTTTCCATTGCACCACACTGCTGAGCACATTTTTTTCTACAATCACTTTGTGAATTTTTGAAACTCACTCAAAGGTTCCAGGAAGCGTTGATCACTCGTAGGATGGAAGAGTTTGAGAAGCAGCTTCGGTTCCAGTTCTTCCAAAGCTGTTGCCGTTGAGAAGGTTGGGAAGGATTTTACTTCATTTCGGGACTTTGTTCAAGACATGTTCAACCTGCTTCGCCAACAAACAGCAGAGATTAGTCGGTTAGTTGACTCTGTGGCCGTGGAAGTAAAAGGGCCACCGGGCAAGGTGTTCTGCCCGGGAGCGGCCAACGCTTCATGTGATTCTGTTATGCTGTTAGTCTATGCAACTCTTACGGCTTCATCTGACTCAGCTAGACAAGGCCGCGAGCTAATTATGTGATAGTTCGGAGCTATTCTATATATACTGTTTTTGATTCGGAACTTTGTTAGCGCAATTTATGCTTCGATGTGTTTCGCTTGTGGCGCGACGACAGCGCCGCCACAACTTCATTGCGAAAGACACCGCAGAAAATATCTTTTGTTAAGTGGTGTTCCAGAAACGGCCGATGAAGATGTGCCAAATGTTGTTATAAACATTCTTCAGAAACACCTGAGTATGACGAATCTCTCATTATCTTCTATCAGGATAGCTCATAGACTCGGTATGGCAAAGACGGGTCACAAC
This sequence comes from Parnassius smintheus behrii, assembly GCA_036936625.1. NCBI lineage: Eukaryota > Metazoa > Arthropoda > Insecta > Lepidoptera > Papilionidae > Parnassius > Parnassius smintheus. The sequence continues at coordinate 43,908,168 of JAUPFT010000011.1, read as the reverse complement.
CGACCGATACTTTTTCGCTTTGCTGATTTCTCGACGCGTTCTACTGCTTGGTACAGGAAGACTATGCTGAAGGGATCACCGTTTACGTTATCCAAATTTTCTCACAAAATATAGGCAAAATTTATTCGTGCTAACTCGAAAACAATTTAGGATAATAATGTTCCGGTCTTCAAATGGCTTCATCAGCGTCAGGTTGCCCGATGGTTCCTGCCAGTGTATCCAATGCAATGAGGACCTCAACGGGCTGGTAAGCGAACATAGCAAGGCCAGATGTGATGAGGAACCTCAACCGGTGATGGAAGAAACCAAGCTTTCGAGAGAGCCTGGAAACATACGCAGTGAAGTACCACGAACTAGGCATAAGAAAAAAAAACACTAATACCAAATACTTGTTTCCATAATTTGTTTGATCATTATCCATAGACGGTCGTATGGTTACTGGTTGTTCAACTTAAATACCGCAGGTCCCTTTTTTTCTGTACTGTGAATGCAATTTGCATTGTTCTCATTCACTGGCCGTTCAGAGTTGGTAAACAACTTTTAGTTCATCCGTATGTGTGTATATCTACTCGTAAGGTTACGGAATATTTTTATTAGTGGTGTTTCATTATTTTATATTTTGTTTCATAACATAGGTGCGTAAGAACAACTTATGATGCATTTATGAGCAAAGTGATTTAATACCTATCTCATTTTTTATTTATTTTTTTTATTTTATTAATCTCGTTTTGTAAACAGTCTATCAGCAGGTGTGGTAGCAATCTAAATATCTAAATTACAACACAGCATAAATATAATATATTAAAAATATTCATTTTTATTTACTTAAATAAGTTATGTATTTATTTATAGTCAAATAAGTTATATATTTATTTATATAAGCTATTTATATGTTTATTTATTATCTTATAATATTACATACTGATTTTTAGCGCCATGCTAGTTTCCGATAACGATTCATGTACCTCTGCTAATTCTGATTCCTTTTATTCACTTTCTGACTCCGAATTAGAACTTCCTACACTCGTTTTCTCCTAACTCAAAAATTCGATAATTATAATAAAAATTTCAACGTTTGTCACATGCCCAGAGTGTTCTTTCATAAAACTTTTAATAATCAAAACATTCACGCGATACTTATCTCAGAAACCTGGTTTAAGCCAACTTTGCCTTCTATTTCTTACGGATTACCTGGCTTTATTTTACTACGTAATGATCGCATTGATAAAAGAGGAGGTAGTGTGGCAGTATACCTGCGAAGTGGTATTCCTTACAAAATTTTATCAGCCTCACCTTCATAATATACTGGATCACTTGAATATATTTTTTAGAGATTGTTATAAGTGGAAAAAAGTCAAGCTTGGTGCAATTTATTGTCCACGTCATCATCGTCATCATCACAGCCCTTCACATGTCCACTGCTGAACATAGGCCTCCCCCAAGATATGCCACAAAGCACGGTCCTGAGCCACCTGCATCCATCGACTTCCAGCATGTCTTACCAGGTCATCACTCCATCTAGTGGTGGGTCGCCCTAAACTTCGCCTACCGGTACGAAGCTGCTACTCGAGAACCTTTTTTCCCCAACGGTTGTCGGTTGTGGGGCCCATTGCTACTTTAGCTTACTAATCCGTTGGGCTATGTCGGTCACTCTGGTTCTACTGCGGATATCCTCATTTCTCAGTTTATCACGCAGAAAAACCACGAGCATAGCCCTCTCCATAGCTCGCTGAGCGACTTCGAGCGTCCTCATACGGCCAGCAGTGAAGGACCACGTCTCGGTTCTGTAGGTCATCACCGGCAACACGCACTGGTTGTACAATTTTAACACATTTATTCTCCATTAAGATTTACTGTTCATATCCCATAAAATCAAACCTCCCAAATTAAAGCCAGTAATAGTGCGTCTGCGTAATTTTGCTAGGCTAAATGTAGAAACGCTCCAACATGATGCTTCGCTTTTAGACTAGAACGATACATTTAATGCAGAGAGTATTGATGACTAGATTTCGACATTTAACTCTAACATTCATAAGCTGTTTAACAAACATGCAATTATTCGTGAGGTTATGTTAAAACGCTCGCTTGCGCCATGGATTACTGAAAATATCTGTAAGGGTATGTCTAAGAGCGATCAGATGTTTAGGAAATTCAAGCAGAACCGTTGCGAACTTAATTGGACAAAATTCAAAGCTGCGAAAAATCGATGTAATCAGATGGTACGAGCCGCTAAACGCCACTATATTCACCATAATATCATGAACTCTTCAACGGCTGATACATGGAAATATCTCCGCACGACCGAGGTTGGTAAACCTACATGTAACGTGGACCCTGCAATTATTTCTATAAGTAATCAACTTACATTTTTCTTCAACTACCCAAATGCAGGCTTCTGTTAAATCAAGTACTATTTCTTATTTGCATTTCATGCCAGAATCTCATAACTGCACATTTAATATTTCTCCCGTTGCAGATGAGGATATAAAAAAGACCATTTATTGTATAAAGTCTATGGCAGTTGGCTTCAATGATGTGAATAGACTCATGACCACCTTGTTTAAAAAGATACGATACACTGATTGTAAAAGCTGCTCCCCTACAAATGTATTTCGTTATAATACAATTTTATCCTGTTCATAACAATGTTCTTTGAAAACTATAACTTCGAATACTTTACAATAGAGTTAAAGATGAGATAGTGTATGGATAGGTAGTTAGATAGTGTATGGATATATAGTTGTTATATTATATATATGTTGTAAGTTAGTGAGACGACTCCGTGTCGCAGTGACTTAGCAATGAGTTGCAGCGCCAAGGGCTACGGGATTTAACCCAAGTATTTATATGGTCTGCAAATAATTGTACCGGGTCTGGATGTTTGTTTATGTGAAATTCATGTTTGTGAACTATACGGTACAGGAGAAAATTCTAGTGTGAAAAAGAAACTGAAATAGAAATATAATACTGGTAAGTAAAATTAAAGTGTGTTTCCGTGTTACAGTAAAGTTACAGCCTACGTATATCCGTTCCACTGCAGGGCATATTCCTCTCATTACTGGGAAGGTTATGGAACAAACACACCGTTGTGTTGCTTCAGTGCATGTTAACGTACACCACGTGTCTTCGAGATATTTTATCCTGGGCATGCAGTTGTCTTTACGAAGTTTCTCGTCACCGCCGAGCACGTGGTGAATCAGCACTTAAAATTGGAAGTTACAATTTCATATGTGCAGGTGGATCAGACTTTTTTAGTACAATTTCTATCGCAAGTATTACGTCTTTGTAAATTCATCTTTCGTAAACTCATCTAAAAATAATTTTCTATTTAGTATAAATAACAGATATAATTATATAATATATATATATATATATATATATATATATATATATATATATATATATATATATATATATATATATATATTATATGTATATATATACATACTACGTCATAAATTCAACATTTCAACAGTGGTAGAGCCACGCGGCAGCTTTGCTGTTGCACGTATGGGCCGGCTCAAACCGGGGTGGTACCACGACCTCACAGAATACCGGCGTGAAGTGGAAGTTTAGCTTCCGCGTTTCGTCTGGTGAGTGCAGGTGGCCGGAGGCCCAAATCCCCCCCCCCATCAACATGGTAGCGGAATTAAATAAAGATAGACTACCCCAGGAGGGTACCAGCACCCCTGGAGAATCCCTCGCTGAGCATCCACGACCATGTTTCTCCACTTCTGAGCGTGGGTGCTCAGGCTGCCCCGCGTATTCTGGGGGGGGCGAAATTCCGCTCAAGACTACAACTGCTCGGGGCAAACGGAGCAACAAGACCAAGGCGACCCCTGGCACGCTGTCCGTGAATTTCTGCAATATCAGGGGACTTCACTCTAACCTAAACGCCGTCCACTACCATCTCGAGACGGCGAGGCCGGCTTTGCTCTTTCTGACCGAGACGCAGGTGTCCTCTCCGGCTGATGTTTCGTATCTCTCCTACCCGGGGTACAAACTGGAACACTCCTTTGTGCCTCGGGCTGGAGTTTGCGTTTACGTCAGAGAGGACATCTGTTCTCGACGCCTCGGTAGACTTGAAGGTTCGGACCTATCCATCCTTTGGCTACGCGTAGACAGCGACGACCATCCGCGCGTCTACGGGTGCCTCTATAGGTCCCACAGCGGTAATGCCGAAACAGACCGACTCTTCGACCACGTCCAAATGGCTGCAGATTCGTTGCTACAGCATATCCCCTCCGCAGAGATCGTGATCCTCGGCGACTTTAACGCCCATCACGCCGAATGGCTCGGTTCACGTTTAACCGATCATGCGGGGAGATCTGTTCATGATTTTGCCTTGGCATATGGTCTGACACAACTGGTTAATTCGCCTACGCGGATTCCAGATGTGGAGGATCATGCACCTTCCCTGTTGGACCTTCTGCTGACCTCTCACCCGGACGGATATCAGATTTCCGTCGACGCCCCTTTAGGCTCCTCGGACCATTGTCTGATCCGGAGTGTTGTGCCACTCACGCTGAAATCGCGGTTGCATTCTGCAGGCTGCCGCCGTGTTTGACACTATAGGTCAGCCGATTGGGATGGGATGCGGTCTTTCTTTGCATCCTACCCTTGGGGGCGGGTTTGCTTCTCGCCGGATGATCCCAACGTTGTTGCGGATTCTGTTACTGATGTGGTACTTCAGGGTATGGAACTTTTTATTCCTTCCTCTGTGGTGCCCATTGGAGGCAAATCTCAGCCATGGTTTGGTCGCTCCTGTAAAATAGCATCATGCTATAAGCAGGAGTGCTACCAAGCCTGGGTTGATGCATCAGCGTCCCGGGATGTAAACACCAGCACTCTAAAAAAGAAGTATAATTCCGCCTCTAGGTCCTTCAAAAGAGTCATTGCCAAGGCAAAGTCAGAGCACATAGGCAGAATTGGCGAGAGACTAGTTCGCCTTCCTTCTGGAACCCGTGCATTCTGGTCTCTCGCCAAGGCTGTCCAGGGGAATTTCTGTCAGCCATCTCTTCCATCTCTGCACAGGGAGGACGACTCACTGGCCCATACTGCAAAGGAGAAAGCCGATCTTCTAGGCTCCTTCTTTGCGTCTAACTCGACTCTCGATGACGGGGGGAGTACGCCGCCGACCATCCCGCGGTGTGAGTGCTCCATGCCGGAAGTGCAGTTCACACAGCGCTCGGTTCGCAAAGCACTCCTCTCCCTGGACATCCACAAGTCGAGTGGGCCTGACGGAATCCCCCCAATTGTGCTGAGGACGTGTGCTCCAGAGTTGGTACCGGTTTTAACGCGTCTTTTCCGGTACTCCTACTCCCTAGGCGTAGTCCCAAAATCATGGAAGACGGCTTTCGTCCACCCGATCCCTAAAAAAGGCGACCGCTCAGACCCGTCCAACTACCGGCCAATCGCCATCACCTCCTTGTTCTCCAAAACAATGGAGTCCATTGTAAACTGCCAGCTCATGAGGTACCTTGAGGATCACCAGCTGATTAGTGACCGCCAATACGGTTTTCGCCGTGGTCGGTCAGCTGGTGATCTTCTGGTCTACCTCACTCACAGATGGGCGGAGGCAGTAGAGTTCAAGGGGGAGGCATTGGCCGTTAGTTTGGACATTGCGAAGGCCTTCGATCGGGTTTGGCACAAAGCGCTTCTTTCGAAGCTCCCTTCCTATGGGCTTCCCGAGAAATTGTGCGATTGGATCACCAGCTTTCTTGCAGATCGGAGCATCAAGGTCGTTGTAGACGGTGCAAGCTCCGATTGCAAGCCTATTAATGCTGGTGTTCCACAGGGCTGCGTGCTATCGCCAACGCTGTTTCTTCTGCATATCAATGATATGTTGCATACCCGTAACATTCATTGCTATGCAGATGACAGCACTGGTGATGCTCTTTACACCGGCCGAGCCAATATTTCTCGGGAAAACGTCTCCGAGTGCCGGGACAAACTTGTGTCTGAAGTCGAGTCTTTGCTGAACAGAGTCTCGGATTGGGGACGACTAAATCTAGTCCAGTTTAACCCCCAGAAGACACAAGTTTGCGCGTTAACCGCTAAAAAGAACCCCTTTGTCGTATCCCCTCAGTTTCAAGGCACTCCCCTTGTTGCCTCAGCCAGTATCGGAATCCTCGGCGTCGACATATCGAGTGACGTGCAGTTTCGTGGTCACTTGGAAGGGAAGGCCAAATTGGCCTCTAAAAAGCTTGGCGTGCTCAGCAGAGCGGGACAGTATTTCATGCCGGCACACCGCCTGCAACTTTACAAGGCGCAGGTTCGGCCGCACATGGAATACTGTTCCCATCTCTGGGCTGGGGCTCCCCAGTACCAGCTCCTTCCACTTGACCGCATCCAGCGCAGAGCGGCTCGAATCGTCGACGACCGAGTGCTTTCCGATCGGCTCGATTCACTGGCGTTGCGAAGAGATGTTGCATCGCTTTGCGTATTTTATCGCATCTATCACGGGGAGTGCTCTGAGGAATTGTTCGGATTAATCCCAGCCGCCAAATTTCGTGAACGCACGACACGACAAACGTCCCGATACCATCCACACCATCTGGATGCTTGGCGCTCCACCACTGTACGTTTCACAAGGAGTTTTCTTCCACGTACAACCTCTCTGTGGAATAGTTTATCACCGGCGATTTTTCCGGACCGATACGACCTGGGGACCTTCAAGAAAAGAGCTTACTCCTTTCTAAAGGGCCGGCAACGCACCCGCAATTCTCCTGGTGTTGCGGTTGATCATGGGCGGCGGTAGTCACTTAACATCAGGTGAGCCGCATGCTCGTTTGCCCCCTCTTCTATAAAAAAAAAAAAAAAAAAAAATATTATTTTATAGCGGATATTCGCGGAAGATGATACATGATAAATATCCAAAATATCATAGAAATAACTCCCATTTCATTTAAGATTACAGCGGAGTTTACCCTGTACATATAGATAACTAATGATAATGAAGTCATTCAGAACGGGTTTGGATCACTGCGGCCAGTCTCTACGCATACTAGCCATCTGCGTAAGACCGGATTATAGCGCCTCTAATGTGTGATCATGTATACTTTTTATTACCGCACTTTCTTAGTCCGATGGAACGGCAATCCGACACGAGTACGACGGCACAGATGACGCGAAGATATTCCGAGGCAAACCCAAACTTAAAAAGAAAATACCAAATAACCGATTTTGGCCCGTCCTGGAATCTTATGACTAGCGTTCGCGCTGACAACCACTAGAGCAATGAGACAGTATACTGATATAACACTAGACACCAGTACGAGAGAGAATCTAATCCCGCTGTGGAGTGTACATAAAAGATAATATGCGAAAAGGAGTTCAACATTTTTTCGAATTTTTGCCCATAATGACATGTGCTGTATCTGATGTTGCATTCGATATTTATTCTTAATTTATAAAGCATTCATAATTCGTAGGAACATATCTTCCCGTATTCGAAATTGCTGATAGTAAACTACAATAAAAAGAGGGTTTTGTCAATACAAAATGGCTTTTTCTTTTCTATATTAAAATATATTTTTAAATGTTCTTTGTTTAAACTATAAAGAAAATTTTAGATTCTTACGTATTAATTTACTTGAAGTTGAAATAAATAAAAGCGTATTGCGATTTGAAATAAAGTACACAATAAATAAAATTTATTTAATGAATTATCATCACGATTTATATTAACTTATTTTCGAATGCCCGCTTATCCAGTGTTTTGCAGTGCCCATGATCGCAGGGGAATAAGTTTCACAAAGATCTGATGTTAGTTAACTTGGACCGACTTATTAGGAATCAACTTACAGCCATTATCTTGGACGCCTTGTAGTGGTATGCTTGGGGTTCGGATTTTATTTTATTAATTATAAGATCCTAAGCAGCTGATAGGATCCATCCATCTTGTCTAGTGTAATTCTTGTTTTTCTTTTTAACGAACTCACGATTGTCCTTTTAGAATATTTATAGTCTATCAAATCTCACTTTATTCGTTGACGTGGCGATTCTAAACATGTTTACGGATTTCAGGTTTCCCAGAGCGTGATTCACGCTAGCAAAATGTTTTTTTGTCTTCATAAAATTTTTCCAAATTTTCTCCACGCTGTGAGCAAAGGACTCAAAACATTAGGGATAAAAATTTATTAAGTTTAATACAATAAAATAAAATTCGTAATATTAGTTTTAATAATTGTGCAGAATTTACGTAAATATTAGAAATCGTTAGTTACACAACCGTGTAGTTTGTAATTGTAGGAAAATTGCTTTACTATCTATGAAGAACTAATTTTAATGTTTAACAAAATATTCACAAATTGTCCATCAGTGTTCATTTTAGTCAGCTATGTAATTAAAGTTGTACATGTTCTCTAACCTATATCGGTTACCTAATTACTTTTTTAAAAGTGCTCATTTTAACTCTTTAAATGGCTATGATCATTAGCACGGATTTTTAAATGTTATCTTAATGTTCTTATCTATCTGTAACAAATACTAAGCAGTTGCCTTGGCCTAAAATTACAAAAGTAGTTAATACTAAGCAAATTACGTTAAACCAAACCATTTGTTTGTACAGAATGTTTTTTCCCATGTGGTAACAAAAAAGTACGAGTACCTTTAAATTAACAGTGGCGTGGCCTAATGGTTAAAGATGCGGACCGCAAGCTCGGAAAGTTTTGGCTCAATACCGCCATCCGACTGTCGTGATCTGTATTTTAAGCTACTTGAATTATTTAACAGGAGTATTCACTTACTTATTATGAAAAGATATTGTAGTTTTTTTATTAAATAATCTTTATCTATACTATGATAATATTCAAAATTTAAAAAGCTCAAGTCAAACACACCTATTACACACATCTAGATACAAATAACGGATAACACACACAAATGAATATTTTTATAATAAAGCCACAGAATTTTGTAGTTGCGAGTGTGATAGGGTAAACCATAAGTTTTGGCTAAGAATTTTTTACATGGGCAAATATCTTCGCATACCTGCATAGCGTGGGAAAGGACGAGTTATGTCAGACTTTCATCGACTAAAACCCAATGGTGTTCCACCTTCCCCGCATATTGAAAAGGCTAGTTGAACGCTTACACACACATCTGCGGTACCACCAGGCAAGAATAATGTGAACCCCTAAGCACCACCCTTCTTAGCTTCAGAGGAAGATCTGCAAATTTAGTCCTCTTCCATATATTTTTTTGTAGAATAAGTGTCACAAAATGACAGATTGATCATGAGGTCTTGGGTTTAAATCCCGGGTCGGGCTAAAAAATTAATTATTGAGTTTTTCCGTCAAGAAATTATCAGTAGTTGCCCGGAGTCAGGAAGTTAGCGGTGTCTCACCCGCCGTGCCTCGGAAAGCACGTAAAGCCGTTGGTCCTGCGCCTGATCTCTCTCCGGTCGTGTCGGTTTACCGTCCCATCGGAGTATGAAAGTGAGGGAATAGAGTGCACCTGTGCTTGAACATACACTTTAATCCTATCCTGCGCCGATGGCTAGCCTCCGTTGAGGTAGGCCACCGTGGCCGAAATTCGGTCTGGAGGACATTATAAGTGTCACAAACGAGCATCTATCAAAATGTCAGTAGATGCCTTGGCTCATAAATATCTCCATTTAATTACAAGATTAAAATTCTGAATTCAGAGGCGTTGTCACCGCTGAGGACTAAAATGACATGCCTCGTTACCAGTATTGTTTTCATAAGAATGCTTTACATAAAGAACATTATAAATTCATTCATATCCTATCTAAAGTCTTCTGCTTTACATGTTTGCCATAGTTGCCACGCTTGGCAGGAGAGTCTGCAACCACAGTGTTTTATTATCATTAGGTTTTATTAGAAATGTGTCGTCATATCCTCAGCTTGCGACCCCAGACGCGTCACAAGCAAGGCTTTATGCATTCTTGTCAGCAAAAAAAAGTTCAGGAAAATTCTGTTGGCCGTAATCTAGTTCCGTCTTACGCCTCTTACGTAATCCACAGGATGACTTAGAGTCATGGTTTTGTCTTGTGCCGCCATTACACGGCGCAACATTAAAATATTTTCTAAGAAGAAAAATATGTTTTATGTGTAGTGTAGGTGGCCTCAATCACCCGAAAGGGCAATTAATTACAATCAGTCATTAATTATTATTAGCGAATATTTCCATGTTTTGTAATTTAGCAAATATCGTAAACATTCAGGTTTATGATTACAGTATATAAACGAAAGACTCTACAAATGATAACGTTCAGTCAGTTGAGAGATATTGTTGCGCTATACCTGTTCATATTTGTCATGTCTTATTATATGTGGATGATTTTATTGTTCACTATTGCAATCAATGGACGAACTATACGTAAGTTCTAGGATTTTAAGAATATTTTCCATTAGTGTTAAAACTTTTATGTGTTTAAGGGTTTAGTTGATCTTTAGATTAAAGTATCAATATGATAATTAGTTTAAGACTTAAGCCTTCATCGATAAAGATTCTTCTATTTTTACATTTAATAAGTTTTTTTTTTATTTCTTAGTATGAAACTGGACTTAAAATTGAATAGTTTAACCGATTCTCGTAATGCCACATACGAAACACGGCAGTATTGATGCTGCTTCCATTCATCCATTCATTACAGCACATCCACTGAACATAGGCCTCCCCCTAGATCGCCTCATAGGGGGATTTTGCCACAATCGCCACGCTTGGTAGGCTAGTTGACACCCGCTGTTTATTTTTCAAGTCATCAGGAAGATGTTGCTTGAAGATGTTGCATCTTATGTATCAGTTTCTCCTCTTATGACACCCAATGCTGCTTTTACCCTAGTCGAGATGATACATTTGATCTGAAGCTATGATACAGCCGTAGTGTAGCCTTCTCATGTAAAAAAACTATGTCAACCAAATCGTAAGAATCCAGCAAGGAACACAACAGCAAGTACGAGGCAAATAGAAAGGAAATCGCCAGTTTACTTAAAGTAAACACTCTATTTATTATGTCTTCCTGTCTTTTCTCATTTCTGAAATGGTTATATTAATCCAATCAATTAATTAGGCTTCACGTCCTCGAAAATATTTTCATTCTCCAGACAATGCCTCTCGGTGGTTTCCTTCTTCACTGAGCAGGTGGTATATCAATGCCGGCAAAGAATAAGTTATGATTGCTCGGAGTCAGCGCTTTTTCTGACATATAATAAGACAGTGCTTGACCACATCCTACATGGTGGTGGTGATTAAGCCCTAAATAGTAAATTGCACTGTCTTAGCGAAAAAAAAGCCTATTCGCTCTTGCCTTGTTGACACCCATTTTGTAATCAGATGGAAAAACAGACCAAACTTATTATACATTTATCTATTTATCTTTTATACTCATATGTACGTATATAATTATTGATATTATATAATTCTTTTATATGTGTTTTTTAAGTGTATTTTGAAGATTTAAATTGTGTAATAAGAGAAGAGTGTGGTTTGCAAGATGATGTTGTGACCAGGATTAAGAAAGGAATGCTTCGGTGGTTTGGTCATGTGGAATAAATGAATGAGGAAAGAGTGACAAAGAAAATTTATGTTGCAGAAGTGAATGGCAGAGTCGGAAAGGGACGTCCTAGGCGAAAATTTATCGACCAAATTGGCGATTTATTGAAAATGGGTCAAATTAGGAGTAGCCTTAACCGACGAGCACGTATGCGTAGGTATATGAATGTGGAGGAGGCGAGAGAGGTGTGTCAGGATCGTGCCAAATGGAAGTCTGTAGTCTCTGCCTACCCCTCTGGGTGACAGGCGTGAGTGTTTATGTTTATGTTTTATATGTGTGTTTGCCACTGAGGTCCTCCTAAACTACTGGAGCAATTTTGAAGATTTTTTGTATGTGTGTTTTTGGAAAAATAGACGCAAATTATTATAAATTTATCTATTCATCTTCTATACTCATTATATTATGTATATATAATTTTTAATATTATATAATTCTTCTATATGTGTGTTTGCCACTGAACTCTTCTTAAACGACTGGACAGATTTTGATGAAATTTTTTGTATGCGTTTGTGTGGGTGGTTGATGGTTTAGATTTACAATTACCCCTAAATGGTTAAGGTTTACAATTGGACCCGTTAGGTAGCGCTGTTGTCAAGATACAAAAATGACCCGTATGAAGCCAGAGTCAGTCGCAAATCAGACATTAATACACTTAGAAATATAGTTGTTTTTTATTTATTGCTTTATGTGATTACGTGTTCGTACATCGTTTTTCGTATATCAAGGGAAAATATGATGTGCAAATATTTATATTTATTTAATTCAGAACTATAAATGTAGATTTGTATTGCTTATACTCAAAACAGTCATATATGCCTATCTTAACGATAACAGATGTAATTGTTTATCATTATTGCGTTGAACATTCTGTTATATCTGGTATATATAGGAAAATAATGAAATTCTTGAAGTTGGAGTTTCCGAAGGTTGCAGGTTGCGGTGTTCATATCACGTCTCATAGTCACCTATTTGGCCGTGGAAAGAAAAGGAGAAATCCCCGTTAGGCAAGGTATTCAGTCCGGGGAGCGGCTAACACTCCTTACAGTACTACTCAGTTACTACGGTTTACGCTACTTAATTTTTTATTTTAGCAAGAAACCCTTTGGAGAAGAATATTCTCAGTTTTTTGACGAAATGGCAAGCAGACGTGTTAACAATTCCATCGCTAAAGTCTTTAAAAATTCCACCAGTTCAATACAACTATCAAGGTAGAGGAATTAAGTAAGTTTTGTATTGTTTTTCTTATCATTCTATTTGTTTTCCTATATTAAAAGAGCGACAAACAAACTATCAGTTTACATGATGGTAAGTAAATGCTGCGCACCAAAAGGTTTTGGCAGACTTGGCAGACACCTATAGATAATATAGATAATGTTCTTATAATTAATGTATATGGCCATTATATACGTATATATATATATATATATATATATATATATATGTATATATATGTATATATATATATATATATATATATATATATATATATATATATTTATATATCTACGTCTATCCTTGATTAGAATCAAAATACAGTAGTAATGTCACTCCTGAGGTCTTATATGAAATTCGTTTTTATTAAAAAAGGGTCCCCAATTCTTATCCCACGCCCTATGAAGTAAAGGAACACGCGACTTACCTGACGGTCAGTAACTAAGACCACCCATGAATATCTGCAATACCACAGCGAATGCAGGTGCGTTTTTAACCTTTTAAAAAGGAGTAAGTTCTTTTCTTGCAGGTATTAGAGATAGGCTAGGACATCAAAGAAACCTAACCTAACCTATTTTTTTTAGAATAAGGGTGACAAACGAGTACACAGTCCAGCTGATGGTAAGTGGATGCTGTGGCCCATGCGATGCCAGTCATGAAGAGTAAGGTGGAATGTCTCGTCTCTAGTTAAAAGGGTCTCCGATTTTCTACACTCACAATAAGAATGTCTTAGATATTAATGACTTCTGAAATTTGAAAAAGTAAATATACTTTCCTATTTCATTTTTTATCTATTAAAGTATTTTAATTGCAACTTTAATTCAAGCTGTTGAAATATTTCAAACTCAGGATGGATTACTCCATTGGTGACATGGAACTGACTGGTCTCAACCAATTTTCTATCGAAAATATTGCTGCGTCGGAAAAAACGTTAGAAGTGTCTTTAACATTGCTATTTCCGGTCTTAACCCTTCGTTCAGGTATGCTTTGTTTTATATAAATTATATAGATATACATGTATTTTTATTTAAAAGTAAGTTATATAAATATTTAACTATTATTTATTCAGTAATGTATCTCTGTTCACTCAATATCATAGCCCGATAGGACAGAAATTCGATACGACTGAGGAGAAATCAGGCTCTGGGCCAACGGCTTTACGTGCTTTCCGAGGTAAGGCGGTGAAGAAACACTGTCAATTTTCTGTATCTGAGTTGCTGCTGAGAATTTCTTGACAGAGATTTTTGCACGACCCAGGATTTGAACCCCGACTTACATGATCAACAGTCACATTCACGGCAACTAGACCATTGACGAATTCGTGGCTTTTGCTGCATGCAGGCATTTACGCTTAGTGCAGCAATCGCAACACACATGTACGTAATATTACGTTGACATGAGTTTGTTTTGTTCTGCCAACTCATCAAAGCATTTTTAATAATCGGAAGCAACTTTGTAGAAATAATTACAGTGTTGCAGCTCTTTGTATTAGTTTTATGAAATAGAGTAACAAACTAGCACACAGTCCACCTGATGGTAAGTGCATGCCCATAGACATCTACATTTATCCTCAACTCAATTGAGAATCAAAATGCGTTGTCAACCTTAAGGACTAAGATGGAACGCCTCATTTCTGGAAAAAAGAGGTCTCCGGTTCTTTATACTCCCCATGAGAAACACAACAGAAATAAGTTGGTATTATACGCTGGCATTTTGTTTTGTTTTTATAGGAGAAGTGTTACAAACGAGCACACAGTATACCTGATGGTAAGTAGTTGCTATAGCCTATAGACATATATCCTCTATTACGAATCAAAATGCAAATGCGTTGTCACCCGTGAGGACTAAGATGGAATGCTCGACGCATTTCCGTATAAAGGGTCTCCGGTTCTCTACACTCACTACACGAAACACAGCAGCGTTAAGGGGATATAGTAAGTCAGCTCAAATTCTAATTTCGTCGCCACTTGCCCGCGCGTCGTATGCTATGTACCGACATGTTTGTAATCACTAATACTTTAAGTAGAAAGGTCGTTGCACACTTATTTCATTAGGTTTATCATATTTATGCCTGTTTCTTAACGCCAAGCCAGTCGCTTCTTATTTTTATTATGGTTATTTTTATTTTACGTCGTCCTGTTGCGTAATGTATATTCTGGTCGCAAGCGACACAACTTCTCCCTTCAAAAGCCGGAGCGATATTAACGGGGCGACAGGGATCATGCTTACGCGCCGATAGTTTAGGTAATTTCTTTTTACAGTGAAAATAATGGTATTTAAAAAAAAGTAAATAACATAAGCACTGCTTTATAGTTAGTTCAGTAAGTATGCAAAGTTTCAGGATCTTATTTAAAGTATTTTATGAATAACAGCGGTTTATAGTTTATTTTGGAGGTAACTTTGGATTTTTTTTTCTATCGAGAAAATTTTACGAAATCGTGTTTTCGTCTAACATAATCCTTAACATTAATCCTCAACTTTACCATATATTTATTTCAAAATTAATGCTGCAATATTTTCGGCATAACGAAGGATCTTACTGAGCCATTTGAGATTATATTTCCCCTTAAGCTGCTATTTGCTGGTAATCTGCGCGTGCGTGGTCTTTCACCGATCGAGCCGACTCATTCGTGCTACAATTATACTACTAATATAGCTGCAGTATGGCTTTACTACGTAAAAACATTGTGTAAGAGCATTCCTTGAGAGCGTAGTCTCTCCCCGGTCGAGCCGATCGTGTTACAACCATAATATAGTTGCAGCGTGGCTCTACCACGTATGTACAAAAATAAAAGCAATTTACTCGTCCTTATGGAAAATTCCACTTCTAGACGTAGATCTTTCTAGTCGTGGAGCTGGTTTGCCTAAATCGTCACACTTAGTAGGCGAATAATAGTTG
Organism: Parnassius smintheus behrii; assembly: GCA_036936625.1. NCBI lineage: Eukaryota > Metazoa > Arthropoda > Insecta > Lepidoptera > Papilionidae > Parnassius > Parnassius smintheus. The sequence continues at coordinate 43,892,536 of JAUPFT010000011.1, read as the reverse complement.
TAATACCAAACGTTCTGGCACTGTGGACGCTACTTCCCATCGCTAGTCCAAGTATTTAACGTCTGGTGTAAACGAAACCATAGTGTTTGCAAGATTTGTTTCTTGGTATTGTGAATTTTTGTCAGTGTTACCGCATCAGGAAATCAAACAGATACATGTTTATTTTTCTTCCTCGTAGATAAGGAAAATTAACAATAGAAAAGTAATAGCTAATTTAGGTCCCAGCGTTATCTTACTTCTGAAAGAGTGTTAAGAAGAAAAGGTAGAGCAGTAAAATAATCTAGAAAAATACTAACGTGTGCTCTTTTCAGAACATTATAAATTGTACGGCTGGGCATATTATGCATATCCACTTAGAGGATCGGGGAAAATGAAGTAAGTTTTATAAATCTTCAAAAGAAAACAGTTTGAAAATAAAATAAAAATATATAAATAGTATTAATCTACGTTCCATTTATGAATTACAGTATAGTCTTCCGGAATTCTATAATTACAGCCACGGTGCGTTTTACATCTGACGGAGGCGGTACAAGAATACAAGATTTCTTATTAAAGTTCGATGTGAAAGAAATAGAGGTACGAGTAAACACCTTTAACTCTCTGTCCTTTCATTTATCAATGCAGTAGTACATATTAATGCTAAATGAAAAGTATCTACGTTTAAACATATAGGTGTAGTATTTTCATACCTTCAAATTGAGATCTCCACCGAAAGATTGTAATCCTTTAAATTTATCGGGAAATGACAACGAATTTCTTAGGACAGATTTACCGATATATCTGTTATAAGTAATGATGGAGTGACACGTTCAGACAGATAAAGAGAATCAAATTATAAGCAATTCTTCCGTTACAGTTCAACTCTAAAAGCAATGTTGTAGAACTCGGTCTCTTGTGATGTTTTCCCACTATTTGTCAAGATTACATTCAATTTTTTATATCATAAACCAAACAAGACTATATAAAGTAAATCAGTACTCGTTAAACTTTAAGGCAACTGCTACTCAGAACACGGTAATGGATCATATGTTTGTCATGCACACCGAATGCTCCGCTCCGCCTAACGCTCATGATTCAGGCCTTACCCGAAGTCTCAGTTGTGGTACACCACATGCTCCACCAAACACTCTCAGTGCATTCAAATATTATAATTGAAGAGCGTATGCATGTCTGCTGTGTATTTGGGCGTTTTTTATAAGAATGAAAAGTCAAATAAAACAGAAACAGAAACTGTTTTTATTCAATGTAGATTATAAAAATACTTATTGAAAGTCACTTTTTTCATTTACCACTGGTTCGCAAAAAAACCTCTGTCTTAGGAAGAACCAGCTGGAAACCCAGCGGGCCTATTTCTTTCCATAATAGCTTACAATCATGTTTACAATTAGCAACACAAGACAAATTAGAAATAGCTTGGTAGCGATCACCCTTCCCAGGGGTTATTATCATCCATAGATTTCTTAATATTATAATAACCCTTTTTATACAAACCTAGTTTAATAACATTTTTGAACTTTGTGTGTGACAAATTTTGTATATTTTCTGGGATTTTGTTGTGAAAGCGTATACATCGCCCCAAGAATGAATTACTGACTCGGTGGAGTCGAGTAACTGGTACTACTAGCTTGTGTCCTAGTATTTACAGAATCATTATCACTTACTTTCGCAAAATACTTTTATTTTTGTGTACGTACATTACATTTTCATAAATGTATTGAGAGGCTAGAGTTAATATATTAATTTCCTTAAATTTTTGTCTCAGTGACTCTTTTGGTTTTAAATTATATATTGCTCTAATAGCCCTCTTCTGTAAAATAAATATAATTTCAGTGTCAGTTGCGTGTCCCCATAGCAAAATACCATACGACATAAGGCTATGGAAATAACTAAAGTAAAGTAAATGAACTTACAGTCCACCTGAAATTATGTGCTGCAACATATTTATACAATTTTGTTTTATATTTTCAGGCTGATCTCGAGAACAGTTCATGGCCAATTAACACATTACTAAATACTGAAGGCGCTCAAATTCTTGATGAATATTATAGTACAATAGTCGAAGCGCTGTGGGATTATGTTGTGCCCACCGTAAACGACTATTTGTTAGAAGTGCCACCATCACGCCTTTTACAAATCATTGTACATTCCGAATAAATTGATATTATTCTTTGTAAAGCCTTATTTCTTTCTCATAAGAAGTTACAACCATATGAGGATTTTCTCTCGGATTTTCAATGCGTAAAAATGTATGAATTATACAGGGATAAACAGCCTTACATGGAATAATAGTTTGTAGGCCACTTTGTATAAATTTCTTTCTAATTATTTGCTCAGACATACAAGTTTTGTGATTATTACACTGTTTCTTTAAAAATCATATGCATTTTAATGAGAGAAAAAAAAATTAGAGACCGAATATGGATTTTACCGAATACGAATATTCGGACGAACGTTCGGTAAACATTTTACCGAACCGAATATTCGGCCGAACATTATTCGGCAGTATCATCTCAGTACCCGACCAATTTATGTCGAAACTTGTTACCACAAGGCGCGCGGGATTAGCGCCGGACTCTGCTCCTCGCTTCCCGGCCACACCTGACATATTATTGCATCATCTAGTATTGTGCAAATAGCCGGCATGTGCTTATGTTTTGACTATTTTTGTAAAAAAAAAAAACTATTTCATTGTGTTATTCTTAGAGAAAATTGATAATTATATGATAAAAATGAGTGACTTATTTTAGAGAGACTGATGATCAAACTAAAGTGTACTAATATAATGTAATGTTTCTTTGTTTGATTCCTAAACATATTATTAAGCGTTATATTTGCTATAATTGGAAATAAATCGACAGTGCCTAAAAAACATAACGCTATACAAGTAGACATGATTAAAAATAAACGCGATAAAATCCGTAAAAGTAGTTTTAATCATGTGTAGTGTTCGCGTAAATATAAGAAATCATTATGCTATACAAGTAGATTTAACCCAAAAATAAAATATACTTTCAACAGAAAATTATGAACGATATGGCATTACTCAATTCGTCCCTTTCAATACAGTCGACACCTTGAGTAGCACTTTAACGAATGTTCGGTGTTTTAGTCGAATATTCGGCCGAATACGAACATTCGGTAAAGATGCCGAATATGCTGAATACCGAATACGAAACGAATATTCGGCCCATCCCTAATTTTAATGTACAACATAACTTAAGAATACTATATAACTATAGAACATGTGCTTGCAGCCCATTACAAGTCCTTACTGAACATAGGCCTCCTCCATAGACTTTCATAATATACAGTCCTAAGCCACCTGTATCACCACTTATACTGACTTCATTTTTTAAACAAATTGTTGCTTCATCATACCAGTTACATTAATTACCTCATGAATAAATTACTTACTCTATGGCATCGAGTATAACTGTGTGATGATAGCGCGGATTGATTCTATCAGGTAAGTGGTATACAATGAAATTATTATATATATATGAAATGGTATTGCGGTCACGTAGGTTTTAAGGGGGTAAAGCAGACGCGGGTGGGCGATTGGCGCACGTGGTCCCTCGCGTGTCCGGCTACCTGCTAGCAATATTCCGTTTATCTACTCATGTGCTAATAGTAACGCGTAGTGATGGGCAAGTGAAAAACTATATCGATATATATATCGATATTTTTATACAGTATCGATATATACACGTGTTGAATATCGATATATCGTCATGTTTTGCATAATGCAGTACGATAAAGCTCAAAACAGGTTACTGAACGGTTGGATGACGAAAAATAAACAACAACGACACATGAATGTTTTTGCAGCTTCTTTTGTTGCTTAATGTTTTGTCGATTAATACAATATTTTTAAAATATATCGAAATTAATACGAATTCGATACTCCGCTATAAATATTGAATATCGATATATCGTGATTTACAAATATCGACGATATATATTATAGCCAGGCTAATCAACCCTAAACGGCAATAAATAGTATATACCCTGCTGCTACCATAACACAGAAGGAAGAAAACATTTATTTCCTAATTATCCCCGGCTACTGAGATACTCGTACTGCAGGCTGCATATCGATGCGAGATAATTTGACGTATATATTTAACGTTCTAATAAAGAAACAAGAAACAGCCGCAAATATCAATCCAGCCGCTCGCCGAATACGCGCGCGCGCTTTTTTTTTTGCGCTCGAAGCAAATATGGGCAACCCTCCGGAAAGCGGGGGAGGGAGGTTGGGAATGCTCATAGCATACCACGCAGTCGGCTGCGTGGTTATGTGGTGACTTTTACCCACTAAACCCAACCTTTTAGGAACTGGCTTAACGATCTGACTGGAGATCTCTAAGCCGTATACGAACGCGACCCTCCTTGGCAGAAAGGAGGGCGCAGCGCGAGCGCCGGCCTGTACAACTTATATAGCCCAGTCAAGCAACGCAGCTACGAGAAGATATACACGAATCTCACGCCAGCAAATGGAGCGCACATAATAGTTGTATTTTGATTAATCTTTATTGGTCATAATGTATGAATTGTAATTGGCTAGGCAAATAAAAATTGTTACTATTGGTAAACTAACAATGTAGTCGAACATATAAATATAGGCAGGGTCGACCAAAAATATATTCCATATTCCATACTCCATACACCATTCGTCTGCACATAAAATAGTAGTTTCATTTCTCCGCCACTAGACCACTCGGAGTCTGTTAATAGTGGACCTCATATCACCACTATTACAGTGGTGACTCCGACGTGATTTTTTGTAGCTTCTTTTGTTGCTTAATATTTTGTCGATTAATACAACATTTTAAATTATATCAAAATTAGTACGAATTCGATACTCCACTATAAATATTGAATATCGATATATCGTGATTTATAAATATCGACGATACATATCGATATTTTTTACCCAAGCCTAGCGACAAGCTGCAGATCGCACTTTCAAAATGTAGGATTATTTCATAACCCTCTAATAGTTGAATCTACGTAGTAAACAAATATATTGTAATTGATTGATATAACCAGCGTTTTTTTATAATATAATTTCAGATAATAATTGGGTGCACCAAAAGAGCCTTATCGTGTTTTTTTATAGGATAGGGTGACAAACGAGCACACAGTCCACCTGATGGTAAGTGGTTGCTGTGGACCATAGACACCTGCATTTATCTTCGATTACGAATCAAAATGCGGATGCGTTGTCACCCGTGAGGACTAAGATGGAACGCCTCATTTCCAGTAAAAAGGGTCTCCGGTTCTCTACATTCACCATACGAAACACAGCAGCATCAAGATATCATTTCACGCTGGTATTCTGTGAGAGCGTGGTCCTTATCCAGTCGAGTTTACCCATTCGTGCTACAACTATACTACTAATATAACTGCAGCATGGTTCTACCACGTACAAATCGTCTCGTGGCGATACCTATATTATATTATAGACTTGTACCTATGCCTATAGATGATTACTTACGAGTCGACGTATACTTATTTTTCAACATGAAAATTAACCACATACCTACCGATGTATGTACTTAGTTTATTTTCACATTCAAAAGTATTTATTACATACATCATTATTTATTTGGACACTATCGTCCAATGTACTTTTTGTAAACTAATAGGTTCCAAAAAAGGTTTATATTTTATAAATTATTATTCCAAGCGTCCTGGATGATGTCTTCCAAATAAAAAAATGATGAAGTACTTTTCAACAAAAAAATAAACTCGGCGGCATAAGCACACTCAAGTGTTTTTTTATCAGTATTTTTACCCCCACACTAGGATTTTCTCCTGTATCATGGAGGCAGTTTACAAACATAAATTGCAGAAGGACTAACATCTAGAATCGAAACAATTATTTGTAGGCCATAAAAATACTTGTTTGCCATTCATTGCCAAGTCAGTGTGTCACTCTTACATACGACTTCCCTCATATGTAACGTGACCATACGTCCCACTTTACTCGGGACGATCCTGCTTAATCGCACAATATTTGTTTGATATTTCTTCTTAAAATGATATATACTTATTGAAAAATAAACCCATATATTTACTGTTGAATTCACTCATGTATTTACTGTTGAACACATAGCCTGAATTTAATTGAAATTGATTGCATTAAATTCGAATGAAACTGCTTTTTCACTTAGTTTCACCCAAAATAGTAGATTTTGAGGAAATTTTGCGATCCTTTTCTATTGAGCCAAAATGTGTCAATTGTCTTCTGGCCACCATAGTTCACTAAGAAAAATCTTTAACCTTCATAATAAATCTTCATAATCAGTATCGGAATCCTCGGCGTCGACATATCGAGTGACGTGCAGTTTCGTGGTCACTTGGAAGGGAAGGCCAAATTGGCCTCTAAAAAGCTTGGCGTGCTCAGCAGAGCGGGGCAGTATTTCATGCCGGCACACCGCCTGAGACTTTACAAGGCGCAGGCTCGGCCGCACATGGAATACTGTTCCCATCTCTGGGCTGGGGCTCCCCAGTACCAGCTCCTTCCACTTGACCACATCCGGCGCAGAGCGGCTCAAATCGTCGACGACCGAGTGCTTTCCGATCGGCTCGATTCTCTGGCACTGCGAAGAGATGTTGCATCCCTTTGCATTTTCTTTCGCATATACCATGGAGAGTGCTCTGAGGAATTGTTCGGATTAATCCCAGCCGCCAAATTTCGTGAACGCACTACGAGGCAAACGTCCCGATACCATCCACACCATCTGGATGCTTGGCGGTCCACCACTGTACGTTTCAAAAGGAGTTTTCTTCCGCGTACAACCTCTCTGTGGAATAATTTACCACCGGTGATTTTTCCGGACCGATACGACCTGGGGACCTTCAAGAAAAGAGCTTACTCCTTTCTAAAGGGCCGGCAACGCATCTGCAATTCCCCTGGTGTTGCAGTTGATCATGGGCGGCGGTATTCACTTAACATCAGGTGAGCCACATGCTCGTTTGCCCCCTCTTCTATAAAAAAAAAAAAAATAAAAAAAATTTAAGAAAAAATGTGAATTTGTAGTTTTTAATGCACAAAATTGCATTAAAAACTACAAATTCATTTTCTCCGCACCTACAAAGCGTAAAAAATCTGATTTTGGCGCCCATTTCACTTTAAATCGCCGATAAAAATATAAACAGACATAGATTTTCATAACACTATCAGTGACAAACAAGTTGAAAGTTGCCATCTCTCAGAACTAAGATAATGCTCCACCGACTCGATTACTGGCTTGTGGGGTAAACCTTCAAACAGAAACATAACAGTAAATGTACTAACTGATTGGTAACAGAAATTATGTTAGGTTGGAACTATCTAGAAGACTTTTGCCGTGGAATGGCGGTGTAAAAGATCCCATCATCCTATTTCGTCTCATAGATTTCGTAAAAATTGACTATGTGAAATTCTAGTAAAATCTTATAGCTCCCGGTAGCAGTGCAACCACATAGTCACGTCAAACGTAAAATACACAGAGAGGTGACAGGCAGCAGCGCCAAGCTATCGTTAATCAGCCAGCCAAGATAGACCCATGACCAGCAGTCAATTACTAAGGACTCATACTCTCTCTCTAGTCGGTCCCTCATGGCTGAGGATCGTGATCACAATCACGGAGAGTAAGTTTATTGTTTATGATCTCTCTCCACCGGGTCCTATCGCTGGCCATACGGAGAGCGTCGTAGAAATTTCGCGCACCGACTTCTTTGACTTGGTCGGACCACCGGGTAGGAGATCTACCTCTGGGCCTTCTTCCCTCTACGTTTCCAACAACTATCAATTTCTCAATACATGCGTCCCCGCGGCGAGAGATATGACCAAAATAGCTGAGGATACGCTGAAGACATGTGGTGAAAAGACGCGTTTTGATCTTGAGTTGTGAAAGGATTGACACGTTTGTGCGCTTCGCGGTCCACGGTATTCGCAGCATTCGCCTCCAGGACCACATTTCGAACGCATCAATTCTCTCCCTTTCTCTGACGCGTATAGTCCAAGGCTCATACACATAAAGTTAAAAAGTTACAGATTATATACGTCCCACTCCTGGGCATAGGCCTCTGCTCATTTCTGAGGGGGTTAAAAAGTTACAGATTATATACGTCCCACTCCTGGGCATAGGCCTCTGCTCATTTCTGAGGGGGTTTTAAGGCAAGGAATTTTCCGCCACCATGCCCCAATGCGTGTTGGCGAGCTTCAAATGTCTTCGAAATATCTTTTTTCATACTTCTCAGACGTGCTGATTTCCTTACAATATTTTCCTTTACCGCCGAGCATGTGGTAAATCAACACTTAAAATTGCAAGTAACAATTTCATTGGTGCCGGGCAGTTTGCACGCGTACCGTGAAATTCACAGCGAGCGCTAACCATCTGAGCTACGACGGCACTTCTGAGCTATCACGGCACTTCTATACATATAAATAAATTTATAGTGTCTGTATGTAATATTGAAATAACTGGCTTCTATTAAGCTCAGGTGATTATTTGCATGCTGTTAAGTTACAAATAACCATTTCATGTGTTTGTCTGCCTGTCTGTCTGTATTTCCGGCTAATCTTTGGAATGGCTGAACCGATTGTGATCAAACTTAAGAAACAGATTGAGAACAATGCCAGGAGCGATCTAGGCTATTTGTTACCCGAAAAACTTGATAAAATACATGGTGTTTGATTATCATAAATGTATACAACGTCACATTAATAAATCCTTTCTAGGCGATGTCGGAGCGGGTGGTTAGTATTATATAAAACCACCTACTACATAAAAATTTGGTAAATAAAGATCTAATAAGAAATGTTTGAATGAACGTAAATAATATATGAAATAATCCGCACAATTAAGCGGAAAAAGCTCATTAAGTAGACCGTCCATATATCAGTGTTGTCTTCCATAGAAGAAATAGGATTTACGAAAATACGGTTTTTACATCAATACATTTTAGTGACGAGCAACTTATTTATGGCGATGTCTTTGATATTATCTGTATATTAGGGTTGAAAATTTCTTCAGAATAAATACAGAAATATTGAGATGATGATGAGATGATGATCCCCAACAAATACAGTATTTCGAAGTTTCGTATTAAATGTTAACGTCTACATAATAATATAAATCACTCTTGATTGGAATTGCATAAATCTAATTCTCACTGTAATAGCATTTGGCTGGAATACACATCGTGATTTTACAAGGAATTTGCGAAAAATATAAGAAAATATTAAGGTTACAAAGTAGTTTAGTATCATAATATACTTTTTCAATTTCATTATTTTAATAGACAAAATTCGTCATACGTCTGTGGTTATAAACCTCCTTAGAGCAGATATAAAGTGTGTCCTGATTATTCAAACCATTAAGCCGTGTCCCTAAAGTACTATTGTTCTATTACTCTGAGAAAAATGAAATTGCTATTGTGCTTTTTATTAAAATCTAAAGAAAAATAATTATTTTAATACAGTTGCCCAAAAAGTGGTGTATTGCAGGGACATATAGCGTTCGGGATGTGGGCTATGGAACCTTTTATTTACATTTTCCGAACTCGTGCGTTCTCTTTCCCAACTGTCAAAATAATGTCTATTAAAAAGAAAAAAATCAACCACGAAGTTTTTACTAAAAAAAATCATAGAAGTTTTTATGATTCATGCAAATATTTCTAAAAAGAAGCTACTAATTTGTTTCAATATCAGATTTAATGATTTGATTAAATGAGTTAGGTTAGGTTTCATTTTATTTCATCTAATTAAATTTCATTTTCATTTCATATCAATAAAAAAATTCTACTGAAGACTTGGCTGTATGGGCATAATTCCCATTGCCTACCTATAATGGGTGAAGAAAACAAAAAAATCTCTGCTTATATTATTTTACGGCTGGCAACCTTTTCCAAAAATGTTTTTGCGAGTTTGGTTATATAGTTGTTCAGTACACGTGCGGAACCGTCATTGCAACTTGTTCCGACTGTCAACCATCGGCTGCACCTGGGCTCGGGTAGTCATTTGTCGGAACTTTTTGCAATGACAAGCTTTCCGCACTCGTAACGAAATATACTATTTTACAACTTCTGTATTTGTAAGTGTAGAGTTCTAAAATATAAAACTGACTAAGAATAATATTAAATAAGGTGTAGATTAAACTCAAACATTTATTGCTAAACCATAATGTACAAAGATGTTATTAAAATAATGTGAGACCAGTGTTATAGAATAGTTAGTTAATAATGTTAGGCACGCAATTTAGGGACTAGGAGAGAGAAGCGTATATTAACTAAGAATGTCATGTGGTTTATTGAAATATAATTAAATTTAAATGAGAGATTATTTTGTATAACCTATATATTTATGTATTATATATAAAAATATTCATTAGTATTATATTAACATTTATTAGTTACTTTTTTAATTTTTTTGTAAAGATTATGATGTCACTATTTTTATTTTTTAATATGTCAGGTAGTTTATTATATAATTTTATGGAATAACTAAATATACTAGAAGTTATGGAGTATAGAAGTAAGGAGTACAGACTGTGTATTAAAAAGTGTCCACTTTTAATACACAGTCTGTATCTTTAAATAAGGTGGCGCCACTATATAGCTACAGGGTAAATTTTAAAGAACGCACCGAAAAATATTAGTGGGATAGACGACTTTTTCGAGGTTATATTTACTAAATAAAATTATTTTAGATTAAAGATCTCCTGAGCAACTTAGCAGCACACTTCAAATCGTCGAAACTGCTACGTTCATTTCATGCCAGTAGCTACTCCAGCGCTGTTGTGGAGAGTTTTTAAACTGTTATTTACTGCTTACAGATGACCACTTTTCAACTATTCTGCTATGCGAGTTGGTACTCCTTACTTTTATTCCATACTAGAAGTGTTTAATTTTAATCCGGAAGTTGATAATACTAATTTTTTTTAATGTCATAGCGTGTATTTGAATAGTAAATCTTATTTATATATATCATATATTATTCTTTGTATTTACTTGCTTATTTTTTCGAAGTAATCGAATCGAATAAATATTAGAAATGTGTAACATTTCCAATATTTATAAGCTGGGTAAGGTTAATATTTTATATTTAAGAAAGAACGGTCTGCAGCTATTATTCTGATTTATATTCGCTATAATCCGGATTAATTTCTTTTAGAGGATGAATAGAGAGGCTGCATCTGTGCTGTTGCCCCACAGAAAGATGCCGTAACTCAGCCAAGCGTGCGCATACGCATAGTAGGTTGTTATTGCCGTATCTATGTTGATAGATTTTTTTTTTAATTTCGAGTAATGCATATGAAAAGCCCGAACGTTTAGACCTCACTCTATGGACATGCGCTTTTCAATTCAAGTGAGTGTCTATATCTATACCAAGTAATTTAAATTCTTACACGGATTCTAAAACTGTGCCGTAGTAATCGTATTTTAAATTTAATGAAGTTTTTTGATGGCGATAAAAAGTTAATATTTTAGTTTTAGAAAGATTTATTTTTAGATTATGATCATTCAACCAGTCTGAAGTTTTGGTAATAAGTAAATGGAGCTTTTCATAGATATCAGTGTCGTTGTGGCATGAAGTTAATAAGGATATATCATCGGCAAACAGGATAGACGTTTTGTCTATAGCTTTGTGGAGGTCATTTATGTAAATCAAAAATAAAAGACAACTAATGACTCTTCCTTGAGGTAGGATATAGGTAGATTAATTTCTTCTTCGTCTTCGTCATCAGCCTGTAGATGTGATGCATGCATAGCTGAACGTGGCTCCTCTCACATCTTTGAAGCTGCTTCTCATAAGACAGTAAGATGGTTAATGCACCTTTTATCGGAAGACTGCTGTATGCTTCTAGCATTTCCCATAGTCGTCTTTAACGCCACCCATGGAACAAAATGATGTTGATGAATACTCTTATACGCCATCCGATCCATACGATATACGCCATCACACGGCAATAACAGAATATACGAGATACACTGCCATCCATCGGAGGTCTCTAATAATTACTGCAAAGAAAGTTTTAATATTATATTGTATACAAACGCAGCTAAACATTCTACTCGTTAATCATTAGTCTTAATATAACAATTTAAGCGTAAAATTTAAGGGTAAATATATCCAAACTACTAGACACATAAACGACCTATATAATATTACGTCAAACCCATTAGAAGTTATTACATATTAGTCATGTTCAAGCCATGTGTGAACATTGTAAGTACCACAAACATTAAGTGATATTGGGTATGTACGCTGTAATCCTAACATTGCTAAATAGGTTCTGCTACGACAAGGGTCTCGACTCGAGTTGACGAATTTTGTTTATCTGTATGTTTTATGAATCACAGAATCAAACGTAACTTCTAGTTTTGAGCGAATTAAGTAAAAATGTAGGAGCAAATGATAAATACAGGCAATATAAAGATTAAAAATATACGACGTGTGTACATCCTAAATGTAGTTGTATATATAATATTGTTACGAGCTTGAGGTTCGTGACAGTAAAAACTGTCGATTGAATTACCAAAATTTACACTTTTATTACCGAACACCAATTTAAACTTAAAACACTAATAATTAATCACACTGATTCACTTTATTTCGCTTCAAAGCTTCGCTTGTCTCGCCAAATTCAATACTGCCCCAATCGCGTATTGCAGCGCCATTAAGTACACCTTTCACCGAAACATCCAGAATATTCAAATAAATACGCGCGCCAACCGACCAGGCGCCGAAAGTTCAAGTGTGGGGCTTCTAGAAAGCTTAGTTCTTCTTAATTCTTCGCTGTTGGTTGAAAGATTAGTCATGTCATTTTCTGGGAAGCTCTCCTCGCTCTGTTACCCGACACTGAATGGCGCTAGTGCCAGACGTCAACTTAGGCGCGCAACGATATATATGATATGTATGCATATATAAAAATAATATGCTGTTAGTCTTGCACCGAACTAATTTAATTATTAAGCTTAATCGAATCGAAATACGAGGCTCGTAAAGATAAGACTTTTAACATCAAAAGTTCAAAACCGGCTTTTCCGACTTGAATTGAATTAGTTATTATTTTAAAGTTTGGAGTTGTTTAATATTTTAAACTAGTACTTGACTATTATCCTACTAAATGGTAAGTGGTGATGTAGTCGAAGATGCTAAAGCGCAACAAAAACCAGTCTAGTGAATATTTTATTAATATCCACTATTGCCTTCACTTTTTTTTCTAACATTTGTTCAATTGGTTATCACGCTATTTTATAGAGTTTCTAGATGTTTGTAACATAGTGAAGTTATTTGATTACAACAGCATGAGTTCTATATACTATATGGTGTAACGGATTATAATAGAACATAAGAATACGTACTGAAACTTATTTGTGATGTAACCCTGACACTGACCAATTATAATTTATTTTGAAGATACGATTATTTCTGAGTAAGAATATGAATTTTAACAATAAAAATTCGTTATATATAAATAGGAGCAAAATTTAATCATCATGTTTCATTTGTACCCAGAAATTTATTATAAACATTTTCAGAACGAATTGTTTGTCAGGGTTCAAATTACGGCATTTATGAAAGGCCACTCTTATGGCAGAATCGCTGGAGGACCTAAGCACTATTCTCAATGTCCTCAATAGTGCCTCTCAACGGATATGTCTTAAAACGAACATGGACAAAACGAAGATCATGTATAATGCCCATGACACACCTATGCTGGTAGTTGTTGGAGCACTAAGCCCGAAGTTGTTGACGAGTATGTTTACCTGGGACCAATAGTCTGACTAGGTAAGTCCAACATCGGCCGAGAAGTCAATCGACGGATTCAACTCAGCTGGGCAGCGTTCGGGAAATTACGACACATCTTCTCGTCAGCTATACCTCAAAACTTGAAAACGAGACTGTACAACCAGAAGGCGTTGCCCGTGATGACCTATGGAACTGAGACATGGTCCTTCACTGGTGGCCGTATGAGGACGTTCAAAGGTGCTCAGCGAGCTATACAGAGGGCTATGCTCGGGGTTTTTCTGCGTGATAAACTTAGAAATGAGGATATTCGCTGTAGAACCAGAGTGACTAACATAGCCTAACGGATTAGTAAGTTGAAGTGGCATGGGGCAGCCATATGGCTCGAAAAACCGACAACCGATGGGGAAAAAGGTTCTCGAGTGGCAGCCTCGCACCGGTAGGCGTATTATAGGGCGATCCCCCACTAGATAGCGTGTCGACCTGGTAAGACATGCAGGAAGTCGATGGATGCAGGTGGCTCAGGACCGTGCTTTGTGGCATTCCTTGGGGAGGCCTATGTTCAGCAGTGGACTTGTAAAGGGATGTAATGATGATGATGATGGTGATTATGAAACAACTGCCTGGTCGACTACCAACCACGCAAACCAATGTTCTTGCATAGACAAATGCTATTCGTAAAGATAAAGCGTATATATACAATTATTTCGTATTAGAATTATAATTATACTTGTAAAACCTTACAACATAAAATATTACTAAAATTTACCAACTTTACTTTTTGCGAAATATTTTATTAAAACAAAAACTGACCAAGTGGTTGTCGAACCACCCACAATGTAGAGGTAGGGTTCCGTATTTGCCCGTTACAATACGCCCTCCTCCCTGTCGATCCCGTAAATGAAAAATTAATGCATAGTATAGTATAGTAGTAATGCATTACAGTCGTTTCCTTTATAAAATATTTGTTTCTATACAGTTACAATAACATAACAAAGTTATAGTGCAGCTAGTTTTAGGTAATTTTCAACGGAGTTGTAAAGGAATTTTTACTTTTCAAGGGCATTTTATAAGGTGGTCGATTATTTCTCGTTAACTTGTTAAATCTTCTTAGCTGTAATAGTTTTTCTTTAAAATTCATTATATATACTACTATCGCGTATAATTTTCACATTTCCAAAAATAGCGGTTTAGTTGGTAGAGGTGGTGAGGGTCATAGCGAAACTATAAGGGTTCCTTGTTGTGTAACTGTGGAACCCCAAAAAATGGCACGTAATTCAGAGAAATAGTAAAATACAGAAAATTGACACGAACACAAACTGCGATAAGGCTAGAATTTTTTGGCAACGGCAGTTTCATTTCAAGGGGACATTTGAAACTAGCGACCGTAACACCTCGGGCATACGTTATCTCTTCAAAACTATTTTAAAATGGTATTATGTAAAATGTGAAAAAATTACGTTAATAATATAAATAAAAGAGAGATAGACAGATTACATTGAAAGGGATATATTTTTAGTTTAGTTCCTCAAAGTAGAGAAAAATATAAATCTGATGTATTTTTTGACGAGAAATTGCAGGAAGATTTCTCGTGGCCTCTGATAAAGGGCGTTATAACTAGCTTTTTATTTGTCTTTATGTGTTTTTGCATGCCTAATATTGTACGAGCTGTACAAGATTGACTGTACAGTTGGAGATTTTCTCGAGCAGTGTATGGGGCAGTGGAGTACGATCTTTTGTCATCTGGGCGAGAAGAAAGCCGCATAAGGATAAGAAGGGGTATCTCCCAGGGCGATTGTATGAGTCCAATCTGATTCTAAATCTCTTTAAACCCTCTCAGTACTTTAGTGGAGGGCTTCGGGAGGTAATTTCAGCTTCGGAAAAGAGGTAATAAAGTGACCTACCTTTCCTATATGGATGACCTCAAGTTATTCGCCTCCAGTCGCTCCCATCTTGTGGAATTGCAAAACATCACTTGCGATTTGTGCGGTCCTCCATGTTGAAAGGGGAAGGGTTGCTAACTCTGAGGGCGTAGATTTATCTATGTCCGTCAACTTAAAGACACTTTACGAGGCTGAAATATACCGATACCTGGATATGTCACAGAACATGGGTAGCGATGAGGCTGGTATGAAACAGTCCGTTTGCGAAGTGTTTTATGTACCCTTAACCAAAGTGCGTAACAGCCTTTTGTCCATGTGAATAAAAGACACGCATATAACGGTTGGGTCATGCCTGTCCTCATGTAATACCTTTGGCATACTTAGATGGTCTCAGACTGAACTTAACGCCCTGGATAGAAAAGTCCGCACTACTATGACGTCCCATAAGATACATCACCCGACATCTTCTATTATGAGGCTGCATTTGCTGCGAAAGCATGGTGGGCATGGCTTTTTAAGCGCGCTTACCATGCATAATCGCGAAGTGTGCAGCCTCCGTAATTACTTTCAGACGAGATCAGATGATCCATTCTATAGGGACGTCATTTCTTGTGATAAAGGGCTTACCCCTCTGTCCGTAGCTAACGAGCAACGGCAAAACCGGGCAGTACAGAGCATTTTCGACCGTGAGACCATATAAAAGAGAAGGAGCTCCACGGAAGGTTCTACAAGGCTCTACATAAGCCTTTTGTAGACACAGTTGCATCCTTACACTGG
This sequence comes from Parnassius smintheus behrii, assembly GCA_036936625.1. NCBI lineage: Eukaryota > Metazoa > Arthropoda > Insecta > Lepidoptera > Papilionidae > Parnassius > Parnassius smintheus. Next base: position 43,876,132 of record JAUPFT010000011.1, on the reverse strand, counting down.
CCACATTTTGGTGACCTCTTTGGGAAAACCGAGTGTTATGTCTGTGCGATACAGGATCAGGTTACTAAGACCAATAACTAAAGAAGATGCACCCTAAGGGATGGCACCGTCGACATCTGTCCAGCTTGTCGCCATCCCGGTAAGGCATTTAAGCATGTCATCTCCGGTTGTTCGGCGCTTTCTAACTCAGTACTTGCACAGGCACAACCTAGTAGCCAGACTTCTACACCAGGAGCTTGATCTGAAATACGGTCTCGTAGACCGGAAATGGTCGTATTACAAGTACGTGCCGGAAGTCGTGCTTGAAAATGATCGCGGCAGGCTCTACTGGGACCGGGCCATCGTCACAGACAGGACTATTCTTGCGAATAAGTCTGATATTGTGCTGATAGACCGAGCATAGTTAAGGATATTTTTGATCGACATTACCATTCCATTCATATGGAATGGTCTGCCGACTGAAATTATTCCTGTAGTCGTTTATGCAAACGGGCTAATCCCAGTCCCTCTCGGGTCATCTGAGGCAGCTGGGACTCCGTGACGGTCCGCTCAGGATCAGGGCTCAAATGCAGAGGGTGGTGCGCCACGGTACCGTATGCATCGTCCGCCGGTTTCAATCCCTTTTCCCCTAACCCTCGGCCGTTTGGTATCCCCTACCGAGGGCTTCTATCAGGTTGGGATTTTATTTATTTATGTTAGTAATATATATATATATATATGTATATATATATATATATATATATATATATATATATATATATATATATATATATATATATATATATATATATATATATATATATATATATATACAGGTTGTTAGTGTAAACACCGTTATCCTTAAAACCAGTGGTTTGGTTTCACTTACAGAACGTAAATTCAATGAAAAATAACAACATTTTTTTAGTAAAATCTCAATTTTTCCTTAATTCCTCCATTTCTGCCTGTCCTAAGCCAGGATGAAAATGAAAAATTACATTACATGTTATATGTACCTATTTTGTTTTTATTGGAAGGTGGTGTAGGTACTACACTACATTCTAATAAAAACAAGTAGGTACGTCGCCACTATATTTATATAGTAAACTTATATGGAGAAATCGACAAAACATCAGGTCTTGTACGAACCCACTTGCCAACCCCACTTACTGTTCTGCAGCTTTTAGAGGTAGTTTTAAATGTATAGCTACTAGGTGCTGGAACGACATTCCTCCACCTATTCGTGAGTGTAATTCAAAGTATAATTTTAAATCACACTATAAAAATCATTTATTACACTTACAAAAAGCTCAACCTTAAGCCTACAGCAGATGTTTATTCCAGCACCGTTGAGCATTATATGTTTGTTGGTTTGAGTGTGTATTTACCAAGAATATGTATATATATATATATATATATATATATATATATATATATACATATTCTTGGTAAATATATACCCATATGCATTAGGATTTAATGCCTCGGAATGGGATAGTCAAGCCTATCATTAAATACCTTCTCTTCACTTATTATTAAACCTTTTCAAAGAACTCTTCTCCAGCACCATTACAAATCATACGTCTAAACCAAAGTTTTACAACCCGCCTCAAACACCTATTCTACTGATTGAACGCAGCTGGTACATCTTCCGGCGGTGAAAATCTCTCTCTAGCAAATTTTCTATTTTAAGGAATAGGAAAAGTCATCATCATCATCATCATCATCATTATAGTCCTTCGCACGTCCACTGCTGCACATAGGCCTCCCCAAGTAATGCCACAAAGCACGGTCCTGAGCCACCTGCATCCATCGACTTACCAGGTCGTCACTCCATCTAGTGGGGGTTTGCCCTACACTAAGCCTACCGGTACGAGGCTGCCACTCGAGAACCTTTCTTCCCCATCGGTTATCGGTTCTTCGAGCTATATGGCCGCCCCATTGCCACTTCAGCTTACTAATACGTTGGGCTATGTCGGTCACTGTCGTTTTACTGCGGATATCCTCATTTCTGAGTCTGTCACGCAGAGAAACTCCGAGCATAGCCCTCTCCATAGCTCGCTGAGTGACCTTGAGCGTCCTCATACGACCAGCAGTGAAGGACCACGTCTCAGATCCGTAAGTCATCACTGGCAACACGCAATGGTTGTTAAATTTAGTTTTCTAAGATTGAGGTATACCTGACGAGAAGATGCGTCGTAATTTCCCGAACACTGCCCAGCCGAGTTGAATCCGTCGATTGACTTCTCGGTCGAAATTGGACTTACCTAGTCGGACTATTTGTCCCAGGTAAACGTACTCGACAACAACTTCGAGCATAGTACTCCCAAAAACTAACGGCATAGGTGTGACATGGAAATTAAACATGATCTTTGTTTTGTCCATGTTCATATTAAGACCTATCCGTTAGGAGACACCATTGAGGTCATTGAGCATAGTGCTTAGGTTCTCCAGCGATTCTGACATAAGGACTATATCGGCGACAAATAGAAGGTGAGTGATGTACTCGCCATTGATGTTAATACCATATCCTTTCCAGTCCAGTAGCTTGAAAACGTCTTCCAATGCAGCGGTGAAGAGTTTCGGGGATATAACGTCACCCTGTCTTACACCTCTCTGCAGTTGGATAGGTTTCGAACTCTGGTTCTGTACTCGGACAGCCATCGTAGCCCTACTGTACAAACACTTCAGCACTTCGATATGCCGACAGTCAACTTGGCACCGCTGAAGGGACTGTAGCACCGCTCAAATTTCGACGGAATCAAAGGCTTTCTCATAGTCCACATACGCCAGGCAAAGTGGCAGATTGTACTCTTCGGTCTTCTGTACAATCTGCCGCAGGGTATGTATGTGGTCTATGGTACTGAAGCCTTTTCGGAAACCGGCTTGTTCGGGAGGCTGGAAGTCGTCGAGTCTGCGTGCGAGACAATTCATAATAACTCTCGAAAACAGCACGACTCAGAAGGGAAATCGGTCTGTAGTTCTTCAAGAGAGCATTGTCGCCTTTCTTGAAGAATAAGACCACCGCACTTCTGCTCCACGCCTCCGGAGTAGTGCCACCATGGAGGACGGAATTGAAGAGCTTTTGAAGGACTTCAAGCACCAGCGTTCCACCGGCTTTCAGGAGCTCCGCTGTAACTCCATCCTCGCCTGGGGCCCTGCCGTTGTTAAGGTGCTGGAGAGCCATTCTAATCTCGCTCAGACTGACGTCCTGGATATCATCGGAATAGTGTTTTTTTTTGCCAATTGCTCTTGGATCGTTACTCACACTTGCGTGTGACTCCAACGATGATGTGTACAGCTGACCATAGAACCTCTCAATCTTACTCAAAATCTCAGGTGTCCCGAAAACGATGCTGCCACACTCAGTCTTCAGCTTTGAGTGTTGGCTCTTTCTGGCAGACAGATCTCTGGCAAAGACTTTGGAGCCCTGGTTTCGCTCGATCCCTTCTTTAATACGAGCGGTATTAAAGTTGCGTAAGTCTCGCCGCATGCATTGGGAGATCTGTCTGTTCAGTTGCCTGTATGCTGTCAAATCTGTTGAAGATTGCAGCCTCATCTCCCGTCTAACAGCCATGAGATTAAGAGTGTGATCGGAGAGTTATTATGTTCTTCTGCGGCGGGTCTTGCATAACTTAGCTCTGACTGCATGGACAGTTTCCGCTTTCATCCATATTGTCCATTGCATTGCAATCTTCTAGGCACTGAAAGCGGTTACGTAACTCGAGCTGAAAGGTTTCGGGATTCTGGATTAGAGCACGAGGGGGATGGAGCGTTGACTTCATTAGACGAGACCTCTCCAAATTAACGTTTAGGTTTAGTGTGCCTCTAACCATTCGGCGATCGCTGCCAGTTTTCACCCTTGCGATCACTGAGACATCACTTAACAGTTGGCGTCTGGTCGTCATAATGAAGTCAATCTCATTTTTTGTCGAACCATCGGGGCTTGATCAGGTTCATTTCCTGTGGGGCCGCTTCTGGAAGAAAGAGTTCATCATAAAAAGTCCCTCTTTCTCCATGAAATCGGCCAGCTGCTGGCCCCTTGGATTCCGTTGCTCTATCCCAAATTTCCCTAGCTTCAGCTCACCGTTCATTCTTGTGCCCAGTTTTGTGTTGAAGTCTCCCATCAACACCGTGTAGTGGGTTTTGGAGGAATGCATGGCTCTGGAAATATCTTCATACATTTCCTCCACCTCCTCATTGGGATGCACCGTTTGGTGATTCTGAGTATCAGGTACGCGACCCTTGTCGACACACTCCCAATCTTTACAACGTTGTTGACGAGAGACTTGTGGACGATAAATCCGACACCTCCTTGGGACAGATGGTCGCCCTACCGGTGGTAGAACAAGTTGCCGGACTCGAGGATTGCCGTTGTGTCCTCCCCCTCTCTTCGGACCTCGGATAATCCAATAATATGGCAGCGCAACTTGTCTACCTCTTCTTCCAGCTCCAGTATCTTCTCATCAGTCCTCAGGGTGCGTACGTTATATGTTGCCAGGTCGAGTCGTCATATGTGGCAACCAAACCTCCACCAGAGATTCTTAGCACCCCCTGCCCCGCCGTTACCATGGTTGCCACCGTAGCCAGGAATAGCGGGGCCGCCGGGGACTAGGGGCCGTCTATTTGTGTAATTCTTCATGGGGGTTTAAAAAGTCACATGGTGTCGATTCCGGGCTGTAAGGAAGCCGAAAAGCTTAATTTATATCCAAGATTGCCAGTTACCAATTATGAAGAAGTTGTAAAAGTCGCAGCTAAGCTAAAAGCGCTAACATCACAGAATAAAGATAAAAATCACCTATAATAATACCGTAAGCACGCCCAGGCAAGCATCTGCTTTAAATTTTTATAATCATGTACTAACAACATTACATGCAGGCCTGCTTTATATGCATTGGTGAGGTTGTGCGGCACACAACGCGAATTTATTCTCCTCATGCAAAGCTTTTCGTGTAAAATATCATAGTCCCTCCTCGATCCAAAGTGAAAAAGTGCGTTGAATGTGCCAAATCTCATCATACGTACTTCGGCACTTCTCTTCCATAAAATTTTTCACTGCTAGCACGCTTCCTTCCGTAACATTCCTCCTTTCTTTGTCTTTTAAATGTAGTCGACCATGCAGTCGCTTAAGAATGGCCTTTCATAAATGCTGTTTGAATCCTGACAAACAATTTGTTCTGAAAATGCTCTCGAAGGAGATTGATTTTTCCCAAGCGTTTATTATTAATATCAAAATTAATGTCCTCTTCATAGGAAGAAAGGTCAATATTCAATTTCACGTTGCGTTGAAAATGTAGTAAGTGGCAATGAGACCCACCAACGCAATGAGCGTATTAACTTCGTAAAGTTCTAAAGAGGATAATGTCAATTATCTTTTACACGCTTTCGTTAGCGCGGTACGACCGCAGGCATTATTTTTCAAAGTTTTTTATTATCTGTTTACAGTTCCAACTCGTGAAATATGTCTTATTTTTTAAATAATAATTTACTTTGTAGCTTATGGTTCACAATTTTTAATATTCCCTTATAAATGTAGCAAAACGGAACATTAATAGTTCACCTGTCTGTATCTCTATCACAGAGGTCCCCTCTGAAAATGTTTTACGTTGATGACTAAATTGATTAAAACTACTTTTACGGACTTTGTCGCGTTTTATTTATTTTATTTTTAATACCCGACGTTTCGGGTGCTTTTCAGCGCCCATGGTCACGGGGGACTAAATAAAACAAATAAAACGCGATAAAATCCGTAAAAGTAGTTTTAATCAATGTATAGTATTCGCGTAAATATAAGAAATCGTTATGTTGATGACTAAATTTCGACATGATTATGAAATACAGTTGTCCCATACCAATATAAAGTTTATTTCAATTGAATAAAAACTTTATATACGAGCTAAGGTAGTTAGGGAAAAAACTAGATCCGAAGTTATATTTTTAGGTTAATGAAAACTAATGGATAAAATTCATATTTATCTTAACATTTAAAGGAGGACATCCGCTTCTCATGTCGTCCAGTGGGTGTAGTAAGATACGACAGAGCGAAACTGAAACAGTAGACGGGCAGCAGCTTCTTCCCGATAACTGCTCAAAATTTTTAAAATAACATGCACTAACATTTCTAAATAAAATTTAAATGATTCTAACTATAAAGGCTATTTAAATGTAGAAAATAGGCTAAAATATATTTTCATTCTAAGCGCACTCGTAGCTTGCTTTTCGCTCCAAAGATTACGTATTGATCACTTGAAAAGTCGAGTCGAATGTGAGAATAGATTTAACCGTATTCAGTGAGCAGAATAAATCGACTTTCAACGCGTCAGTGGCGTGATCTCTTAGGTTTGTTATTTATGTTACTTTTTTATAAACTAAGCTTGTACAATATTAGTAGCTCTAACATCAATTAACTATGTTGTCAAATTAAACTAATAAAAGAATAGTGCTGCAAAACAAATGAAGCCACGTTAAAAACTTATAGGTGGTAGAGCCATGCTACAGCTATATTAATTGTATAGTAGTAGCACGAATGGGTCGGCTCGACCGGGGATGGACCATGTTCTCACAGAATACCAGCGTCAAATAGCAGTTTAATGCTGCTGTGTTTCGTATGGTTAGTTTAGAGAACCGGAGACACTTTTTGCTGGAAAAGAAGCACTCCATCTTAGCTGACTGATCACTGCTGACAGGCTGACAATGCATTTGCATTTTGATGATATAAGGATAGATGTAGATATCTATGGGCCACAGCAACCTCTTACCGTCAGGTGGACTGTGTGCTCGCTTGTCACCCTTTTCCTATTAAAAAAACTTAGTTTGTAAAATATTAGTAGCTCTAATATCAATTAATTATATTATCAAATGAAACTAATTTTAAAAGAAGAGTACTACAAAATAAACGAAGCCATGTTAAAAATACATACATACATATCTGCTATAAAAATCCTACCGTAAATTTATGAGAAATATTATAAGACATAATACATAAAGACGCATGTCACCTAGAGCGGTAGGCAGAGACTACAGACTTCCATTTGGCACGATCCTGACACACCTCTCTCGCCTCCTTACATCCATATGTCTGCACATACACTCTCGTCGGTTAAGGGTACTTCTAATGTGATTCATTTTCAATATATCGTCAATTTTCTTGCCACCCCTGAGGAATATGACAAAATGAAATGTTTCCATTAAAAATTATCTCCGGATCTATACACTCACCATACAAAATAAAAAAGCAAGAAGCTGCTATTTTACTCTAGTATTCTGTACATCTAGTGTGGTCTTTCCTTGGTCGATCTGACCCATTCGTGCTACAACCATAATATAGCTGCAGCACGGCTTTACCACATTTTCGTTTATCACCTTTGAGGACTAAAATGCAATAATTCACAGCTTGTAATTTTACTGGCCCTCTTTATCCGTTAGATAGGAACTTCAGACAGGAATGTACGCACTGCTATTTTTCGGCAAAAATTATACCCTGCTTAGGATGTTGAGTACGAGCAAACTTTCCAAGTAATGCATCACACTTGGTATTTCGAATTTTCGCACTAAACGCTATAACATATCGTTCATTATGCCCACAGCCAAGGAGTCTAATGCCCTGCTGACGTCTGTTTTTCCGAGTGCCTATAATGTGAACCTCTTCAAGGTGCGTGTTAATAGACTTCTCCTGGGTAAGCTCGCTCCATCGTAGACCTCGTTTTTGCCCTCGGGCTATATGGAGGTCAAGAATGAGCCTATTTTTAATAAAAAAGGATGTCTATGGATCACAACATTAATATTTATAGCAGATATTTTATTCGACGACGATGACTGTTAGCTTCGTGGCGTAGTGGTGCCGGATTGAGTTCCAGCGCTGAGGGCCGTGGGTTCGAATAATGCACGGAACGAGTATACGTATAGCCTTCAAATAATTGTTCCGGATCTGAATATTTTATAATCATCATCATTATCTTTACAGCCTTTCACGTGAACTTTGCTGACCATAGGCTTCGTGAGAACAAGGAAAAGAAAGAAAAAGATCAAATGCGTCAAGAAATACATCCCTGAACAATAAATATTGTGTGTAAGAAAGTAATATAAGACTACTGCAACATTGTAAGCTTTTTCTGGAAAAAAACGAATAGCAGTCTTCGATTTATTTCTAGACAACGCGAACGAAAGTTTCACAAGCCACGAAACATTGAAACACGAAACTTGACAGGCCTGTTGGTCTAGTGGTTAGTGACCCTGACTGCTATGCCGGAGGTCGTGGGTTCGATTCTCACCCAGGACAAATGTTTGTGTGATGAGCACGATCATTTGTTCTGTGTCTGGGTGTAATTTATCTATAATATTTATGTATTTAGAAATATATAAGTATGTTTATCAGTTGTCTAGTACCCATAACACAAGCTCTGCTTAGCTTGGGACTAGATGGCGTAGTGTTATGGTTGTGGAATATTATTATATTATATAGGTGCTGATTTGATTCTTTTTTTTCGATATTCAATAAAACAATGTTTTCATAATACAATAATAAAACGAACACAATGGCTGTATCTAGCATATTTATATATAGAAAAAAAAATTGACAGTGAGGATACCTACTCCTTTTCACCTTTGAGAACATTGTATATGACATTTCTTTCGAAATAACAAGACAATAAAACTAAAGATAAGGAATGATTTCCTAGATTGACAAGACAAAAATTAAGATCAGGAATGATTTCCTAGATTGACAAGACAAAAATCAAGTACAGAAATGATTTCCTAGATTGACAAGACAAAAATTATGAACAGGAATGATTTCTTAGATTGACAAGACAAAAATCAAGTACAGAAATGATTTCCTAGATTGACTAGACAACAATTATGAACAGAAATGATTTCTTAGATTGACAAGACAAAAATTATGAACAGAAATGATTTCCTAGATTGACTAGACAACAATTATGAACAGGAATGATTTCTTAGATTGACAAGACAAAAATCAAGTCCAGAAATGATTTCCTAGATTGACAAGACAAAAATTGTGAACAGAAATGATTTCCTAGATTGACAAGACAAAAATTATGAACAGGAATGATTTTTAAGATTGAAGAGACAAAAATCAAGTCCAGAAATGATTTCCTAGATTGACAAGATAAAAATTATGAACAGGAATGATTTCTTAGGTTGACAAGACAAAAATCAAGTCCAGAAATGATTTCCTAGATTGACAAGACAAAAATTATGAAAAGAAATGATTTCCTAGATTGACAAGACAAAAATTATGAACAGGAATGATTTCTTAGATTGACAAGACAAAAATCAAGTCCAGAAATGATTTACTAGATTGACAAGACAAAAATTATGAACAGGAATGATTTCTTAGATTGACAAGACAAAAATCAAGTACAGAAATGATTTCCTAGATTGACAAGACAAAAATTATGAACAGGAATGATTTCTTAGATTGACAAGACAAAAATCAAGTCCAGAAATGATTTCCTAGATTGACAAGACAAAAATTATGAGCAGGAATGATTTCTTAGATTGACAAGACAAAAATCGAAATCAAGAATGATTTTTTAGATTGACAAGAAAAAAATAAAATTCAGGAATGATTTCCTAGATTGACAAGATAAAAATTTATATCAGGAATGATTTTCTAGATTGACAGGACAAAAATCAAGATCAGGAATGATTTCCTAGATTGAAGGAAACCGCTTTGATTTTAAGGATTCACACGGGAAAAAATAAGAAAAATATCAAAATGTTTGCTATACTAATATCTTGATATCTAATGTAATATTTCCGTTCTCATACAATTAACCGAAATGTTTTACTTCGTTTTTGCGAATAATTTCGATTAATCAAAGTAAAGTGGAAACAATTAATTCACAAGAACAAGAAGTAACAAGACAAAAGTAGTTCAAGCCGAACTCTGGGTAAAAATGAAAGAAACTAAATGGCCCAAGCCCAAGTTTCAGTTTCAGTAGTAGAAACTTTCAAGTCACGAGAGACTTCGAACATTTATCAAAGAGTAATTTTGATTGATAGTCGTAGGGCAAACGATTTAGCTTTGGTCCTTAGAGGTTTGTAATTAGTGTGATTATTTTATTACTTGTTTTAGTATTTTTATGACGATAATTCTACAAATTTTTTGCATTACTCTTCATCTTTCCGATTTATGAAAAAGGTGGAGGTTTTCAATTCTAATATAAAGACAAAGTCGAAGTCGAATTCAAACCTTTTATTCAATTTATATTTGTTTGTAGCTTATGGACATCAGAATCTCCACCGGTTCGCAAAAACAAGACCTTTTCAGGGAAGAAATGGCAAGAAAATGTGGTTTCCTTTATATATTTCAATTTTATTCACACTCATAGTGAATAATAAAATAATATAATATTGAAGGTCAATAAATATTTCTTTAAACTGCCAGTTTTAACCAATATAAAGCAGTAAATAGGGGCCTTGCAAGTACCGAGTAAGGGTTATTATAACAGATGTATTATAATATGTTATTTGTGTATATATTAGGCGATACCTTCACCACCTGTAATGATATTTTTTATTTAATAGGCTGAACACATAGTGAAGTTTATAATAATTTTTTACAGAGACATTGCGTTTGAATTTCAGATATTGGCCAGTCCACAAATGAGAGTCCTATAATAACACACATAAAAAGTTCAAACCGACATCAAAAAGCTAAAAAGACCACTCAACTTCGTAAATAAAAAGTTAAATAATTTCTATCATGCAACAGCCGCTTTGCTTCTTTGGACACAGGTCTTTTCAGGAAAATTACTTACTACTAATACCAACCACGCTAAAGGCGGATTAGCTGACACCCTCTGATTAGTTATATGCTGCTTCCAGCATCAGTTTTTGAAATAAAGGTTTATCATCTTCGGATGGATTTGGTTGTTTGACGATATTCTATAAAACAGTTTAATGCACCATATGCAAGAGAGGGTAATATTAGGGAATATAAGGGAAAAAAGTTAGCAAAGTCTCACCTTCACCCTGTAACTGACTAATGACCGCAGACTCTCTTTACCTCTAGGTATTATCTTCTAATCAGTTCACGGCGTTAAAAATATTTAGCCAAGTTACCGTTACCGTAACAGCCTATCAAAAGTCCACTACTGAACATAGGCCTCCCTCATAGATTACCTTATATAGAGGGAAATTTGCAATGGTTGCCGGAGTTCTTCTTTTTAAATAATTGTTATCAAAAAGACGCCACTGCCCATCTCCTCGTTTGTTTTCTTCGGTTGCCTCTTACTACATCCACGGGATGAATGGGGTAATGGATATTCTTACACCGTCACTACACGGTCAATGTTGTGCGAAGTATTAAAATGTAAAGATTAAAAGTAAACTGTAACTACGCAACTTCGTAGTCGAGAGCCAAATAGGTTAGTCACTGTTACTCATTCAGATTACTCACTTTTATTCAGATTATTACTCTACTAAGTTATATTTAAATAAATGTTTTACTTGTTACGAAATTTAAGAGGACGGTTTTTATCAATTTGTCTGCATAAAAAAACTAATAAACATAATATTTCTAAAATTGATTTATTTATTAATTGATTTCTAAAATTGATTTAATATTTGTATCCAATTCAAAAAGTGCCCGTCGTTTAACTTCACTAACACGTTCAATGCGTGTAGGTATATCTGTATATGGTCGTCCAATAACTAATGAATAAGAGCTTTGATGTTTTCCTTAAACGTACGCTTGATATTATACGGTATATTATTACATCTGTCTTGATAAATATACGTTAACGATTAATGGACTTTGTTGGTTCAATTATTCTTGTATATATATATATATATATATATATATATATATATGAATTACACGAATCCATTTAGTAAAAATTTATCTATTATGACCACAAGAGATGGTGAGAATACAGTCTTATAATAGAATAAATGTTGGCAAGCATTATATATTTATGATTTGATTATTGTTTAAGCGTTAAAATTATAAAAGGTGAGATTTATTTTGTTAAGTGTAGTCGAGCTACTACCTGAGTTGGTGAGAAATGATGATGGAGCCCTAGGTGCAATTATATATCTTATATATATATATATATATATATATATATATATATATATATATATATATATATATATATATATATATATATATATATATATATATATATATTCTAAAGTATAGTATATTACACCTTATAATTAAATTAAATTTCCAAAAGATACAGCATTTTGTAACTTTCTGAATATTTACATGTTTTAAAGAACTTTATAATATTTTAGACATATCTGATTATATTTATTTTATAAATTTCTGAAGTTATTATAATTATGCTCGAACTTGAATATTTTCTTCTTTTAAATTTGTTCTATGTGAGTACTAAGAGGTAATTGGATAGAATTTTTAAGTACTTTAATGGTTTAAATTTTATTTAGCAAAATAAAATCTAGTAACATTAAGTAGGGATTCAAGAACTTGAAATTGAATCTCTGAAAAGAAATAAGTCTGATTGATATTAACCTTGTAATATAAAGTTTTATTAAAAAATATTAATCCAGTAAATGGGACAAATTGTGATTTCGAAAGATAAAATCTTTTTTCATATCTTGCTTACTTCAGACGTAAAATACACAGATAAATGACGGGCAGCAGCATCTAAAGTGCGAGGGGCTTAGTACTGCGATTGTCAGTCCACCTATAATATACAAAGCGTGACGTATAAGACAAATCGTCTCTGCAACGGGAGGGCTCTCTCTGTCCAGCTGTGAACTTGTACGAGGTAATTAAAAAGGTAATAATGATGATGCTACTGGAGTTTGTTGATAAAGCTTGTACTGGTGAAAAAGAAGAAGAAGAAGATTATGAAGATAAATACAGCGAAATGCCTGATTGAAGCAGCATAAAAATTCATCAACATATTGATTTTTTAAGTTTAAAACGCGAACAGTACACATTTAAATAAATGGTTTTTGTGGACTTTATCGCGGATATTAACTTTATATTCCCGACGTTTTAAGCACTTTACAACACTCATGGTCTGCGAGCAGGGAACTGAGATGTACAACGTCCCAATATCACAGTTAACCGCGGTTTCCTCCAGATTTTTTTATTGGTTCGATTTACGCGGTATGAACTTATAGTATCTTAAAGTCTGGTTGGGATTTAATTTTATTAATTATAGGATCCCAAGCAAACGCTAGCACCCAGCCATCTTCTCTATAAAAATTAGGTTGTGTTTTTTAATTTCAATAACCTTGGGAATCAACCTTGGAAGAAATCGGTGTTCTTTAGCGAGGCTTTATGGTCTATCAAATCTGATGTAGTGACGGAGATCCTGTACGAGTTCACAGACCACAGACTTCCCCAAGAGATAGATCTTCTATTTGGCAGCTTCCGATAGTCATTTACGCCATATGTATAACACCTATACGAGGCTCAAAGCTTCCGACTTCGATCTGTCTGCAATCATATCCAGTTTTAGATTTTTAGGGGCTAGACTGACATGAACAAGGTGATTTATGTGGCAAAAAATTCTGTTACGCTGTTCCGATGTCATTAGATAGATTTCAAATGTGTTTTCTGAGGTTTTATTTCTCAGAGACGTTTCCACGTTAGCGCTATATTTCCTTGTAATGTGCGGTCTTGTTTTAGGGATTGAGTATATAGATTTCTAGCATACTACGAAATTTGCGAATCTGTTTACCACCGTTATTTTTTTAACTACAACACATCTGTGCTTAAATACTATTCCGCATTATGCAATTGAATATGATACGAAAGCTTACTGACTTAGCGCAACAAAAACCTACTCATTCACCCACGATTTACTTGCATGGAACGGCAAACTATTTTACTCCTTCGCTATACGCATTATGAACGACTAAGTAAACCGTTTGGTTTTAATGCGTAGTATGTCAACAGTAAAGGGGTGGGAATTAGCCGTGCGTGAGGTGGTACAACGATGTTATGTTTAAAAGCTTTGTTGAGATCAGATTGTATTAAAGCGTAACATTTAGAATTATAATCATTATCGTTGTATCTCACATGTTGTATTACAACATTACATTAATTAAAAGTTCGTTTAAAAAAAGACTGTAGATATTTTTCTATAAATCTCAACCTCAGCCGATTTTGCCGGCCAACAGAATGGCTGTATACACTAATATTCCAGTAGAATAGATACTTTCAATATTTGATCTAAACCATATCAGTGTTAAAAATCTTATACGTTTTAAATATATGGATTGACTTGGCAATCGCACTTAGCAATTTAATTTAATATGTAATTACTTGTGAGATACATTGTGTTTTCTTGCGATGGCCAAGTCAATCTGTTTTTTGAAACATAAAAGATTTTTAACATTGTGTTTAACAATGTAAGTTATTACGTAATTAGCTAACTTAACAACACTATAAAATGTTGTTAGGTTAGCTAATTACGTAACAACTTAAAACAGAAGGACCCCTAAGTAGGGACTGAATAAATTAATCGACTTGGTATTGTATGGATCTCACAACTTTTTACGATAGAAGAACTGAATTGCGAGACTTGCGTTTTTTACAAGTTATGTTTTTGATGGCATTTTTATTTGCTTTACAAAGTTTGTATAATGGGTCGTTATGTTCATCAAAGAGGAAGTTTTGAAGAAAAATGTGAACATACACCATTAATTAATACCTTTTTTTTTAAACAAATTGAAGCAAAACAAAGAACGAACAGCCAAAGGGGCTGTTCTTTCTTTGAAGTGAAGATTAACGATGTGTTTGTCTTTTTAAATTATTATTTTTATTCTCTTCTCAAGTTTTAGTGTAAAACATAAATTCCTTCTTGTGATGTCTTAAATTTTTGTAAAAAGATTATAATTAACAAAACTAATTATTTATTTATAAATATACAGCGGTATAAATTCCATGTGGATAAAGAAATTTTTCGGAAAATGAATGTTGAAAAAGAAACTATATGAAAACAGAAAAAACATGTTGTTATAAGAAATATATATGTACTTTGAATAAAATTTCGATTAAAATATTTCAATGGATTAATTTCAGGCATAAAGCTGATTAAAGTTAGTTGTTCGAATGTTGGTGCATTGTTGAAGTTTTACGATCCTACTTAAAAATGCATCTCGCGGCAAAGTCGGTTGAGTACGAGCGGAATACTTGTAAGTTGAGCAGAAAATATGAACTACTCTATGTTTATAAGGCTTTCTAAAAAAATTATAAAACATTTGTAAAAAACATTCATATTAAAATAAATTTACTTTTTATCACACGATAGAAATAGAAGTGAATATCTTGAATCTGTTACTAAGTCGCACTTCATTCAGTGGGGGCCATTCCATACCTAATTCAAATGAGTTATAAATAAGTAACTTGATCAGAGATAAAAGGAAAATAAAATACTTAGAAATGTCTATATCTCCAATGCTAATGTAATAAAATACGGATCATAAGCGAGATAAATACGTTCAGGTCCGAAAATCAGCGTCGATTGTCATAATATGTGTGCGTCGTAATGGAAGGATTCGTCGTAATTGTCAATCTTGATAGGTAGATGGGTCGATGGGTCGCAATATTTGATATCTCGTTGTATTTTACATTTAATATAAATATAAAATGGTTGTACCTTTATTGATTAGACTTCACTAGATCTTTTCAGACATTTTAGGCTTCACTTTCGATATCTAAAACGTTGTCTCATATATAGAAAAATGATCTCTTTATTTATTCCGTATAATGTAAGAAACACTTACATTCACTCGCCTCAGATGAAAATTTTGTGTGTGTTGGCGTGTGCGTGCAGAAAATATTAACTTACTTTAATATGTTACATTTAAA
The DNA here is from genome assembly GCA_036936625.1 of Parnassius smintheus behrii. NCBI lineage: Eukaryota > Metazoa > Arthropoda > Insecta > Lepidoptera > Papilionidae > Parnassius > Parnassius smintheus. The sequence goes on along the minus strand of JAUPFT010000011.1, from coordinate 43,860,330 downwards.
TAACTACCACTACCACTACAGCCTTCACAAGTCCACTGCTGAACATAGGCCTCCCCCAATGCCGCAAAGCACGGTCCTGAGCCACCTGCATCCATCGACTTCCTGCATGTCTTACCAGGTCGTCACTCCATCTAGTGGGGGGGTCGCCGCACACTTCGCCTACCGGTACGAGGCCGCCACTCGAGAACCTTTTCTCCCCAACGGTTGTCGGTTCTTCGAGCTGTACGGCAGGCCTATTGCCACTTCAGCTTCCTAATCCGTTGGGCTATGTCGGTCATTCTGGTTCTACTGCGGATATCCTCATTTCTAAGTTTATTACGCAAAGAAACTCCGAGCATAGCCCTCTCCATAGCTCGCTGTGTGACTTTGAGCGTCCTCATACGGCCAACAGTGAACGACCACGTCTCGGTTCCGTAGGTCATCACTGGCAACACGCACTGGTTGTACTGCTTAGTTTTCAGGTCCTGACAAGAAGATGTGTCGTAATTTCCCGAACACTGCACATCCGAGTTGAATCCATCGATTGACCTCTCGGTCGAAGTTGGACTTATCTTGTCGGAGTATTTTTCCCAGGTAAACGTACTCGTCAATAACTTCGAGCTTATCCTTATCCCAACAACTACCGGCACAGGTGTGACATGGACATTAAACATGATCTTTGTTTTGTCCATATTCATCTTAAGACCTATTCGTTGGGAGGCACTATTGAGGTCATTGAGCATAGTGCTTAAGTTCCACAGCGATTCTGCCACAAGGACTATATCGTCGGCAAGTCGAAGGTGAGTGATGTACTCGCCATTGATGTTAATACCGTATCCTTTCCAGTCCAGTAGCTTGAAAACGTCTTCCAATGCAGCGGTGAAGAGTTTCGGGGAAATAACGTCACCCTGTCTTACACCTCTCTGCAGTTGGATAGGTTTCGAACTCTGGTGTTGTACTCGGATAGCCATCGTAGCCCTACTGTACAAACACTGCAGCACTTCAATATACCGGCAGTCAACTTGGCACCGCTGAAGGGACTGTAGCACCGCCCAAATTTCGACGGAATCAAAGGCTTTCTCATAGTCTACATACGCCAGGCAAAGTGGCAGATTGTACTCTTCCGACTTCTGTACAATTTGCCAAAGGGTATATATGTGGTCTATGGTACTAAAGCCTTTTCGGAAGCCGGCTTGTTCGGGAGGCTGGAAGTCGTCGAGTCTCCATGCAAGACGATTCGTAATGACTCTCGAAAACAGCACGTAGACGCGGCTCAGAAGGGATATCGGTCTGTAGTTCTTCAAAAGGGCATTGTCACCTTTCTTGAAGAACAAGACCATCGCACTTCTGCTCCACGCCTCCGGAGTAGGGCCACCATTGAGGACGGAAAGAGCCTCTGAAGGACTTCAAGTACCAGATTTCCACCCGCTTACAGAAGCTCCGTTGTAATTCCATCCTCGCCCGGGGACTTGCCATATTCAAGGTGCTGGAGAGCCATTCTAATTTCGCTCAGACTGACGTCCGGTCCGGGTGACGATATCATCGGAATAGTGTCGGATAAGACTTGCTCTTGGATCGGTACTCACACTTGCATGTGGCTCCAACGATGATGTATACAGCTGCCCATAGAACTTCTCAATCTCACTCAGAATCTCAGGTGTCCCGGAAACGATGCTGCCAAACTCAGTCATAAGCTTTGACAGTTGGCTCTTACTGGCAGACAGATCTCTGGCAAAGACTTTAGAGCCCTGGTTCCGCTCGATTGCTTCTTCAATACGAGCAGTATTAAAGTTGCGTAAGTCTCGCCGCAGGCATTTGGAGATCTGTCTATTCAGTTGCCTGTATGCTGTCAAATCTGTTGACGAATGCAGCCTCATCTCCCGTCTAACAGCCATGAGATTAAGAGTGTGATCGGAGAGTTTTTGTGTTTTTCTGCGGCGCGTCTTGCAGAACTTAGCCTCGACCGCATGGACAGTTTCCACGGGCTTGTCTTTTATATCGTCCACTGCATTGCAATCTTCTAGGCACTGAAAGCGGTTACGTAACTCGAGCTGTAATGTTTCGGGGTTCTGGATCAGAGCGCGGGGGCGACGGAGCGTTGACTTCATTAGACGAGACCTCTCCAACTCAACGTTTAGGTTCAGTGTGCCTCTAACCATTCGGTGATCGCTGCCAGTTTTCACCCTTGCGATCGCTGAGACATCACTGACTGACAGTTGACGTCTGGTCGTCATAATGAAGTCAATCTCATTTTTTGTCGAACCGTCGGGGCTTGACCAGGTCTACTTCCTGTGGGGCCGCTTCTGGAAGAAAGAGTTCATCACAAAGAGTCCCTCTTTCTCCGTGAAGTCGGCCAGCTGCTGGCCCCTTGGGTTCCGTTGCCCCATCCCAAATTTCCCTACCTTCTGCTCACCGTTCTTTCTTGTACCCTGTTTTGCGTTGAAGTCTCCCATTAACACCGTATAGTGAGGTTTGGAGGAATGCATGGCTCTACAAATATTCTCATACATTTTCTCCACCTCCTCATTGGGATGTACCTGTATGACCTTCAGCGAATACCGTATGGTGATTATGATGCCCTACTATCCGTTCCGTTGCCCTACTCCAAATTTCCCTAACTTCAGCTCACCGCTTTCTCTTGTGCCTAGTATTGCGTTAAAGTTAAATAATTAGATTCGCGTAATAAAATAGCCTAGCTTGAAGACACAATATCTTATTTTTATTTACTTTATTACTCGGATGTTAGCCAATCAATTTTCAATATATTTTATATAATAAACTTCCGCAAATTTATCCGCAAAATAATGGCATTGTAACGCATGTCAGGCATAGCTAATATATATAATACCCATATATCACTTAGTCCTGAATATGAATATATAACATGTAGTGATACAAAGCTACACACACTTTCATTTGAAGCTACAAAAGGGAAAAGTTTCTTTGAAATTAACACTGATGTCGGAATAAAATATACAAACGAAAAAATATAACAAACCTTGAGGATCTACATTTCAAAGAGTAGTTTTATCTCGTTTTATATTGTAAAAAGTTGTTACCATGTTCGTTTTATTTTCTGAAATACACACAAAAATTTCCTCTGTGCACAACCAGTCGTTATTGCGACAGAAAATGCGAAGATACGTAAACATTCTTTCGGAACGTCAGTGAATTGAGCCGCCATCAAAAAGAAATTGGTTGTCAGCGATGGAAGGAGCTGCTCCTGGGGTGCCCCAGCACGGCGATGAGAACAATATTTAATGTTAGACCGAACTTGCGCCTTGTATAATTGTCATTTCCTGTTCTACTGAGCACATCAAGCTTTTTACAGCTTTTAGCAATTTAGAACGTCACTCAATATGTCGACGTCTCTGGTGTTGTCTGAGTAAGTGCCCCGAAATTGTGGAGAAATGACAATGGGGTTCTTTGTAGCGGTAGACGCATAAACCTGTGTATTCTGAGGGTTAAACTGGGCCAAATTTTAGCCATCCCCAATCCGAGTATTTATTTAACAAAGACTTGACCTAAAACAGAAGTTTTTTTTCCAGAGCGCTCTATGATGTGTTTTAGGGAAATATTGCCATGACAATCAAAAAAGAACTGAACTTTCAGTGTTTAAATGTTTTATGTACTTATTCCGCACACCCTTTATAACACGAAACTCTGTAGCACCACGAAAGAATTGACATGTATTTTGCGCTCATTAGGATGTCAATTATAGTAGGTTATTATATAAATTACTATTATTTCAAAGGTAATTTAATTATATTATATTGTACATTTATCATATACTAGCTTAATAACCGCGCTTCGCTCGCGTGGGCTTCAATTAAGAAACATCATCACTGATTTATGCCAAACTTAGCAAACTAGATCACTTGTGGGGTCAGTTCGGTGTTAGTGTCTCTACGTCGGTCTCTCACAGGAATTGTCTCGGAGACAATTTGACTTATGTAAATAATTTATTTGGGAGGTGAGTTTTTCATTTATTCGTATAAAAGGTGAATTGTTTTGAAATCAGAATTGTGTCATTTAATTTTTACTCTTTACATTTATTTAAAATGAAAATTAATTTAGTTTTGGTAAAAGGGCGTCGTAAGAGGAGGCGGGGGGAGAATGAAGAAATTTTATTATTTCTTTACTTTATAAACTGCGGTCGCCGACCCGCTTGCCAACTATTGGCAAATATATCAACTTTGAGGCAATCTGTAGGAAAAGCCTATCTATGTTCAGCAGTGGACTTTAATAGGCTGCCACGGTAAACTGTTATTCTGGATACTGTGTACACAAAATAGTGATTAGGAGCAATCCTCTTTAGTTGAATGTATTCGGTGTATGTGGGCATAGCTATAATTCCACTAAGTTTTTTTTGGTACCTATCAATTTATCCGATGTAATTAAAAAAAAAACAACAATCTTGCAAAAGTTTCTATTTATATGTATGTATATGTGTATATATATTCCGTATGATAAGAGTATGGAACGACAGCAAATTTTCATTTTTAGCCGTTTTCATTTTGAAAACGCGGCAATTGCAATAAATCATTCTGATAATGGCCACTGGTCTGGATATTTTAAGTCTGATAATTTTTATGCTGCACTAATAAAAGTACCTGTTAGGTATCATTTTTTGAATCAATTTATTGCTGTCAGTTATTATTATTAGTTTATTTTGCAGTAATATAATAATATACTTAAAGCTACTTCGCTGTTTCTAGATAAAAATACAGAAGCAAAAACTGTAAAGTTAAATGAAATGAAAAGTCTTGCAATAACGTATAAGTTTTGATATGATTATTTATAGATTATTAATAAAACTAAAATCATCTCAGTTTTCACATTTTTTTTATAGAAGAGGGGGCAAACGAGCATGCGGCTCACCTGATGTTAAGTGACTACCACCGCCCATGATCAACCGCAACACCAGGAGAATTGCGGGTGCGTTGCCGGCCCTTTAGAAAGGAGTAAGCTCTTTTCTTGAAGGTCCCCAGGTCGTATCGGTCCGGAAAAATCGCCGGTAGTAAACTATTCCACAGAGAGGTTGTACGTGGAAGAAAACTCCTTGTGAAACGTACAGTGGTGGACCGCCAAGCATCCAGATGGTGTGGATGGTATCGGGACGTTTGCCGTGTAGTGCGTTCACGAAATTTGGCAGCTGGGATTAATCCGAACAATTCCTCAGAGCACTTCCCGTGATAGATGCGATAAAATACGCAAAGAGATGCAACATCTCTTCGCAGCGCCAGTGAATCGAGCCGATCGGAAAGCACTCGGTCGTCGACGATTCAAGCCGCTCTGCGCTGGATGCGGTCAAGTGGAAGGAGCTGGTACTGGGGAGCCCCAGCCCAGAGATGGGAACAGTATTCCATGTGCGGCCGAACCTGCGCCTTGTAAAGTTGCAGGCGGTGTGCCGGCATGAAATACTGTCCCGCTCTGCTGAGCACGCCAAGCTTTTTAGAGGCCAATTTGGCCTTCCCTTCCAAGTGACCACGAAACTGCACGTCACTCGATATGTCGACGCCGAGGATTCCGATACTGGCTGAGGCAACAAGGGGAGTGCCTTGAAACTGAGGGGATACGACAAAGGGGTTCTTTTTAGCGGTTAACGCGCAAACTTGTGTCTTCTGGGGGTTAAACTGGACTAGATTTAGTCGTCCCCAATCCGAGACTCTGTTCAGCAAAGACTCGACTTCAGACACAAGTTTGTCCCGGCACTCGGAGACGTTTTCCCGAGAAATATTGGCTCGGCCGGTGTAAAGAGCATCACCAGTGCTGTCATCTGCATAGCAATGAATGTTACGGGTATGCAACATATCATTGATATGCAGAAGAAACAGCGTTGGCGATAGCACGCAGCCCTGTGGAACACCAGCATTAATAGGCTTGCAATCGGAGCTTGCACCGTCTACAACGACCTTGATGCTCCGATCTGCAAGAAAGCTGGTGATCCAATCGCACAGTTTCTCGGGAAGCCCATAGGAAGGGAGCTTCGAAAGAAGCGCTTTGTGCCAAACCCGATCGAAGGCCTTCGCAATGTCTAAACTAACGGCCAATGCCTCCCCCTTGAACTCCACTGCCTCCGCCCATCTGTGAGTGAGGTAGACCAGAAGATCACCAGCTGACCGACCACGGCGAGAACCGTATTGGCGGTCACTAATCAACTGGTGATCCTCAAGGTACCCCATGAGCTGGCAGTTTACAATGGACTCCATTGTTTTGGAGAACAAGGAGGTGATGGCGATTGGCCGGTAGTTGGACGGGTCTGAGCGGTCGCCTTTTTTAGGGATCGGGTGGACGAAAGCCGTCTTCCATGATTTTGGGACTACGCCTAGAGAGTAGGAGTACCGGAAAAGACGCATTAAAACCGGTGCCAACTCTGGAGCACACGTCCTCAACACAATTGGGGGGATTCCGTCAGGCCCACTCGACTTGTGGATGTCCAGGGAGAGGAGTGCTTTGCGAACCGAGCGCTGTGTGAACTGCACTTCCGGCATGGAGCACTCACACCGCGGGATGGTCGGCGGCGTACTCCCCCCGTCATCGAGAGTCGAGTTAGACGCAAAGAAAGAGCCTAGAAGATCGGCTTTCTCCTTTGCAGTATGGGCCAGTGAGTCGTCCTCCCTGTGCAGAGATGGAAGAGATGGCTGACAGAAATTCCCCTGGACAGCCTTGGCGAGAGACCAAAATTCACGGGTTCCAGAAGGAAGGCGAACTAGTTTCTCGCCAATTCTGCCTATGTGCTCTGACTTTGCCTTGGCAATGACTCTTTTGAAGGACCTAGAGGCGGAATTATACTTCTTTTTTAGAGCGCTGGTGTTTACATCCCGGGACGCTGATGCATCAACCCAAGCTTGGTAGCACTCCTGCTTATAGCATGATGCTATTTTACAGGAGCGACCAAACCATGGCTGAGATTTGCCTCCAATGGGCACCACAGAGGAAGGAATAAAAAGTTCCATACCCTGAAGTACCACATCAGTAACAGAATCCGCAACAACGTTGGGATCATCCGGCGAGAAGCAAACCCGCCCCCAAGGGTAGGATGCAAAGAAAGACCGCATCCCATCCCAATCGGCTGACCTATAGTGCCAAACACGGCGGCAGCCTGCAGAATGCAACCGCGATTTCAGCGTGAGTGGCACAACACTCCGGACGAGACAATGGTCCGAGGAGGATAATGATCAATAGTGGTAGATTTTTGTGAAGTTCTATAATAGGTATTTTTCATAATTTTGTTTTACGGATTTCCCCACCTCCATGCAATTAAACACTATATTTCCGCGCAAACCACGTATGCTGGTTTTTTGCACTTTAAGGTGAGATATTACGAAAATGAAAAATAAACTAATTGCATTATTTTAATCCTAATTTATTCGTACTAATTTTAAAGTTAAAAAATCACTAAATAACTTTTCATTATGCAAAAATGAAATCACCCCTTAAAAAGATTCTTGAAAACCTTATTTTACTACCTAAGGATCCTCCAAAAACTCTTTCTTATACATATTTATAAATATATATATTTATAAATATATATAAGGTTTGGTCATGTAGAAAGAATGAATGAGGAAAGAGTGACAAAGCAAATTTGTATGGCAGATGTGATGTAATGTAATGTAAAGGAGGCGAAAGAGGTATGTCAGGATCGTGTCAAATGGAAGTCCGTAGTCTCTGCCTACCCCTCTGGGTTTCAGGCGTGAGTGTTTATGTATGTATGAATTATGTATATTTATAAACTTATTGTTGTTACTTTTGCAGTGCGAAATGTAAGATAGACTTCTGGAAAACCTTACAATTAATCAATTTTAAGCGTAAAATTAATTTTATATTTTTATTTACAGTAGAATATCCAATCAGCGCAGCTAATTTTGCATTTATTATGTTAGCGCTGTGATCTATTAATTAGTTCCCATGTGAATATTTGTTAATTTTGAGTAATACATATTTTAGTTAGTACATTGACCGAATATTTCATACAACGCAAATTGCGTTCTATTTACAATTTTATGTTCTATGCTTTATAAGTCTGAACGTTAAATACTTAGGGTCGATTTTTTAATCTTCTGATAAAGAGACAGATTTGGCGTTTATTCGACAGATAGCAAACAATTGAATTTTCCAATCTTCTCATGAAGTTTATTTGTCGAATAACATACCTACTTGAGGAATACAATTGTATGTACCATAATTATATATTTTGGCTTGCCTCCGATGACCAGATAACCAATTATTCGACAGATAATCATATATCAACTTAGTCGACATTACGTGGATGTAAATTAAATGATAGAAATGACGTTAAAGAAGCCTTTTACTTTTGTACGTATACGTGTATTTTGCACGTGGGAGAGCCATGCAGCAGCTATATTAGTAGTATATAGTTCATAAAAGATAGCTTGATCTCTGCGACAGCTGTCAGTAAAAGCATGCCTATGAAGTCCTGAATTTCTTAGTAGTACAGACAGTACCTGTCAATGTCATACTTTATAGGCATGCCGACCTAATTAGTGTATGCCCATAAAGTATAACATTGACAGGTACTGTCTGTACTACTAAGAAATTCAGGACTTTATAGGCGTGATTTTTACTGACAGCTGTCGCAGAGATCAAGCTATCATTTATGAACCATAGTTGTAGCACGAATGGGTCGACTCAACCGAGGAAGGACCACGCTCCCACAGGATACCAGCAAGAAATAGCAGTTCAACGCTACTGTGTTTCGTATGGTGAATGTAAAGAACCCTTTTAATGGAAAAGAAGAGAAATTCCATCTTAGTCCTCACGGGCGACAACGCATCCGCATTTTGATTCCTAATCGTTGATAGATGTAAATGTCTATGGGCCATAGCAACAACTTACCATCAGGTGGACTGTGAGCTCACCAGTTTGTCACTTTTATTTATATAAAATAATCTTTGATGTTAATGTTTTTGATTTGGCGCTTATGGTTATTTTGATAGGATGACCTGACAAGTGAAGAAGAGGTTCTGATGAATGAATTACTAAATTTAAGCTGCACGATAAATAAGAATTGTCAGATCCGAGATCGATCACTATACCATGTGGAATTCAAAAGTATTACATCGTTTACTCGAAATTTTAAAAGATTTTGTGCAATATTTTCTTCACATGATAAGAAATTAAAAATCAAGTCCAAAATTAAGTTTTCAATAGTTTATAAGTTCAACCGATAACGACGTTATCAGTAGGTACCAATCTCAGCAGTATTAAAACTCTTCATACGCTCTCTTTTCTTTGACTCCATTGCGATCAGATACTGAATTTCAAACGAAATAAGACGAGCTTTACACAAACTACACAAATAATAACTAGTAAAACTTATGTTTTACGAGGTACGAGTTTATCCTCGAACTAACAACTGACAATCCATACTTGATACTTGAAAGCGATGTGTTCGTCTAATTGAAAATAAAAATAGTTTGTCTTACTCTACCATTTTCTTAAGTAATAATTTTGTTTCACATCCCAAAAGTAAATCTAGGTATAGTCCAATAAAAAGGTCGGATAGATATTCGTAATATAAATCTATATTGAAAAAAAGAAAACTAATTATTCGTCAGTCAATATCAGCCCAATAATTTTATTCGTTATATGGGTATGGGTTACATTTCATCCGAGGATTGAAAAAACAGCTCATAGAATTATAGTTGCAATCGTAACGTTAATGGACAGGCCTGCTTCCAGATTCCAGATGATTTGAGCTTCACCCGAAATACACAAGATAATATTAAAATTTAAGCTGTTGCAATGTTTACGGTAAAAGTCCTCACTTTAATTAACTAAGTAACTAAAATTGAACTGGAAATATTCGTAAATTTTATTCATTTGCTATTTGAACTCGAAGGCGTAAGACAGTTAATCGCCGTACGTAACATTTGTCTTCTATCAGTGGTGGTTGCGCGCCTAAGTTGACGTCTAGCAGTAGCGCCATCTAGTGTCGGGTAACAGAGCAAGGAGAGTGGTGGCGCGACGAGCCTAAGGCTACCGAAGTCCAATTCCCCGGTCGAGCCTTAAACCTATTACGCGAGATATTAACCAAAGTGGACTGTATATGCGAAATGCTTCTACGTTTACATAAAATGGCGACTTTAGCACGCGGTTTTCCATACAATGCACTCGCTCTTCCCTAAGACGAACTATTATTTGCCAAACCTACGAAAGGAATCCTGCTTGATTAGGAGAAAATAAAATTGGAGCGGATTAACTATTAAACACAATTATATCAAGCAGGAACTATTAGGAATGTTCACTCACCGGGGTGTTTCTTCTATGCTGCTTGGGCACTATATAGCTGCGACTTCTGGAAGATACTCTGGGTAGACTCTCTGGCTTTCTTGTCCGATGACGCGTCGGGAGAGAGTGCGGTGCGCGACTATTTCTCACACGAGGTGAGGCGGGTTTCCTGGAGCTCGACTGCTTTAGGCTAAGCGGTTATACTAGCGGTGCGCGTGGGCAAGAGCTCTTTAGGACACTATTATCCTAGGCGGTGTGGTTCCAACGACGAGCGCGGCTGAAAGAGGCTGCGCGTCGGCCGCGCGTGCCTTTTATTCCTTCGGTTGCGATGATTACGTGATATTCTAGAATCATCTTCTTTCCCCTCCCACCCCACTACCCCTATGTGTCGATAGGAGGGTATGAATGATATCGTTTGGAAAGTGATAAACGATTTGGCAAGCCTACCGTCAAATAAATAAATACGAATGGTTTTCCGCGCAACCATCTCCCCCGCCCTTGAAGGATTTCCTTCAAAAACTTCAAAACAACTAGAGCTAAGATTAAACTAACAAAATAACTAACTAACGCTAAGATTACCTAAATTCAACTACAATTTCTAATCTAGTAAGCTAATTTAAATTATGGAAGAGGCAAGGGGCACAAATGGACAAAAGGACGCATGTAAGACCCAACCGTGGTCTTAACGCGAGCTACCCTAATTACTCCGTCGAAACCGGGAAAGACCTCTTCGACAATTCCTAACGGCCAATGGAGAGGCGGCGTATTCTCTTTGGTGAGCACAACTACTGTTCCTACAGCTAAAGGCTCAGTTGCTGTGTTCCATTTTTGCCGAGACTGCAAAGTATGCAAGTATTCCATCCTCCATCGTTTCCAAAACGATTGCACTAACCGGTCTAATAATTTGTGGCGTGCGGAAATGTGAAGTCTGTTCTTATCCATATCTACGGCGGGCAAATACTTTAAAGGCGTTAAATTCAAAAAATGTGCTGGAGTTAGAGCCAGCGGCTCCGAGGGGTCACTAGACAATGTACGACAAAGTGGGCGGCTATTCATTACGCATTCAATTTGAGCGAGCACCGTACTTAGCTCTTCGAAGGACAAAATTTGATCTCCTATTACTCGGTATAAGTGACTCTTTAGACTCTTAATATTAGTCTCCCAATTGCCCCCAAAATGACTCGCGGCTGGGACGTTCAGAGACCACTCAATGCGGTTCTCGGCTAGAATGTGAGCGAACTCCGAATTATAATACTTGCTAGCTAAGAGCTCATGTAGTTCTGATAGAATACGTTTTGCACCGACGTAGTTCGTACCGTTATCCGAGTACAATTTACTTACAGTGCCACGGCGGGAAAGAAATCTTTTAAATGCACCCATAACGCCTGCTGTGCTTAGATCACCAACGAGTACTATATGCACCGCTCGAGTAGTTAGACATACGAAAATGCAGACGTAAGCCTTTGTGGATCTTATACCACGCCCGCGAGTGAGCGTGACCTTAAACGGACCAGCGAAATCAGACCCGGTGTGCGTAAAGGGCTTTACCGATTGTATTACTCTACAAGATCTAAGTTCCGCCATTTCCGGAAATGACGGCCTGGGGCGTGCCCGAAAGCAAGCTATACATCTGTGCACCCGATTGCGGATTAGACTACGTGCAGAAGGAATCCAATAATTCTGACGCAAGATCGACATCAGCAAAACGGGGCCAGCGTGCGAATTCAATTTATGATGGTAATCCACTAATTGAATTTACATGATATGGTCTTTACGCGGTAAAACTATAGGGTGCCGTTGGTTGAAACTCAACTGCGAGTTGGACAAGCGTCCACCTACCCTTACAATCCCATCCTGTAAAAATGGCTTAAGGCGTTGAAAGGCGCGACTACAAGCTCTATTCGATTGTAATCTTGTAATTTCTACAGAGAAATGCGCACGTTTAAGTTCACGCAATACTAACGACTCGGCATAGTTGTAATCGGACGCTAAGACATACGAACGTCGCGGGAAAAGCTTCGCGAATCGACAAACGTAAATTACGATATGCAATAATTTCGACCAAGAGGACAAGCGGTTCGCCAAAGCAATGATTGGAGAAACATCGCTCGAAACGTTCGCCACTAGAGCCTGTCTCTTCTCTTCCAGTGGTTGTGACACCGACGAAGGTTCGAAATCGGTTATTGGCCATAGCGAGGGATCCAAGTGAATCCAAGAAGGTCCGTGGAACCAAAGCGGGTGGTCCATTATTTGCATCGGGGTGAGTCCACGGGATAGACAATCGGCAGGGTTTTCCGTACCGGACACGTGATAAAAGTTCCGCGTTTCTAACTCGTCTTAGATCTCGGCCACTCGGTTCGCGACAAACGTATCCCAACGGTGGGGTGAAGAATGAACCCAGCATAAGGCGACGGTGGAGTCGGAAAAGGCAAATATCCTTTCTATGTGAACTCTATCCCTACATGCGCTGATAACTGCGGTAATAAGCTTGGTGAGTACTAATATTGCGCAAAGCTCTAAGCGCGCCAGAGAGACAACCTTACGGGGGGGGGGGGCTCTCAACTTAGAACTAATGAGGCTATACAACACCCCCGTAAGCCTTCTCGCTGGCGTCTGCAAACCCAACGACCGTTATGACGCTATTTCTATCGACGTTTATATGACGCGGTATTTTAATTTCTCTTAGTAAAGGAAGTTCCTCTCTAAAACGCTGCCACAACCGAACAATGCTGTCAGGCGGCGAGTCATCCCAGTTGCATTCAAATAACCAAAGTTGTTTAATCAAAAGCTTAGCGTATAATATCACCGGAGCTACGAAACCCATGACATCCCATAATCTAGCAACGCATGACAGTATTGTGCGCTTTGTGCACTTCTCTACGGGCGGATTTAGCTTAAGGCTAAACACGTCGGACTCTGGTGACCAACACAGACCGAGCATCTTGTGTATATCAGAATCGTCGAATTCCTTTATCGCCGAAAGACGGTGTGATAGTGGGATTGTGTCTAAAACCGGACGCGAATTACTAGTCCACTTGACAAGATCAAATTCACCCGATTTCATGAGCTCTATAACCTCGGCGGTGGTTATGGTGGCCTCCTCCACGCTATCGACCGAGTATACAAAATCATCCATATATAAACCGCTCTCAATTGCTGTCTTAGCTTTAGGGTAAGAGGGACCTTCATCGTGAGCGAGCTGTCTCACCGAGCGTAACGCATGAAATGGGCTCGACTTTAAACCAAAACAAACGCGGTTAAATTCAAACACCATTAGAGGTTCCTTTGGGTTGAAACGATATAAAATGTGTTGGAATCTACGGTCGCATTCACGGACCCCTATGCAAAGAAACATAATATCGGCGGATATCGGCGGATAGTGCTATACTAAACAAACGAAAATTGGCTATTATATTAAATAAACTGCCCTGTAAATTTTGCCCACTATAGAGGATATCGTTAAGCGACAGTTGAGTGCTAGTTTTAGCACTAGCGTCGAGCACTACACGTAACTTAGATGTAAGTTTGTCCTCCCTAATGACCCCGTGGTGTGGTACGAAATACGACGGTGTGTCTTCGTAGTTATCTAATTTCGAAGTCACAAGTGATATGTAACCTTCTCTTATATATTCGTTAATGACGCCGTCATAACCTTCTTTTAACTGGGGTGAAGCGAGCATCCTACGTTCCAAGCTGTAGAAACGTTTTTCCGCCATGTGACGCGAATCGCCGAGAGATAAAACATCTCCTTTAAAGGGTAACGCTACACTATATCTACCGTCGCGATCACGAATGGTCGTGCGGACGTAAATTTCCTCGCATAATCTGTCATCTGAGCTAGCTATGGGTGGGACGTTCACCTCCTCCATCTCCCAAAATTTGCAGACTAACGACTCGAGCGGTTCGACAGCCATACCACAATAAGAGGTTGCCGAAATACTATCTATGATGGGGGCGGAGCCAACGATGACATAGCCCAATACGGTTTCCAGTGCGTAAGGCGCGGTATGCGGGGAGTTGCCCCTGACCTTGTTGTTTAGCAAAAGATGAGGGAAAAGCGATGCTCCAATGAGCATGTGTATGTTTCCAGGAACGGCGTAAGCGTCGTCTGCTAGAGTCAAATTTTTAAATTCAATCATTGCCGAGGTGTCAACCGAAACGGTTGGCAGCCGTTCAGTGACCCTATCTACTACTAGTGCATTTATATCAAAGTTAACATTACGATCTTTCCGAGAATAAATTTTTAAATTTATATATCCCTGGGTAACTTTACTAGTACCTCCGATGCCTTTGACTACGGGACATGAAAGTGACCTATTTATTACTAAGCCTAAGCGCTGACAACATTGTCGCGTTATAAAACTACTTTGTGCTCCGCTGTCCAGCAGTGCACGGACGCTTTGTTCGTTTCCACGCGAATCCCTAACCAAAATACGTGCCGTACGGTCTGAAGGAGGTTGTGCTCCCATATTTGCCAATGAGCACAGAGCGACATCACCAGGTCGACCGCTAGAATCGTTGACTTTAGTAGGGGTGAATTCCTTGTCCGCTTTACTTGACGCCGATATGTTGCTATTTTCAAAATGTAATAGCATGTGATGTTTCCTGGCGCACTTGCTACATACGGAACTAGAATTGCATTTTGCAACTAAATGCTTATCGCTTAAGCAGTTCAGACATAGGTTGTTTGTCTTTACTAATTTATAACGTTCGCTTGGTGAATATTTACGAAAAGTCGCACAATTGTATAAATTACCGTGTTTATCTTTGCATATGATACAGGCATGCTGAAGTGGTGCCGACGTAGCGGTTACGTACGTTAATGACCCTGCTATTTTAGATGGTTGAGTCTGTCTACGGTCGACGCACTTTTTAATCTCCTGTTTAACGTTCGGGGAACGCTGCATCACCTTTATTTGATCTCGCACAAACGATGCTAATGAATGAAAGGAAGGCATCTCCGAGCTACGATGCTCCATTTCAAACGCACGCACGGTGTCGGGGTCTAATTTCTTTAGTGCAATATGGAGAAACACCACGTTCATGAGGTCATTAAATTTCAAATTCTTAAGTGCAGCCACCGATGCCACAAATTTATCTAAAAACTGCTCTAAGCCGTTGATATTCGCGGATGATATAGGTTTAAGATCTAATATCTGGTTCAAATATTCGGAAGCTAACATTCTCCTATCTTCATATTTAGTTTTAAGCGTTTCGAATATTAACAAGTAATTGTTTGCTGTAGGTGTAAAACCCGAGCAAATTGACTGTGCCCTGCCACTAAGTTTACTAATTAAATAATATAATTTTTCAGCGTCCGATAACGATGGGTTATTGTGTATATTGTTTTGAAAACTACTGAAGAAGAAGGGCCATGTCTTAATATGACCATTGAATACCGGAAACCTAATTGAGTCACGTGGATGTATCTGTATTTCCGGCTTTGCTTCGTTTTGAGATGGAGACAGTAAGAGTTTCGCTGTTCTTTTCACGCGACACAACATATCTTCAAATGCCAGAAGCGGTTGGTAGTTCACTATATATTTCGGGTCGATTTGTGATTCCAAATGATTAATTTGGTCTAATATTTTTTCGTAATCCGTCCGCAAAGAATTCACCGTTTCAATTTAATTCAAAAAAGTTTCCCGCGCTGCTTCTACATTAATGTTCTTTATGTGATCACTAATACTTTGTATACGTGAAAAAAGTATGTCCCTCTTGGCATAAAGCGTTTTAATTTTGATTTCATTTCCACTAACTACCATTTTAAATTATTATAATAAAATTACATTAATCACAATTAATTGCACAACGCTAGAGGATGGACAGTCGTACGCCGTATTACGTCATTAAATTGAACACCTGTTACAGCGAGTCGAGGTAACGCGTGTCGCTCGCTAAACTCAATATATTTTTATCAAATTGTCGGGTAAGCGTACAAAACGGTTGCGATTACACTGTTTCAATTATTTAAGCGGCTAATAAGCTTTAAATTTAAACCAAATACAAACACTATTTAAATGAATAATTCTATTTGCGAGTAACTAACCAAAATTTAAATTTAAACTAAACGAGTACTATTAAAGTGAAGAATTAATTCTATTTGCAAGTAACTAACCAAAGTTGAATTTTAAACGAACACTATTTAAGTCTATTCCATAAATTAGAGTGCATTATCTAAATAATTAATCTAATAATTCGACCAGAAAATGGTTGAACGACTACTAAACGCCAGTCCAAATCCTGCCGAAGTGACCATAAAATGGTGGAGCGACGAGCCTAAGGCTACCGAAGTCCAATTCCCCGGTCGATCCTTAAACCTATTACGCGAGATATTAACCAAAGTGGACTGTATATGCGAAATGCTTCTACGTTTACATAAAATGGCGACTATAGCACGCGGTTTTCCATACAATGCACTCGCTCTTCCCTAAAACGAACTATTATTTGCCAAATCTATGAAAGGAATTCTGCTTGATTAGGAGAAAATAAAATTGGAGCGGATTAACTATTAAACACAATTATATCAAGCAGGAACTATTAGGAATGTTCACTCACCGGGTTGTTTCTTCTATGCTGCTTGGGTACTATATAGCTGCGACTTCTGGAAGATACTCTCTGTAGACGCTCTGGCTTTCTTGTCCGATGACGCGTCGGGAGAGAGTGCGGTGCACGACTATTTCTCCCACGAGGTGAGGCGGGTTTCCTGGAGCTCGACTGCTTCAGGCTAAGTGGTTATACTAGCGGTGCGCGTGGGCAAGAGCTCTTTAGGACACTATTATCCTAGGCGGTGTGGTTCCAACGATGAGTGCGGCGGGAAGAGGCTGCGCGTCGGCCGCGCTTGCCTTTTATTCCTTCGGTTGCGATAATTACGTGATATTCTAGAATCATCTTCTTTCCGCTCCCACCCCACCACCCCGATGTGTCGATAGGCGGGTATGAATGATATCGTTTGGAAAGGTCGTCAAAAAAATAAATACGAATGGTTTTCCGCGCAACCAGAGAGCTTTCCAGAAAATGCCATGACTAATCTTTCAACCAACAGCGCCATCTAGGATCGAACAGAAGAATTAAGCTTTCTAGAAGCCTCCACACTCGAAATTTCTGCGCCTGGTCGTTCGGCGCCCGTTTTTACAGGAATATTCTGGATGTTTCGGTAGAAAATGTGTTTAAAGCCCGCGATCGGGGCAGTATTGAATTTGGCGAGACAAGCGAAGCTTCGGAGCGAAATAAAGTGAATCAGTGTGATTAATTATTGGTGTTTTAAGTTTTAATTGGTGTAAAGAAAATAAAGTGTAAATTTTGGTAATTCAATCGGCAGTTTTTATTGTCACGAACCTCAAGCTCGTAACAATATCATATCGATAGATGGCATCATAACTTTCTCGTATATGCTGGTTATAATACACTTCTAATGGCGATCGGATATATTAAAAACGGTTCTGTTGGTAGGGTTACTACTCTGCCTAGGAATCCGTAGGATAGATAACACTCTCTAACCCATTTCTACCGCCGAGCAGCATTGCTTGCATTGCTGTGTTTCAGTCTGAAGGGTATATAGAGTCAGTATAATTGTAGACTATGAAGCATTCCATCTTAGTACTTAGAGGTGACCAGGCATTTCTAACTTTCTTTGTTTAAAGTTAGCTGTAGGTGTCCTTGGACTGTAGTAGCCACTTAACATCAGATGGACTGTAAGTTTGTTTGGCACATGCGTTTTATAATAGCAGAAACAGAATGCCTTCTGGTGGCTGCGTAACAGAATTAATCGTCTAATTTATACACACGGTTGTAGAAGGAGGTAACTATGGGATGTGTTATGAAGACCTCGTAACATCCAATAGATAGGTGTATAAAATCTAGACTTTACCAAAAAAATGTCTACAGGGAGAGTGTCAAAAGTGCCAAACAGATACTGGGATTGAAAATCCGTGGTGAAATCCGTGAAAATCCAAACGTGGTGATTATGGCAAATCCTCCCTACGACAGAAAAAGCCCAGGACCTGGACCCAGATTGACAGTGGACTGATGATGATAATGAAAAATAGCAGGTGAGGTACGTATGGTACTGTGACCGTCAACCCTCCTGGCAAATATAGTGATGAAAGCGTTCTATCCCATTATTAGGGAAAGGTTCTAGCAGTTTTTGGTTTATGGCTTGATGAATATAAAGAAAAAATCGCTGTTTATATATCACCACACTTTTACACAGAGAATCAAAATAAATACAAACACACTATCTGTATATAGCATACCATTGCATGCATATATGGTTTGCTGGAAATCGTACTAAAGATTGAATAACGTCGTGTATTTTGATAATGTCCTTCTTTACAAATCAATTGTCTTTAAGTTTTATCCCTGAGAAGCCTAGCGACTTGGCCACGATTATATTTTTTTTTGTTTTAGTACTAAAATTTGTAAATTACGAAGTTGTGTAAATTTCATCTTTTGAATTTGAAATTTAATCTTGCTCTCTCTTTCAGACCGTAATTTACGATATAACGTTCAGTGTATTGCGCAGTAAAGTAGTTTCATTTTATTTGAATTACAAATAGAAAAAATGGAAATAAATGTCGTCGTGTCTACGACTTGTTGTCTTTTCGGAAGAAACATCTTTATTTTCATTTTTAATTGACGATAGATGTTAGCCAATAATTCCATAAGGTGTAAGAAGTGCTTAGCATCTTGAAATAATACTAATAATAGTTTTTACGGATTTTATCGCGTATATTTAACTATAAATACCCAACGTTTCGAGCGCTTTACAACACCCATGGTCACGGGGAGAACTGAGATATTCAACGTCCAATTGTCATAGTTAACAGCGGTTACCATAGATAAAAATTTAACTTTTGTTCCGATCTACACAGTATGAACTTATGGTATCTTGAAGTCTTGCAGTTGTATGCTTGGGTTGGGATTTAATTTTATTTATTATAGGATCCCAAGCAGATGGTAGCACCCAGCCATCTTCTCTATCGAACTGCACATTCTGCCTTGACGTTACCATTAAAATAAAAAATAAAAATATAAATTTCTTTGCAACTTTCCGCTAAACATATAAAATGATAATAATAGTATTTAAAAATAATCATAACAATAATAATAACTGTTGGCAGGTTTGTTATCGCACGACGCGGTCACTCGCTACTTTGGTAGGGAGCGATTGTGTCAGCGTGTATAAATAGCAACTGTTTCGACTCGCCGCTCACTTAGCGGTCAGCCGCCGTAGAGTCTATATTACCTGAGGATGCCTCGTGTAGAGGCGAAACACGTGTCGTATTCGGAGTTAGTGTATACAATTGAGGGAGGGCGGGAGTTGCGCTTCAATCCAGGTAAGACACATCATTTTATATGTTTAGCGGAAAGTTGCAAAGAAATTTATATTTTTATTTTTTATTATAATGGATTTCCGCAAAGTAACGCCTGATTCTATCAATTATGTTACCATTAAACATACAAATTAACCAAGGCCAAGGCCAAGATCCCAAAGGTATGCAAATTGATTGTTTGGGATGAATGCACAATGGCCCATAACAGGTCACTGGAGGCACTGGACAGAACGTTGAAAGATCTTCGTGACAACCAAAATATTTTTGGTTGGGCCATGATTCTCAGACAGACTCTTCCGGTTATTCCCCAATCAACTGTTGCTGATGAACTAAACGCATGCCTAAATTTATTGAATTTGTGGCGGTACGTAAAGACACTCCAATTAACAACTAACATGCGAGTATTTTTGCAACAAGATGAAACTGAAAATGTATTTGCGAAGCAGTTGTTAGACATTGGAAATAATAAAGTCGCAGTGGACACCTCGACTGGATTCATCACATTACCAACAGATTTCTGTCACATCACAGACTCAAAAAAGGAGCTTCTTCTAATAATTATATAAATAATTGGCTGGGTGAACGAGTAATATTGGCGGCAAAAAATAAAGATGTCAAGGATCTCAATGCGACCATTCAAAATTTTCTTCCGGGACAGTTGGTTTTCTTCAAATCAGTTGACACCGTTATGAAACAGGATGACGTAGTCAACTATCCCACGGAGTTTTTAAATTCACTGGAATTGCCGGGATTACCACCTCACAATTTGCAGTTAAAAGTAGGATCAGTTATCATCATGCTGATATGAGCATTAATCAACCTCGACTGTGTAATGGAACAAGACTGGCTCTGAAAAAGGCGATGAATAACGTCATTGAGGCAACAACCATAAAGGGAAAATACAAAGATGAGGTTGTCTTGATCCCACGTATACCATACGATTTACCATTCGATTTTAAACGTTTATGTTTGGCCTTTGCGATGACCATAATAAGTTGCAAGGCCAGTTCATTGGAAGTTTGCGGAATCAACTTGGAATTTCCCTGTTTCGCGCATGAAAAATTATACGTCGCGCGTTCGCGCGATCATCGTGTCATCTTTGTTTATTTACGCAGCACAAAACAAAACAAAAAATATAAATTATCAGAAAGCTTCTAATTAATTAACAGCCTGTATCATAACTGTGTGTGTGTATGTCAATTTCAAATTGAAATCTTATAACCAGTCACTATATCAGGAAAATTGGTTTGTATGTAAGCAACATCATGTGTACTTAATCGAAAATAATAATAAAACTTCATTCTTACCGAGCATTTTTTATTAATTACGGATTCCGTTTGTTCGTAGTAAGTTTATTTTTTACAGTTTATTTTTTTATTTATCGACTTAGGCAGCACGAAGTCTGCCGGGTCAGCTAGTAAAATATAATTGTGACTTTATATTATTTCATAATTTTAAATTACCACATAATATGCAAACTAATGTTTTTTTAATTATTCTTATTATAATTAACAGCACAATACTATATAAACAATAACATACTGATCATTCTGTTTACGTATAATCAATGATGACAAAAATTAATCATGCATGCGCTATGAAACGAGAGAGTAGTGCACGTAAGTGCAATATAATTCAATTTAAATAAATAAGTAGGTAAATTGCGTGTAAAGGTTACACGCATATAAATTCGCACACTCTTTAACGCATTACATGATTTTATGTTCATGTTAGCGGGGCCACGTATTTACATTTTGCTTATCCCACATTACAATTGTATACACTGCACGCAGAATGTCATAAAATTGAGAATTATCTAGGGATCATAAAATAGTATCGTAGCAATAAAAGCGCCCTTGTACAGGAATAACCATAAAATATAGTTATATAGCTCCCATGAACATTATTTGGGTAGAACAGACATAATATTATATCGGCAATCCACGTTTCGTAATTGGCTTAAATTATCTTTGAGTATATCGCATTTAGAATTAAATATCAAAAATTTTAATGCCAGGCCGTTAACTAAGTTTTATTCTTAACGAACTAAGGCAGCATGTTTGAAGAGAATATTATGATTGGTATTAACCCTATGAATTAGTAATTGATTGCTACCAATTACTAATTCATAGGGTTGTTTCTAAAAGATTTATTTCATTGAGTATAAAACTTGTATGTACACTTCAAGTGTTTCAGCTGTATTTAAACTGTGATTTAAGTCATCCGAGGTTACAACGCATCTGTTACGTTTTTATTTGAAGTTAGTTGCAGGTGTCCATGGGCTACAGAAGCTACTATCTATCAGGTGGACTGTCTAAATTCGTTTGTCACTTTAATTTCATATGCAAAAATAGCTATTAACGTCCAGAGACAATCGCTCTGGGTAGCTTGCTGATTCTCCTTAGTGCCTTTTTTCGAACCAGCGAGAAAAATAGCGACTTCAAATAGGTACTATTTATAATCTTTATTGAATAATAAATATTGTACTGTAGAAAACTTCTGGGAATTTTTATTTAATACATTAAATACTCAAAGACTATATCGCTTTGGTGGCAGTTATATTTATTTTTACATCCGTAAAATCTTCTTATTACACAAGTTGTATTTCGATAACCAACTTGGGGGTATTGAATTGGTGTGAAATTTTTGAAATACGTGTTTATTAGTGGCACGCAAGGCCGTAAAGAGAATATATAATGTGAAATAACCTAGTAAATAATATAATATGGATGAAGGGGACCATTTATTTTTTAATTTCATTTCTATTGCTAAAGCCATAGCTATTAAGTTGAATCGTGTTAATATCGAACAAGGACGATAAAACTTTTAAGTCTCTACATTTAGGTACGGCTGGCTTGCTATTGCACAAAATTAGTAAATTTCAGTTTTGGAAATAGTAGTGATAACCTTATCCGTGTAGTGGCGGTGTCAGAATATCCACTTACACCCCGTAATGTCCCATGGGTGTCATAAAAGATGACTGAGGGAAACAGAAACAGAAGATGGGCAGCAGCAACAGTAGTTCAATCTGTCATTTCTTCTGGCTATCTTCTAGTCACCTTCCATTTTGGGCTCAGTTTGGCTAAGGCGTAATCTTACCACTGTAAAGAACACTTACTATTATTGTACAGCTTCACATTTTTAACGCAGATAAAATTTTGACTAAAAATATGTTCTTTTCTTTGCCGGTTTATCAATAATACAAGCTAGTTTTGTTTTTAACTTTGAATTTACCCTTTATTCAAATTTCTTTATTTTACGAATTTGCTGAAAATTGCCAAATATTGTTTTGACTCTTAAATCATAACCGACGTTAGCTCAGTCGTAGTTTGAAACAGATCCGCTTCCATTATCGCCTTCAGTTCATCATTATCAACTTTCGTCTCCTGGCGAACACGATGTTCATTCTAGCGATCAAAATTTCTCGATCGAAAGTGATTGAACCACGCGTTCCGTTTGAGACGTTTGGCTTCCAAGTCCGACTTGACTCATATTCAAAATAAATACGAATTTTCTTTCAAGATAATAAATATATTGCAGGAAAAATAAAACCTAAAGAAACCAATGAATTTATAGTCTTAAAAAAGGAATAACGTCTTAAAAATAAGGTTCATTTGAATCGGTCCAGTTTTGGAAGAGGAAACCGGATAATAAGAAACGATGATTTTTTTTAAAGAATAAGGGTGACAACCGAGCACACAGTTATACGTGGTAGAGCCATGCTGCAGTTATATCAGTAGTATATACAGTTGTAGCACGAATAGGTCGGCTCGACCGGGGAAGGACCATGCTCTCACAGAATACCAGTGTAAAATAGTAGCTTAATTCTGCTGTATTTCGTATGGTCAGTGTAGAGAACCAGAGACTCTTTAGCTTTAACTGGAAACGAGGCATTCCACCTTAGTCCTCACGGGTGACAACGCATCCGCATTTTGATACGTAATCGAGGATAGATGTAGATGTCTATGGGCCGCAGAAACCACTTATCATCAGGTGGACTGTGTCCTAGTTTGTCACCCCATCCTATAAAAAAAAGTTCACTAGATGGTAAGTAGGTGGTCCATAGATATCTTCGATATAATCGAGTATATAAACATATTTTATATACACAATTAAGAATTATAATGCAGATGCGTTGCCTGCCCTAAAGTTACCTCGATTATATTAAAAAGAGTCTTAGGTTCTCTAGTACACTTACCATACGAAATACAAAAGCATCAAGCTGCTAGTTCTTTTTGATTTTCTGTGATACCCTGGTCTAGCCGACCGGCATTACCACCTAAGAATCAATAAAGGTTTTAGATGAAAATTTTCAACGAAAAGTTTATAAATTTAATCAACTATTTACTTCATAAAGTGTGGTCCAAAATCCTTTCAGTCGAAAGGAAATTTAGTGGCCATACATCAACGGCATAAAAGACTGATACAATAAGCTCCCGGCGGCCGAGTTACAAGTTCAAATGTTACAGAAAATTAACATTTTACCCAACTTTGACAATTCATGCATAGTTACTTAAAAAATTAAGATTTTTTGGTCAGCTCAGCTAAATAGATGTTTCAATGAAATAATATACATGTTTTGCATCCTAATAAATACGTGTTTAATTGATATAAAATTTATAATAATTCTATATTAACGGCCATATTTCGAAATGAATATAATATAAAAGTGTATTTTCTGTAAGTAAATATTCACACTGGACTTGACAACCTACTATTGACAAAAACGTGATTATATGTTACTTATAAATATTAATAGATACTCATAAAACGAAACGAGCTGTTCATCTGTCACACTACCACCACGAATAATGACAAAAATACGGAAAATCATATAGTAATTTTAATTAATTTCGTCAAAAGACTGAACGTAGATAGATCTTGCCATGCTGCAGTTATATTAGTAGTATAGTTGTAGCATGAATGGGTCGGCTCGACCGGGGAGGGACCACGCTCTCACAGAATACCAGCGTCAAATGGTAGCTAGATGCTGCTGTGTTTCGTATGGTGAGTGTAGAGAACCGGAGACCCTTTTTACTGGAAACGAGGCATTCTACCTAGGTCCTCACGGATGACAACACATCTGAATTTTGATTCGTAATCGAGGATAGATGTAGATGTCATGTATGGGCTACAGCAACCACTAACCATCAGGTGGATTGCGTGCTCGTTTGTCACCTTATTCTATAAAATAAAAAACAAATAGTAGGTAATGCTCGCTGGCTGTATTCTTGAGAAGTCTATGCTAAGAACAACGTAATTATTGAAAAAACGTTTTAGGGCTCTAGGGTATTTTCTTGTATATTGAAGGCAATTAAAAAAAAAACTTAAAAAAGCCTTGATGGGTGTTGCGAAGTAATATGACCGATTTTTCAATTTCTTATAATCTATAATTTGTTATGTCTAGAATAGGTAAATGAAATTGTATACTTGGGGAGTGCTTTCAGCCGGGATGGAAGATGTGATTTAGATGTGGATAGGCGTGTCGCTGCCAGAAACAAAGTCAATGGTGCCCTGAATGCATTAGTAAAAAGGCAAGGCGTGGTGAAGTGAGTGCACGCCTTGCAATACATAACGCAGTGTTGGTACCGACTTTGTTATATGGCAGCGAAACCTGGGTATGCCAGAAGAAGCATAAAAGCAAGTTGAATGCAGTGGAGATGCGATCTCTTCGTAAAATTTTTCTGGCGTTAGCATAGCCGACCGAAATCGAAACGAAGAGATTCGCAATATGGCAGGATTGAAAGATGACCATATCACAAAAATTGATAGAGGCGTACTCCAATGGTTTGGGCACGTTGAACGAATGAGTGAAGACCGAATGGTGAAGAAAATATATAGAGCGAAAGTAAATATTAAAAGGTGTCGGGGTAGACCGAGACTAACTTTCGAAGACCATGTGAGCAAATTGCTCGAAAAGGGGAGGGTCAAGAGTACTCGGATACCTAGACGTGCATGTATGAAGAAGTTAATGAACCTGAAAGAAGCGAAAGAGGTGTGTAAGGATCGTGACACTTGGCGGTCTGTTCTCTCTGGCTACCCCGTTAGGGATTGTGCGTGAAGATAAGTAAGTAAGTAAGTCTTATAATCTAGCCGGTATAGTAGGGTCGATTCTCTCGAGAGTAACAAGGAGACATAAAAGTAACGAAGAATTTTGTTTTTCTTTCCAATGCCTAGGATACACGATAAAATTAACACAAGATACATATAATGACATCAAGAAATGACATCATCGGAAAATACGGTAATCGGATGAATGAGTATATGAATGATATAAGAACGCACAGAAGACGAAAAACCAAACAAATTTACATTTTAATATATTAGATTTAAAAGTAATAAATATTCTATTACTTTACTCGTTATCTCCTCCAAATAAGCTTAAAATGCTTGTAGTTAGAGTGGTGCATGATATCAATCAAATAGTTAATTCGAATTAACAAAGTTTTTGCGGTTCATTCTCATTACTACGTCGAACCAATAGGCTTCTGATGCTGTAAAAGCCGACTGGCTAACAGCAGTAACATCACAGAAACTAGGCAATGTACAACAACAAAACCACACATGTTGTGTAACTTGTGCCCGCGTCAGTGTCCCTACGAGACTCGATCTATAGACTTTATCGTCTGGTGTCTAGTAATGTCGTGTATCCTAAGTATTAGACCGAAAACATAATTGAGAGTTTAAAATGCCAGAAACGCGCTCATTCGCAAGACGTCAAAGCTTGTCGCAGCACTTCATTAAGGCATATACTTAAACATCAATCATGGCATTCGTTCTACAGAAAGTTTGTATCTATAATTCATATATTATATATTATAATAAAGTATCGTATAACGTTTTTTTATCGTGAATGGACGAAGTTTAATTTAACTTGATACTTTCAGATTTAAATCAAACTAATTTCACGGGTTTAATCTGAGGTATTTGTCATAGCGATGTCATGCAGTTTTTGAACATTATTGCGCGCCTAAGTTGACGTCATGTACCCGGCACTAGCGCCGTCTAGTGTCGGGGACGAGACTGAGGAGGGCTTCCTAGAAAACGTCAATCTTGACTTTCGACCAACAGCGCCATCTAGTATCGAACAGAAGAATTAAGCTTTCTGGAAGCACCACACTCGAACTTTCTGCGTCTGGTCGGTCGGCACCCGTATCTACGGGAATATTCTGGATGGTTCGGTGAAAATGCGTATTTAAAATCGCTGCAATACGCGATCGAGGCAGTATTGAATTTGGCGAGACAAGCGAAGTTTCGGAGTGAAATAAAGTGAATCAGTGTGATAAATTATTAGTGTTTTTTAAGTTTTAATTGGTGTTCGGTAATAAAAGTGTAACTTTTGGTAATTCAGTCGGCAGTTTTCATTGTAACGAACCTTAAGCTCGTAACAATATTAATTTTTGATCCAATCTTTGCAGAATGAGCTAATGGTATTTTGAAGTCTTGCAGTGGTATGCTTGGGTTTGTAACGGGTGGGCCAGAAAGGAGTACCATTTTAAAAACACTCTTGCGTTTGAAGCTTTAGAGAGGGGACTGCGCGGGTGGTGGGGTTAAGTAGCACGGTTCTCTGAAATTTAGTCGCGATGGATCACTTCACGGGAGCGCAACGTGCTTTCTGCGTTAAACATTATTATAAAAATCACGATTCGTGCGCTATTGTTCGGCGTTTATTTCGACGTGAGTTTGGATTACATGACCTAAATCAGTGTCCGAAGGAAAGCGTGATTCGATCGTGGGTCAGAAAGTTCGAAGCTACTGGTTCGACTCTCAAACAGAAGCCTGCGGGACGCCCAAGGTCAACAAGAACGAAAGACACAATTGAACAAGTTAGAGCTTCAGTTCAACGTAATCCTGTTCTATCGACTCGAAAGCGTTCAGCCGAACTTGTGGTGTCCAGAACACCTTTGCGTCGCATTTTGTTGAAAGATCTGAAATTGCATCCGTATAAAATTCAACTTGTGCAGGAATTACAGCCAAATGATCCAATTTTAAGGAGAGCTTTTGTTGAAACGATGCTGGAACGCTTTCGGATTTTCAACAATATTCTGTTCTCCGACGAAGCCCATTTTGCACATAAATGGGCAGGTGAATAAACAGAATTGCCGTTACTGGGCTGCAGAGAACCCACGTGCAAAGCATCAAAAGCCTCTACATTCGCCGAAAGTAACCGTTTGGGCGGCCATGTCAGCGCACGGAATTTTCGGACCCCATTTCTTCGAAAATCGACAAGGCCAATCTGTCACTGTAAATTCTGACCGATACATAGCCATGTTAAGGGATTTTTTCTTTCCACAACTGCAACAGTTTGAAGCCTATAATCGTGCGACATGGTTTCAACAAGATGGCGCGACATGCCACACAGCTAATGCCTCTTTGACGGTCGTAAACGAGATGTTTGGTGAGAAACTGATATCGCGCCGAGGTGACATTGAATGGCCTCCTAGAAGTCCGGATCTTACACCACTGGACTTTTTTTTGTGAGGATACCTAAAACGTAGAGTCTACTCCAATAACCCAGCCACAATTAACCAGTTGAAGACCAATATCCGGAAAGAAATGGCAGATATTCCCCGTGCAATGTGCCAGCAAGTTTTTACCAATTTGGGGTTCAGATTCGAAGAATGTTTGCAGCGCGATGGTGCACATCTGGACGATGTTATTTTTAAGAAATGAATTTCCCAGATGTAAATTTTTGTAGAAATAAAAATTTGTATGTGAATTGTACTTAGTTTTTTTTTAATGATTTTTTCAAATTCGCAATTCTTTCTGGCCCACCCTGTATTTAAATTTATTAATTACAGGATCCAAAGCAGATGGTAGCACCCATCCATCTTCTCTATTCAAATTAGAATCTTTTTTAATTTCAATATCGTCGCGAATAATCCTTGATAGGATTCGGTGTTCGTTTGCGAGGATTTGTATTTTATCAAATCTGATGTAATGGTGGGGACGATCTTGAACATCTTCACAGACTGCAGACTTCCCGGAACGACGGTGCTTCACGTCAGCTATATGTTCTTTCACGCGGATTATTATAGATCTTTTTGTTTGACCTATATAAGAGACACCACATTCACCATCTAGTTCATACATTCTGCATCTTGTAGAGGAATATTGCACTTGATGGATGGTAAAAATTGACTAATTGACACGTTTAGCGAGCGGGTTGTCAACCGCAGTTTCAATGTCAATCCTGTTTCAATTTCCCTCTATCACCGGTTGTGAATTTTCTTACACCGTTACCACACTGCACAAAAGACGACTAAAAGCAACAGATTTGTGAATACGAAGACGATGGAAATTTCACTGTTTTTTACTACTTTTTTCACAATTTTCCATCCAAGCCCACATTTTTTGACTAAACGTGGTTCATGTATTATGAAGTAAATTATCTTTTATGCTAATTGAAAAAAGTTAAATTTCACTGCCACAAGCCTGTCCTAGATCAAAATTAAAGTGTATGTCTGTAATATTGAAATAACTGGCTTCTATTAAGCTCAGGGGGTTACATGCATTTTGTTGAGACTTTTGTCAAAGATATTTGTCTGTCTGTCTGTCCGAGCTAATCGATTCTGTTAAAACTTAACGAACAGATAGAGAGCAATGCCAGAAAGGATCTAGGCTCCATCTTATCAGAGAAACTTTAAAAAATTGAAAACAAAAAAAAATATAACGCCACAACAATGGATTCTATCCAAGCAAAGCTGGAGCAGGTCGCTAGTGTCATCATGTATTATGTGTTCATATACGAATATGTTTATTTTTCATCAAAAGTATTTTTCCAAATTTTAATAAAAAATAATTTTTTTCGTTCGGTAGCACTTATTCCTTATTCAATTATTAATTTCCCATAACTCTTTTAAAAATGCATAATTCTAAATAATTTGAAGAGAAGCATAATTTTCTTTTAATTGAGCAGTTCTGCAAACACTATTTTTTCCTTTATTGTGTTTCTGGCATTTGGAGAATTCATTACTTGTTCTACTCTGCTGTTATAGGTTATTTTCTGATGCTTTTTTGATATTTTTCATCTTTTTTTGTAATGTGCCAATTTATTCTTTAGATATTTTATTTATTCCTTTGTTTTTTATTATATAAAAATATCTGTCTTTTAGCTCGATCTAATCTATAAAAATATTGCAAACAACAATAATATTCATTAAAATCGGATTATTGACAAAGAAATTACCTGAATACACACATAGAAAACATCCCTTATTAAAAATTTAATTGAAAACAACTCAGGATGAGCTCAAACGAATTCAGCTAATGCAAACTGTATATCTATGTACTCCATAATATGCAGTACATGTAATGATTTATAATTATTTTCTTTTTAATAGAAGTTGATAAGTTTAACTATATATATATATATATATATATATATATATATATATATATATATATATATATATATATATATATATATATATATATACGTAATTTCAGGAAATATACTTTTCGTGTTAGAGCCATGCTGCGGTTATGTTAGTAGTACAGTTGTAGCACAAATTGTTCAACACGACCGGGAAAGGACCTCGCCCTCACATAATGCCAGCGTTAAATAGTAGCTTTATGCTGCTGTGTTTCGTATGGTAAGTGTAGAGAACGGGGGACTTTTACTGAAAATGAGGCACTCCATCTTAGTCCTCACGGGTGACAGCGTCCCCCGTGAGGACTAAGATGATTAAGAGATAAGGTGATCAGCGTTTTGATTCGTAATCGAGGATAGATGTAGATGCTGTGATATGTATATAAAAATCTATTTTATAATAATTACCATGCATTTTAACTCCTATCATAGAATGATCCTTATGTAAATAACTTAAAAAACTAAACTAACTTTAAAATGGGCGAGTAAAATATATTACAGTAACTTTAAGTACACGACATATTTACCCTTTTGAAGTACAGCAAGAAGTCATTGATGGAAACTGCTTTACAGTTTCATACGAATGCAATTTAGTTTCTCGGTCGTCAGCATTGCATTAAACTTGAGAAACTAATGAACGTAATGTTTTGCACTACACAGAAATTTTGGTTTTTCCACCAGCTGTAAAACCTAAATAAATAATGTCCTCGAGGCCAATTTTACGATCTACCTAGAACAGGATTATAGTTGGCAACTGTGTGCTCAACCACAATTGCAATCTCTATTCCGTAATCTCATAGTACGATATGACGGCCATCCGATACGATC
Source organism: Parnassius smintheus behrii (assembly GCA_036936625.1). Classification (NCBI taxonomy): domain Eukaryota; kingdom Metazoa; phylum Arthropoda; class Insecta; order Lepidoptera; family Papilionidae; genus Parnassius; species Parnassius smintheus. The sequence continues at coordinate 43,829,562 of JAUPFT010000011.1, read as the reverse complement.
ATAGCGATCAGGCGAAGTACTTTACGTGCTTTTCAAGGCACGGGGATGAAACGCTGTCTGCCTTGTTAGTCTAGAGGTCGCAAGCGCGACCTCGAGAAAAACAAGGCAGACAAGTAATAATGTATTAGCTATTAGCTAATGCTTAAAAAGTGAATGTCACCACCATCCGTCACGATAAGCTACTGTAAGAAAATCTTTATTGCAAGAGCATAAGCGATTTGTCAAGCAAGTACCGCACAACTAAGCTTAGAGTCCTTTGCCTACGTCACAGTGATCTCGTGAACTGACTACAGTTGATCGTGAGCCTGCTGTACCAAATATCTAATAGGAGTCACAGACAATATTGGCTACATCTTGCGGCACACTTCGTGTACTCGGCGAAATATAAAGCGATGTTTACATCATTCGTCAAGTAACGATCCAGGGATGTACAAGATTGATTATAAACGCCCAGCACAAGGCAAATAAGAGATCAATAAAATCCTGCGTAAAATAACATAAAGCTGACAAGGAACATCAATGCTGTAGAGTCTGCAGTCTATGAAATTGTTTAGGATCTTGCTGACATTTCGATCAGCAAACCATAAATCCTCGCAAAATATTACCGGTTCCCTACCATTAGAACGATTTATGACTTGATACATATATGGACGATCCACTACTACGTCGGTCAATAACTAAGTATTTTAAATAAAAAAAGTTTATTACCAACTAATACAATGTAGTTTAGTAAGAGATTTTCTTTGAATTGTCATTAAACAATATTTTAAAGAGATTTTCCATGAAACAACGTGATTTTTGTTAAAAAATTAAATATGGTGAAGTGAAAAAATTATATATACCGTCTTTGAAACTCTTGAAAATATAACTTTACCCCCAATCGTGATAAATGATCTAACTTTGAGAACAAAACAACATTTATCAGAAGTTAAAGTCTTGTAGAATACAAATTAGAATATGCGTTTCGCTACTCGGTGCTCTAGAAATATTTTAAAACTTTTTGTTTCATTTCGAGCTTACACAATGAACCAATTTTTGTGTCATTATTTACATGAAATAAAATTGAAATAATATTTTATAAAAAGCTAAATACTATCCCAAATTTCCTAAGAAATTGGTATGTTAATAATACTAGTATCGAAGGATATATTGATCAGTGCCAAGTGTGAACTATTATTTCTCAATTATAATCTGTAATGATCATGTAATAAAGACTAAAAGTAGTGCTTTAATTTTAATATTATGTTTATACGTAAAAAAAAAGCTTTGTGGCGTCCATTTGAAAGCCTGCTAAATTTCGCTGCACCATTTAAACCACATAACGAAGCAGAAAATATAGAGCTTACAAAATCCAGGTTAATTTACACAGAACAGTGCACCGCAATTTACTTAAAATATAAATGTAAATAATGACACAAAAATTGAGTAAATATATGTAAAGTAACATAAGAAATACGTAAATACTTCAGAGGTAAATATAAATCGTACGGTATTTGACGTTTACATTTTCCTATCTAAATGAACTCTCAGTTTTCAGTGGTTTCGCGAAGATCATGCTGCCCATCTCATGTTTTATTTTCCCCCGTCACCTCTTACGACACCAACTGGATGTTATAGGGTAGTGGATTTTCTTGTGAAAGCTGCTTGGAGAGTACAAACTCCGTTCTTACTAAGATCTCTTACAAAGACGGTTTTGTTTTCACTTTTTTCCATAATATGATTCGCAACTACGAGTATATTAAAATTTGGAACAAATTGGAGGTGGTTCATATACCATAAATCTTTAGTATAGTGAGTATTTTAGGTGCTCCGCTATTCTGTTAATTCATCATCATCATCATTACAGCCCTTCACAAGTCCACTGCTGAACATAGGCCTCCCCCAAAGTACGCCACAAAGCACGGCCCTGAGCCATCTGCATCCACTTCCTGCAAGTCATACCAGGTCGTAACTCCATCTAGTGGGGGTCGCCCTACACTACGCCTACGAGAACCTTTTTTCCCCAACGGTTGTCGGTTCTTCGAGCTATATGGCCGGCCCATAGCCACTTCAGCTTACTATTCCGTTGGGCTATGTCGGTCACTCTGGTTCTACTGCGGATATCCTCATTTCTAATTTTATCACGCAGAGAAACCCCGAGCATAGCCTTCTCCATAGCTCGTTGAGCGACTTTGAGTGTCCTCATACGGCCGGTAGTGAAGGACCACGTCTCAGTTCCATATGTGGCAACATCACTGGCAACACGCACTGGTTGTAACATTTCGTTTTCAGGTTTTGAGGTATACCTGACGAGAAGATGTGTCGTAATTTCCCGAACGCTGCCCAGCCGAGTTGAATCCGTCGATTGACTTCTCGATCGAAGTTGGACTTACCTAGTCGGACTATTTGTCCCAGGTAAACGTACTCGTCAACAACTTCGAGCTTAGTGCTCCAATAACTATCGGCATAGGTGTGACATGGACATTAAACATGATCTTTGTTTTGTCCATGTTCATCTTAAGACCTATCCGTTGGGAGGCACTATTGAGGTCATTGAGCATAGCGCTTAGTTCCTCCAGCGATTCTGCCATAAGGACTACATCGTCGGCAAATCGAAGGTGAGTGATGTACTCGCCATTGTGTTAATACCGTATCTGCTGAAGGGACTGTAGCACCGCTCAAATTTCGACGGAATCAAAGGCTTTCTCATAGTCCACATACGCCAGGCAAATTGGCAGATTGTACTCTTCGGACTTCTGTACAATTTGCCGAAGGGTATATATGTGGTCTATGATGCTTAAGCCTTTTTGGAAACCGGCTTCTTCGGGAGGCTGGAAGTCGTTGGGTCTGCGTGCGAGACGATTCGTAATGACTCTCGAAAACAGCACGTAGACGCGGCTCAGGAGGGATATCGGTCTGCAGTTCTTCAAGAGAGCATTGTCACCTTTCTTGAAGAACAAGACCACTGCACTTCTGCTCCACGCCTCCGGAGTAGTGCCACCATTGCGGACGGAATTAAAAAGCTTCTGAAGGACTTTAAGTACCGGTGTTCCACCCGCTTTAAGAAGCACCGCTGTAATTTCGCCCTCGCCCGGGACTTGCCGTTTTTAAGGTGCTGGAGAGCCATTCTAATCTCACTCAGACTGACGTCCCGTATGTTACTTATGTAGTCACAAATAACTTTTTATAAGTTTTTATATCGAAATCCAACTTGACAAGTTTTATGTGGTAATTATTTTTCCTCTATTTTTGACCCACAAGGATGGATTTTTTTCGTTTCCGAAAAATAGTGAACATGCAAAAAAACATACGCGTCGAATATAGAACCTCTAGTTTTTGAATTTGGGTAAAAAGTGTTCGCAACCCATGCTCACACCGCTCACTCCGATTCGTATCACCTCTATGCTTTGCTACGGAAACAGCCGACCGTTGTTCTACGCCAACTCTGCCTTGCTCTTTTTTGAGTACTCCCATTCCATAAACTAAGTACGTATTATGCATATTTAATACACACATAGGGATTCGACATACCCTTGTTTCTACGGTTTGCCGTTTTAAGTTGATTTTCATAAGTTTTTTTAATACTTTTAGTAATTTTCTAGTAAATTATTTCTAGTAAATTAAGTAATCTTTCCAGTCCAATAATCGTTGCGACGTCTCGGCATTCAAAAATGATATAGATTTTTCTTTTATTTTTTAGCTATCATTTAATTTTTTTAAGATTTATATAGACTTGTTGATTCATAGTCGAAAATAAATTTAGATGTATATGGGCCACAGTATCCACTTACAATCAGGTAGACTGTGTTCTCGTTTGTCATCCTATACGATAAAAGAAGCATACAATGTTGAGGTACCTATCTCAAACTTATTATTGATAATAGTTACCTACATTGAAAGCGCTATGCCCTAATTTTGCGCCCTTGAGGAAAGTGTAACATTTCAATAAAAAATAACAATCATTAAAATCGGCTCACAATTGACCATACTGTAGTGTAGCACCCACGACAGTGTATATTAATGTAAATTGTAGGTGTTAAGGGGGCAGTTTAATTAAAATTTTAGTACCAACAACACGACTACTTCATTGACACCTTTTTTGCATTATATGGCAACCCTGCCAGGCGTTGCGCTAACACAATCCACACTGCATGAATGCGTACTGGAAAAAGAGTGAGGCAGAGTTGGCGTAGAAGAACGGACGGCTGTTTCCGTAGCAAAGCGTAGCGGTGATATGAATCGGTGTGAGCGGTGCAAGCATGGTTTGCGAACACTTTTTACCCAAATTAAAAAAAAAAAAAACCGGCCAAGAGCGTGTCGGGCCACGCTCAGTGTAGGGTTCCGTAGTATCCCATCCGTCACAATAAGTGTTCCCACTTATGAGTTTAAAGGTGGGTATCCATTACGTTCGCGCTCCAGCAGCGCTCCGCGCTCCTGCAACTGCTCCCGGTAGTGGGTACGTGCGCGAACATGGAGCGTGCAATATTGCACGCTCCGCGGCAGGCGATGCCAAGGAGAGACCAACCGAACAATTCGATAACACCCGACCCAATGTAATAAGTACCTACAGCGCCATCTCTCGGGGAATTGGGTTACTAATTAATACATAGATGTGCCAGAAGTTTTCGGTGGTAATTTTGGATTGCGAGAACCGATTTTAACAATTCTTTTTTTGTTTGAAAAAAGATACGTTCAGGATAATAAAATATGTAAACGAAGTTAAAAAAATGCTTGCATATACGATTATACTACAAACTTGAATTATTTTGTACAACTTTTTGTCTTTTTTGTACGAAAACTTTTTCCATCCAAGTTCAAAATAATTTTCCTAGAAAGTCCTTATAAAGTTCTACTGTTCAGATTTTTTTCATATTTTCGATACCTATGGTTCAAAAGTTAGAGGGGGGGGGGACACATTGTTTTTTACTTTTGGAGCGTTTATTTCCGAAATTACTGACATTATCAAAAATGATTTTAGTAAACCCCTATTCATTTTTAAATACCTTTCCAACAATATATCACACGTTAGGGTTGAAATTAAAACACTTTACATATAGGGGGGCTACCCTCATGAAACATTTTTTTCCAATTTTTATTTTACCACTTTGTCGGCGTGATTGATACACATATTGGTACCAAATTTGAGCTTTCTAGTGCTAACGGTCACAGAGATTAAGCGAGGACGGACAGACGGACAGACAGACATGGCGAAACTATAAGGGTTCCTAGTTGACTACGGAACCCTAACTAGAGGTTCCATATTCGACGTATATGATTTTTTGCATGTTCACTATTTTTCGGAAATGGCTGAACCGTATATATATATATATATATATATATATATATATATATATATATATATATATATATATATATATGATGAAAATCTGTTTTATAATGATTGCCGTGCATTTTACTCTTATCGTAGAATGACCCTTATATAAATAGCTTAAAAACTAAACTAGGCGAGTAAATATATATCAGTAACTTTAAGTACACTACATATTTACCCTTTAAAGTACAGCAAGAAGCCATTGATGTTAACCGCTTTGCAATTTCATACGAATTCAATTTAGTTTCTCTGTCGTCAGCATTGCATTAAATTTGAAAAACAAATGAACGTAGGGAATCTGTGAAGCACCACAGCTTTTCTCTTTTGCTTCAACCTTACGTAACATAAAGTTTTGAGGACAATTTTACAAGGCATGTACAAAACATGTTTAATATATATATATATATATATATATATATATATATATATATATATATATATATATATATATATATATATATATATATATATATATATATATAACTATTTAACGCTGGTTTTATGTGAGAGCGTGGTCCTTCCTCAGTCGAGCCGACCAATTCGCGCTACAGCTAAACTACTAACATAACTGCAGCATGGCTTTAACACGAAAAATATATTTTCCTGAAATTACGTATACGTTAGTCTGAAAAAGTCTCTACCCTGGCTTGTCTCATCTACGTTTTTGCTTATACGTGTAGACATTACATACCTTCTATAAGTTGTGATAGTAATAAGTTTACGTAAGTATAATAAAGCAAAAATTCCGATCGCTAAAATAAACAGAAATATTATACGGCCATATTCAAAATGGCCCTCAGGGACACGTATTAACGAGAAGTTGGTAACACTCTTTGAGTATTAAAACAACTGGAGAGGCTATGTGAGTTAATTCGTTTAAATATCGTCGGCGCTTCTTAAGTAAACCCTGGTCGGCCATTGAGGATACTGTACTACTTAGTCATTTTCCGTGGTGCAGTACCTATCTTTTCTAGTCTATATTTTCTTTATTTATCAAAACATCGACGCCGATGGATCTGCCCATGGAGCGGCAACACTCCGATTGATAGTTCGGAGATGTTCTATATATACTGTTTATGATTTGGAATTTCGATAGCGTGATTTAGGCTTCGGTGTGTTTTGCTTGCGGCACGACGACAGCACCGCCACAGATGTGTCTGTTAGCAAATCTACTATTTATTGCAAACTTGTAACTTTTTTCTTTAAATAGTGTTACTGCGATTGAAGCTTTTTTATGCTATTGCTTTTTATTTTATGGCATCTTTTTAGTTTAATTTTTCTTTGTGTACAGTCTGTTCGTTTAGATACGGTCGTTTTTGTGCCGCGCCACCTCAGCACGTGCCACATTTTGTCAAAGGCGCGATATAAATGTTCGAGCTGTAAAGCACCCGAAACGTCAGGAATCAAAAAACGTCAAATTTAAACGCGATAAAATACGTAAGATTAGTTTCATTTAATGTGCAGTGTTCGCATAAATATAAGAAAGAAGTCTTTATTGTAAACTTGTCAAAATTCTAATATATTTTTAAGAAAAATAATACTGGTGTCAAGGGTAATAATAAAATATTAAATCTATTGATATAATTACACTAAACATTAACTCCTAAAATTTCAAAGATGGTACAGCAGTATCGGCAAACTTTCTTTTATTTATAGCTTGGGGGTATGAAGTATGATTTATCAAAATATTTGGAGCAAACGATGCTAATCCGTTTAGGTATCTAAGATTCATGATTTCTACAAGCTGCTCTCCAAGCCTGCCACCTAAAGGATCTCCTGGAAATATGTAAAATCAAAACAATAATAGAATAATTTACTGTTTTGTAATCATTTATTGTGAAATTTGAACAAAAAATAAAACCTGTTAGGCAGATAACACTCGAATGGTTAATTCACTTATCGATAGCTAAAGTTGTGGAGTACATCACTACATTGCGGTACTTTCGGTTGCAGAGATACCAGTTTATTTTACAAAAATTGCATACATTTGCTACGAAGTGGCAAGTATCGATTTGACTTATTTGGTTTTTATTTTCTATAATATTTTGATAAATACTAGTTATTAATTACATTGAATTATATATTATTCGGAATGGTGTTGAGTTTGAGCTGAATATTTAAATAATTTGGCAAAATCCACTACAAGTCTTTATGTAATGATTATTATTCATCACAAATTGATTTAGTCAATAGGAAATAAATTTACGTTTATATATTTATTTGTAATAATAAATAATTTAATATACTAATATTTATTTAAAATAGCTTAATTTTCACTTCATGAATTATGATGGCAAAACTTGGTATTTTACGAAAATATTCAGAAGATAACGAGTTTTAACGAACGACGGCGCGTCGCAATAATGCGGTGCAGTTTTTTTGCAAGGTCAATGTGATGATGGTCACTGGTAAGTCGTAAAATTTACGTAATTCACTCGATTTATTTTGCAAACGAACGACGGCGCGTCGCAATAATGCGGTGCAGTTTTTTTGCAAGGTCAATGTGATGATGGTCACTGGTAAGTCGTAAAATTTACGTAATTCACTCGATTTATTTTGCAAATACTGCTTCAGTTCGTAAAAGTGTAATTTTTAAAAAAGAAAAAAAGTTGAAGAGTCTCTCAACTATTACAATATTGTTGAACTAAAATTTACAAATATCAGTCAAAAAATTAAGTTAGTGAAGTAAAAGTTTCTCCCTGTCATATTTCCCCTGGCAATACAACTACCAGGGGAGATACTCACTGACCAGGGGAGATAATGTGGATCATTAGATGTTTGTATAAAATAATTCAGATATAGCTAACATTCTAATTCGGGTATATATAGTTAAGTTAACCTTATCAACTTCTATTAAAAAGAAAATAATTAACAATCATTACATGTACTCCTCAATATATACACCTGCACATAGATATACAGTTTGCATTAGCTGAATTCGTTTGAGTTCATTCTTCCTTTTTTATTCAGGGATGTTTTTTATGTGTGTATTACAGCTTATTCCCAGTGGAAAGTTATTGTAATGGGTCCGATTTTGCAAATTGGAAATTTTACATATCTCCACGTTTCAAGGTCTTTAGAGTCGAATAGTATTGTTTTTAAGAGGATGACCGTGTGTGCACATGTGCGTACGTATGTATGTACTTATGTATGTATGTATGCTCGATTTCAACTTTTGCCTCGTGTATCTCAAGAACAAAGAGTGATATTGACATGGGACCAGTTTTATTTAATGCATAATTATGTAACTTAGACCTCATTAAGTTTTGGGCAAAATCGGTCATGTTGTTTTTTGTACCGAATGAAAAATTGCATAAAATATTAAAACATATGATATTTTTTTATTCTTTCCACTGGGAAGTTAGTCGTGTGGACCCTTCGGATCGCATCTAGACTGCTTTTTTCTTTATTAATGATCCAATGATCAAATCCAATTTTAATTAATTTTAATTATTTACAATATTGTTATAGATTAGATCGAGCTAGAACACAGAGATATTTATATAATGAAAAGCAAAAGAATAAAATTAAATATCTAAAGAATAAATTGTCACAATAGAAACAAATATCAAAAAAGCATCAGAAACTAACCCATAACAGCAAAGTAGAACGAGTGATAAATTCTCCAAATGCCATAAATACAATAAAGAAAAAGTAAAGTTTGCAAAACTGCTCAACCAAAAGAAAATTATTCTTCTCTTCAAATAAATTGGAATTACGCGTTTTTAAAAGAGTTACGAGAAATTAGTAATAATTATGGCATAAGTACTACCGAACGTAAAAAAAATTATTGATAAAATTTGGAAAAATACGATTGATGAAAAATAAACATATTTGTATATGAACAACTATAATACATGTTTCGATTCACTTATCTGAGACAAGCGATCCGCTCCACCTTCGCTTGGATAAAATCCATTATTGTGGCGTTATTTTTTTGGTTTAAAATTTTTTAAAGTTTCTTAGATAAGATGGAGCCTAGATCCTTCCTCGCATTGCTCTATATCAGTCTACCTGTTTGTAAAGTTTCAACAGAATCGGTTAACTCGCACAGACAGACAAACAACCTAGACAAAAGTTTTAACATAGTGCAAATAACCCCCTGAGCTTAATAGAATCCAGTTATTTCAATATTACACACATACATTTCAATTTTGATTTAGGACAAACTTGCGACCAAGACAGCGAAATTTGGTTAATTATCACAAAAGATATATTGCTTTAGAATACATGAAGTGTCACGTTTATGTGTGTATCCGTGAGAGGGTTATAAGAATCCAAGGAACAGCGAACTACGCGTGCCACGTTTATTCAAAAAATACGGGTTTAGATGGAAAATACTGAAAGAAAAAAAAGTCCAGTCCATCCAGTCCCCCGTGACCATGGGTGCTGGAAAGCGACCGAAACGTCTGGAATTAAAAAAAAATAAAAAATATTAATTGAAAGTAAAATAAACGCGATAAAATCCGTAAAAGTAGTTTTAATCAATGTGTAGTGTACGCGTAAATATAAGAAATCATTATACTGAAAACAGTGAATTTCCCATCGCCTACACAATCACAAGTCATCTTTGAGCAGTGCGGTGACGGTGTAAGAATATTCACTACCAGCGACAGAGAAATTGAAACTGGAGATGTGTAGCAGCATCTTCCAGATAACAACTCGAAACTAATAAACAACTGTGGTTGGCAACCAGCTAGCCAAGCGAGTCAGCTACGGCAAAACCACCCCTATGAGGCAATCTGTGGGGGAGACCAATGTCCGGCAATGGACTTTTAATGGCTGTAATGGTATGATATGGTATAATAGTCGTGTTTTACATATTCTAGTAACACCGATGGATGTTTTTTTTTTTAAAAATTACACACAAGCGATTTGTGATTTCTGTATTTCGACAACAGCTCAGCCTACTGGGTCAAAATGTTAATCTAAACCATCTAGGGACCTAATGATTTCTTATATTTACGCGAACACTATACATTGATTAAAACTACTTTTACGGATTTTATCGCGTTTTATTTATTTTTAATACCCGACGTTTCGGGTATTTTCCAGCACCCATGGTTACGGGGGACTGAGGTGACTGACGTCCCGATGTCAAAGTTAACCCGGAGTACCTTCAGCTTTTTAATTACTGTCTTTGGTCCGATCTACGCAGAATGAACTAACTGTGTTTTGAAATTTTGCAGTGGTATGCTTGGATTTGGTTTTAATTTTATTAATTATAGGATCCCAAGCAGGTGGTAGTACCCAGCCTCCTTTTTGTGGTCTATCAAATCCAACCATTACATCAGATTGGATAGACCACAAATCCTCGCGAAAGAACATCGATTCCTACCAAGGATGATACGTGAGGCTATTGAAATTAAAAAAACATCCTAATTTCAATAGAGAAGGAGGCTGGGTACTACCATCTGCTTGGGACCCTATAGTCAATAAAATTAAAACTAAACCCAAGCATACCACTGCAAGACCTCAGGACATAATCCGTTCATTTTGCGTAGATCGGACCATAAACAATAATTAAAAAAGCTGAAGGTACACAGGGTTTAACAATGACATCGGGACGTCAGTCACCTTAGTCCCCCGTGACCATGGGTCCTGGAAAGCACCCGAAACGTCGGGTATTAAAAATAAATAAAACGCGATAAAATCCGTAAAAGTAGTTATAATCATCTAGGGACCTGTTCAAACACATAAAAAGTTCACCAAAATTGGTAGAGCCGTTTTCAGCTAGACTAACGTACAGCAGTAGATTTTTATGTATAGAGAAGATGAGTAGATGTTTATTACAAAGAGAAAATCTCCCGCACAACAATATAAATACAGATCTAATTTAATTATTGCAAAAATACTTACTGCGTGCGTGCATCGAATACCTGTGGCTTTAAGATTGGTACGTAAACTTTAGTCCCAGCTATAACACATCGTCAGCAGAGACTGCGTCATTTCGATCAGACTATTCCCTTAGATAGGTGTGAATTAAAGTGTTGAATAAAAATATTTCTTTCTGTGCAAATACTTATCTTATTATATTATATATGTAGCATTTTTTTACGTGGTAAAGCCACGCTGCAGCTATGTTAGTTGTAGCACGAATGAGTCGGCTCAACCGGGGTAGGACCACGCTCTCACAGAATACCATCGTAAAATAGCAGCTAAAGGCTGTTGTGTTTCGTATGGTAAGTGTAGAGAACCGAAGACCCTTTTTTACTGTAAACGTAGCATTCCATTTTAGTCCCGAGGAACGATTTTGATTCTTAATCGAGAATAAATGTAGATGTCTATGGGTCACAGCATCCACTCACCATCAGGTGGACTGTGTGCTCGTTTGTCACCCTCATTCTATAAAAAAAGAAGGAGTGTTTGCCTTAACAGTCACACTTTGCATTACCAGACGTCTTGTACCTTTGACGCTGTTGCCCGTCGTTGCTCTGACTATTTTACGTCAGGCGTAAAAGAGATGATTATAGTGTCAGTTATCGGAAGCTGTTTGATTTTTTCTCACATTCCTCATGGTCACCTTTTACGACCAAGGGGTAAAATGGGGTAATGATTCACTACTACTGCTACCTTAAATCGAAAACTCAAAAGTGAAAACTTGTAAGTACAAAATATTTTTTCCCTTAAAAACAAAAAATGATGTTATTAAAAATTATCTAAAAACGAATCTACATATAAGCAGTTTTATTCCATTCTCCTAATTATACGCTCTAATAATTCAATGAAATATTTATGAAAAGACGACTACGGGTAGGCTAGGTAAGAAATAATTTCTATACAATTATTCTGCATAATCATTAAGCTGTGATAGGTAAATGAATTGTAATACCGACATGATTCCATTCAATATAATATATGTAAAAGAAATTATCAATTTTTATAAAATAGGAAAACAAAGATATTTGGTTTTGGAACCAGTGGTAAGTTTCAACGTACGTGTATCGTATATCTAATCGGAGTTAAATGTTTTCAAGTTTGACTTGACTTCTAAAATCGTAGACATATTTTATAATCTTTAAACAATTTCGCAGATGGGAAAAACAGAAACTATTTCATATTAAAAGTCAAAACTTTTTTTTAATTTTGGCTTGTCTGCAGCTCTTAATTTGACGAAATCTACAAAAAGGTGCCTATATTTTATTGTAACACACTTTCAGCTACTTTTGTAGGCAGGCTTTGCATAAAGTTGTGCCGCAATGCGGTGAAGCGGCACAGCTGTAGCAACACCGAATTGCTTGGGTTCTGTAACAAAATTACGCACGTGCTGCTTTAAAACGACACAGCAATATAATAAAGCCCTTTCTGCAACTCTAGAGTAACATTTATTTATTCGTTTTTATTAAAAAAAATAACAAAAAAAATCGTCGTTAAATACTTTGAGTAAAGAATATTTGCAGCACACACACACACACACACACACACACACACACACACACACACACACACACACACACACACACACACACACACACACGCACACACACACACACACACACACACACACACACACACCCATACTGTCAGATAGAGATGGTGTAAAAAAGCCTGTTCTTATAAATTATTTTTATAATTTTCTAAAATAAATTTGTTATCGAATACTTGTGTGGCATCTTTATAATATAAATAACTATCAACGATTTGTTAGTAAATATTTTGACGGCGAGTTAATTTTTCTTTGTTTTATTATAAAAAATTATAACATTTTAAAGCTGTGAGGCGGTGCAAGACTTTTTTCATAGGATAAGGGTGACAACCAAGCACACAATCCACCCGATGGTAAGTGGTAGCTGTTACCCATACACATCAACGTTTATCCTCGATTAAAAATCAAAATACAAATGTGTCGTCCGAACGGATCTCCGGTTTTCCAGACCATAAGAAACACAATAGCTTTAGCTGTTATTTTACGCTGGTATTCTGTCAGAACGTGGTCCTACCTAGGTTGATTCGACCCATTCGTGCTACTAATATAGTTGCAGCTTGGCTCTACCACTTCCGATAGATGGCGCAAAAACCATATCGTTTATGCCATACATAAAATACTCCTACCGGCGATGGTGGAGATAATGGTGTTGAACGAACATACAGTCTTCTAATGAAAAGTGTGTTCTGTGGCCCATAGACACAGCCCATACATTTTCTATCACAATCAAAATTCAGATGCGCGGTCACCCCTGGGGACTTACTCTTTGTCTCTAAAGTGAAATTCGCAGCCTTACAAGAGGCAAGCCCTGAGATACTAGACGCAGACATTTTACAAGCAACGCTTAGTTTTAAGAGTCAGCATGTCCTCAGGAGTCTAAAGTGTCGAAATTTCTTTATAAGCTTGTGATAGACGTGATGTTTGAATTATTTTTTTACTTGTAGTTTATTTTATTTTTAGAACAAATTATAACAGGCCAGGGTCCCACGAAAAACAAAAAAAAACATTGTAAAAGTTTCTGCGTGGCCTCTCGTAAATAAAACAGCTAATGTTGATAATGTTGTTCTTGTAGGAGATATTAACATCAATATTAGTGAATCGCAACAAGATCATTATAAGCTTAACTAACTTAATGTGACTACTTACCACGGCTTTTTACCATCTCATACTTTCCTACTCGAAAAAGTAGCTGCCTAGATAATGATAGGCTAATAACCAAACTCCCAGCTAAAATTCTTGTATTAACCATTCAATCCCCATAAAGTCCCATGCAGTCGTTCATGCGTCCGTCAAATCTCGAGCGGTCGCATGCGACCGCACCCACTCACAGCACTTTAAACCACTAAAACATATATTTAGAGGCTACTTTTCTATGAAGAAGTTTGGAATTGTAAAATATATACAAAATTTTCTATCCTGTGGGTTAAACAAAAGTCAAGTTTTACTTCATTACAAAAATACTTTATTGCATTTTGTTAACGAAAAACGGGTACATACCAAGTGGACGTCGGCGTGAAAATCACTATTATTTCAATTTATTACTCGAAGTTATTTACGTAAAAAGATAAATTATATTGACACGAAAACTTTCGTACTAATTTTACAATAAAACACAATACTAAAATACTAATAAAACACTATGAAAATCCAAAAATCAACACAACAAAAGATCATAGCATCTACACGAAAATATCGTACGTAATTAACGTAGAAAATAAATAAATAACCGTAGAGTAATTGACTTTTTATTGCACTAGAGAATAGGAAATTTCATATTGAGGCTATAATGTCAAACTTCTTCATAAAAAGTAGTCTCTAACCACAAGTATTTATGGGTAAAAGTGCTGTGGGTGAGTGCGGCCGAATTCGGTCGCTTGGTATTTGACGGAATATCGCCGCGACCGAATTCTGCCGCTTGCTAGCTTAAAGGTTAACTGATCATATCACAAAACAAAACACATTAACGGCAATATATTGTACAGATCATAATGGATTTACAACCGATCTTGCTAAAATAAATTTTCGATTCAGTTCACACCACAAAAAATCCAAATATTACTGCCTTTAAGGGCCTTTAGGGCCTGTCAGGGCCTTTTAAAAGCTTTAGCACTGATACCAAGAACATTGTTTTATCTAGTTGGAAATAATTTAGTTTTCACAAATTTAGTTTTAGCAAATAATTTGGTTTTCGCTTTGGTAAATCAACAAATGATGCAGTTTAGGAATTAATTGAATTTATTGTACTTAACCTTGAAACAAAAAAGAAACGTTATGATTTATTTTAGATTTAGCTAAAGCTTTTGACACTCTCCCTATTCCCATAATTTTGCATAAAATAGAGAAGTTTGGTATAAGGAATTTAGCGATTATCTTACAGATAGAACACAGTCCGTACAACTTAATAAATACGTTAGTGATGAGCTCCCCATCTGCTATGGTATTCCCCAAGGAAGTATTCTAGACCCTACCTTATGTCTTCTTTAAATAATGACCTCTGAAAACTCCAACTAGTGAACGGAAAACTAGTTACGTTTGCAGATGACACAGCACTCTACAATTTTATCCTAATTCATGGCCAGATGTGTTTAACTTCGCTCAGATTGGCTTAAATATGGTATCTAAATGGCTTTGCGATAATGTGTTAATTCTCAACGTCGATAAACATAATAATAAATATGCAACCACCACAGACAATGTTGTTACTGCTCATTCTTGCAAATTTCCTTATCGCCTAACATGTTCATGCACACCTCTAGAAAAGGTGAACACAATTAAATATCTTGGTATTTTGTTGGATGATAAGGTCACTTTTCATGAGAATACACACATACGAGTATATACACACTTCACATGTACACACACATATGCATTTTCCAATAGGATACGCATATTAACTTATATATTTTAAAAAATACGTTGCGTAGCAGGTTCTAACACAATTAAATCTATTTATTATGCTCTATGCCAATCTCTAATAATATATTGTATTACTTGCTGAAGTGGGGCTACCAAATCATCGCTTCTGTTACTTGAAGGACTACAAAGGTTAATTTTAAAAGTATTTCCCTTTAAATTTCTAACCAGTCAACTCTATAAAACTTCAAAAAGAGTTACAGTCTGGCAACTGGTCATTATATACACAGTAATAAAAAACATGCTCAACTAAAGTATGAACAAAATAATTCACAGCACACGAGATGCAAAGATCGGGTGTGTGCCTCTCATTATGACCATTATAACTACTTTTCTAGGAGATTTTTTTGCTATCTTGGCGGATATCGATATAAAATGTTAACAAGGATATTAATATCGACGCTACGCCCTTTAAACTTTGGATAGTTCAAGCTAAAAATGTTTTCATGAATGGTTACTGAAAAGGGACTATATCGATACAGAAGGTACTTCATAGATTATAATATGTAACATTATTATTAAAATATGTTTTTCAAGATTACCTACTATTGTTTTTTCAACTGGGAGGGAGACCTGAAATACAGGTTTTTCGCCTAGTTTAGGCATCAGTCTCTCAAATTACTTTGTGTTTATTTTTTGTAAAAAATTGACATTATTAATTTAATGTGGTGAGAAATAAATTATTATTATTTATTATCTATTGGAAGCCATGAGTATGAGATCTTTATTTACGAGAGGCCACGCAGAAACTTTTGCAATGTTCTTGTGTTGTTTTTCTATTTTTACAAGCAAACCATCTAGTGAATTTATGAGCTCAGTACAATCTCTCACAGCAGGAGAACGATACAAAGCTAAAATAACAATATCTTTATTCATCTTTAAAAAAAGCCTATTCGCGTTACGGAAGCAAATTTCTCCCAATGATACATTAAGATCACTGTTTATACAGAATGTCCAAAAAAGAATGGATAATACCTAATAGTATAGGTATCAGGCCCTCAAATAAAATACAAAAAATATTCTAAGTGGAGCCAAAACTATGAAGGTTTTAAAAAAATAGGTTTTTATTGACCTTACTGTACTTTCATTTACATCACTACCGCAAATTAATGAAATTCGTTGCGCTTTTAGTATTATCTTATTCCTCACAGACTACTATATTGAAAATGCATATGTACGCAGTATGACCTTTTGGCAAAAAAAACTTCAATTTTAGCATGAATGGGATGGGGATGGAAGCACCACGTCACTCAAAGTAGCGCAGTCGAGGGAAGCCCGGTCGACGGAGCCCAGATTGGCGGGGATCCTACTTTTGAGTGGCTTAAAAAAATATCCACGAAGGAGATGGCGGGGTCTCTTCGCTCGCTTCGCTTTCTCACTCGATCGCTCCGTCTCCTTCTAACCTAACCTGTCAGAGTCGGGATGCCCTAAGTCACGAGCTCGCCTTATTCGATCTTATACTCAATAAAACACAAAAATATTAACTAATTACAGTGGATTTCATTAATAACGACCTCGGTTGTAACGACTTTTCGGTTATAGCGACGTCAAACTTACGTCCCTTGAATTTAAAGCATACTTTCGTAAGAAATTCATTCGGTAATAGCATCTTCGGTTATAGCGTCAATTTCGGGTATAGCGACTTGTTTTTATGAACCAATTATGACCGATTCCTAGAAATCCCTTGCGGATATCGCGACTGAGTCGGCAAAGGCACAAAGACTCATTAATAAAACTATTAAGCTTTCTTTTCCTTTGTTTACATTCACAGATGGTCAAACTAATGCTTTGTTTTTATGTAGGACTACGTAGCATGTTTACGAAGTTAAACTTGTGAAACAGTTACATAGAAATTCCAGTGAGTGAACAGTGTTTCTTAAACTTGTGAATATGGCTCCTAGACGTTTTTTTTACTGTTAAAGAAAAAGTGGACATCATTTCGAGACTGCAAAATGGAGAAAACAATGTTGATCTCTGTAAACAATTTGGAGTTTCACATTCTACAATATCAACGATGTGGAAAAACCGCGCTAAAGTTATGGAGTGTTTTGAATCAAAATCCCTGAAAATAAAGAAAAATCACAAAACACCCGTGTATAACATAATTAAATAAATGATAAGTAAATATGTACATGACTTTTATTATTTCGGATATAGAGACCTCCGGATATAGCGACGACATTAAGGTGGTCCCACCGCCGTCGTTATAACCGAAATTCACTGTATTTCGATTTTATAGAGCGTTTATAAAACCTTTAAAGTCACAAAACCATATAAAAACTTTAAGTGAGATAAAAAATTAATAAACAAACATTTTTCAATGATTTTTATATGTTCGTTTTTTGTGTAGATTAACAAAAAATATATAAACTTCGTTTAATGCTTTGCCAAAAACGTATAAATGATTATATTTG
The DNA here is from genome assembly GCA_036936625.1 of Parnassius smintheus behrii. NCBI lineage: Eukaryota > Metazoa > Arthropoda > Insecta > Lepidoptera > Papilionidae > Parnassius > Parnassius smintheus. The sequence continues at coordinate 43,811,498 of JAUPFT010000011.1, read as the reverse complement.
CAGTGCGTTTATGATCACATTTAAAGTCATAAAACTAATGATTTCAAAAGGAAGGATAGGCTCATCTAAATATTTTACTCATAACTTTTTCATACAAGAAAAAGTAGCGCATCTGTCATAATACAAACGTGATATAAAAAAACGACGTAACCAGGGTCAGATTTCGTAGTATAATTATCCTAATTGTACCATTATTTCATAGTTTTGTAGTACATAGTATCGTCATAATACTAAGCGAAAATACCATAATTGTACCCAAAGGTCGACTTGTCTTATTATTGGATCCTTTTACATTTTAATATTAACCTTACGATATCGAGAATTTCTGTATTGTACACGAGTACCGCTTTTTTTTAATAAAATTGGAATTAGCTCCCTTTATGGTCAATCGATGCTCGATCCATGTATTTATGTTGCATCCTTGATACAACTATAATGAGGGGCTACCACAATAAAAACTCTATGTTCCTGAAGCAATCGGTTTGAAAACAGAATTTCAAAATATTTTATAAATCAGATTTTCAGATTCAGTTAAGCAGATGTGGTTTCTTTTGTACTCTTTTTATTTTACCCTTATTGAATATAAAATATATTAGGTACCAATATTCAAAATTTAACTTACACTAAGTTCTTTAGACAAAAATTAAACAGAAATAAAAATAAAACCGTCAAAAAATGAAACGTATAGATAAATTAGACGCGTGACGCCAAAATGACGGCACATGGGAAAAAAGAAACATGAAACGTCAAACGTTATATAATTTTTAAATAGTATAATTTTATTTATCATGTACAATATTTTTGAGGGTCTGAATCCAACGCTGGCCTAATCTTGGTAACGTAACTAAACTAGCTCTAAACTAAAACTTTAAAAATGCGTTTATATAATAATTTAATTGTAACAAAATTAATATAAGGTTATTTACTGATGATACGATATCCCATGTTTTTTTAAAAATCTTTGTATCGTAATTTTTGCATTCTTTTACCACGATACTAGACATATTTGTGACAGGCAAATCTGTGCTGCGCGCGCACCACTGTCGACAGATTCGCGTTGGCCCTAAACTGTAATTTTAGGGCCAGCGCACTGGTCCGTTTTAGTTGTTCAGTCGGCCTGGTCCTTACGCTAGTAATATATAAGTCAATGCATAAAACTATATGAAATTTTCTGGTGAGATATTTTCCATTTTTTTTTCATAAATCCACCATAAAAACGAAGATTTAAAAAAATCATCGAAATCAGATGATTTTTCGATTTTATAGAAGAAAAAACGAGGGGACCGCGAAATTATAAATTTACCTCCACCTCTACTTGAGTAATAGCACGACCTACTGGAATATCGAAAACGACCGTGCACCGTGTACTTAAAAAAAATTTCTTCCCTAACACATTACACGCGTCCAATCTCTACAACCGAGAGATTACAACGCAAGAATGTTCTTTTGTCGACAAATAGTAGCGAAAATAGAACAATATCCACAATTCTTCGACAAAATTCTGTGTAGCGATGAATCCACTTTTTAAAAAGAGACGGATACTTTAACATGCATAATCTGCACAGCTGGCAACTCTCAAATCCGCATCTAACGCGAGAAGAAAGATCACAATACCAGTTCAAAATAAATTTTTTAACTGATATATTAAACGGAAAAATCATTGGTCCATTTGAACTGCTTGTAAACTTATTTGGACAAAGTTATTTGAATTTCCTACAATATGATCTGCCAAATTTAATGTAAAAGATACCCGAAGAGGTGAGACAATCCCACTGGCTACAAAATTATGGTTGTCCTGCACATTATGCCGCAAACGTGCGTGTGTATTTAAATGCCATGTATTCAAATAAATGGAATGGTTGATTAGGTCCTATTTTGTAGCCTCCGCGATCTCCGGACTTAAATCGACTAGATTTTTTTACTGGGGCTGTCTAAAAGAACAGGTCTACTTTAAGCCTATTTCAAGTTTGGAGGAATTGCGCAGTCGTGTGCAGGAGGCCGCTTTAAATATAACTGAACGGCGCTACGTACGTCTTTTTAGAAGAGCATTTATTAGAAGATGTCGAGTTTGTGTCATGTCACAGTCAGTGGGAGATAATTCGAACACTTGTTATGAAATAAAGTTGATTTATGTACAACTTAACGCTTTTATTATGACAATTTAAGACAAAATTATTTTTTCTTTCTTAAGTCGAATTGATTCTTTTTGCATCTTAATATTAAATAAAATTATGTATTATTATACCATTTCGTAAATTGTATTAACTGCGCGTATTTTTGAAATAGTTAGCCACTTAGGTCTTCATACTTTTTTTTGCGAATGGCTCTCAAACGTTTGCCAAAATTATTTTTTTATAAATTTTCATGTTAAAATTTAAGTTTTTTATTGCAAGTTGCAAAAGAAGTTTACTCTTTACTGCGTTTCTAATAGAGTAGTCTGTGAGGAATAATTTGTGGTAGTAGTGTACATTGAGGTTGAGTAAGGTCAATAAAATATATTTTTTAAAACCTTCATATTTTGACTTTTTATTTGAGCGCCTGGTACCTGTATTATTAGGCGCTCTAGGATTATTTATTATTTTTGGGACACCCGATATATGTGACAACAACATCATTTTGTGTGTAGTTCTAGTCTGTAATAAATGTCTTATAGCCGTTATTTACAAGAAGTGTGCGACCACTTTGCAGCTTACACTCAGGTCAGATAATAACATGCCAGAGCACTTTCGTTCTCACAATTAATGAAACAAACTCAGAGAAATTGTGCAAGATGATCCTGGTGTTTTGACTTATAATTTTTAGGGAAGTTCTAGGGCTCGGATCCGAAAGGAAGCAGTCCTCAACATCGCAGAGAGCAGATTCGAAAACCGAATAGGAGTCCAAATCATTAACTATATTATTGTCTAATTTGTTTCTCATTTATAAAAAATATTTGTTCAAATCGATAACACACCAAAGGTGAGAAAAAACCCGCAGTCTATAATTTATCTTACCACATAATTAAACTAAGTAAAATATTAGTAATCTCCTCCTATTAACTACCTCATTTGTAACATCGTAAAAAATTATAACAATAGAAAAGTTATAATACAATGACGGAATTATATTTCCATGTTATTATAAGAGCGCAAAACATTGAATGGTTTATTACGGGGACCCCACCGGTGGTAGAATAAAAGCTGGCTTACTATAATTAGCACTATAGTCATTAGTCATTACAATGTAAAGGGCATTTAAAATGATAGTGTGTGAAAGCAGATGTCGTGAAGTAATCGATAACCACTATTCCGTTTATTCGTTCTGATCCTAACCTAACTATTATTACTACACTCAAACGATAGAGGAATTTTACAAAGAATGATTCCGTATCAGTCATGTTGTATAACAAGCAAGTATTTCTATGTGTTATCTCTCTGGCACAAACACAAAAATGAAGTCTAAAGTAGTTTTAGGGGTTTGTAAATAGTACTTATATTTGAATATTGTGCTTAAGACGCATCTAAATGACTAAAAGTACAAATTTGTATGTAAATAGAGTAGAATTTAATAAATTATTCGACAAATTTATTCGACATGAGACGACTAATTAATAATTATGAATGTAATTATGAATTATCTGCTTATGCACTGGGTAAATAAGTAATATGTATATATATATGAAATGACCCAGTAAAAGTTCATGAAAATAAATATGCCTAATCACAGTTTTGTGGGTAAGATGACTTTGACATGTGTATATTTTCGAGAATAAGTAAAGTTTGTATATAGCTCCATCTTTATGTGAAAGTGATGTATGAATGATTGTATGTAACAAGAGTGAGGAAGTGTTATATTGTGTGATTCTAGCTTCTACGCTCTGACAGCGCGCGACATGTTACACTCCCGTTCACTCGGGACCTTTTTGGCGGGAAAATTTCTAGGTTAGGAAATTTTTTGCAATATTGCAAATTTTGCTATATTTTCACTTTGAGACAATATTTATGGATAAAACTTACAGGAAGTCTTGTTGAATGTATAAACTATCGAATAAAATTATTTTTGGTTGCTAGAAATTGTAATAAAGTATATAAATTACACTGTATAGCATAATAGTAGTATAAACTTCAATTTTAGTGACAAAATTACTACTAATTTGAATTCTACACCTTTGTTTTTGGAGAAATTTATATGAAATTGTTTGGAAATATGTATATTTTATGTTTTATGTGTTTCCATTCGTTACTCATACCAAAATATTAAAATATTAAAAAATTAAAAAAAAAAATAAAATAATATTTTATCTGTGACATTTCGAACAATATTTCTAAAATATGTTCGTGTGAATTTGAAATAAATACAACGTCATGTTATTTCAAAATATGTAGGAAAACTATTTTTACTTACATTTTACACTAAAAATAAATGAGAATTTGAAAAATAACACATTTATAACCCGCCCGCCAAAACAGGCCTTTCGGAATTTGAAGTACTTTTGGCAATTTACTTTTCACTTTTTATACCACAAATTATATATCTACGTGTTGACTATATTACAAGAAATGTAAAAAGTATAATACTTTCGTTTTTAGTCCAGACACAAATATAAAATTCTATAAAAAAGACAGAGCAACTTCATCAAAGTGACACGTGGAACGCCGGAAGTTCAGAGTGATTTCTTTTTTTTTTTTCTAAAAAACATTGCCAGGTTATGGTTTAAAATAAAAGAGCATATCTTTGTCTTTGATACTAATATCTATTGCATAGTGTCTTTGGTTTTGTTTAAAACGAAAAAATAGTTTTTTCATAGGTAGACATGTTTACATAATTCTGATCTAATTCGATCACTACTTGGCGGGCGTAAGGTTGGTATTGCGCGATCGAAAGTGAGCATGGCTTGGCGTACGAGCTAGAGAAAACAAATGATTTACCTTTACATAAAATATTACAAATTTGTTAGAACAATAAAAGAAACGGTAAATCATTATAAACAAACAATATAAATTAAGAAGAAATTAGAAGTTATGTTGCAAAACACGTTACAGTATAGTCATTTATGTCGTTGCATTCATCATCAGATCTTCTTCACCACTTAGTCGTATATAGTTAACGCCATGAGCTTTACATAAGTAGACATTACCACGCGTCATCCAGCAGTAAGCAAAACCTTGGTCTTGGCGAAGTCACGGGCCGAGAAGAATAATTTTTTACTTTCAATTATTTAAATTATTCGACAAATTTATTCGACATGAGACGACTAATAAATAATTATGAATTATGCGCTTATGCACTGGGTAAATAAGTAATATGTATATATTATATGAAATAACCCAGTAAAAGTTCATGAAAATAAATATGCCTAATCACAGTTTTGTGGGTAAGCTAACTTTGACATGTTTATATTTTCGAGAATAAGTAAAGTTTGTATATATCTCCATCTGTATGTGAAAGTGATGTATGAATGATTGTATGTAACAAGAGTGAGGAAGTGTTATATTGTGTGATTCTAGAGAAAACAAATGACTTACCTTTACATAAAATATTACAAATTTGTTAGAACAATAAAAGAAATGGTAAATCATTATAAACAAACAATATAAATTAAGAAGAAAGTAGAAGTTATGTTGCAAAACATGTTACAGTATAGTCATTTCTGTTGTTGCATTCATCAGATCTTCTTCACCACTTAGTCGTATATAGTTAGCGCCATGAGCTTTACTTAAGTAGACATTACCACGCGTCATCCAGCAGTAAGCAAAACCTTGGTCTTGGCAAAGTCACGGGCCAAGAAGAATAATTTTTTAACTTTTGTGTCAAGTTTTCAGAAACGAAGATGGGTATTGGAGTGCAATTTGTAAATGTAATGAATTCAGTTTATTGCCTTTTAATTTCAAATTTCTGTAAATGCATATTTTTAACCGTTCAATGCAAAAATAAAACAAAATACATAATAATTACTTGTCGAGAATTTCATTTTTTATATTTATGCGAATAATAACACACCCAAGGAAACTAATTTATCGGATTTATCCCGTTTTATTATTGTTTAAAAACTAAAAAAAAACAAGTTAAAATTAAATGCTTGCTAGTTTGTGTCTTTTTCTATTAAAAAATAGATGAAACCCGTAAAATTAGTTGTAATCAAATCTGAAAGTATCAAGTTAACTTTAAACTTCGTACATTTACGATAAAAAACTTTATATTATAATATATCATATACATTTTATAGACACAAACTTTCTGTACGAAACGAACGAACGCCATGATTGATGTTTTCGTATACTAACTTAATAAAGTGCTGCGACAAGCTTTGACGTCTTGCAAACGAGCGCGTGCCTGGCGTTTTAAACTCTCAATTATGCCTTCGCTATAATACTTAGGATACACGACATCACTAGACACCAGATGATGAAGTCTATGAATTGAATCTCGTAGGGAGACTGTCGCGGGTACAACTTGCATAACTGTGTGACTTTGTTGTTGTACATTGTCTAGTTTCCGTGATGTTAGTGCTGTTAGCCAGTCGGCTTTTACAGCATCGGAATTTCGTTGACACCGGATAATCACTAATATATAGGATATAGGATAACGCAAAAAAACATCAGAAGCCTATTGGTTCGACGTGGTAATGAGAATGAACGGCAATTAAAACTTCCTAAAAATCGAATTAACTAATAACTATTCGACTGATATTATGAATCACAAGCATTTTAAGCTATTTTGGAGGAGATAGCGAGTAAAGTAATAGAATATTTCGTATTTTCAAATCTAATATATAAAATGAATATTTGTTTAGTTGTTCGTCTTCTGTGCGTTCACTCATTAATCCCATTATCGTATTTTCCGATTATCCGATGTCTTCATTTGCGTCGAGTGTCAATTTGGTCGTATAATCTAGGTATTGGGACAAAAAACAAAAATCTAAAAATTTTTTAATTTTTAATTTTTTTAATTTAAATTTAATCGGGACCTGTACTACTATGTACTAACAGGTACGTTAGATTATAAGAAATTGCAAAAATCGGTAATATAATAAATAGAATCAGGCGCCACTTCGCGGAAATCCATTACAATAAATGATATTAATAGTTACTTTGCAACCACCCGCTAAATTAAATAAAATGATGTGTCTTACCTAGTTTGAAGAGCACTTTCCGCCCAACCCTCCCTTCATGATGAAATGTCTCACAGATTGTAACTATACTGACACTCTTACACCCCAAAGCAAAACGCAGCAGTAGGTTTACTGTTGTTGAACAAAGAGGAACTCACTTTCCTGGCCCGAGGTGTAGGGCCGGCCCGAAGTGGTGACTCCTAGTGCGTCCACTTCGGATGTGTGTTGGTATGGCGGTGTGCCACTCGCTCTATCCTTCGCAACTCGGCCGCACGTTGATGCGATGATGGTGGGACCTCGGGAGGAGAGGAATGTCAATATTGTGAGGCGTCGCTCTCCTTACCTTCTGAAACTTGATTAGCGGTGGACCCAGAGAGCAGATCCGCCGCTAAGGTAAGGGAAAGGGAAACGCACGTGGAGTAAGAGGCCGTAGAGAAAGGTGCACCAAGAACGCAAGGTGCACCTTGAGAAGGATAAGAGGAGGAGAGTCCTCCTCGAGGAAGGGCTGCCATGGGGTAGCTGGCACTGGTGGGGCCCCAAATATGGGTGAATGTGGATGTGGGTGGGTGTGGGGCGTGGGTGTGGGGGGTCGGTGAAGCGTCCCCGTAGCCCTGTCAAAATGCGGCGAAGGTTGAACACAACGGGGTTTTGGTCGGTGCGAGTCCGACATAACTCATCCCTGCTCCCGCGAGGCGGATATGCGTAGGCATTTCCCCATGTAAAAAAGGTATACTTTTGTTTAGGGAGGGTAAATATTAAGGCCGGCCCCATACATTCGGAATTCCGTTTCGAAAAGCCGTTTCGGAGGATTCGGAGGATTCAAGATTCCCTATATACCATACACACACATTTTTTTCCATTCGGAATAACAAGGCTTAGTTGAAAGACGCTATGCATTTAGTCCAGACGTTCTGCCAGTGAATTTGAACAACGATTTTCTGATTACAATTGAATTGTTGCTGTATCATTGTTACTGAGTACAGGTGCAACACCCAAAGATTTCAAAATGTTAAATATTATGTAAAAAGAACCAAATTACGAGCCAGTCAGAGAATTTTTAAGTACTGTCGGATTTCTATAAACTCTTTCGACGAGTTATTAGATAAAGTATGAGAAAAGGTTATGAAAAGAGGTATACACGAGAAATTAACGTAAGTGTAATGTGACTCATACAAAATCTTTCGAAGACTTAAATGTGAAACGGCTTTTTTCCTTACGGGATTTCTATAGATAATAATTCGGAATTTAGAATTGCAGAAAATTTCTTACGGAAAACTACTGTACGTGGGTGATAGGTTTTTTATAGGATAAAGGTGACAAACGAGCACACATTCCACCTGATGGTAAGCGGTTGCTGCGGCCCATAGGCATCTACATCTATCCTCGATTACGAATCAAAATGCAGATGCGTTGTTACCCGTGAGGACTCAGATGGATTGTGTCGTTTCCATTAAAAATGGTCTCCGGTTCTCCAAACTCACCATACGAACCACAACAGCGTTAAGCTGCTATTTCACGATGGTATTTTGTTAGAGCGTGGTCCTTCCCCGGTCGAGCCAACCCATTCGTGCTACAATTATACCAGTAATATAGCTGCAGCATGGCTCTACTATCGTGATTTTATATCGATTTACTGCGTTGGGAATTCCAAAATGATATTCATATTCTGACTGTATCTCATTTTTTATGGACTTTCTTTGTATTATGTTTCCAATGATTTAATTAATAAGCCTTATATTCATATACAAAGACTTTTGTCATCATTCTATATTCATTAATAACAATTTTGGAAAAAGTGCCTGTAAAGTATTAAAATCAGTATCAATATTACTATTTAAATTTATTGAATCGCCAATTAATATTAAAATTGAATATTGAATGAATGTATTTCATTTCGAAAGCGATCAGTCCTTTGAGGAAATTAATTTAAATTATATTATATAATCTTTCGTATTAATTAACAAGTAAGATTTTATTTAAATAATATATTCATATAATATATAATAATTATTATTCGTATTACTTGCTGAGTGGTGGTAACGTAAGAGATGAACAGTTTATTTTTTATGAGTACTGTGTGGCGACAATGGTAAAAGATGGAAGGACCTCATGATTTTTAATAGATGACGGTGTACCCTATATAAACAATTATTTATAGGCTAAATTAGCAATTGTATACTGTGCAATACCACCCGCAATCGACTACACCGAGTGGTAGTTTAACCTAGATGTATCGGCACTATATATATATATATTACTGCGTCACACTTAAGAATAAGATGAAAACCTTTTTGTTATTACACTGAGTACAGACAGAATACAGAAAATACACTTTTATATTGTATTTATTTTGAAATATGGGCGTTAATATAGCATTATTATAAAATTTATATCAATTAAAAGCGTATTTGTTAAGATGAAAAACATGTATATTTTACTGAACATATTTTTAGCTAAACTGAACGCGCAATATCTTAATATATTTGATATTGCGCGATAATATTAATGTTCTGTAACATTTGAACTTGTAACTCGGCCGCCAGGAGCTTATTGTATCAGTCAATTATGCCGTTGACTTATGGCCACTAAATTTCCATTTGACTGAAAGGGTTAAACCACACTTTATAAAATAAATATTTGATTAAATTTATAGACCTTTCATTGGAAATTTGCATTTAAAACTGTTATTGATTCTTAGACGATAGTGCCGGTTGGCTAGACTGGGGTATCACAGAAAACCAAAGTGAAATAGCAGCTTAATCTCATTGTGTTTCGTATGGTAAGTGTACTAGAAGAGAACCGAAGACCCTTTTTGATATAAACAAGGCATTCTCAGGGAGAGCAACGCATCTGCATTTTAATTTTTAATCTAGGATATAAAATACGTTTATATCTATGGACCACCTACTTACTATTTGGTGGACTGTGTGCTTGTCACCCTTATTCTTAAAAAAGTCATCTTTTCTTATTATCCTGTTTCCTCTTCCAAAACGGGACCGATTTTTTTTTCGAGAACAATATATAAATGATTGTGATAATGTCTGTAGGTATTTTTATCTCCGTTAAATTTGTTTGCCGATTTCTGATAACAGCGGTATAAAAGACTAGTTTAATTCTTCACTAAAGCTGCATTATAATATTTAGAACGTTCCTAGCTTTAAAATAATTAATTTATAAAAAAACCTATAGGAATACAGCAGTGGTAGATTTAGTTTGATATTATTGATTGAATGATCGTTATTAAAAATATACTGTAATATCAATATCTAATGATATATGCTACGTTTTATAGTCGAGACGCCGCTTAGATAACCTCTTAAGCATGAGGATTATAGCTAAATCCCGCTTTATGGATGGAGGCCTATTTCCTGCAATGGACGTTTATATACTGCCGAATTTTGAAATAATTGACGAGGCAAAATAAGGGAGTTGATTTTCTTATCTGTTGTAAAGTATATATTGCATAACCACTTCCAATACTACAAAGGCTTTATATTGTAACGACAAAATAATTCAAATATATATTATATAAATAGCGTCAGCGTACTTCTGTGGCGTAACTAAACCTACATATTTTACATGTAACACTAATAAGCTAAATTTGTAATTCTACTAGAGATGAACCAATATTCAAATCACACACGATTATATAATCGTAAGTATGCAACATCTAGAGTGAATCGGAAGTACTAATAACTATAAGCAGTGAAGTTATACGACGAATGTTTTGGAATGAAAAGTGCTTGTGGTCTATTGCTCTCGAAGCCTCCTAACTTCTCTCGATGAAGTAGATAAGTCTGCTTGCAGCCTGACCTGCTTCTCTCGCAAGTATTTTATCTCGTTCCGCCAAGCAATATTGGCCTTAGCAGGTCCACCCCGTCGCTCCCAAGGCGGCACACTTTCTGCTGCTGCAGCTCGGCGTCACCACGTGTCGTGGCCGCTGACGACATTGACTCACGTCCCGTGTCGCTGTCCACGCACACCGAATCTGTCACCTGACGGGTCGCGGCGTGATCTAACTATGTAAATTTGGGCCTTATTTACAGTGTCTATAAACCTGGCTCAAGGGCTATCCATATTCGGCGTTCGCTTCGGTTGCGATAAAAGTACTACAGGTTATATTCTTACTCTCGTACTAATAACCTTAAATGTTTTGATTTTCGACTCCTCGCATAATCTATCACCCAAGCTAAGTATAGGTGGGACGTTCCCTTCCTCTATTTCCCGAAATTTGCAAGACAATAATTCGAGAGGTTCAATAGCGGTGCAAGATTGAGAAGTTGTCGAGGTATTATAAACCGTAGTAGCGGAACCAACAATAACGTAACCTAAAACGGTTTCTAATGCGCAAGGTGCGATACACGAGGAGTTACCTCTGACCTTGTTGTGTAACAAAAGGTGAGGGAAAATAGATGCCCCGATAAGCATATCAATGTCTCCAGGGACGGAGTAAGTATCATCATCGAAATTGGTCCTTGAGGAAGCGTCGAACGAAACGGTTGGCAGGCGCTCGGTGACTTTATCTATTATTAATAAATTTATATTAAAATTAAAACTGCGATCTAAACGAGAATAAAATTTTAATTTTATTGAACCTTGGACAGTTTTATTGAAGCCTCCAATCCCCTTTACTACGGAAGATGAAGGCGTCTTGCTTACTAATAATCTCACGAGTTGACAATACTGCTGTGTTATAAAAATACTTTCCGACGCTCCATCTGGTAACGTACGAACGCTCCGTTCGTTTCCATGCGATTCTCTAATTATGATATACACAGTGACTGGAACGCGATCAATCTCTCGCACGTTCGACAGTGAGCACAAAGTAACCTCCCAAGAGTGCGCATTAGATGCGTCAACTTTGGTGGATGGTAATAAATACATTTTGTATCATGTTCTGGATACTATTCTCCTTTTTTACTACGTACTTGTTAATTTTGAGACTTGGAAGCTGAAATTTTGGGAGCGAGCTATATATACGATTGTGACTTTGCTGGGCACAGGCCTCCTTTCATTTCTGCGAAGGTTTTAGGGCAAGGAAATGTACGTCGCGCTGCCCCAATGCGTGTTGGTTAACTTCACTTGTATCCAATGATGTTATCCTTCACGTTTTTAAAACTGAATTTTAAGTGCTAATTTACTACGTTCGCCGAGTACGTAGTAAATTAGCACTTAAAATTGCAATTAACAATTACTTTTTGGTGCCGGCGAGGATTGTACTCAGGTTGCTCTCGTACTTCGAAACTTACATCGAGTGTTAACCATTTGACCTACCACGGCGCGGCTAAAATCAAATTGTGTGAGTTAAATAAATAACATACGCAGGATAGTAAAGATAAATATTATAAGCATCTGGAAAACTATAGCATCCAACAGTATACTTATTTCGAGTCTCTCGTGTGTGTGTGTGTGTGTGTGTGTGTGTGTGTGTGTGTGTGTGTGTGTGTGTGTGTGTGTGTGTGTGTGTGTGTGCGCGTGTGTGCGTGCGTGCGTGCGTGCGTGCGTGAGTACGTGCGTGCGCGCGTGCGTGCGTGCGTGGGTGCTTGCGCGTGCGTGCGTGCGTGACGGTATGTGTGTGTGTGTATGTGTGTGTATGTGTGTGTGTGTGTGTGTGTGTGTGTGTGTGTGTGTGTGTGTGTGTGTGTGTGTGTGTATGTCTTAGGTTTTGACAAATCTCAAAAATAAAAAAATTTATAACTTTTTTCGAATAACTTTTTAACAGCACAACATAACTTTGAGATTTCGTAACATACTTTGGTGAAATTTGGAGCGCTTTGCATTTGAAATTAGCAAAAAGTTCCAGGGGTGGCCGGCCGGATTAACCGATTTTTTGTGATTTATTATGTGATTTATCAATTCGATTTAAAATTAAATAGATGGAAACGTAAAAGTTGACGAAGCAGGAAGTTGTAATCCAACATTAACTAAACTCAACGAGACGTTTGTTGAACCGGTCTCCATTAGTTAGTCCCTACATGATGTTGGTGCGTCCCTCTTAATTGTATTCCCTTTTCCCTACTCTTACAGCCTTATCCGTGATTAGGACGTGACGGGAGTATAAAACGATATTAACTTAAGCATAACAATAACGTATAAGTCAATGCCCTTGTCCATATCTACATCTCCTCTTGATTAAGCATCAAAATGCATATCCGTTGTGATCCCTGAGAGAACTGAACTGGAATGCTTAATTTTCAAAATAAAGGGTCTCCGGTTCTCACACTGACGATACAAAACGCAGCATCAATAAGCTGCTATTTCAAGTTAGTTTTTACGAAGGAAAGATAAGTGCTTTCACGAGTTATAAAAATGGCTTATACCAGTGAAAATGTTTCGTAAAGCACTGTATATCAAAATAACTCAAGATAAGACATTAAAATCTAAAAACAACTATCTAAATAACAATAAAACTGTTAGAATATTAGCCGATAACTTTATTCAAGAGGACTGTAATAAAATATAAAAGCTTTGCAAAGTTTTACAACGGGGATTCACCTTTTAGTAGGGCAAAGTGGATTGTAATTCGACAAAACAAATTTAAAAGTTTGTACTTTTCTGAGTTTCTTCATGCCACGTAATTCTTTTCATATTTCATAAGGGAAAATTAGTACTTAACATTCCCAGCCGATGACAACCACTACGATGTTTGAATGCGTAATTTCGGTTTTTAGGGTTCCGTAGTCAACTACGAACCCTTATAGTTTCGCCATGTCTGTCTGTCCGTCTGTCCGTCCTCGCTTAATCTCTGTGACCGTTAGCACTACAAAGCTAAAATTTGGTACCAATATGTGTATCAATCACGCCGACAAAGTGGTAAAACAAAAATTGGAAAAAAATGTTTTATTAGGGTAGCCCCCCTATATGTAAAGTGGGAACTGATTTTTTTTTTAATTTCAACTCTAACGTGTGATATATTATTGGAAAGGTATTTAAAAATGAATAGGGGTTTACTAAAATCATTTTTTGATAATGTCAATAATTTCGGAAATAATCGCTCCAAAAGAAAAAAACAATGTGTCCCCCCCCCCCTCTAACTTTTGAACCATAAGTTTAGAAAATATGAAAAAAATCTGAAAAGTAGAACTTTATAAGGACTTTCTAGGAAAATTATTTTGAACTTGGATGGAAACAACAGTTTTTGTACAAACTCATAACTGGGAACACTTACTGTGACGGACGGTAAACTACGGAACCCTACACTGAGCGTGGCCCGACACGCTCTTGGCCGCTTTTTAAATAGTTATAATGAAGAAGTATATTAAAAAAAAGACTAATGCCATTTTTGATGATGTCATAATGAATTCAATCTCATTTTTGTTCGAACCGTTGGAGGTCGACCAAGTCCACTTTCGGTGGGGCCGCTTCTGAAAGAAAGAGTTCATCATAATGAGTCCCTTTTTTTCGATGTAATCGGTCAGTTGCTGGCCTCTTGGGTTCCGTTGCCCTATTCCAAATTTCCCTATCTTTAGCTCACTGTTCTTTCCTGTGCCTTATTTTGCGTTGAAGTCACCATTGACATTGACATTGACACCATATAGTGAGTTTTGGAGGAATGCACGTCTTTAGAAATATCTTAATACATGTCCTCCACATTGGGATGTTCTGACGTTGGTGCGTAAACCTGTATGACCTTCAGCGAATACCGTTTGGCGATTCTGAGTTTAAGGTTGTTAACGAGAGGCTTGTGGACGATAAATCCAACACCTCCTTGGGACCGATGGTCGCCCTCCCGGTGATAGAACAAGTTGCTAGATTCGAGAATCACCGTGTCCTCCCCCTCTCTTCAGACATCGGATAATCCTATAATATTCCAACCCAACTTGTCTCTATCTCTTCTTGCAGCTCCAGGATCTTATCGTCAGTCCTCAGGGTGCGTGCGATATATGTTGCCAGTCTAGTCGTCGTAGGTAGCAACCAAACCTCCACCCGAGAAATTTTAACATACCCTGCGCCGCCGTTATCACGGTCGTCACCTTAGCCAGGAATAGCGGGGCTGCTGGGGATGAGGGTTATTTCTTCGTTACTATCATGAGAGGTATATTGCCATATTTGCCACGCTTAGAGAGTGGGTTGGCAACCGCAGTTTTTTTGTACAGTTGCTGCTATCAGTAAGGTGCTGCTGCCCATCTCCTGCCTGTTTCCCTCGGTCGCCTTTTACGACACCCATAGGAAGATATGGGGTACTGGATATCTTTAACCGCCACTACACAGCTAAAAGAGCTTAGATAAAAAGAATCTATTAAAAATTAAGGTATAAGTTTCTTTAAAAAAGGCCAGCCCCAGTAGGCATACAGTTACCTATAATCAGAATTTCACTTGTGTAGTGGAGGCCATTACAATCAAAGGTAATACTTTATTTTGGCGAGATCAACAACGACAAAAGATCCGCAGTGACGCAACTATAGGCTTGGCACTGCGCCACCGAGTTTTGTTTGATATCAGATTTATTACGTTTGTTAATCATATCACAAGTCTAACGCTAAATATAGACCTCCCCCAACGAACGCTATAAATCACGTACCTGTGCCACCTGCATGAATCGGCTTTCTGCATCTCGTACCAAGTTGCCACTCCTCCTAATGAGTGGCCGCCCTACACTTCATTTACCGGTATGAGACTTCCATTCGAGAACCTTTCCTCCCCATTGGTTCTTCGAAATATATATACTATACACCATCGCACTACACATGGAAATAAATCTAGCCTAAATCTAGACAGAGATTCCCTAAATCCGAGTCCCCCCGAGACTCAGTCACGGGGGGACTGAAAGACCGTTAAAAGTTGCACATGGGATACCCATATGCAACTTTATACATTAATCTTACATATCCTTAACTGAATTTGAAATGTAATTTGTAATACTAACTAACAATACTAGTGTAAAATTAATAAGCCAAGTTAGTCAAAATATTATATACTGTAATCAGCAACTACGACGAAGACCTCACTATGAGGCAATTATGATAGAGACGGTGTGAGAATATTCGCTACCTTTTTTATTGCAAACGAGCATGTGGCCACCAGATGTTAAGTGACTACCGCCGCCCATGATCAACCGCAACACCAGGGGAATGGCAGGTGCGTTGCCAGCCCTTTAGAAAGGAGGAAGCTCTTTTCTTTTCTTACCTCATATCATTCCGTGGCTGTGTGGCAGAGAGTAACTGAAAAAGGACAAAGATGGACAGAAGCATCTTCCTTGTAACCGCGAAGGCTAACCTGCTTGCCAAGAGTGATGAAAAATCACCCCTATGAGGCAATCTATGGAGAAGGTTTATCTTTAGCAGTCGACTTTGATAGGCTGTGGTGATGAAATGATATTGATTAATATTATTCTTATTATTTTTTTAAAATCTTTCCAAGTACATTAGACATGTGAAGGGCTGTTATGAATGTGATTTATTTTATGTTAGTAAAGAGTTGGTAACAAAAATCAAACATAGTGATTAAATACTCATTGTTTAATATACTTATAATCTATGTACTGCGTATTTACACATATAATTGCAATAATTAATGAAGCGTTCCAATAAAGCGTTCCGAATTATCTAGACATAAATTAGGCTGGAAAGTTCTCACGTACATCTCATTTCCGTTTGTCGGACGTATGCTCGTTATAATCGTTCTCCTTGCTATATTTTAGTAGGTTGTTTGGTTACGTAACAACCAAATGAAGTTTATACTTGTTTATTTGAAATGAAAAAACCATATACGATTTATTTGACTAGCAAATCACCTAAATAAAAAAAGTGCTAACAAAACATTTATTTATTTATTTATTTATTTATTTAACACCAACAAGACATACACTAATAAAAGCATAATAATTTTGCAAAAAATCATAAAAACTAAGTGTTGACTTAATTACAGGTGTTACACACATTTCATTAAAAAAATAGACACATGTAAACATATACAGTGAATTAAATTGAATATAAAAATTAAGAGATCAATAAATATATCAGAATTTAGTGTTATATAATTAATTAAATTAAATCATGCATAATCCACTATTGTTATTAACATTAGAAATTTTATAAACGTTAAACATAACAAAAATAAAATCATTAATAAATTATAATATACAATCATTACCTAATCACAATTTAGCTTAAAGAAAAATATTATAATTTTACTGTGAATTACAATTATTTGAGGAATATAAATGTAATAAATCACGTTTAAATTTCCTTTTATATCTGAAAAAAAATAATTTAAATTTCCTATTATTATCTGAAAATATGTCAATATCAACTTTTCTATCTTTATGTTTATTATCAGTAGTCATTATGGCATGGCACCAATACAATTCTTATGTGATAATTTTTATATAGCAATAAAACTCAACATCAGTCTACTAATCGGAGAATAGCGCGCTTGACGAGAACGTGTGCTCTTTTCTACGAATGGTATAAAAGACGACGGCCTTTTTGACTTCAATGGGGTACGAAAATTTAATTTGGCTAGTAAGTAAGAACTATCAATGACGCCATTCACCAACTTATACAAGAAAATAAGGTCAAGGAGCTGTCTTCGATTCGAAAGTGGCTGAAGCTTAAAGTAATTTAGCTTATCTAACATATTTATTAGTTTTGCGATGTAAAAAATGATCCCGTCTGCGGAGTTCTACACCACTAGTTTTTATGGACACCATACATTACTTTTCGATCAACTGGGTATAGACATAAACTGAAACATTAACAATGAAATAAAAATGTTATTTTTAAATAAACAAACGATTAAAATATGTAAACGTCACTTAAAGAACCTTTAGAATGACCATATTTAGGAATGTCTTCTAATATTATCGTCATTCATTATTACAGCCTTTCACAAGTCAACTGCTGAACATAGGCCTCCCCCAAGTAATGCCACAAAGCAGAGTACTGAGTCACCTGCATCCATCGACTTTCTATATGTCTCACCAAAGGTTAGCCATACGAAAATGAATATAAAATTGAGTCTTGTCATCCAAAAGTTCTTCGTAGAGAGTATGGTGTTCCCCTTCTAGTCCTCTTTTCTGAAAAGTAGGATGGACAGAAAACCTTCTTTTAACCTTGACGGTTGTAGCTTCTTCATCACCTAAAGCAATAGCAATTAATGCAAATTCTTCAAATGAAAAATACTTCTTTCACAACACTAGCACGTCAGTTTCGAGTCACTGTCACGGTGCGTGTGGATTATACTCCCGTCCGTGTTGACATACACATACAACCACGTTCCGTCTCCGTTCCGTGCACTTTCTGATTCTGTCCTGTATGCAGAGTCCTTAAATTTTACAATGTCAGTGATCACAAAATATTTACAAAATTTATTTTAGAAACAGCTTGGAAACAACAACCTCACTCCCAGGTGTTATTATAAACCGTGTATTCGTTTATATCATAATAACCCGTTTTATACAGTTATTGTTTAATTAAATATTTAAACTTGGTAGTAGAGAGACCTTGTATATTTTCTAGGACTTTACTGTAATAGCGTATACATTGCCCCAGGAATGACTGTGGAGTTGAGAAACCGGTATCACTAGCTTGTGTTTGTTCCTAGTGTTTACAGAGTGTATATCACTTTTTTTTTAGTAAAACTACCTTTGTTTTTGTGAACGTACATCAAATTTTCATAGATATACTGAGAGGCCACAGTTTTTTCTCTAAGAGACTCTTTCGGCTTAAGGTTGTAAATAGCTCTTATGGCCCTCTTCTGCAGAACAAAAATAGTGTCTTAATCAGCCGCATTTCCCCATAGCAAAATTCTATATGAAATTATGCTATGAAAATAAGTGAAATAAGCTAATCTAGCTGTGTCGACGCTATTGAGATCTCTAATCCTTTTTACAGCATAATTTGCGGAGCTTAGTCTGCTTGCTAGTTTAGATATATGGGGGCCCCACTGAAGCTTAGCGTAGAGAGTGGTGCCAAGAAAAACAGAGGATTCAACAGAATTCAGTTCTTCCCCATTTAAAACTCATTGGTATTCGGATTATCAACATTTGTTAATGTAAATTTAATACATTGATTAAAACTACTTTTACGGATTTTATCACGTTTAATTTTAATTTTAATTATTTTTATTTCTAATTCCCGACGTTTCGGGTGCTTTCCAGCACCCATGGTCACGGGGGACTGGTGTGACTGACGTCCCGATGTCATTGTTAAAACCGGAGTACCTTCAGCTTTTTAAAAAAGTAAAGTAAAGTAAAGTTACAGCCTATAAACGTCCCACTGCTGGGCACAGGCCTCCGCTCATTTCTGAGAGGGTTTTAGGGCAAGTGTCCACCGCGCTGCCCCAATGCGTGTTGGCGAACTTCACATGTCTTTGAACTAATTTTTTTTCTTATTTCTCTGAGATGCAGGTTTCCTCACGATGTTTTTATCCTTCACCGCCATGCACGTGGTGAGATTCACCGTTTAAATATCGATTTGTATGGGTCTTTTACACTGTGTATAGAAAAAAGACCCCCATACAAACCGATATTTAAACGGTAAATCTCACCACCATCCTTCACAGTTAACTACCGTGGGCAAATCTTTGTTACAGAGAGCACGAGGGATCTATGACAGCAAACACCTGGCCGCCGAGCTTCAGCACGTCAAGCAAGTTTTGCACGACAACATGCTTCGGGTCCCGCGCCTACGTCACTATGACCGAGTGAAGCCGGCCATAGTCGAGCGTGTGCCTGCTGTACCATACGTCAGAGGTGTCACACACAAGATTGGCTACATCTTGAAGCGAGCTTCTGTTAGAACATTCTATATCCGTCAAGTGTCATATTCCTCTACAAGATGCAGGAGTGTACAAGCTTGATTGTGAATATGGTCTCTCTTATATAGGACAAACAAAAAGATCAATTAGAACCCGCGTAAAAGAACATATAGCTGATGTGAAGCATCAACGTTCCGGCAAGTCTGCAGTTTGTGATCATATCCTAGACGACCCCAACCATTACATCAGATTTGATAGATCACAAGTCCTCGCGAAAGAACACCGATTCCTACCAAGGATGATACGTGAGGCTATTGAAATTAAAAAACATCCTAGTTTCAATAGAGAAGGAGGCTGGGTACTACCAGCTTGGGACCCTATAATCAATAAAAATAAAACTAAACCCAAACATACCACTGCAAGACCTCAAGACATAGTCAGTTCATTTTGCAAAGATCGGACCATAAACAATAATTAAAAAAGCTGAAGCTACTCCGGTTTTAACAATGACATCGGGACGTCAGTCACCTCAGTCCCCCGTGACCATGCATGCTGGAAAGCACCCGAAATGTCGGGAATTAGAAATAAAAATAAATAAAATTAAAATTAACCTTCCTTCCCCATCGGTTGTCGGTTTTTCGAGCTATATCGCCGGTCCATAGCCACTTTAGCTTACCAATCCGCTGGACTATGCTAATCTGGTTACTACGGCCTACTGCGGATATCCTCACTGAGGACTTATAATACAAAATTCCTCGTTAACAGTGAAAAGTATCTCCGGTTATTGAACCGGAGACCCTTGTATACTAATGGCGGCTTACAACTTCGCAGGATAAATCATACTATCATAAGTGTGTTATAAAAGGCACTCTCTAGCCATAAACCATTTGTAGTACCTGACGAAATATTAACTATTCAGAAAATCAACTACTACACACTCGAACCATATGCACGAATCTTGGCTGCGGCTGAGATTCGAATGTAGGTACATACGTCACGTACATTAGACATCTATTTAACACTGTCTATGTGTGTTAAATAGCTTTACGAGACAGATATTCAAGTAAGCAATGTCTGTGGGTGTACACTTAAAAGGACTGTCGTAGTAATAATAATAATGTCCTACAGACAAAATTTCTTTCACGGCAGCCAGCCTCAACGGAGTCAAGCCATCGGCGCAGGACGGAATTTTAATGCCCAAGTGTATGCGCAAGCACAGGTGTACTCTTTATAGTGTATCTATATAATGTAGTGACATTGAGCATACTAATGAACACAGCAGCATCAAGTTGGTATGCTGGTATTCCGTGAGAATATGGTCCTTTTCCGGTCAAGCCGACGCCAAAAATGTAGCTGTACATGTGTGTAGTGGCTTTCCTAAGTTAGATTATAGCTTTCACCGTAGTTGTGTCGCAAAATTTATATAATAATACTCATCTCAATTAATATAGGATAACAGTTGTTACGTTCCACTTAGGCGTACATTACACGCTCATGCAGGCGTCAATCAATTCCATAAAACACGATTGATAAATAACGGATGATTGATAAAAGACGGACTGATAGGCATACATTACATGCTCATGCAGGTGTCAATCACTGCATTACACGATTATTCGTCAATCACAACGGTGATTGTTGTAGAACTGACAGCCTGCATAAGCGTGTAATGTACGCCTAACATTTCAAAACATTCAAAACAAACGGATGATTTCTGGATCTCGACAACAGCGCCAATCGGGTCCAATTGTAAATCGTTTAGATCGTCTAGTGCCAAGTTGATTCCGTCGATTGACCTCTTGGTCTAAGTTGAACCTATCTAGTCGGGCTATTTGTCTCAGGTATACGTACTTGTGGCAGCGCTGTCGTCGCGCCGCAAGCGAAACACACTGAAGCCTAAATCACCTCCGAACTATCACACGGAGTGTTGGCCGCTCCCCGGGCAGAACACCTTGCCCGGCGGGAGATCTTCCCTTTTCCTTCCACGGCCACAGTGGTGACTAACCGACGTGATCTGAATACGCAACCAACAACCTTCGGAAACTTCAAGCTTCGTCATCTTCACCCACTCAAACACACAAAAAATTTATGAAAATTGGTCGAGCCGTTTTCGAGTTTTAGCAATACTAACTAACAGCAATTGATTTTATACCGGTATAGAGATTACGTTTATTGCTTATGGATTTCAGAAGCATCTGCCATCATGAATGCTCGTAGGCAATTTGCGTAATAAATTGTCCACTAAAGTCATAATGTCATTTGTGATAATAGTCCGCAATCAATAAAACCGATTTAGATCAGAGTTAGTTATTTAAAGCCACTAAATCTATTACTCCATCACATCTTTAGGGTTTTTACACAAAGTAAGAGTGACAAACGAGCGCTTATTCAATCTTACGAAAATAATGGCTAACATCTATGATCAATTATAAAACGAAAGTAAAGACGTGTCCTCCGAAATGGCAACAGACCGTATACACGACGACATTTATTTCCATTTTTTCATTTTTGTAATTCAAATAAAATGAAACGACTTTACTGCGGAATACACTGAGCGTTATATCGTAAATTTTGGCCTGAATGACAGGGCAAGATTAAATTTCAAATGTATGCATGTGTTTTAATAAAAAAAAATCGTAGCCAGGTCGCTAGGCTTCTCAGGAATAAATCATAAAGAAGATTAGCCTGTAAATTAAAACATTATCAAAATACCCAAAGTCATCCAAATGTTTAGTACCATTTCCAACAAACTATGTATGCATGTAATTGTATGTGTAATAAAATATACAGATAGTGTGTTTGTATTTATTTTGATTCTCTGTGTAATATTGTAGTGAGCTAAACAGCGATTTTTTCTTTATACGAACCGCTTTAACCTTTCCTCAATAATGTCAGAACGCTTTCATCGCTATGTATGCCAAGACGGTTGACGGTCACAGTTCCACACGTACTTAACCTGCTATTCTTCATCATTATCATAAGTCCACTGCTGGTCCTGGGCCTCTACTGTTGTAGGGAAGATTTGTGATAATCACGCTTTTCATTTGTCACGTCTGGCAGGCGGATTGGCAATCGCAGTATCTGGTGTTTAGCTCTTTTGACACTCCTCCCTGTTGCATTTTTCTGGTAAAGTCTAGATTTTATACCCTTATCTATTGAATGTTACGAGGTCGTCATAAAATTTACCATAGCTGCCTCTTACTATAACCGTATGTAAATTAGGCGATGAATTCTCTATCGCAGCCACCGTCAAACCGTCCAATATTGCCAATGTTGTATATTTTGCCCGCTATGCCAATTTTAAGCTCAATCGCAAATTCAAAAATTACTATTTAATTTACGTTGATTTGATTTGTTTTAAATCAATGTTGACTATATTTCTGGCACCACTAGGAATGGTTCTTACCTTTGATAACACTCAGATGCTTGACAGAATCAGTCAATGTGCACGTATGTTTTGATGCGGGTAAATTTAGCCTCAGTTGTTTCTTGATATGCTTCTCAATGGCGAAGACAAAGGTGATTATCTTGTCACACGGTCTAGAAAGGGGTTCCTAGAATCTTTCTCTTGTATATTCTTTCCTGTCAGTATTTTAAATAGAGAATGATGACAATGAGCAAAATGAGCCGCATAAGTTGCGTCTCCCAGTTGTAAATTTTGCACATCCAAAAAAGTGTACAAGGATTGTCACTTTCTTTTACCCGACAGCCTAAGAAGAAAGGTGTCATTTTTGCCTCAATGTTCGGAATGTCTACATGTTGGCTACGTGCTGTGGTTCATATTAATGTGTTAATTCAAAAAAAAAAATCCGCGCCTTGTACATGTAGTTTGGTTCAAATAAATTACACTTCTTATACATAATATATTTAACTCTTTTTATTGGTATTGCACAAATAACTACATGTTATCTATTTCAAATTTATTTATTATCTATTTTGAGGGTAAGGTTAATCGAAGCTTTTTAATATTAATTTTTTTAAATGAACAAATCAACTACCTCAGGGATAGTTTGCAAATATTACATTAAAATAAAACCCATTTCTTTATGCACTTTTTCCTAAAAGGGAAGGGCAACAAAAATCATTGTGATTATGTGGATGTACATAATATTATGATTTTGGTTTGCTTTTTAAATTCTTGTTTTATTTTGGCACTATTCAATATGATTTGATGTTAAAGAGTTAATATTGAGCTAAGCATTTCATTTACTTTTACATTTAATTAAATTCACTTTTAACTTTTAAAAACTTTTTTAAAAATGTTTTTCTCTTATGTATCTGTTTTATTTGTACATTTCTTTCCAAAAAAAACTAATTTCAAAAACGCAAATCAAGAAGAAGACTAGGTACACAAGTTTTGATTTCTATAATATTACGAAAAAAACCTACCTTAAAAATAGTGCCATATGTTTTAGTCAGATTTAATTAAAGACTTTGGATATAGGAATTTACATATATTAAGTAAATAAAAGGTTTTGCTTACCATATTTTTATTTATTTTCCTTCCTGTGCCCACCAGATTTCGACAACCCTAACACCTACAAATTGCTTATATGAAAACACATGGATATTGGAGGCTAAAATTGCTTAAATGTTTTATAGCGAATCTATTGTGCAAAAGCGTTTAGTATTAAGATAGAACGTCCACTTTGTCTTTAAACTTATATTAGTTCTTTGACAAGAATGCCATAGGAGCTATAAGTTCCGCAAATAATGGATGCGGGCAAACATGGACGATAATAAAGGTAAATTTGCCAGTCATCAAAATTTCAAATTAATTGAAATTTTATGTAAATAAGACTGAATTTACAATCGTAACACAATTCCATAATCGGCTAGGCCATCCTTAGAAATTGGGAAGTATAACATAGCATACAATTTTTTGAAGAAAATCGACATAATTGTAAAAAACCGGCCAAGAGCGTGTCGGGCCACGCTCAGTGTAGGGTTCCGTAGTTTCCCGTCCGTCACAATAAGTGTTCCCACTTATGAGTTTAAAGGTGGGTATCCATTATGTCCGCGCTCCAGCAGCGCTCCGCGCTCCTGCATCTGCTCCCGGTAGTGGGTACTGTTGTTTCCATCCAAGTTCAAAATGATTTTCCTAGAAAGTCCTTATAAAGTTCTACTTTTCAGATTTTTTTATATTTTCTAAACTTATGGTTCAAAAGTTAGAGGGGGGGGGGGGACACATTGTTTTTTACTTTTGGAGTGATTATTTCCGAAATTATTGACATTATCAAAAAATGATTTTAGTAAACCCCTATTCATTTTTAAATACCTCTCCAAAAATATATCACACATATAATATAATAGATAATGTCTGTACGTAGATTGAGCATCGAGTGCCGTCGATGAAGCATGGTGTACAGATAAACCTTCTTAGGTTTTTGCGACACCGTGATAAAATAATTAAAGCTTTGTATTTGATTGATTTATTTTAAATAAAAAAAAAAAACACGTCAGGGTTGAAATTAAAAAAAAATCACTTCCCACTTTACATATAGGGGGGCTACCCTAATAAAACATTTTTTCCAATTTTTATTTTACCACTTTGTCGGCGTGATTGATACACATATTGGTACCAAATTTCAGCTTTCTAGTGCTAACGGTCACAGGGATTAAGCGAGGACGGACAGACGGACAGACAGACATGGCGAAACTATAAGGGTTCCTAGTTGACTACGGAAGCCTAAAAAGCGGGCAAAATTGGACGGTTTGACGGCACCAGAAGGCATTCTGCTTCTGCTATTATAAAACTCATGTACCAAACAAACTTAAAACCCACCTGATGGTAAGTGGCTACTGCAGTCCAAGGACACCTGCAGCATGGTTTAAACAAAGAAAGCTATAAGCGCCAAGTCACCTCTAAGGACTAAGATGTAATTCTTCACAGTCTGTAATTATATTGGCTCTTTCTACAACCGTGCAGCAGTGTCGCCCAACAGCAGTTCAAGAGGTTAGAGGACTACGGATTCCTAGGCAGGATAGTAATCCTACCAGTATACGCGAGAAAGTTATGATGCCATATATCGGAAGCCATTAAATCTCCGTAGCATTAACTATAACCGCCACTTCCAGTAGACAAACGTTAGACGGTGACTTAATCTTTTACGCCATCAAATTCAAATAGTAAATGAATAAAGCTAATGAAAATAAAATATTAGTTGCTTAGTTAATTAAAGTTAGGTCTTTTATTGTAAACATTGCAACTCAAAATCAGAGCTGAAAGCGTGAAAGCTGAAAGTGTGTCTGTAAGAGGAGTTTTGCAGTATTCACCAATTTAAAAGCTTTTTAGAGTTTTAATGTTTTGTAATTTTTACGCGGATGTTGAAAGTTGAATCCCCTGCCAAGGTTTAAAAGTTGCAAAACATTCTAAGCTTCAGAATTTTATAATATGATAAAATAATTTTTTTTTTAAATTCATATACCTCATAACATTTGTAGTTTTATTACATAATATGTTTGAAGTTTTGCAATATTTCATTAGAGATCCGATCCGAGATTTCTATCTCAACTAAATTATAACACACTTAACCATTAACTTTACGATCGCAGCCATAATTCTATGAGCTGATTTTTCATTCTTCACGTAAAATGTGTAACCAATCTAACGACTAAATTATTTGGTTACTATTATCTGACGAATAATTAGTTGTTTATTTTTCAATTTAAATTTATATTACGAATAGCTATTTATAAGAATATACCTACCTAAACTTATTTTTGGTATGTGAAATAAAATTATTACTTAAGCAAATGTAAGAGTATGACAAACTATTTTTATTTTCAATGAGACAAACATATCACTTTCAAATATCAAGTATCGATTGTCAGTTATAGGTTCGAGGTTATATTTTACTAGTTATTATTTCTGTAGTTTGTGTAAAGCTCGTCTTATTTGAAATTCAATATTTAAGAAGAGTCAAAAAAAGAGAGCGTATGGAAAATATGCCACAAACTCATTTAAAATTTCGATCGGTCTTGACTCTGACAATTCTTGTTTATCGTTTACGTGGTTTTAGTAATTCATTAATAAAAACCTCCTCTTAACTTGCCAAACCATCAATTCTATCAAAATCCATAAGCGCAAAATAAAAAATATTAAAATGCGGCCAGGTGTTTACTGTCACGGATCGCTCGTGCTCTCTGAAGCAATGATTTACTCACGGTAGCTAACTGTGTAGGATGGTGGTGAGAATCACCGTTTAAATTTATATCTGTATGGGTCTTTTTTCTGCACACAGTGTGGCTCAAAGTGTTATCCGGGTTCTGGGTTACTAACACATCAATAAAAGCTAAAGAATTGTTTGTCCCTAACTACATTGTGAACTAAATTTTAAAATTTATAGAGTTATGATGGTCTAAAAATGCAGTTACTTTATCCAAAGGTAGAATTGTCAAAGTATCGTCTGCGTACCACATATAGAATCTTGGATTTACGGGAGAAGTAAGCAGGGCTTTTTCCTCAAAGTCTGACATGAATACGTCGGCGACAATAGGAGATACAGTAACTCTTCCTTCCATAATAGGTAGCCCGATGTAAGGCAGTGTCTGAGTTATACTGCATATTCTACGGGCATATTGTTTTCTTCCAGCCTTCTAGTAACATTTGAGATGCAGTCTTCAACAGGTAAGCATGTAAACAATGACTGCACATCAAAACTGCAGCTGATGATGGAAATAATGCTCCAACGTGCACCCGGGGTAGCTATCGGTCGAATAAACACTATCTGTCTATTTATCACAGGATTAAAAAATTGGCCCTGAGAGTACTTAACGTTGAGCCTTATTAAGCATGGAACATAAAATTGTAAATAGCATTAACGCAATTTGCATTGTATGAAATTTTCGGTCAATGTATTAATTTGAAACATGTATTACACAAAATTAACAAATATTCATAGGAACTAATTATAAGATCTCAGCGCTAACGTAATAAAAGCAAAATCAGCTGCGCTGATTGGATATTCTACTGTAAATAATAATGTAAGATTAGTTTTAAACTTAAAATTGATAAATAGCAAGGTTTTCCAAGTCAATCTTACATTTCGCACTGCAAAAGTGATAACCATAGGTTTATTAAAAAATTCAAATTAGTTTGTGTAAAACCATAAAGATGTTTAAATTTTATAAAATAACGTTTATATAGTAAATTATAAAATATGGTGTTTATTCCTCATCAGTGGCTGCCCTAGCAAAGTTTTTAGGTGGTGCGAGATCTCATAGTGGCACCCCTCTAAATACAAAACCTTAGTGTTCCTGTAGTATGCAGTTGCTTTTCCGTGATTTTACATAGTATTGGACCTAATTTTTGTACGCGGTAGAGCCACACTGCAGCTGTTATGGTTGAATCATGAATGGGTTGACAGTGGGAAGGACCATGCTCTCGCAGAATACCAGCGTAAAATTACAGCTTAATGTTGCTGTGTTTCGTCTGGTGAGACAGCAGAGAACCGGGGACCCGGTTTACTGGAATCGAGACTGCATACTGCATTTTGATCCTTAATCGAGGTTAGATGTAGATGTCTATGGGCCACAGCATCGACTTACCATCAGGTGGACTGTGTGCTCGGTTGTCACCCTATCGTATAAAAAATATAGGCGGGGCAAGCACAGTTGTATCTGTCGCTTTTACCATAGCAGTTCCGCTTATTCGCGTTAAAGAAATGTCATCTATTCCTCTCGCACTACTCTGTTGCGCTCGACAACGCCACTATGCTTCCCTTGCTGCGGTGACTAGTTGTACAGGTTATTTCTCATAATAAGAATTAATAATCTTGTTTGATAACTTAATATAAGTAAAATAATATACAAGTTAAATAAAACTGTTGTTCTGCAGACAATGTTAAAAGAGGTAAAAGAACTACCAACAACAAACTTAATGAAAATCATAGATGGCCAGCTTTCTGGCTTATGCACTAGGAATTTTTCATTCATTCGGAATAATTTGACTTCTGGGAAATAGAATTTTCTATGGGAAAGACTCCGAGATAACACAGTCTTTCCTGACACATAGTAGAAACTTAGGTAAATTTTTAAACTTCTTAATGTACTAAAACTAGGTTTCAGTTTAGCGACAGTTGACAAGCATAGAGTCAGCAAGATACGAAGTTCTGTCGACTTATTTGTGAAAAATATCCTGTCAATCATTATTTTTAATAAGTCTGAGAAGTTTATTTGACTCTGCTGATTGTAGATTCCTAAATAATCGGTTCAAGCTCATAAGTTCCTAAACTAATTTACAACTATACAAATCACATTATACACATCACTTCAACTGATTTACAATATACACAGACTTTTTGACCTTTCAGGAATTATTTTCATTTTGTATAAAAATGAAGTATGTAGAATTTTGATAGTTTAAGTAACCAATGCAATTTTATTTGTATCAATCACTGGTTAAAAACGTTCATTTTAGACAATTCTTTATTATCAGTTGGTGTCTCTCACCTATGACTTCGTGCACAAATAATATATCTATTTTCGGGATCGGGCTAGCTTAAAAATTGGATCTATTTGTAGCAGATGAAAAAGCTCGGTATTGTTTCAAAATTTTCAAATAATACGACAACTTTGGTAAATACATGGATGCATAGCTTTTTTGTGCGAGCAGCTATGCAGAGTCTAAAAATACCAGTATCATTGCGACCTATAAGATCTATTGTGATCGTTACTATGGTTATAGTTTACTGCTAAGACCTATGTCTTCAGTGAATAGGAGTTGCTTAGCTGTGAGCAATTTCACTTCTTCTGGGTGAAGTAGATAGTTTCCCAGTTTCCATTAAGGGTCCACAATCAATCAGGATGTGCAGAGACGTTTCTTCCGTTAAGGAACAAAACCGACACAGCCCTGAGTTGCTTAACTACGGCATGGCCATGTGCTTTTTAAGACAACAGTGCTCTTACGAGAAAGCGCTGTTAAATTTATTTAATCCCGAAGCTCCTGAAGGGCATTTACGATCAAAAACCCGGATTAAGGTCTTAAAATATTTTAAGTCTGGTGTCAGATCAGATCAGACCAGATCTTAAGTGATTTATTGTGTTAAAGAAATTCAAGGGTAAATCGGGGTAGGCTTTTTGAGATTCAATAAAATGGCTCGGTTCCAAATTCTATGCTCTTTATACCCTCCTGTGCAAACTCATCGGCAGATTCATTGCCAACGATACCCGTGTGGCACGGAACCCATCTTAAAATGACCATGTTGTTACATCCCAAGGCGTTTAGACGGTTCACGCAGTCTCCAACTAGTTTCGAGTTCACTAAGTTTGATCTGTGTGCTGCTTATCAGAGTTTATTTAGATTATAAGATTTAGTAGTATTTTTCCAGATTAATTTCCGCATACTAAATTATGACGAAAATTGCTGCCTAGGAGATAGAGTAGAATCTACCCTGATTCATACTGAGTTTGAATTTGGGACATTTCCCATAAATTCCAAAGCCTACGTCGAGGCCTATTTTTGAACCATCGGTGTACCATATAAGGCTATTGACCGCACAGACAACCTGTCCATTCAACGAATCTTCTTTGGAGGGTAGTTCCACTACATACTTTTTATTAAAAGTATATAGTGGACCCATGATATCTAAGATCATGCATAAGACCCGTGTTTCCTTTGTTGAGTCGGGCATGGATCTCAATTTTTAGGAAAGCAAGGGCAGACCGCCTTGTGCGTTAATCCTATACAAACTAGCACTCGCCTCCTGGTCTCAATAAAGATCAAGGGGTGTTAGGCACAGAAGTGCATTAACAGCTGTTCCAGGCGATGATCGCATTGCTGCAGTTGTCATAAAGTAGGCAGTCCTTTGTAGGCTATTTAGTCTGTTCGCAGTCATCTTTTTGTTGGCCTTATTACACTGAATAATGGTGGCGTAGGTGATAATTGGCCTACTATGGTGCTGTAAAGCCATTGGATCGTACTGGGTCGCAAGCCCCAGTTGTTCCCAATCATATGACTGCACGTAACTAAATCAATTTCTGCCGTATAATATACGTTGTTAAGGTGAGAGTTTCACGTTAGTTTTTGTTCGATTGTTACGTCCAAAAATTTAACTTTTTAGATAATTAAAAGAATTAGGCGTTACTTTTCAGAAATTCATTATACTGAAGTTGTTGAAACTTAATTTGCTAATTATACTTTGCACATTATACAAAATACAATGATGTGTCCTGCTCAATCTGATGAGCAACCACCCCTCACTCTCCTGCAGTTGCGTGCACTATCTCCTTCACCACCACTTCTAGCACTACTACTCCCACCGTCATCCTTCCCAGCACCACCACACTAGGAACAACACACAACCCTTGATAATACTGTTACGCGCTCCAGTCGACGACACAACTAGCGCCATCTAGTGTCAGGAACGAGAGCGAGGGGAGCGTTGCAGTTTATGACATCACAAATCTTTCGACCAACAGAGCCACCCGAAGAACTAGAAAATCTATACTCGAACTCTCGGTACCTTGAGCGTATTTACTTGAACATTCCGGATATTTTGCTAATTTAAATAAATAGGTGGCGCAAGATGCGATCGAGACAGAGTTGAA
Source organism: Parnassius smintheus behrii (assembly GCA_036936625.1). Classification (NCBI taxonomy): domain Eukaryota; kingdom Metazoa; phylum Arthropoda; class Insecta; order Lepidoptera; family Papilionidae; genus Parnassius; species Parnassius smintheus. The sequence continues at coordinate 43,780,159 of JAUPFT010000011.1, read as the reverse complement.
CTCGGCGACACAAGCGAAGCTTCGGAGCGGAATTAAGTGAATTAGTGTGTTTAATTATTAGTGTTTTAACTTTAATTTGTGTAAAGTAAATTAAAGTGTTAATTTAGGTAATTTTATCGGCAATTTTTATTGTCACGAACCTCAAGCTCGTAACAATTGGTGTCAGAAGTGGGATAAAATAATGCCGATTTTACCCAAGGAGGAAACGGAGGGTGTCCGTACCCGAAGTCAACGCCAGCAGGAGACGGACCAGAGGAGATTTGGTGGTGCAACGCCGCAGATGTCTGAGGGCCAGCCGCCAGCCACGGAAGCCGGTCCGTCAGCAGCTTCTACGTCTGTGGCACCTGACTTAGGTGCTTTGATGGCCATGCTACAGGAGCAGCTGCAGCGCGGACGAGAGGAACGGGCCCGTCTGTTGAAAGAGCAGCAGGAGGAACAGGCCCGTCTGTTGAAAGAGCAGCAGGAGGAACAGGCTCGCCGACAGAAGGAACAGGCTCGCCGACAGGAGGAACAGGCTCGCCGACAGGAGGAACAGGCCTGCCGACAGGAGGAACAGGTCCGTCGGTTGGAAGAGCAGCTGCGGGGTGGACAGGATGAACAGGCCCGCCGACAAGAGGAACAGGCCCGTCGGTTGGAAGAGCAGATGCTTCTCATGAAGGACCTTCACGCTACCTTCGGGAAAGAGATAAGGGAGGTGAAGGATAAGGTTGCTCAACATGATAACCGCCTGTCGGAAGCTGAGACCCAAATCAACCAAGTTAAGAAAACGCTGGATGAACTCAAACTTGGGGATGGAACTACAGCTCCCGTAGTAGCTTCAGCACCTTCGCTACGTGGGTTCAAGGTGCCACCGTTCAACGGGACTTCTTCCTGGTCAGCCTACAAAATCAAGTTCGAGGCTGTTATGAAAGCGAACGGCTGGAATAAAAGTCAGGCCATGACTGCTCTCACACTAGGCCTGCGCGACCAGGCCTTAACAGTTCTGGAAGCTCTCGGGGAGGAAGTGACTTATGAGCAACTCCTTGAGGCAATGGAGGCGAGATATGGCGACGCTCACCTGGAACATGTCTTTCGTGCGCAGCTTAAAGATCGCGTGCAGCGCATCAACGAAAAACTGCAGCAGTGGGCCCTTGAGGTGGAGAAGATGGTTCGAAAAGCATACCAGTCTGTACCTGCGCTCATTGAAGGGAACCTGGTGCAGACATTCATCGACGGCATCCGCGACCTGGAAGTCAGAGCTGCTGTGAGGCTCGGGCACCACGAGACGCTTAAGGACGCCTTGGCCCATGCACTGGAAGTGGAAGCCGTGCGGCAGGATCATCGTTCCCATCGCGTCAGTGAGGTTGCAGCAGCTGCAGTTCGCGACCGCAACAAAGGATACAGCCCTAGGTGCTATGGCTGTGGGGAAAGGGGCCATCTTTGGTCCAGCTGCCCTAAGCACACCCTAGGAAGGGAAGGTGAACGGTCTCAGAAAGGAAGTGCGGCTAACAGCACCGCCCAGCAGCAGCAGGAATACGACTTTACTATCAGACACTGCAGCGGAAAATCTCACGGCAACGCAGATGCATTGTCAAGAAGACCTTGTCCTGAAGATTGCAACCATTGCAGTAGGCAAGGTAAGGAAGTGGTATCCGTGAGGATGCTCAGGACAGACCACCTCAGCAACGGGTGGAAGGACAGCCTACGACATGCATAGCAGGAGGATCCGGACATCAAGCCGATTCTGGGATGGATGAAGGCCCGTGCTACCAAGCCTAAGTGGAGGGACGTCTCAGCGATGAGTTCAACCACGAAAAGCTATTGGGCCCAATGGGACAGCTTGCTGCTTCAGGATGGAGTCCTGTGCCGTAAATGGGACAATGGTCGAGGAGGCAGCTGTCGTTTGCAAATGGTTGTCCCTAAAGCTAAAGTGCCGAATGTTTTACAGCTGTGCCATAATGGTCGTTCAAGAGTCCATCTGGGAGTTAAACGAACTCTACTGAAGTTCCGAGAACAGTTTTACTGGGTCCATTATCGTGACGATGTCGAGGATTGGTGTCGTACATGTACAAGTTGTGCGGCCGTGCGGGGACCTCAGACACGTAGTAGAGGAGCACCGAAATTGTACAATATTGGTGCACCACGGGATAGGACAGCCCTTGACATTGCGGAGCCGTTACAGAAAGGCGTAAGGGAAAAGAAAGACAAAAATTAAGGAATAATATATATATATATATATATATATATATATATATATATATATATATATATATATATATATATATATATATATATATATATATATATATATAAATATATATACATACATACATACACACATACATATACATTAAAATATACATATATGCAAAGTACATATATATATATATATATATATATATATATATATATATATATATATACATGCCTATAAACTTCGTAAATAAAAATACAAATGAATGATATATATAATATGATGTTTGAATAATATATAATGAAATAAATATTTGAAGTAAAAAAGAAGAAAAGAAAGACAAAAATTAAGGAAAATAATGTTAATTAGTAGTTTCCTTCAGGTAATGTTCTCGGAGAAGAACTTTGAAGACTTTTTTATTTGTGGCATTCTTAAAATCGTTGGGGAGGGTGTTCCAAAGTTGTATGGCTTGTATCGTAAATGACGACCTAAAAAAATTTGACTTATGCTGTGGAAACCTTAACGGTTTGACTGTCGGGATGTTCGACCGTCGATCGGATGAAAAAAATGAAAATTATCCTTAAGATAAGAAGGCGACCTTGGATCGTTTAAAATTGAATAAAGTACAAGTAAAATTCTAGAGCATCGCCTTTGACGTATAGGTAGCCATTTAAGCTTTGAACGATAGGATGATATCTGGTCATACTTACGTAAACCAAAAATAAATCTTATGGAATTATTAAGAAGGCGCTCCAACTTGTTTAGAAGATTTTCTGATAGATCTGGGTAACATACATCGGCATAGTCGATAATAGGTAGAATAAGGGAATGAATTTTTCAGACGATAAAGGGAACGCAAGGTAGCAACAACTTTACGACTAACTTCAGAGATCTGCAATTTCCAGGTCATAGTTTTATCCATGTACAGGCCAAGATTTTTTATGGATTCTCAATATGGAATCAAACTTCCATTATAAATTACAGGAGTGAGATTTCCATAATCAACCTTAGCCAATAATTGCGAACTTCCGAATATTGTAACTTTGCATTTGGCAGGATTAACAGAAATGCCATATTTACATGACCATTCTCTAATGGCTTCCAGGTTATCATTTAGTTTGTGTATTACAAAGTTAAGATTATTTAGGCTTGACTGTACATAGAGCTGGAGATCATTCGCATACAGATGGTACGAATAATCTAAAACTGAGGAGATAGAATTTATAAATAAGGAAAACATAATAGGAGAAAGTATTCCGCCTTGCGACACACCAGATTCAATTTCAGCTCATGCAGAAAACCGCTGACCTGAGCGAACCGATTGCTGGCGACCGCGAATATAAGAAGAAAACCATTCCAAGGCTGGGGATGAAAATTTAAGGTGTTTAAGGATGGATAGGAGGATACCATGATCCACTGTGTTGGAAGCGTTTGAAAAGTCAATAAGCACCACCACTGTTAATTTTTGTTCATCTAAGCCCTTTCTTATATCGTCTGTGACTTCGATATGCGAAGTGGTAGTACTGTGACCTGAGCGAAACCCCGATTGAAATTCATTCAGCAGGTTATGTTTTGCAGCAAATACAGATATTTGCTTAAAAACACAGGCTTCTAGAACTTTAGAGAGGTATGGGAGAATTGAAATAGGACGAAAATGGTTAGGGAAAACAGGATTAGGTATTTTAGGAAGAGGTCCTACAAAAGCCTTTTTCCATGCAGAAGGGTATTGACGTTCCGAAAGAATGTTGCGTATCTTCGCATTTTCTATCGCAGTAACGACCGGGAGTGCACAGAGGAACTTTTTGTGTCTATTTCAGAAAACAAAATAAACATGGTAACAACTTCTTACTATATAAAACGAGATAAAACTATTCTTTGAACCGTAGATACGCAAGGTTTGTTATCTTTTTTCATTTTATATTTTATTTTAACATAACGGTGTTAATTACAAAAAAACATTCTCTTTTGTTGCTCTAAATGGAAGCGTGTGTAGCTTTGTATCGTTAAATGTTATATAGGTATATTCAGGGCTAGGTGATATACGTGTATGATGTATATTAGCTATGCCTGGCATGCGTTACAATGCCATTTTTGTCAGAAACATTTAAGATTCCTGATAATTGTATGAAACACAGAAAATAAACAAGTAAATAAACCACTCAGATGGCGACATATTATTGGACCAACTTAGTCAGTAGTCAGACCTATGGTCAAACCAAACAGTACAGTATAGTACTCGTATAAGTTCAAGTCAATGACAATTTTTAAATGAAGGTAAATCATTTTGCTGACGAATTTTACTGTTCTATAAAAAAAATAATCAACAATAACAATATCGAATTATTTGTATGAAACGACGATTGCAAGACGTTGTCGATAATTAAAATGTTTTGAGAAATTATCAATTACCATGTAGTGGCGGTATATGAATATCCATATCATCCCGTGGGTGCCGTAAGAGGCGGCTATACTTGAGGAAAAATAATATTTTTAAAGAACCGAGACCGTCGTTCCGGTTACAAAAAAGTCACAGGTAAAAAATCATTGTGACTTTGTCACGTCGGATAACTACTTGGAACATCAGAACGACTTATAACGTGACTTTGTATATGCATTTTAGATTTAGTATTAGGTTTTGTTTCTGTAGTCGATTTTTTATTAACTTCCTAACCTAAGGTTTGTGGCTATGTTATAAGTGTCATTCTAATGATTACTTACTTACTTTTACTTATCTTCACGCACAATCCCTAACGGGGTAGCCAGAGATAACAGATCGCCAAGTGTCACGATCCTTACATACCTCTTTCGCTTCTTTCAGATTCATTAACTTCTTCATACATGCACGTCTAGGTATCCGAGTACTCTTGACCATCCCCACTTCGAGCAATTTGTTCACATGGTCTTCGAAAGTTAGTCTCGGTCTACCTCGACACCTTTTAATATTTACTTTAGCTCTATATATCATCTCATTGCATTCAACTTGCTTTTATGCTTCTTCTGGCATACCCAGGTTTCGCTGCTATATAACAAAATCGGTACCAACACTGCGTTATGTATTGCAAGGCGTGCACTCTTCACCACGCCTTGCCTTTTGACTAATGCATTCAGGGCACCATTGACTTTGTTTCCGGCAGCGACACGCCTATCCACATCTAAATCACATCTTCCATCCCGGCTAAAAGCACTCCCCAAGTATACAATTTCATTTACCTGTTCTAGACATTCCTGATTTACCCATATTTCACATTTAGTTCTCTCTTCGTCCTTTTCAAATACCAGAACCTTAACCTATTCTAATGATTATTTTTGAAATATAAGAATTTCAACTAACCTAGCCGATCAGTCGGCCTCTACTAAATAAAATTCAATCATAGATATATACTTTATTACGCTACTTTTACCAACGCCGTTTTCGTTACAAACTACGTCACCGTAATATTCACGATATATCCGAATTATGACATAAAACATTCTCACATTGGAATTTGTATTATATGAATTTCTTTTGTGTATGTTTTCACAGACAAGAAAACACGGACACAATACGTTGATAATGTGTAAAGCGAGATACAAAAATGACAATCGGCGCTGATTTTCGGACCTTGATGTATTTACCTCGCATATCGCTTCAAGCGCCATAAAAATCCCACGCAGTCGCATGCGCCCGACAAATCCCGAGCGGTCGCATGCGACCGCACCCACCCACAGCACTTAAAACCATTAAAACTTATATTTAGAGACTACTTTTATGTGAAGCAGTTTAGCATTATAAAATCTATACAAAATTTTCTATCTTTTGGTCTGAACAAAAGTCAGCTTTTACTTCTTTACAAAAAGATTTTATAGTATTATGATAACAAAAAAAATATACCAAGCGAATGTCGGCAGCGTGAAAATCACAATTATTTCAATATATATTACTCGAAATTATTTACGTAAAAAGATAAATTATATTCACATAAAAACTTTCATTACAATTTTATAATAAAACACTATACTAAAATACTAACGAAACTCTAAAAAAATCCAAAAATCAACACAATAACATTCACGTGAACATTACGTACGAAATAAACGTAGATTATAAATAAATATTCATAGGATAAAAGATTTTTTTATTGCACTAGAGGATAGAGTATTTCATATTGATTATATAATGCTTAACTTCTTCATAGAAAAGTAGTCTCTATATGTATTTGCTATAAGGGTTAAAGTGCTGTGGGTGGGTGCCTCATCAGACCGCTAGGGATTTGAAGGAATATGGCCGCGGTCTCATGAGTCCGCTAAGGGTTTGAGAGGTTACGATCCGTATTTTATTAGATTTGCGTTTGAGATATAGATATTTTTCAGTATTTTGTTTTCCTTTTATCTCTGATCAAGTTACATATTTATAACTCGATTGAATTAGGTATAGTATGGTCCTCATTAGATGAAATGTAGTAATAGATTCAAGAAGTCGATGGATGTACGAGTAGGTGGCTCAGGACCGAGCTTTGTGACATTTCTTGTAGTTATGTTGTTATGTTTAACGGTGGACCTGTGAAGGACTGTAATGAAAATAATGATGATGATATTATTAAACATGCAGGTAGTTAATGTTCCATAAATTTTTATAGGCAAATGTCACAATTGGAAATGGATACACTTTGGAATATACCTTGAAACCAACTCTACTATCTATAGTTTGGGAATTACCATAAACGACAGGAAAAACTGAAAGTATTTGTATTAGTTTTTTATATGTATTTTAAATATAATAACTTTAATTCCATCGTATTTATATAAATCTAAATTAATTTTA